>JAYKKI010000036.1:930000-2130000 GCA_039881145.1 Druceiella hillmani
TCCAGAACTTCGTCAAAATTTGATTGTGAGAATTATTTGCTGAACAAGAATTTTCTAAATGCTCTTTCTTTCCCTAAATACCTCATGCCACGTAATTTTGAAAATCAGAAGAATGGCTATCACGATTCGCTTAATTATGATAATTTTTCAGAAATTAAAAGCAGAATATATTATTTTATGCTCTAGTGACAGCTTTATTTTTTTAACGATCTATATGTCTACTTTAATTAACTGACAATTTGAGGAGGATGTTTTTTGTGTACATTATGGCGTTTTGTGAATAAATGGGATATATATTTGAGAAGAATCTATAGGATCTATATTTATTGGAAAGGATCTATATTTATTAGTATTGAATTTATAGATTTCCTGGATGCTACAGAGCAGCAGCCTGTAATTAGAGCTTTCTCTTCGTAGCATAATTGTTTAGGGTAGACTGGGTACGATTGAAAAAAAGGACTGTTGAAACAACACGAATATCTCGCAAACCGTTGGAGGGATGATGAAGAGTACAAGGGGAGAATAAAGCAAACGATCGATTTGAAAACAAACCTCAGAGTTGCATCGCTCTCCATGCCCTTTAGCTCTTTTTAGAAGACCCTATTTGTTTTGTTAACCAAAAGTAAGTATTTTTGTGCGAGGAATTTTCCAATTTTTATGGTTTCTATTTAAGTGGGAGTGTTGAATGTGTGTTTTTGTTTGAAATGAAGCTTGTAGAATATGGCACTATGACTAGTTTTTATGGACCATTGTTGTCATAATTACTATAACTGCTTTTTACCTAAAGTAGGAGTTGCGGACGGTTGAAACATTTTTCTTGGGTACGGTTGAAAAATTTTATTTATTTATTTTTTCTTGTTTCCTTGATGCCGAAAGTACGCATAAGAAAGACTTCGAGGGGAAAATAGACTTGTCGAAGCACAAAGGCGCTTATAAGAAAGTGAATACAGGAAATTCATTACGAAAAGCGGCAGAGAACCACGGAGTAAACCACTGTTCTGTCCTAAATTGTATTCGAAAGCAAGATGCATCTAACGAGATGTAAAGCATGGGATATAAAGCACACAACCGAGTTTTTAATGAGGAACAAGAGCGAGAACTTTTAAAGTACTTGATTCAATGTGCAGATATATATATATATATATATATATATATATATATATATATATATCTATACATATATATATATATATATATATATATATATATATATATATTTGGCCTACCTAAGAAAATTGGCCTGTGAACTTGCAGTTAAATATAATTTAACATAATCTCAGACTTGGGATGACAACAAGCTAGCAGGTAAGGAATGATTTCGGATGTTTGTAAGAAGAAACCCCGAACAGTCTCTACGCGCAACGTACCGAACTGTCTTCCGCAAGTTACAAGCCTCTCCAGGGCGACCAACTTTAATAAAATTAATGTAGGTTCCTTCTACGACAATTTGATCATTGTCACGGACTGTCATATGTTTGAGCCTCAAGACATTTATAACGTTGATGGAACAGGTATAACTGCTGTTTGAAAGCCCGACAAAGTGGTGGTTAGGCGTGGTGTTCAACAAGTAGGTTCAGTAACTTCAGCGGAAAGGGGTACATTAGTCACGGTTATCTTTGCAGCGAATATAATAAATTTAGCCTGTGATGCATGGATGCGAAACAATCCAGGAAGGACGATGTCAATTTATGATACACCATAGATTGTAGAGTTTGCTATGCCAATTGCTATTAGGCCCGCAAATATTCAAGCAGGCTTTCGCAAAACAGAAACTTACGCGTATAACTGGAATTTGTTTACTGAGCTCGATTTCGCTCCTGCATTAGTTACGGATATACCAAGTTTTAAAAATAGAGCAGAGGCAGCAATTATTCCTGTACCAAAATCTAACCCACCTGAAGACGAAACGCCGCCACTATCGCCTTCTGTCTTAAATCATAAACCATTAGTACTGAACAGGAATACATAATTGAACGTCCGGAAACTTGTAATCACACCACCCAAATATCATATTAGTATTAGTATTCAGGAAACTTCTCCAAAACCCAGTACAAGTGTTCTAACAATTTCTTCTATTTTCCCCCTGTATTTTCACCGGGAACAATACAATAATTTTCGAAAGCTCCTGCGAGGAAAAATAATAATAGGGGGCGAAAAATCTATAATGTATACTGACACACCAGAGAAGGAAGAGATAAGAAAGGAGCAAGAAACAAGATTGAAATGAACAAGTGCTAAGCAAATTAAGAAGCAGTTGGATGGAGAAATAAGTAAAAGAAATACCATAAAATAAAAAAAGAAAAATGTACAGCAGGAAGTACCATCAGAAGAAAAAGAGTGCTTCTGTCTTGTTTGTATGTCACCATATTAAGAGAGCAGATCTGAAGAAAATTGGATCCAATGCACCACTTTTAAACTGTGGACTGGTGAAAAATTTACAAAAGGTAGTCTTAGCTATGTTTACCATAATTGCGACTCTAATTGATGTTTATATTTGACTAATGACTGATTTGCTATGAAAGTCAAAGAGAGTTTTCATTTCGTTTATTTTCAAATTATTTTTGCTTAGTTTGTTATATTTAAAAAACAAACAGTTGATTTTTGTTTTGTTGTTTGTTAATTTACGGAAATTATATATCAATGTTAAGTAACCTATAGTTACAGATGCCTGATAATATACATAGCTTTTAACTGGCGTGTTTTAAAAACGCTAAAGGCTATTAAAATATCTTTATATGTATTTAAAACATTGAAGACTAATTATTATTCTCAACTAAATCCTTAGTTATTCTAAGAGTTAAAATAAATAATTAGTAAAACGTATTATAATATTATATTTTGTATTATTCGCATGTGTTTCAACGGACCCCGATCATTGTTTCAACCACCCCTGGTATGGGGACGGTTGAAAGAAATCGGATTTTGTTGTTTAATTTGATATACTATTAAAAATATCACACCTGGAACTAAAATCACATTGCCCATTGGTAGATAGAAACATACTCTTTTATTTGAGATATCTTCTTCGTGGCTCGGATTATAAAAACCAAAACTATGGACGATATAAATAAAATTGTCTCAACCGTACCCAGTCTACCCTATTCCTGGAGTCCAAATAGTCCAAATTGGAAATCATATGTTTAATCTACAGATATGAATACTTTGGAACTTATTCTTAAATTTAATTATTTATATCATATGTACTGACGATTATTTTTATTAATTAACTGACTTATTTTGGCCATTTATAGGTTCTTGTTTCGCATTTTATGTTTATAAGTTTATTTATGTAGTGTATTATATTTACGTCCTCCTTTCCTTTTTTTTTCTTCTTTACTTCTTTAATTGTAAAATGTTATCTTCCTAGTTTCTATTTGTGTTCTACTTATGGATTAGAAAATACTTGAGACGTATTTTCTTTATTTTTTTTTCTTTATTTTTTTAAGGAATTCCATTACATTTATTAATTTCGGTATTAGTAGAGCGCCCTCTACTTGCTTATTTGGTAGTAGTATAGTGTTAGTACTTTAGTTAGAAAGTATATTTCCTTAGTTGAGAAATCGATAACTGTAAATTGGTGAGTATGGGTTGAGTCCATATTATTGCATGCTTTTTCCAGAAGACGTTATTGGGAATTATAGCATCTTTCAACAGATGACGTTAAGCACCATTTTAATCGAATATTTAGAATAATTTATGACTAAACCCTTTTTTGTAATTTAACCGTATTGACTTTATATTATTAGCCGCCTTTTCTCACCTATGACTGTATAAAGTATGACTCGAGAAAAGTCTCTTTGTCCAAGGTAAACGCATAACTTTTGTATATTTTAACCGCAGCTGTCTTGTCAATTATTTTTTCACTTAAGTTGATGGTATTTTATTTTATATTTATGGGTTAACTTGGGAAAAAATATATAATACTCTTTAATTAGCAAAAAGAAACTAAATATTTTCGACGACACAGTGTCTTTTGCAGTTAAGTAAACACAAAAAATTGTTGCAAGATGGAAGTTAAGGAAAAGATTCGGTGCAAAAATACTATTTATTTAGTCGACGTTAATATATAAAAGGTAAGATGGATTTACTGCTATAGAAGAAATCTCTTCCATTTAACCCAAGCATTTAGTATAAAATATAACGCGTTGTGGAAGACTGCAACATTTTATGTATATAACGGCAAAAGTAATTACGTACATAATATATTGAAGACTTCCACAACACGATAACAAAAAAATATAAATAACAAGAATATAATATAAATGTTTTGATGATAATAAAAATAAGAGAGAGGCTCTAGGAGGGAAAACCACAGACGGAATGACGAGGAGCTACGAATGAGAGTAACCAAAGAAGTTACGAAATTGATTTCTTATTGAGACGACTTTTAAAAGTTGACAAATTCCTGTTATCAGAAATAAGTTATTCTTTATTTTGACAGCTTTCACACTGAAGGAATATTCAGATGGAAGTAGTATTATGTTAAAGTATAATAATATTGTAAGTATAAGTAATATGTTAGCTAAATCCAAGACCATGCGCACTTAAGACTGAGAATCTAGACTTAAGATAATTCGGATATATATATATATATATATATATATATATATATATAAATCTTTTTTTTTATGAAAGCGAATTGTCTTCTGTATGTGCCAAATTTAACAGTAGCTCCGTAATTATTATTTTAACTTTATTTAGTGAAACCCTAAAAATTGCAGTCACGAGGTGTGGAAAACCGAAGTCGCGATGTTATTGTATTGGTTATTATGTAGACAGTGACCAAACTCATCTGAGGAATACGAAAACAGTGATGAATAAAACACTGAACAATATTCTTTATATTGAGATTTAGATGAGCCAGTTTACAAAACATAAACTTTGTCAAATACCTAAACTAACTTAAAAAAATCATCTTACGCAAATAAATATTGAACTAACTACTATATATAAAGGGAACTGGTGAAGCCTCCGAACTTTATTCTGAGCACTGGATACTTATCGCGCAAAAGTCACATCAGAGGTCGCCCCATACCACAAGAGTGAATGAACTTAAATCTTATTAGGAATGAAAAATGACATGGATCAAAGATCTAAAATGGTAGAATCACAACTAATACATACAGTAGATACTATTACAAATAACATAAAACATATTTGAACGAGTAATTTCATGATTTAAATGAGGACTTGGAAAACTTGTGTGTACAAATAGACGAACAAGTACTTAGATTATATAAATTTGAGAAGAGCGTTGAAAAAATTCTTATATTTTTTGGCATCAACGAAAGTTAGAAAAAGTACTTCGATTCAATGGGGAAAGAAGCAAAAAAACACGCCGCATCTCCGTAGTATTCACCATACTGAGTATAAACATCCATATCTTAAAGAACAAGAATAACTTGGAAAATACTAACATGTATATAAAGGAAGAGTTTCCACCTAAAATTTTGGGAAAAAAGAGAATCGAATATACAAAAACAAGAATAGATAGAAATGGGAAAAGTTGCGTTTACAGAGTAAAACAAATTTATAGTTAAAAAAAAACAGTCGAAAATCTTAAGAAAAAGCGGCCTCTACTGCAATCGCCACCACAAGCGTCTAAAAGTAGAATTAATTAAGTAAACAAAGTTCAAAATGTCAGGTTCAAAATATGAGGCCATCATGGAGTGGAGTTTCCATTTAAAAAGGAGGTTAAAATTTATGTTATATGTCATATACAGAAATATACAGGAATTTCAGATCGGATATGCACTCTGAACGTAAATTTTGATACATTTGATCTTTAGATATGCACCCACTTTCAACGCTCCTAAAAAAGAGATTGAATTATTTTACAATCAATTTCGAGAAGCACAACAAATATCAGGAAATAAACACAGTATTGATTGGAGATTTTAACTCAAAAATTGGAACTAGAAAAACTGGTGAAGAAAAAATCATGGGACAAATTTGCTGCGGGTCCAGAAATCATTACAAAGAAATTTTAACACAATATGCATTAGGAAACAACTTAAAGATAATTAATAGTATATATAAGAAACAATCAAAAGACATGTGGACCTGGAGGTCCCCTAACAAGGAAATTAAAAATCAAATAGACTACATTCTTAATAGCATACCACAAATATTTACAAACACAGATATACTAAACTGCTATTTTTTTACAAGCGACCATCAAATGTTACGTGGGACAGTGAAATTAATAAAACAAGAAAAAATAAACGTACCAAATACGATATTATTCTAACGCGCTTTGTTGAACCTAACGAAGAAATATTATTTCTACAATCACTAAAAGAGCAGGTAGCAAATCTAGATCCCCAAGAGTACTACGATGTAGTATCTTACCATACAAATATCGTCGCTATGATTACAATATGCTTTAATTATGTCAAGCAGCAGCCCCCGGCAAAAAGTAGTTTTATATCAGACTTGACTAGGTAACTTTTAGAACAACATTCACAACTACTAGGAAAATAACCATTGAATAAGCAAGAGAAGAAAGAATTATCACAACTATTCAACATCACAAATAAAAGCTTAAAGAAAGACTATAAAAAACACAGGCTTAAGGTAATAGAAAACTACCTCATTAACTTAGGAAGTCTATAGAAAGCAGCTAAACAATTAAATGATGTTAAACAATGAATAGAGAAATTACAGTCGCAATCCAATAAGAAAAAAATGCGAACTAGATCAGACATCGTTAAGATGGCAACAGACTTCTGTATAAATATATACGACGATAAATCAACCACTAATCTATGTGAACCACTAATGATAATACGAACCACTATAATACGACCTGGAGTGACTAGTTAATCCATTTTTATCGAAATCAAACGGATTTTTTTTACTTCCGACCTACGGAAATCAAGACAGACGGTTTTGTTTAAATTGGAGGTCTAAAATAAGATATATACATATGCAGATTCACATGAAAGTCGTTCTTTTGATCAATTGTATGTACTCGCCATATCACGTCATACGAGTATCCTTCATTTCCTTTTTTCACTATAAAATTTGATAATGACCAAACTGTCTACTTACTCTGTAAAATAATCCTTTTCAATAATCATTCCTTTATTATTAATACCCTATATAGTTATGCTCTTTCGCTAAGCATGCTGGAAACGGTCGTATTATTTAACTGCGTAATTTTATAAACTCTATTATTTATTAGACCCATACAGGCCCATCAGCATACATCAATGTCTTAAAATGAAACTTTAACTCTTTACAAAGTTACATTGAATGAAAACTAGCTTTATTATGAAAATATCATTATGAAATCGTACAACAGGACCAAAAATATCAACAAAATGTTTGTGTAATAATTTAATATTAGAACATAATTCCAAATGGATTAAATTGCATTTAGTTAATTTGTAATACTATAATTAAAATAATTTATTCACTACAACTTTTAACTTTCTATACGAGCTGGAGGTTTAAATTTAATTGTTAAAAGAGAGCTATCAAAAGAGTGTAAAAAACATTGAAATTAGTATATATAAATATATATATAAATATATATATAAATATGTATATATATACATATATATATTTTTTTTTTTTTTATATATATTTAAAGAATTTTTCTGGCGCCACATTTATTAAAAAAATGACGGATCTATCTGTACTGAAAAAAATATTTCCGTCACAAAAATGTGCAACAATAATTTGTCATAAGCACAAACACGGTACACTTATTTAGAAATAGTATACTTGATCCTTGGAACTGAAAAGGTGAATATAAAGAAAATATTGAAATTGAAACACCATATAACTTAAAATTATATTTTCGTTAAATGCATGTATAGGTACAATATTTAAGTAAGCATCCGATTTTCTGCCCTTTATTACCAAAACTTCTTTGTGTCGTGTCACTTTTTGGTTGATGGAAATTTACATTTAGGACAAGTGTCATAATCTTGAAAATTGAGGTTACCGTTCCTCAATTGAAATAAAATGCCCGTGTACGGGTTTTACCAATACATCAATCTTGAGCTGCATGTGAGGATCAGCATTTATTTTGTAATTCCGTAAGAACGTTGATAATATTGTTTTTACGGACATCATAGCATATTGACGGCCTGTAAAGGAAAGAAGAATTATTCGATCTAAATATCAATAATACGAGACTAGTGGCAATGGCCAAAACTTGTACTACTTGGCTCCTTTTCAACCAATGTCAGTTTTGTATAGGAAACATACGAATGGATCGAGTACCCTCCTTTATACCTCTATTCTTCTCCTTCTGCCTCTCTTTCATTTTATGTCTTCCTCTATTTTTAATAAATATCAGAGAATAGAAAATATTTGTCGTCAAAAGTTACTAATGCATCTCTGTTTAAACCAAGAATATTTTGTCCGCACAATCATCATTTACTTTCGCTACTTTTTATTTTATAAATTATCCACATAGTCCGTTTTACACCGCTATCATGTTTACTATTTTACAAAGTCACGATCTTGGTATGCGTTTAAAAATATTCTTACTCGCAATTGCTAAAAGTTGCTTGAACTTTTCTTTTTGTAAGTCTGTTTTTTATCATCACACTAACTTACCGAATATTTGAATCTCGTGGCCACAAGAAATTCGTACTAAAGTTAACAGTTTTAAAGATCGATAAAAAAAATCCGTCCCCAATATTTTAATCGCTTACGCCTTCTTTCGTTTCCTGTTTCCCCCCTGTATGATCCTTCTTCTCTGCCCTCCTTGATATGTCAAATTTAGGATATTTTTGGTAGAAATTTCTTATTGTCATTTTTATTAGATCTCGTTAGTGGCTAAGATTCCTAAAATTTATTGCAATTGACCTTTTTAAATTACTTTGTCATAACTGATTAATTGAGACTACTCCCTGAAGTATAAGTTCTTACTATGTATGTGTAATATTAAAGCTAAAATAAACAAATAAAATCAGGATAAAATACATACCAATGCAGTTCCTTAGACCATAACTGAACGGTATATAAGAACAAGGATGTCGTTTGACACTTCTTTCGGGCAAAAATCTGTCCGGATCAAATTCATCGACGTTCTCACCCCAACAAGATTTATTACGATGCAATCCCCAGGGTAAGATGATGCAACCGGTATCTGCTGGAATGACAGCGGACGCTGCACAAAAAAATGATGATCAAAAGTTAACGTAAGACTTGTGGCATTAAACATAATAAGCAAAATAGTTTTATTTACGCTTAAGTCGCGTACACCTCAAATTATGATATAAGCATCTAGGCGTTTCTAGAACCATTTATGAATCACAATATATCCGCAAGTGTGTGGAAAAATTAATATCCAATTAGTATTTAATTTACTTAGTTTGATTTCCTTTTCCGTCTGTCTGACCACCATAGGGACGATAGGATAGAGCCTCATGGTCTCCTTTATAACTCTCTCTAAATAATGCATATTTGATAAATCTTCTTTGGTAACGCTACGCTTAGAATTTCCAAATATCCCGTTCAACCTACAAAATATATGATGATATAGTTATTTCAAATAATTACAATATGTGGATGGTGAAAATGTCTTCTAAAACTTCCTTTTTTAATCCATTCTTTGAGCAAAAACACAGAGCAATTTCACCAATAAAAAGCGATAAATACATTTCATACATTATAGAACAGAAATCATTATTGAATTTGTAAAAAAATTAAAACTAAAATTTCACTCAGTCATCTATACGGGCAAACATAAATTTTGGAGACAATTTTTGGGGACAAAAGTAGATTAGAAAAACATTCTTAAATGCCTTAAAATTTTTAAGATCCATTGGTATTTTCTTAATGAAAGCTAAAATTGAAGTTCGTGCCGTCGTAATTAACAGAAAATCATTAGAAAAGAATTAAATTTAACTTAAAGCAGGTAAGGAATTATAAACAGTAATGGAAATAAAACAGAAAGAAAAGAACAAGTAACATCATACTAACTCAGCGATGACTTTCTCCTGAACCGAAGGGTACGATCCAATCATAACCAAAGTAAAGCTTATCACTAAAGCCGATGTGTCATTGCCTGCTATTGTCATTGTATCTACTTCTTCTCTCAATTCAGCATCTGTCAATTTCTCACCGTCCTCTACAAGGTCCATCATCAGGTCGAGAAAGGCTTTACGAATTTTTCCCTCCGGTTCTACGAATACACGCTTATTTAGAATATTTTATTTTATGTTACATCAACAAGTTAATACGAAAAAAAATTGTGCGCCTCAATTCCGATACACGACTAGAGTTTACTCCTTAAGTACGATTGTCTTGGAATGTTTAAAATAGGTAAAACTGTACAGAAATGTAAATATCAATATCATTAAATTTAAATGGAAAATTCTTTAATAAAAAAATGCTGACAATATAATTATTTTCAAGTAAAACACAAATGATCAAGACCAAATTTATACAAAATTTAAACCATTTAGTACCGTCAGACTAAGAAGTTTGGAAAAATTATTTTTAAGAAACTTTTTAATTTTGTAGGATAGAAGACACCAAATATTTACACATAATGACATTTAATGATTACATCTTCATATAAGCGAACGATAGTAAACTATGTTTGTCACACTCTATCATTGTGATGCATAAGAAAATGCTAATATGTGTGTTACTTACACGTAAGAAAATGTCAAATAAACATATTGAAATGTCACTCTAAAGATGCGCAGAAATGTTGTGCGGAGAGGCCGCCTTACGGTTACACTTTTTTAAAGCCATGAACTTCATTTGATCAGAACCTAACGGTACTTTTTTAACGCTCTGAACTTTGTACGCTCTGAACTTCTAATTTTACTCCCCACAAAACTTCATACCGGGTGCTATATATAAAAATCGATTCTTAAGGAGTAAACTCCAATAAGTATCTGTCAGGTGGGTACGAATAAAAGTCGCACTACGAGACTTCCGCATAAAGTTAACTAAACAAAAAGTTTATAGAATGAAGGTCGCGTCGTATTCCTGTTAAACTATTTGTTACACAAACATTAATTATGCTTACAATGAAAAAAAAACACATTCCTCAGGACGTTTATATTTTTTACAGAGGTAATAAAAAAAACCATATAAAGGTTTCTCCTGAAAATGTAACTTATTTGTTGTTTTAAAAATTATATGTTAATTGTACACATATAACATTAATGGTTTAGAAACTGATCGGCGGCTACGAACTAACTAACGAACAACTGAATGAGAGCAATTCCATTGGGATCCTTCGCCCACGGAATACTGTGAATAACAAATAGAACGTAAAATTCTGTACATTTACAAAAACTTATAATATTCTGTCTGGATAAATGTTATTATATAGAAACCCTTATTATTTTTCTATAAGAATAAATATAAATTCTGTATTCCTCCAGTCCATAAAATTCTTTCTATCGCTATTTAACACTTACCCGAAGTGAATTGTTTTTTTCGATTGGCCCACTCTCGTCGCTTTTTAGAAATAACCTGAAATTTGAAATGGTCTCAATTGGGAAACGTTAAAAGGGCATAAATCAATCTATAAAATTAAATAAATATCGTTTTTTGACAAGCCGTAACCATCAGCTTTTTGAAACTTTAAAACTCATTTCTTTCATTTTGTTTAGTTGCAGAATTGGATAGCGTAAAAATACAGAAAATTCCTCGAATAATGAAATATTCTTCATTCATAACAAAATTAAAAAAAACTTAGAGAAACTCGACAATGCTGGTTTAATCATAACAAAACAAGTCAACGTTTTTTCCATGCGTTTGGATAAAATTATTTACTTACGTTGTGTGTGAAAGCGTGTAAAATTTCAATATTTTGATCTTGAATCTTTTTGTAAGGTGTCAGATTGAAAATAAAATCTGGTTGAAGCCAAATCTTGTACATCCTCTGGCTAATTATGTTCAATTGATTCAAGCTGGCTCGAAAATATGGAGCATCCATACTCTCGAGCGTTCATCTTCACACCCATTACAGATTCTGGAATCAATATTTTTTCATCGATTAAAGGAATGTTTGCTAATAAATAAATTGTCAAAGAAACATATTAAAGAAACCGCGACTAAACGTTAAACAAACCACAGTTACATTAGTTCCTAATGCAAGAACTCTTCGTTCTCTGCGCTAACAAAATAGTATTTCTTTTTAATGATTAAAATCTTACATTCTCTTTGCCCTGGATTTCACAGTGAGAACTTTAGATCATTTCAGACTCTTTCTATTTTTACTTGAATTCACTCTTTTTCAATTTTTTTTCTTGGATTAGTTATGATTTTTGTACGAGGTGAACTCATTTTCCAGTATATAATTTTCACATCATACAAACAAAATCTTCCAAAAGTACAGCGTGTTACGAAGAAATAGAGCTACGAGTGTTTCTAGATACTTGTAAAAATATTAGAGTTAAAGATGCATAGTAATTTTATTGAACTAAATACGAATATTAAAAATATTTTTTCCGCACAAATATATGATCTAATGTAAACTACCCAAAAAATGTATAATTTGTAATAATCGCGATAAATTCCAATAAATTTCAAATCAATTTCAAACTGTTTTTTTATAATTTTGCCTTAACATTTTCAGAGATACGAGTGCGCTATACATTTTATGAATATTTTTTGCAATATATCTATAACTATTTCACGAAAAATTCAGAGAAAACATCAAAATAATATTCTAAATTCTAACTTATCTTACAAGAGTGTTTAATTTCACAAATCCCATCATAAAAATTTATATATATATATATATATATATATATATATTTATATATATATATATATATATATATATATATATATATATATATATATATATAAATATACGTGTATATCTTTCCGTGTTAACTATTAATATATGCGGGTTAACATTCTTTATCAATTTGCAAAATTTCAATTTTCTACGTCAAACGACACTTACCGCAAATAATATCGAGCGTGCACGCAGTGACAAACGGAAAAACATTAAAGGTCGATCCGTCTGCTTTTGATTTAACTTTCTCGATTAAAATTTTGCTCTGTTCCCAGAAGACATCGATAAATTCATCCAAAATCTTTTGATTAAATGTCGGCATCAACATTCGTCGATGACGTTTCCACACCGCCACTGCAATACAATCAATCGATGTGTTTGGTGAACATAATGCACATTAATGATAAAACTAATTTAACATTGGACTTCGCGGTAATGTACGCCAACTACATGTTTATTGTTAACTTTATGAGCATATTTTCACAAACATTGCTTATACGTGTTGCATGAAAATATTGTCAACAGTGTACAATATTTTAGATCAAGACACCCCAATCAATGGCGCACGCCTCCCTAGGGAGACAATGAAAAAAAATTAAAAGGTACATAAATATATTTTTTACATTCCGGGGAGGTATAATGCAAAAAGGTTGGGAATTTCTGTACTTTATCAAATATAATTCAATTAAAAGGTGCTTTTCTTATTTGTAATATATAAAACTAATTACTTTTCATTAACCGTATTTAATGATTCGGCGTGAAGTTAATATTTTTAAAGTTTAAAAATATTTTTATTTTGAGACTATATGGAAATATGAATTGTTTTTTTTTGGAGCTTATTCCGCATCTGCATTCCCCCTTCTTTCCATGCATTTTGGAGATTTTTGATTTTTGAGTATTAACTATTTAAATATAAGGGTTTGAATGTTTTATTACTATGCCAAATTACAAGTTATTATCTGAAACAATTTCTAAGAAAAACGCCTGTGACAGACGGACAAACGAACAGGCAAGTGACCTTATGAAAATTTAGTTTTTCCTTTTTAGATACAGATCAAATACATAATTATTAATTACATTATTACAGGTTAGCACCCACAATGAAGAAAGGTTTGATTAGCGCCCAAAAATAGGAAGTAACTTATTGTTTCTGCTTAGCCCTAATTGTCGTCGCAATTCGTGACATATTTTCGCGAATTACTTTTATTTATTTTATTGTGTCGCGGACTTTTTGTTAATCATTAATCTTCAATTCTAAACATTTCAATATTTTTGATGAATTTACACCATCATAAATTTCATTGTGTTTTTTGAAAAAAACACAACTGTGTTTTTTTCAAAAAACACAGTTGTGTTTTTTGCCGTGGAATTGATGGAATATTTGTATTTATAGAATATTTGTACTATTTGTATTAACAGTGAAATTGCACAATGGAACGTATTTACATTTTCTGGAAAATGAGCTACTAATTCTTCTAGAAGATATCGAGATAAAAGTAGAAGGGTGAATAGTTTTTAAAGAAAAATGCACCACCATTCCATAAGGCAAAAAATGTGAAAACCATCTAATAAAACAATTGTTAGGCACTGAGCAATAAAAACCTCGCCTCCAAAACCTGAATCTGGTTGATATTTTGTATTTATTGGGAGTCACTACAAAACGCATAGTCAATATAAGTCACTAGTATAAATATAAAGAAAATTGAACGAAGCAAATAAAAAATTCGGAGAAGGAATAGAAATGCCTAAAATTTCAAATAATTTGTTTAGAAGATGACGCATGCGAAAGAGAAAGGTACTTTCATTCATGTCAGTCATTTTACTTGTTTCCTTATTTACAATGGAAATATTTTATTTCAAAATCTAAGGAAATGTTTAAAATCCTTCAATAAAGTTGAAGTAAATTTATAAAGTGAAAGATTTCTTTATTAAGAGCCCGTAATAACCTAAACCAATCATTTTTTATTGATAATGTTACCTATTAATTACCGATTTTCTTGTGGAAAATAAAATGTAGACTCAAATATCAAGTAAAAAAAGAAATCAAAAGTAGACTATAACACAAATGGACACTACTGGCGAAAAAAGGTTTAATAAGACTTTTCTCGATAGAGTTTCATGTTAAAGTGACTTATGTTATCGACATACGTTTTGAAATTTTAATATAATTTTTTTACCTATGTGATACGAATCTACACTAAAATAATTTTTTCAATAATATATAGTGCATTACTGAGCGTTTCCCAAATATGAGAATTTTTTTTTTTCAAAAAACGTATTCTCAATATTTTTGCTTCTAAGTACTTATGCAACCAAGTCTACTTATTGGGCTAGAACATTCTCACGCCCTTTGATTAAGTACCCCGTAAGTCACCTGTGGGACTTCGGATGGAGGAGTTGCATCGAAGCGCGCTCGTTCGACGCTCACGCGCGCAAATCGCCATCGTTCTGATGATGGCTAGAACAATAATATTCGTATCTTAGCCACTATTACCGCTAAAAACTAGGAGCTTAAGATCAAATATTTGGTTTTAATGAGCAGTTCTCACATCAAATACAAAAACCTATTGATGATGAGAATTATAAAACCTAGATTTAAATCAATATTGCAGTTAAAAAATTCAAATTTGTAATAAGCTCATGATTGTTTAAATAAATTTTTTTCGTAAAATTGACAGATATATTTTATGTTGAAATAGCACATAATAAATCACTATGTTATGTGCTGAAGGAGTAGCACTAACAGTGTTTTGTTTCAATGTATTGTTTTCCTCTAGGATCTTCTGGGCTTCCAAACTTCCTGATTGTGGTTAGCATACATATGATTACAATATGCGTATGTAAGAAAAGTTCCAATAGCAGCAACGTCAACGATAACTTTGTTCATTGACAGAAGGGTAATTGAACGATCACTCTTCTAGCCGCGGTCAGTCCCACTCACACTTTTTTTGACGTCTATCTGATTCTTAACGGTGAATGATCCATTGGAAGCGCTAATGATATCCACAAGTACATATTATAAGTTTACAATAATATTTACGTCAAAATTCGATATGAAGTAAACAAACTAACAAAATGAAATTTTCTGAATGAATTGCTCGTTGAATAGGGAAATATTTTAAGATGATTGCTAATTGTTTTTATCTTTTTTTAGCTAAAGCGTTATGGATTCAAGGAAAGAATTTTCACTTCAATAAATTCTAGAAAGATCGTTTTATTTTCATTCAATTTTCACTGATTATTCATAAAAAATCATGACTGTAATGCTATTGGTTTAACTAGAATGATGAAATGTTTAGGCAAATATAATAAGTTTATACCGCGTCTATTAATTATGGATATTTATCATCAGAAATTAGGGTGTTGTATAGTCTTCTTGGTATGTAGATACAATTTATTCGAAGCCAAATCAAGATAAATGAAGTATAATCGGGCAAATATCACTTAAAAATCTGCGTATCTTTTACAGTCTCTCGTTGAAAGCTTTTATTTTGGAAAATCCAACCATTTAATTACGCTTCCTGTTTTTTAATTTTACTTTCTATTTCGAACTCTATAATGGATTTTTTTTATTTAATCGAGTAATTAATAGAAAATGATTTAAGAGCGGTCGAAGTCTCGATATCGTAGGATTTGAAAGCGGTCTAAAATGGAAATTCATCATTATAGCCAACATTATACATTTCATCTTAAAAAAAAGTATTATTGTCCTACCTTAAAACTTTTTGAATTTCTTAAATAGTCGTGACTCTTAAATACTGTGACAATTAAAAGCCGTGTAGATATATATGCGTTAAAATGATACTGTACCCACAATGTATTACAATATACTCAGAGTAATTGTAGACGTAACAAGCTGATATGTTAGCGGAAATAATACAAATTCCAAAATTCCTGCTAGTTAATACCTGCGTTTCCCGTACGAGAGTTTTATAATAATTAAAGCGAGGGACGTTAGTAATATAAAATCGCAAATAAAATAAATGAAAAAATAACTTATAATAAAATGAACATCGAAATAAACGACAAAAATGCAGAATCAAGAATCAATACAAAAGAAACAGTTTAAAAAGTAAAAAGAGAAAAATCCAATTAGAGTATTTTTAATAATAGAATGTAATTTATGTTATGAAGAGAAAAAAAATGTTAATACTTTTTAAAATTCAATACGATCGCAATGATAAACGACAGTGAAGTGAGCATAAATAAATACGTACTCAAGCCAATTAGTAACAACTCGACAATGAAATAAGAAGTTGTTATTATTAGCTGTTGAAACTCATGTCAATAAAAGTTAGAATTGTGACAGGACGACCGCGTTCGCATCGCCGCGTCGACGTATATTGGGGACAAAAATTCATATTCCTACAGTCAAATCCATTTTCATGAAATAAAAAGACCACGGACATGATCGTAATCAATAAAAATATCAATAATATAATAAAGATCGCACTGAGCATTCATGTACATGGTTAAAAAGTACACGAAAAGCTAATGGAGGTCAATCTATAAACTAATAGAAACGCAATAATATCGTGGCTACACTTATTGATTGAAAACAAAATAGAAAATCACTCGATTTATAAAGTTTGGCTCTTCATCGGGGCACACTGCTATTTTCAATTTCAAACATGCCATCGTTAATTATCCATTCAGTAAACTATTTTAAAATATAAATTGTTAATTCTGTGTTTTAATAACTCCTTGAGTTCAGTTGATATTCCTCTACTAAACAATCACAATTAAGTAATAAATTCACTAATCTTCGATCGATAATTATAACAAATGATTAGATCATATTTGTTATAAATGAAATCTTTCATTTTATCCTAATTTCATTTGAAACATCCTGATTTTTTCTGTTCATGTTTTGTAAAAAATCAAGTTGTGGGGAATTGAAAATGTGTTTAAGCAGTAGAATATGTATAATGAAATGGTACAAAATGTATAAAAAAAGGGGGACAATTATACATAATAAAGAGGAAACTGCATTACACAATAACTAAAAAAATCATAAAATTTGTTTATAAAAAAATTATTGCTGATTTTGAGATAAGATACAATGAGCTAGTGAAAAAGTTGTTGATTTTGAGATAAGATAAAATGAGCTAGTGAAAAAAGAGAAAATGAGCCAAAAGAAAAGTATTTAAAAATTTCCCGATATACAGGGAGAATTGGCACAATATTCTATGTTTACAATGTGCGAATGTTTGATCTGAACCTAAAGAATTAAAATTAAAAAGATCGTATGGGAGCATAACGTTTCTGGAGATATACCTCTTAAACAAATGAATGAAATCTTTGCAACAAATGAATAGTACCGCTATACGTTTAGTGACTGGAATATAAATTGCATAAAAGCTAAAATAATAAGAGATAGACAAATAAAATAAACGATTTTATTTTAAGAACCAGCTGCTCTAGCGGACAGAGTCACAACAAATAATTTTCAGTACTAGACTAAATGCACCCAAATTTTACACTAAACTCAAAATATATCCCCATCCTTACCAAAACTAGAAAATGTTCATACTATAGACCTTTGACAATATATGTTTACGTCATCGACATTTTATTTACTTATCAACATACCATCACTAAACCGTGCTTTAACTTGCCAAAGACCCCGACACAGATAAAGGCAACGTGGTTGCCAATTAGTCAACCTATCTGCAATTAGCCAAGCGTTCGCCGCGATGTCGTTATTAAATTGAAAATATGACTCTTACTGTAATTCAATAAGAGCATGCAATATCAGAATGGTTTTCAATTCCAGAACTGGAATCAAATATTGGACGTCAATTCCGGAACTTATGTAAGTAAATGATAATTTTCATATCAAATCAATTCAATGCTCACTAAAATCAGCCTCCCGATGACACTGACTTTCATTCCTTTTTTTTATTGTTTTAGTGCAAATGTAACAGATATTTACAGCGAACATCAGCAACTAAGATGCTCAGTATATATTTTTTCGCTCGCACCGCTAAGCATTCAATACGCGACAGCGAATAGCTCTCACACCCCTTCGCATAATCTTGTAGAGACCAACAAGCCATGGCAGATACACACATGCGCAATATTTTAAATCTTATATTTCAATGATTGCATATTTTTAAGGAAAACTGGAGTAACAATAATATATCACAATCGTTGGAACAAGATGTTAAACTGTAAAATGAGATTCAAAAGCAATAAATAATAAAATATTTGAATCTTTTGTTTAAAAGAAATAATTTCCTATGAGGGAGGAAGTTTTAAACAAGGATTATTTATGTTATAGTCACCCGCACTGATGTCTCGAAACTAGCTTTGTCCATTATAAAACAATATGTTGCTGTAGTAGCAAATATTTATTCTGCTGCTAATGTTAAATAAATAAAAAAAGTAATGAAAATGTTATCTCGTGCACAGATTTATTAACGATTTATTAAGGTTATCCTTCCTACGCCATCATGCACATTGATAAACAAACATTTAGGTCACCGTTATTTGAATTATAATCACGTAAACTTTTTAATTGTGTGTTCAATGATACATATAAATAGCTCGCATTATCTAAGATATATGCACGTTTTTATATTGCTAATATATTTTGATTACTTTATGTGTTATTGGAGATCATAACAATGTTTTCTAAATAATTACCTTGTTATTGTAATGGAATTACAATAAATCGTAAATTGTATTAATAGTGAACAAATTCTGTTTTTTATATTTAACGATCAAATAACGTAAACAATATTTTTTCCTTGTTTTTATCACATGCCATTTTAAGTAATACCTGGTCCTGATACTAAACCATCGCCCAGCCAAGGTTTCATGAATTTATACACGCGCTCCTTTTGCAGACACGAGTTGAGAACTATCTCAGCATCGGCGGGATTCGTTATACCTGAAATAATTATATTCACTTTCAAAACAAGCTTGAAATACGTAATTACGATAAATAACGAAACAAAAGTTAAAGTTATTACTACGTTTAAAAGAAATTATCAAATTTATAATAATACCTAAGAGTGGTGCTGTAGTATATATAGATGTTCCCAAATTGGTATAAATTTCTTTGAATCCTCCCTAAGACGTAAGACGTCTTTTTTTGGTCTTTTATTACTGAGAAAGGATTAATTTTAAATAGCAAAATATATTTTTTTCTAAATTATATTTGTCAGATACCTCATTTTTATGTGTGTATAATATATATATATATATATATATATATACATATATAAATATATATATATATATACACATATATATATATATATATATGTATATATATATGCAAACATACATGTGTTAATATGTCCCATTCGTAACTAATATACTTATATCTTTATTAGTTTGTATAAACGCATGTAGTAACCAAGTGTATATATATAAGTGTATATCTCTTTGTATATGTGTATGTACACATATACAAATCAAAAGAAAACGTGTTATTTTTATTAATGGAATTGTAAACCAAACAGGTGTTCAAACAGGTAATCAAACATTAGTGGAAGATAATTATATCAACGTGGAATTATTAGCTATAAAGTGAAGCATTACCAAGAACCTCATGACGTCTTCTCCACTACCTTTCACTATAATCTCAAATATTTCCTACAATGTAAAATGAAATCTATAAAATTTTAAATAACATTTTTCAATTTAAATTGAAAAAATATTAAAAAAATGTTTATCATTAACTGTCAGGTTCATTTTTCTCTGTTCTGTATTAATCAACTTCATAAGCTCCAAAGATAAAAGGAATTAATAATTGCCTTCCACTTTAAAACCGAATGTTAAGTAAAATTTAATGTTAAACATTTGGCTTCCCTTCTTAAATTATGTAATTATAAACGAATATTTGGTCATTCGTTTTAATGGTCTTACGATGGGCTTAACAATGAAAAATAATCATTCAATTAACAGACTCTAATTTAACAGAAACGACTACATACTAAAAAAGAGAAACATTAAATACTTACCAACATAGAGCGACGGTCCCACCCATAGTTTGCCAATGCCACCATTTTCTTGGGCGAAACGAGCTGTTATTTGTATGGTTTTCAAAATATCTGAAAAGAATTATAAAATACAACTTAATTGTGCAATCTTTCCAATAATGAAAGTTCGTAACATATCTAAAGAAAATTAAATTCTGTATTACATGTTTGTATAGGTGGGTCTCAAAGTTAAGCCCCTTTTATTATTCAGCAAGCTTAATTACGATACTCTATCATTACCTCACTTCATTTTATAACCATCCAATATTACCTGAAGTAACATTCAAGAGAGAATGAATTTTCTAAACTTCTTTGAAGAAAGTTACATTCTAGGTAAAATTTGAAAAATATGAAAAACGGAACCCTTATAGAATGACTTCAATGTCTGTACGATGTGTGTCTGCACGTTGGCGCAATCAGTCAACTGCAGACGTTATGGAAAATAGTAATCTTGCCATTTTGGAGGACAATTTTAAAGGGTGAGAGAGGAGCAAAAACATATTTTTTTGTCTAGGTTATCGTATGTCAAATGAAAACTTATTAAAATGTGAGTTCAAAAACACATAATTCATTTTTCGACTTAGTTTTCTTATTAGGAAATTCCCAAAAACTCTGAGAATTCGCTACCCACTCACAATTTGAGAAATTATCAAGAAAAAAATGGAAAATAGTATATAATAATGAAAAATTATTAGTGTCGTATATCTGAAAAAATTTCATTGTTAAAAATAATTTATTTATTATAACCTAAATTACTTCTACCATTTTATCTAGGTATGTCAGATGAAAGCTTATAAAATGTGAGTTAGAAATACATCATATAATTTTAACGCGTTTCTTTTATTAAAAGATTTCGGGAGAAACATTTTTTTAAAAGTCAATAAAAAATATGTAAAATAAAGATAAGGTTTGTATCAACGAAAAATAGTCAATATTTTAATTCTAAAGATAACAAAGAAATAATTATCAATATTTTTTTATATTAAATGAAAAAAATATTATTACCTTTTTTCATGTTTCCATTATTTATCGTAACATTACTTTAGGCGCAAATTTTATCGCGACATTACATTAGTAAAGGTAACAAGGTCTATATAGAGACGCTGTAAACCAAAATAAGCGATAGGTAATGATTTCGGGTATGCTTCGTTAAAATAGCATACACGAAATTGGCAAGACCTTCGGGTATGCAATATTGCTTAGTTAAGGTAACGAGGTTTATTTAGAAACACTGTACACTAAAAAATTACGCACTTGCATTGGTAAGGGCTACGGAATATAAACACTCAAGTTTGACTTGCACTTGGCCGATTTTTTATTTTTAATACGTCCATAATTACTATTCTATCGACAATCAGTTCATATATATATTTTAATACATACAAATTTGTCTTTCATTAAAAATTATAACACGGCGTTTCCAAGGCAGTTACAATTAAAAATTATTGGTCTAGATCGTAGAAGCGAGAAGGAAATTGGCATAAATCCCACACAATTCCACACAATCCCACACAATTTTAGTGGGCACTTAAGCTATCAAGTATTGTTTTAAACACCGTGAACTTATTGTGAGACGAAATCTGGAGAAAATTATCTGGAGGAAATAAAAAAATCTGGAATTAAAACCGAACACTTTACCTTCAGTGCTACCAGCAAATAGATAGGCATGTCCAATGAACGGATATTCCCTCGGACTTGGTAACTTGGCTGCCAGTTCGTACTTACGACTTCTGCCCAATCGAAATTTCATATAACTTAAGAAAACTATCGTCAGAAGACCCACAATCAAAATCATGGTTGATGAAGATGCTAATCCTGGTGAATAAAATCAACTGAAATTTATAAAAAATTACATTTTCATTGTTTTCCCCAAATTTAAAATATTCGGAGAGTCTTATTTTTTTTTACTATTTGTTATTAATTGTATAAAGTCCTATGATAAAAATTATTATAATTTCGTTTATTTACTTATTTACGTACGGTTAGAGAAACGTTTGAGTTATTAACTGTACATATATGTATATATATATATATATATATATATATATATATATATATATATATATATATATATATATATATGTATATATATATATATATATATATATATCAATAAAATAACAAAAGTAATTTTCCAATTAATGAAACAATTTACAAATTTTAACGCACCTAACGATATCCCATTTTCCCTATAACCAGGTGATTGAGCATTTAAATACCGTGTGTAAGTATCGAATTTAAATGTAATTAATTTCTAGACACTGGAAAATTGTGAAAAGAAACCCAATTTCAGGAGTATAGGATATTTGCACAGCGATAAATCTGTTAATCGCTAGAGCAAGAGGACTGTCGATATATACATACAAAATCTGAAATAATTTCCTAAATATAAAAAAATACTTTACAAAAACTTTTGAAAATAAAAAGCAACAAAAAATATAATACATACAAAAAAATAAAAAGGAAAAATAAAGAAACCAAAACAATTGCCTAGTATCCATAATATAAAGTCATAATCGCACCAAAAATAATAGGGTTTCGAATCTTATGATCCTACTGTAATGCAATATTTGAAAGATCTCTTAAATAATTACTTATAACAGTTAAAAATGAAACTAAATTTCGATAGAGTTCTATTCCAACAAACAGTTAAAAGATTAACGAAAACCAGATTAATCCATCAACGACTGCGATAGGAGAGAATATTCCAAGGTATACGTGCATGAGCAATAAAATTACCTGTATGTTTTTAACGTTATTAACGCGCTAAAAGTAACGACGAACAATTCAAGTAATTTGTCAAAATGTCAATACGACTTTAATCATATTTTTCATTCTTTACCTTGTACCTATATAGTTATAAAGTAGGTTTTGAGCATAACGTACGTAAACGTCAGACCAAGAGACAACAATCCATACTCCAAACTTAAATGTGAAACTCGATACAAAATTTCTATCGTACGGAGAATAATTCGGCAATGTGGAATAAAATTAATTATTTTTATGGAGATTTCCTTCAAAATCCAGCTGGAAAACCCTATATAATTAAAGAATATAGTGCAATCTACATTCACAGAAAACGAAGATAATAGAATGTATTTTAATGTCACTCTGGAAGGATGTGGTATAGCAAACAAAAATTTAGCCCTTGCTGAGACATGACAACGAAATATGTATCCAATGTAATGACGATTTACCCAAAACGCCTTTGTAAAGCTTGTGTGCAAGAGCAGATCAGGGTATGCCACTTTTTTTTAAAACAATACGTCTTTTAAGTTTAAGTAAAAATCATTCTGAATTAAAATTTATTTTAAAACTAATATGAAGTTTCCACTTCGGCTTCTAAATGCAATATGAGTACTGTTGACTTACGTTTCTCCATTATGTAACCTTTGTAAAATTACTTCCGTACGAGTTTAACAAGGTCCGTACGAGTTTTCTAAATTGAGATTACCAATGTAAATTAATTCCCACAAACAGCACTCTTAGAGGCGAGTTCGTTTGATGACGCACAGTGACAACGGTCAAATTTATCTGTCATATACACAAGTATACATGTCAAGTTTATCGACCGCTTGTGTTATGATTGAAGATTCATAAGATTACCATTTACATATTTTCATTTTCTGAATTTCACGCGTCCTTGAAATAGTTGATTATACGTACCCCAAAGCGGGTATTTTAGAAAATCATTTTATTCAAAAATTGTCTTCAGTTAGGCTAATAAAACACTACAACTGTTTGCTTGATAGTAAATTGTTCTAGGTTATACATTTTTTTATATTTTTTGATTAGTTTTACTATTTAAAAAAAATTTAAAATCATGCTAATTTTTTTGTAGTTTGCGTACAATCGCTGAAAAAGGTATAATGTATATTTTTATGTTTACCATTACTCAGAAATTCACTAGAAATAAATAGAAAAATTAAGTCTCTATATGACCGAATCTTATTATCTAATTATATAATCTGAATAATTATAGTAAATTCTGTGACTAACAATTTCGTTAAGAAATAGGAAAGTTGTACTATGGACCCGTCACATGGGGCACATAACGATTTACGGTGCAAATTATAAAAGTTTTACGAAGATACATCTAGGGTAATATTTTCGTTAATAAAAATAATTTTGACTGACTCGACCGTAATTTGAAATTTTTTTAAGTTTCGTGCGATATTTTGAGTTACCCATTAAGGGCTGCCTCTGTTTAAGGTTAATCACTTTTTCGCTAATTAAATCCATATTTATAAAAATAACCTCCTGGTATTCCAAAATTCTGTTGAACAATGAAGAATCAACTTTCGAACAAGGTTGTTAAAGAAAGTTATTATTTCCGTGTCGCGGTTAGTATATTAGTACTATTAGATATTACTCATATTAAAAATAATGCATAAGCGGGAGAAGTCTTCTTCGTAATTTTTATTATCAATTAGGTGTCTAAACAGGTCATTAGAACACACCTAACTAGAATGGTTTATTAATAAATCATTTTCTAAAACATGCATAAAATCAATTACCTCAAGGACGAGTGAAGGTCGGAAGGTGAAAATGTGTAAATGATTATTTTATTACGTCCTAATGTCATAAAACAATTTATTTGTCTAATAACTCCCTTGGACTCTACTTTATCCTGCAAGACCCTTTATAATATTTACAAAACATTGTCACTCAAGTTATACAGACTGTGTTATAGTAATCGCACATTTATTGCAATACGCTGCCCTAATGATATATGCCAAATTTCCAGATTCTTCGTCAATCGGTTTCTGAGGAAGAATCAATGAACAGTGGCAGACAGAGGGACGGATACGTGAGTGATGTTATAAAGGTACAGAATCTTAAAAAAAATGGGTAAAAATATTTTCCAGGCAATTCAAAACCTATTACAATACCTTTGTAAGAAAAAAGTTCCTGAAAGTTCGTAACTGGCCATTTATAGTAATGGTAATAAAAGAATAAATTCAAAGTTCAAAAATCTAAATCTTTTTGTCTAATAAGGGGATAACCCTTAAATTTTCCAATTGTTTTATACAAATTGGCAGTAATTTGATTTTTTATGACTTTCTTGTAGTCTTAATCCATAACAGAATTACGACCGAATGCTATTGCAATTTTTTGGACCCCGATATCACCACATGAGTTCAAGCGTAATCATATCAATAATGATCTTCGTGAAGGGCATCCCTCAACAGCGACAATTGAAAACAATGTTAATGCTGTGAAGCTCATAATAAAGACTGGCAATAAAGTAACCTATTAGTAAATTCATGCTGGTTCAGACATTGATAAGAACCAAATACGGAAATACGTTAAAATATAGGCGTCAGGAAATTTTATTCTAATTGGATACTACTTTCTCAAGTACAAAATCCTTGATATAAAACGGTAACTAGTATTACAATAAAAGTGTTAACAATGAAAACGAATTGGGAAGAAAATAATGAGAAATTAACGCGAAAAATAATCATTTTTTTTATTTTTCAGTAAAACTTACAGATTCAAGTAAGCTGATTGTTGAGGTCAGCATGTCGATTTGTATTCTCCTTGTCCTTGCTCTCTTTGTCCTTGATCATATTTCATTTGTAACATAGAAACAATCGTGTTGTCCTTCAAATTAAAATCCATCACGTTCCAAGAAGGTTTAGTTCTGGTACCTTCTATATTTGCTTTATTCAATGATATTGTACAATAATATTTACAATACAAAATTATTTACATAAAGAACTTCAAACAAACTAAAACATCAACTATAAACATGTCTTTCGATTATACTCTCTGTGGGTACCGAATCAACATTTAAAACATGTTATGCCCTTGAGCTCGACGTATTTTTCCCTTTATGTTACTTATAACCTGTTTATGTGCGTATATCTTGCGACAGCTTGTATATAATCACATGGCGGCATGGTGCCAAATCGATTTATTTTATTTTAATTATATTTAGCCACAAGAGGAAAGAAACACTTTGTGATATTTCAAAATCGCCTCTTAAATATTTATTTTTCCACTATAGGTTGCAGCAATGCCAAGAGTTCTTTAAATAATAGATAATCTTTTTAAATAAATATTGGCCATCTTCCAAATTTTCTAGAAAGAACTATAGTACTGGAATTATAACAAGTCAATTAGGAATAGTCGGCTCAAATTTCAGTGCATGCATTTTATGTGTTATTCAGACTAAAGACGTATCAAAACAAGAGGCTAAATATTTCATAAGGACTATTATCAATTCCAATTCCAAGATCACACGATGCGTCAAAAAGAATTATCACATTTTTGTTTTGTTTAATTTTTGAAAATTCTATTTTTGAGCTTGTTTTTAATATCTTGATCTTTCTCAATTTCAATGTATTAATTAAACTCTTAATTCGCAATAATTCCATTCCGGACATAATTATTCCATTTTATTGCATTGTATATACCATTAAATGCAAACTATTAATTCGTTGCATTGATTTATATAATATCTTTAATTAATGCCAAAATTGTAATTGGCATACATAAAATGTACAATATGAAAAAGGGCAAAAAGTAGTCAGATTTGTATGTTATATGTAAAAAACATATAAACAAATGTAAAAATGTCACCTTTCTGAGTTTAGGTACTGATTTCGATAGAAACAGTATATTTATAGTCTCGTTCCGCTTTCCGTCTGTCTGTCTTTATGAATTGAAATAGCGAATTATAAGAGTTTCAAACTATTTTTTTTAACATTTTATGTGGGACAGTTTTGAAGACATGGTTGAAAACATCTATGGTGTTTTTCCGAGAATCTGTATTATGCAAAGACTTGAAATTCGGCATAATGATAAAGCTTACTACAATAAACCTCACATTTCAATATTAACCGCTCAAAAATATTTACACAGAAATTGTATCGAATCGTGCAGATTATCAATTTAAAAAAATGTCAAAACTTTTTTCCGCCCTTCCCGCCTTCAGTATTCGAAACTGATAAAGTCAAAATTGTGGACAAACATGCATATGATGTTTGTCTACAATTAATATGAGTTTCTCCAAAAGTTACCTAAAAATATTGCGATGATTCTAAATCAAAGAGTTTTTTTTAAAATTTAAATTGTTAACCATGTATAAGAATGTAAACAATATATTTATGTTTTTAAAAATAATATTAATACTTGTATTTAGTTCAATAGAAATACTGTGCAGGTTTAAATATATGTATGTATAAGTTTGCACGAAAACCTCGTTGTGCGAATTCTACTCGTATGTAACACGTTTTTTCTTATTATTTACGTACAAAATTATGTTACTTGTTATATTAAAACTAGGAACCAGTTGATAAAATTCCAAAAAAAATTAAGACAGTATTATTTTTATGTCCACTTCAAATAAATCAAAATTTAATTCAATAAAATATTATAAGCATTAATTCTTCTTAATGCTTATAATATTTTAAGTTTATGAAAGTTTGTATTAATAATCAATCTATGTTCAAACTAATATTGTTTTTGTTCTTCACTTCTACGTTACGGGTAATTTGTATACTCTTTCTTTTCAGGAGAGACTCATAATTTTGCTTCAATTATCGTTCCATTCGGATCTCTGAAAACAACATCGTGCTTACAGATATGAAAACACATAGTCCCTTCTTGCTTTTTCATGGTGTTCCTTTGCTTATCTTTTAAAGCGTATAATATTGGAAAACAATCAAAAAACTTGAAAGAACAAAACTCTTCTTCAATGCTTTAAAGTGCGTGCAAATTAATTTTTAAATAAATAAATAAACGATTCCCTCTATATACTGTATTGAACAATTTACAGAGACACGGTAATATCGCAAACATTGGTAACGAGAACTATTTCATAAAAAATACAAAATTAAACTTATTTCCTCGTAATGAAGTACCTCAACAGTCAAAAAACTCAAGCACAAGTAAAACTCGCACTACGAGGGTTCAGTGCGTATTAAGACATTTATTAACCTTTAGTGGTACGTAATATTCTCATTTAACCGTTTACAAAATTATAATTTTTCAGGACGAAAATGTATAAACACCTATATCTTACTTACGTAGGCACGTATTTAAAAAAATATTTTTCTTATGATATATATAGAATGTAACGATTTTCAGAGAGAAATGCACTTTTTCCTTTACTTGTGCAATGAGACCTTACTTCCTGCCAAATTTCATGATTCTAGGTCAACGGAAGTGCCCTACAGGTTTTCATTTATTTGCAAGTGTCAAAATAGTGCGGCATAAATGACAATATTTTAGGGTTTTTCCTGATTGCATTGACTTAGAAGCTTGATTTTACAGCTCTAATGGAGCTTAGACCTAAGTATTTTGATATTAATTTCAACTTGTTATATCTACGCATTGTTGAGAAAAAGGATCGTAAGAGACAGACAGACAGACGAACAACGGAAATGACAAAATTTTGAAATACGGAACCCTAAAAAACCTGTAAAGCACGAGTAAAACTGACTACGAGGATTCTGTACATATTTTGCACTTGTAAACATTTGACCGTCAATAATATTTATATTAAGCTATACACAAATATTATTTTTCACAACGTACGAGACAACAGTGGAGACATATTTATTGCATATTTCACGGTATTAATCTGAAGGTATAATACACAAAATTACTAAATTTGCCTTCCCATCAAAATTTATAAATAAATATTTTTGAGTTTTGCCTATTGGGATATATGCGCGTTAAAATGTTTTATTACTGTGCTGAACTTCAAGTTTCTACGTCAGGCTGTTTTTGAGATAATACGACTATAATGTACATACGGACAGACACCTACAGACACAACACACAGAAACATTACTAATGTTTTCAATCACAAAATAATAATGTAAAATTCACATCATAGTCACAATCACAATCATTGTGTTTTTGTATATCCTTGGGTAAATATTATTGGCCCTTGTATCGGTACGGAACCATAATATTGATCGTGGTTTATAATCATCAACCATGATTAAATACAACCGAAGTCCGAACTGGAAACTCATTATCATTAAAGTATCAATGTTTCGTTCAGGTTATAAGGAAAGGTATTTTGGTTTCTCAAGTTCACGTCTATGTGCAAAAATCTTCCCGCCGCTGGCACCTCATGTCAAATGATGTCTTTGAATAATTACCCAAGACACACAAAAAATTATATAAATATTAAATAATGTAAAGAATAAAAGGATACAGAATATTTTAACTTTTCTTGAACCTTGAATATTATTATTTATTTCTTGATTTTTTTTCACCAACATTTTTCATTTTCCATTAATTTTTCTGTTATAAATACTAAATTGATTTCTCGTGTATTTTATTCATATTGTACCATTTTCATTGGCTACTTCATATAAATCTGTTGTTTTATCAACCTGACAACCATCATCAATGCTTTGGTTAAATCTCATCTTCCCATATTTAATCCTCGAATAGGTACTCTAATGATTCCTCGTATTGAAAATGTAGTTGAAAATTCGTTTTTAGTGTGTATTTTATCTTGTCTTATTATTTTTTTTCCAAATATAACTTTGCGTGTACTCCGTTCGTTATTATCAAAGACTGATTTATACAAAAAGTACAATTGTGTTGCCCTAGGCGGTAAAAAAAATTACATGTATTTTTGTTTGGACTATGATTGGTCATGTCATTCATTGGTTTGTCAATGATCATGGTTTTAAATTTATACAAAATATTCTGATCAATGTTATCCGGATAATCATTTTTAATTATTTCTAATTGAATAATTTTACTTCTATGACGAAATTTTTTCCCATTTCTGACATAGCTTCCTCATTGTTATTATTATAAGACCTCGGCAATTGATTATGATACGAACACTTCGAGAACCTTCGCCATCTGTTGCCACATTTGCTGATGTGGAGTGTGGTTGAAGATTTGGCGTAGCTGATAATTCCTCGTCCGTTTCTTCATAAGTTTCTTCCATACGTTTCTTTAATGACATCCAATAATTTTTAATACTGATATTTGCGACGTGTTTTGTGGCGCTTTGGAATGTAATAATACAATCAAGTTAATGACAAACATTGCTTTGTATGATGATCATTTAATCCCACCATGACATACATAATTTTTAATTATTTTAAAAATTTAAAGTTTTGTGTTTCTGTTTTATTACCTTGCAGCCAAGTTGCAAGAATTTTTTCAATATCCTAGTTACATCTCACAACACTCCCTTGCGATTGGCTGTGAAGAAATTTTCCAGAGACTAGTTCAAGTCCGGGTCACATTGATACTTGTTCTCATAATATATTATTACTAAATTCTCAGTCGTTATCTGATTACAAATCATAGGAGCACCAAATATGCAGAAAATGCCTAAGATTGTTAAAACCACGTCAGCTTAGTTTTTGTTTTCCACGCCCTTAGTCATAAAAATGTTATTAGAGTAACTTGATAAACCGATATGAATCTGTGTGGTCCATCTGGATTTGATTGAATGTTTAAGAAGTCTACCCGATGCCTGCTATTCATTACAGAATAAAAAATAGGTTTTTCCACTAGACCTTTTTTTCACACTCTTCAATTTCATTTGGCACGACGTATAGAGACTAAGATAAATAGAGACGATTTCTCGAGTAAAGTTCTTGTACTTCTTATGCAATTCTTCTTATGACCTTCATGATAATTATCTTCCTACGATCCTTATGTCCAACAGATATAATTTGTTATCGTGAGTTACGTAAAAAAATTCTTCTTTCAAAAAAAATTCTTTCGTTCTGACAACGGTGGAAGTGAAAGAGTAGTGTTAACTAATTAGCACAACGGCATTAGTTTCTATTCAATACAATTTTGATTCTAAAAGACCATGAATTAATATAACTTCAATTAAGGTCATTGAAAGCCAGTCTAATCTCGTGTTCACAAATCGAAAATAATTTGACAAGTAATTCATACAAATTTCCAAGTATTTATATTACAGCTCTACTAAACTTTGGGTGGGGATACATAGAAAAATAATTTTCCAAATATGGGAATAAGTCAATTGTAATTAAAATATACTTGTATGAATATTAGCAAAACGATTTTTCTGAGTTTCTCCAAGTAAAGATACTATTCCATTACTACTGCAAACTATCGGATAGCATTATATTTGTGTTGGGATAACTTTGGCCTCTACTCGAATTTAAGCACTTTTGACTCCTCTTGTAGCCATATAATGCTTATTGTTGGCGCCGATACAAATATATATAATTGACATATTCTGATATCGTATAATTGACATATTTTCTTTGATCAGGTCAATATGTGTAAGTAAATATTTCTCTTAGTAGCAAAATGGTATTGAATTAACAAAACTAATTAGATAGTCTCCTCGAAATTGAACAATTTGATTAATTAATAAATTAATTTTTAAATTTTTCTAAGACAAGTCTCTTGTAGAGGTTCCTTTCAGTTCTAGGCCTATGTTTTGTTGATTATAGTAACAAAAGTTTAAGTTATTAATGATAATTATGTACGTAAATTAATGAACGTCTTTCATTGCACTTATTTGTGACTGGTCAATGCAAATACTCTGATGTATATTCGTTGAACTATGCGTTAAAAAAGATTGAAATAAGTCTGATTCTACCAAATAAAATATACAGATTAACTAAAACTGATGGGTTAATTATATTTTATGAAAAATCATACGTGATATATGATGTTTAGTAAAAACATATTAACATTATAAGAAATAGAATATAAAACTGTCTGAAAAAGATGAACAATCTATTTAAAAAAAAAAGTAACGATAATAAGAAAGAATCTGCATCTAACGAGCCTATCATGGCTGACATGATGAAATTGCTCACTATATTTCAAAAGAATAGAAAAATTGGAGGAAATCTGAAAGCCACCAACAAAAAGTCAAAAAAACCTGGGAATAAACGACTACTTCCCACGAATTATAATATGGAATGTGAATGGGCTTACCCAACGAGCCCAAGAACTAGAAGAATTCATCAACACTAAAAATATAGATATTGCACTAAAATCTGCAACTCGCTTTTCACAAAAAAACCACATTAAAATGAAAGGATAAAGCACCTACTGGACTACCCATCTTAACGAACGTGTCCGGTAACAGTATTGTTAATAAAATGAAATATGGAACATAATCAGCAAGAAGAAATAAAAGAGCCGCATATTCAAACCACGATAATTACCATTCAGAATCAGGGAGATGACATAAACTGCCTACTGTCCACCACGCTACAATATTTCGAAAAGTCAGTATGTCAAAATATTCATAAAACTTGATTCAAGATTTATTGGAGGCGATTTTAACATCAAACATACTGCTTGGGGCTCTCGACTGATCGCTTTGAGTAAAGGGGACGTTAGATGCCATTAATGAAATAAAATGCGAATTCCCTTCGTCACGTACTCCAACATATTGGCTTAAAGATAGCAATAAAATTCCTGATCTGATAGATTTCTTTATCTCACGTGGAATTGCACCCAATTACATCAATTGGAAACTATTCAAAAATTACCTTCAAAACTTGATAGATTTATAAACATAATTCTGAACTATTGATGATCTAGAGTAGCAGGAACAGAAATTTATTGAATATTTACGCCTGGCAGTCAGCAAGGCTACTTCCACCTTAAGAGATAAATGAAGACAAGAAATAAATTATCCTGTCGACATTTCAGTTCTAATCCAGGAGAGGTAAAAACAAGACGTGTATGGCATAGATCCAGAAATCCGGCTGACAAAAGGATTTATAATCAGGTGAACAATTTAGTTAATAGATTAATTAAATATTATAAGCAGAATGGCATCGACGTCTACCTGAGCGGACTCCGTCCTGACGCGGACAAAGACTATTTGCTGTGGAAAGTAACTCATAGATTCAAACGACCCCTTGTTCAAATGTCACCTATCAAGAATCCACACAGTCAGTGGATAACAAGAAATGAAGAAAAAACGGAAGCCTTTCAATATCTAGTACTCCAACCTTTTCAGTCATCAATATTCCAACCCCATGACATTCAAACCAGCATTGATCCAATTCCAATGTATCAATCAATAATATCAATCTAACCAGTAACTCCAATAAAAGTATCACAAAAAATAGATAGAAATCTAAACCCTAGAAAAGCACCTGGCATTGATGAAATATCTCCTGGGCTATTTAAGGAATTATCGTGCAATGCTGTTATCATGCCACTATACTTATGCGGAATGTTTCAATACAGCGCAAATGATCAAGTTAAACCTGGTAAACCAGCTTAATAGATAATATTTTACCGACCAATATCACTTTTACTTTTAATATCCACACTGTTTGAGAAATTATTGCTGAAACGACTTAAACCAATCGTGAATATCCCGGATTTTAAGTTCGTATTTAGAAATCAACATTCAACCGCCGACCAAGTCCATAGAGTAATAATCATAGTCGAAAAGGCATCCGAGGAAAGAAAATATAGCCCTGCAATATTCCTAGACGTATCACAGGCTTTTGACAGAGTATGGCCCGAAGGTCTCATTCATAAAATGTGCAAATTGCTACGGGCAAACTATTTTCAATTACTTATGTGCTATCTATCTGATAGGAGGTTCAGAGTATCACATTAGAAAGCTTAGGGCAGATGTACCACAAGGAAGCGTCTTAGGACGTCTTCTCCATCTACTGTATACCATTGATATTCCCACTACAAAAAAAACCTTCATATGCACCTTTGCTGATGACAAGGTAGTAATGGCAACTGTAAATACGTAAAGTCAAGCCACCAAAAATTTACAAGAAATACTTGACAAAATCAACACATGGCCGTTGATTGGAAAATCAAACTTAATAAGTCTAAATTCATTCATGTCACATTTGCATTGCGACAAAAAACAGCAATATATGTACTTGTCTTAACGGAATTCAAGTCCTGCAAACAAATATAGCAAAAATTTTGGAATCCACCTGAATAATAGGCTTAATTGGAAACATCACGTTAAAGTAAAAGCTGGGTAAATCAGGTTGAAACAACGACAAATGTTGTGGTTGGTTAGACATCTTTCCAAGCTTAACCTCTGCTATAAGCGACTAATTTACCTTTCTACATCCACAAAACCGATTTGGATGTATGGTATTCAGCTTTGGGAATATACCAAGTAGTCAAACCAAGGAAGCCAAAAAAAGTTTTTGCACATAATTACCAATGAATATCGCTATGTAACCAATCAAAAAATTCACGACGACTTAGATATAAAATGGATTAACGAAGAAATCCAAAAATATGTAGCATAATCTTACACGAGAGGTTAAAATCTATTAAACTTCATGAATTAACTTCATGAGTAAACTTAATTTATCTGGGAGCTGAATATTGGTTCAGTTACTGCATATGATTTACTTGAAAGTAAAATGAAGGTAATTAATCATTTATGGTAATTAATTTCAATGGTAATCATTTTCATCAATGGTAATTAATTAATTGTATATTAAGATTGTATCATGCATATCCAAAAAAGGATATTTAAAAAATAATAGTTTCTTATTCTTTAAGAATATAAGTTAATTTATATTAAAAAACAAGGAAAATTGTTAGCAGAAATAAAAAGAAAAAAAAGAAAATTTCAGATATTAAAATAAAAACTCGATGAACTAAATTTAATTATTTCATAAATTTAGATTTAATCTAATTTTATTTATTTTTTCGAACAACATTACGCTAACATTTTGATATTTAGAAGTGTTCAAGGGGAGAACAACAAAAGCACGAAAATTAAAATATTATGCTCAAATTAGGCCAACTGCAAGAAAAAGAAACAAAATTGTCCATAAAATACATAAGTCTATTGAAAAAAAGAAACCATTAAAAATTCTAATATTTTTTTCCATTTTTCATTATTAATGGCAGGAGCGTTTTAATTATATACTCTTTTGCATAATAAACGGGCGGTTTTCATTTTGTCATATTATTACCAAAATATTATTTATTAAGACGTTGTATTAATTGTAATTGTCACTGGCAGATATAGTGTATTCCGACACATAAAAACGAAAGTTCTAAATTTGAAATTTATTCTTTTTGAATGGAAATTCGCTTTCACTGACAAAAACGTATTTTTTGGCGGTAAATGAAATCCAACTCTTATCAAGTTCTTTTTCATTTGTTACGTTTTTTATTTTAATGAATAAATTTTAATTAAATTTCTGTTTGCTGTATTAGTTCACTTCTGTTTGCTGTTCTCGGTATGGTTAAAAAAATGATAAGAGCTAGTAAAATTATTGCGCTTCTTGAAGAAAGCTGTAGCCAATATTATGTGTCTCAGCAGTATAATGTGAGCCATTCCACCATCCAAAGGACCTAGCAACGATACCAAGAAACGGGCACAGTCAGTAGAAGGCCCGGTTCTGGAAGAAAACGGTGCACTGGGCCACGGGACGACCGCTTCATAGTCAGTCAAGCGCTACGAAATCGTCAAGTTACGTACGAGGATCTCAAACAGAACCTCGAGGACATCAGAGGTACACGAGTAAGCCTATTGACAGTCAGAAGGAGACTTCAGGCCGTCAATATACTTAGCTATCGCCCAGCTCGTGACCCTACATTGCTCCGTGAGCATCGAGTTACCAGGTTGAGATTCGCTGAAAATTTTTCGTCATGAACTCAACAAGACTGAAATAGTGTTTTATTCTCCGATGAAACTCGTACATCGATTAGTGGTGAGGATTGACGTCGGCAATTGGATGACAACACCGATTTGGATGTTTGGATGTATGGACCAGACCTGGAGAACACTTTGCAGAAGTGTGCTTTGAGGAAATCACCCCTTACGGTGGAGGCTCCATAATGTTTTGGGCTGGTATTAACTCAGATGACCGTATCGAGTTACTTTTTATTGAAAATGGCACACTTTATGCACAAAGGTACATAACAGAGGTTTTTATTCCTCTTGCCCAACCCGCATTAACAGCAGTTGGAGGCGAGTCCATTTTCATGTACGACAACGCTCGCGCTCACCGCTCTAGAGACATTGATGCGTATATGCAGGAGGCCGGAATTCATCGCTTAGACTGGCCAGCTAGAAGTCCCGACCTCAATCCGATAGAACACATATGGGATAATCTCAAACGACACGTCAAAGCCGTAAAACCAACTTCAAAAAACATTCACGCCCTTGAAAATGTGATCGTCGCTGAATGGGAACGTATTCCTCAGGAAATTATAAAAAACGTCGTCGAAAGCATGCCTAGCAGATTAAACGCATTGATTTTAGCTAGAGGAGGCCATACTCGTTACTAAATTTTGAAATTTTATTTTAAATTAACAAAAAATATTCAAAAATAAACTTTAGCCATTTTTAATGTACCAGTATGAAAACGCTCGTCTGTGGGCTTTACATAGTTATTTTTATTTATTTGCATTTTAATGACTGAAGTAGGTAAAATATTATCTCGATAATAAATAACAATATTCTCATCATATCGCCATATAAAATGCATCAAATAATAATAAAAAAACTCGGATATGGTTTATTTCTATAAGTACACGTTTTTTTTTGCAAAAGAGTTTATATTTAATTAAAACGTTTCTTGTCTGGTTTATTTATTTTTGTAACAGAAAGGTTGAAAAGGATCATCGGTGTTGTATGCAATGACACTTGTATTTTACGATCTGGTCATGAAGACTACATACGCTCTACGAGTGAAAATAAAATAACTTAATTGTATTCACTGATACAATTTCAATTTATGTATTGTTATATTAAATGAGATGACTGTAAACTGTATCAACTATTTATTGATGTAAAAGAAAGTCGGAAAAATATCATAAGCTCTTTATACAGTAATCATTTTACATCATATAAAGGTTGAGCACGAAATTAATTAACTGTAATACTCCCAATGTAGTTTTTAGTATATAGTGGGGAGTATTGATAATTATTTGAATACAAGTATGGTAAAGAAAAAAGATTAACGTTTAAAATATTATGTTCCTTTGCGTTTCACATTGTGTATCAATTAATTAAAACTTATTTAAAAAAAATACAACAAAAGCTTCTTAATATACGCCACTGCTTTATGGTGAGTAATAATAATGATTTGAAACAAATCATAGCACTTTTACGGTTTATGGTTTTCAAAACGTAAAAACCTATCCTTTTAAAATCATTCAGATGTTCATCGTCTGTTCATCTATCAGAGCCATTTTTTTCAAAACTATTTAAAAAAAAAAAGAGAAATTGTTATAGTTATAAAGTCAATATATGACCCGTATATAATTCAGTTATCACTATACATGGAAATTTTACAATGGATAAATGATACAAAAGATTTTTCTTTTCTTATCTTTTGAGGTATCAGTCATGAAACTGCTTTCCAGAATTGGGTGGAAGATAGTTTTACATATAATATTGAAAATATCCATAAAATTATTTATATATAAAACATAAAATTCACAATTCCTCTTCTTTAATTTGAGAAAAAAAACAATTCAGTTAAAGGAACAGCAAGAAGGGAAAAGAAAAATATTTGTTTAATAAAATCAAGGTTTCAATTTCCCATATATTCTATTGCACCGGCTAGTTATCCTGTACTCAGATTCGCCATAGGTCGGTCACATTGAAGCGGCCTTGCAATAAAAATACACGCGATGTCCGCTATAATATGGCTGTAATATTAGTTGGATTAACTAATCTTTAGATACGTAAAAAGTTTTTATTTCATAATATCTATTATCTTAAAGTTTCACATTTATCATTTATTAACAAACTGTATCTGTATATTATAATAGTGGGGACTTGTTTAATAAAAATAATTCTCCCCATTTATTTTAGATGTCCCATTAAATTGAATATGGCAAAAGATGATTGCTTGCAGTCACAAAGAATGTATAATTGGCAAAATTATTCCACATTATCTATTCTCTTTTCGTAGTTTCATACCTCAAAAGGAAAAATGGAACCTTTATGAGATCATTCTCGTGTGAACGACTGTAACGACAATTTTTATCAGAAACTGCTTGACAGAGGAACTTGAAATTTGTCGTGCCAGTAAAAAATATTAACAAGCACATATTTTAATAGTTTAGACTCAAAAATAATCCTATGGAAATTTCCTGGTTAAGCAGGTAAGACATGTTAATGTTAAAAACTTCAAATTTAATTTTATATTCCGGAATATTTTGGGTTATTGTTATATATATATATATATATATATATATATATATATATATATATATATATATATATATATATAGTATGCAAACAATATGCATACTCCTTTCCTAATTCGACAACTATTGAATTTATTATTATGAAAAACCAAGTTTTTTGAAGGTCAGGCAAAGGCTATGGGAAAATTATAACGATGATTCTAAATGTCGTAATATTAAGAAATATACATTATATTTTTAACCCTATATAATACAAAATATAGTGATCAACATACGTTTTTCTGTACTCTCAGCCGATTACATCAGAAATTATGCAAATAATTCTTGAAATGAGGATAACAATTCATCTTATTATTTATTTTGTACTAACTTTTTAAAAATATTCAAGAAAGAATTAAGGAAAGAGTAAATAAAAGCTTAATTTTATTTAAACTTTATATATCTTATAAAAATGGTATGTTTATAAATTGTATTTAAAAACAAATTTGGAAAATTTTGAAATTCCTCTCTTATTTCCGAAACTACTTAATACTTTAACGTTATGAATATAATATATATTTGCAGATAGTTTAATAGAAATAGATTGTTCCCTTACATATTTGTAACTACCTAAATGTATAAGAAACTTCGTAGTCCAGTTTATTATCGTAATTTACAGCTTTTATGTATTTTATGTGAATTCCTGTTTATGTCATAATTTTAAATGATCTCTATCATATTCATATAAGCGTTATATCGATACTAAAATAAAATTCAATCTAATTATGAGAATTTATGATTTCATTCCACTTATTCGACTATTTAATATACTTCACTTATTCATTCTAGTAAATTCTTTTAGTAAATAAAAATAATTATCCTTTCGGTGTTATTTTATTTATTTTTTGCTTATTTAAAATTTGAATATAACACCTTACGACTAGTTCTGCCTTTCTTATTAAATTTCAAATCATGATAACATTCCATAACAACATTAATTTATTCAAAGTTGGTATAAAAGTCATATAAAAAAGAAAGCCCTTTTATTAGGAAATTAATACGAATTATACTAATACAAATTATAATTTCGTTCACAATCAAGCGAGTATTTAAGCAGAAAGCTTTTATTTGCGAGTGGCCATATATATTTAGGAATAAAAAAAAATTAAATTTACTCACGATTCAGGAGCCATCAAGGGCACCTCAATATTTTATACATTTTCAATAAACATTATATATCAGCAAATCTTCTGCTTAACAATGTCAGGAATTCTGGAAGTGCATATATGCAAGATATAAGGCTCTTCTACAAAACTATTTATAAAAATTGAGAAATATTGAACCATTAGACAATATATATACGTAAACCAACTAAGCGGAACATCAACCAGTTTAATTTAGAGTTTAATATATGTATATATATATATATATATATATATATATGTATATATATATATATATATATATATATTTATATATATATATGTATATATATATATGTGTGTGTGTGTGTGTGTGTTACAGAAATATTTATAATTATTAAATACCTTGTGAATTAAACACAAACGGTTTTAATATGCAGTTAAAACTTATTCCACGCCAGATTTCAATCCGTCACACTAACACCATGTGTAGTACGGGATATATTCTTAAAATTTCTTTAATACTTCTTCCTAAATATTACATTTTGAGTAAGTCTGTCTAAGTAACGCTTCTTTTTGAGTTTCCAAATATTTCATTTAATCTAAAAAAGAAAGAAATTATTGAAAATATCTTCAAGGAATACATAAAATAAAAGTTCTAATTTTATTTATAGTTGCTTCGGTCAGAAGCCGTGCTCACAGTATAAGACGACAATATGAAATGACTTACTCGTTTATAATTTTACTCTGAATTTCCAGATGTTCCGATCACGACTAGTGAAAAGCTAACTACCAATACAGTAGTTTTGCTTCCGGAGACTATTATGGGGTCTACTTCTTCTCTTAATTGAACATCTCCAAAAATACTTTCCGAAATGTTGTTCTGGGCTCTGAAAATAAAATAAATGAGGAGACTTTCGTATATTTTTTCTTTCTATTACGGATTTTTACGTACGTACGAAACTTTGTGCAACGTAATAAAATTACTAACAAAACAAGCGCATCGTTTTTGAATGAAGTGATTGTAACTTTTTCGAAGTTTCTATCAATTTACTGGTATTTTCTATTGTCAGGATCACTGCAGTCTTTGTAACGGATAAACTGAATATCGAAGGCAAATCCGAATAGAAAGTAACTCATTACGTATTTTAAGTTTGCATACCACGAAAGAATAATGGAAATCCTATAAAATCAATTATGTGTTCATCCGTATCATAGTTGGTCACAACCGTCTTTATTGTAAGCCACCAGATGTAGAAACTTGAAATTTAGCTTACTTACGAAACTTTTCATTTACATATTTTGTAATAGAATTGAAAGGGTTTTGGTATTTGGTTAACTATAAAGGTTAATCCTTTATCATTCTAGGAATCTGAAATATGCATTAGGAAATATATTTGCATTATGGAAGGAATATTAATATTTATAAATATTTTAATAAATGTACTGTGTTTACTTATATTCCATTCCATTTCAAAATAGAATATAGATAAACAAATTCAACAAAGTAAGTTATGGGAGGCACAATTCGATCAGTTGATGACTATTTATAAAACTCGTTGTGTTATATCCATAAGGTTATTAAATTTTATACTATTATCAAAATATTAAATAAAGAAACACTCAAACTAAATAATATTATAAATACTATTAATAAATCTTTGTTTTTCTAATATGAATTGTAAAATTTAGAGGGAAAGTAGGGACAATGCTTTATTTTGACTAGGTAAAACTTAGACTTTGAAACGTTTCGTGAATATCCTCAAAATTTCGACCCTAAAAACATCTAACCCATATATGCTTTTCGTTAATTTTACGAAGCGTTAAAGCTAGATAACTATAAAGAAACACCTTACATTAATAAAGATCTAAATATCATTGCGTTAAGTACAAATATGCTTGTATTTGACGTAAATATTAAAAAACAAACAATGTGACTTGTGAGTTTCATTTCAAATAAGTATTTTTACTATTTTACAGTGTAGCTGACATATTTATGTGCAATTTAGGATAATATTTCTCGGAATGAAATGAGTGTATACGCTTTTTTATGATTATTTTTAATATTAAATGTAATTATTAAAAAAAAACATTAAGAAATGCTTCATTATTAATATCCGACATTATAAATATGCATTTCACATTGTGCATAATGATTCGTAGCGTTTTGACTAAGGCTCTAGCGCCCACCTAAAAGGGTTTCGGTTTTGATTGGTTAAAGATTCATAAATAATTATGTTTAAACATTCATAATAATATGTTGAGTTTAGCTTAGACATTTTGTTAAACCAATGGCGGTATAGTTGGTAGTATAGTTCTAGTTGGTAGTATAGTTCTAGTTGGTAGTCTAGTTATAGATGGTAGTATAGTTCTAGTTGGTAGTATAGTTCTAGTTGGTAGTCTAGTTATAGTTGGTAGTATAGTTCTAGTTGGTAGTATAGTTCTAGTTAGTAGTCTAGTTCTAGTTGGTAGTATATCTCTCACAAATGCACTCGGGAGAATAATTTATTTTGAAAGAGGAATTATACCCTGATTACCCCGGATACTAGAGGTACTTTGGGACTGAAAATTCAGCCGTGATTTTATGTATACTTATTAGAAGCACTAAATGTAGTGAATTTTAATTTGAATTGAAGAATTATCCTGTAACATAAATATATATATATATATATATATATATATATATATATCGACGTATAATTCTGGCTGATTGTAATTGTAAAGTGTTAACTAACTTTTAATAGTACCGTTTTATATCCATTTAATAGTACGCCATTCACTATTTTACAAATATAAATTTTAAACCAGAAGAAAAGTCTTTTCACAAAAATTTGCAATAAATTTAATATTTAAGCAAATAGAATGACTGACATGTCAGTCAAAAAAAAGGTTTGTCGCAAAACGTCAATATTTAAATTAAATTAGATGGAAAATTTCTAACTGTTCCTGTTAAATTTGACCAGATTTTTTAATTAATTTTGTTAGTAAATAAATGAATTAATTTTTTTCACTTTCATTCATTATTTTAAAATACTTTATATCTATATTTTTATACTCGTAGGTGACTCGTGCAACAAAAAATAAAATTCTTTTTTTTCTAATTTTAGATCGTTTATTTATTGTTTTTTCCTATTATAAGAAGCCCAGGGTTTTTTTTATTTTATTTTATTTTTTAATGCCAAGTCCATTTTTGATAGTTTATTTTCTTATCTACTAAATGAATTTGAAAAAGACTTGCCATTATTTTAAGAGTTTTTGTTACTTTCACATAACTTAGAGTTTAGTATAAAAATTAATCTTTTCAAATAATTATAATAACAGATATACGTATTTTTATATATAATTTACCATTTTTTTCTCAATTTCATGGTTTATTTAAGCTCTCTGATAAAAAATATTAACTCAAATTATCACAATTTAATTAAATTTATTCCACAATAAATTACATAGAAATAGGTAAAATATATTTCAATAAACAATAATAACTAATCATTTTAAAGAGTAACTGTCACTGAGAGCTTTAATATGTAAGTACCTATGTACGGAATTATTTGGCAATGTGTACAAAGTAACTGGTCATTTAATTTCTTTTTTATGAAATTTATGAATAAAACGTAAAAATATTAAATATGGAAGGTACACATTTTTTAATATAACCTTTAATAAAATGCACGTGTTAAAAAGTGTTCTGTTTATAAAAAACGGGCAGAGCGTAAAATATTAAAACATGTGACCACTTGAGAATGCGGGCTTACTTTAAGATGCAGACAAAGAGACGCCATGAAGAAAATATATCGCGATCATAAAAATTATTTTTAATACGTGGAATTTATGATAAAGCGTTAAAACATGAAAGTCAAATTCAATTCTTTATATTAAACTTGGGGTCCGTATAAATATACCTTATACGTACCCTACGTTACCTGTGGAGAGAAAAGAAAAGAAATTACATTAATGTTAGGTTTTTTTATTATTATCATCGTATTCAGTCTCTAATAAAATTTTCTACTTATTTATAAACTTAGTTACCATTTTTACTCCAATATTTTTTACATAAAACGTCAAGAGTTTCTAACGGCCTGAATCAATTTATATCCAAAGCGAACAATAAATATATTCATTCAGGATGTTCATAAAAAGCGCTTTATAAGCAACATCAGTACTGTATTACCTGTGATTAACTTAAACAAAAAACATACAAAAATGAATTAGGTATATTTTAGATATCGTTATCATAGATCGGAGTCACACACTATTTATGCTATTTAAATATTTAAATGTGAGGAAGCTTTTCTACTATACTAAATATTTTTTCTACAGTTTAAGGTACGAGTTCACGTCAATTGCATAGTTCAGTCATCTAATAGGACACAATAGAAGATGGTGGAATTCGGTTTAAATCGATCCTTAAAGACAGAAGAATTTTAACTTTTTGAATTAACAGGATTAAACTGCCCGAGCTAGGTTTCTCCCGTTATTTTATGCAATATTTTAAATAAAGAGTAACGTGCTGATGTGATATTTATCTTAATAAAAATTGGTCAAGTATTAAGGTAAATATTTTTTTCTTATATTTACGAACATGTCATTCATATTTAAAAACAGGTGTAATTTGTATATTTCCAAAAACACTTTATTTATATATATATATATATATATATATATATATATAAATATATATAAATTAAAATTTTTGGACATATTACAAAAGACAGAAAATCAATATTTATTAATGCGCATATAATTTAATATGTTTAAAAATTGTTATTAATAAATAAAATTACCCATAAACTTTGTACATCATAACTTTTTATAAACGATCAAAAAAGATAATCATATAAGTCGCTTTTTAAATGTGTTACCTTTACTTTAAACGATTGATAAAATCAATTAACTGGCAATGATATTGATTGTGTCCGAACAGGTTCTTTAATATTTTACGAACGCATTTAACAAACGCATGGACTCAATTCATTTTGACCTTCCGTGCGTATACGTACTGATACTTATATGAAGTCGTGTTAATACATAAATACATGTTTATAAATTATGCAAGGAAAAATATAAAACGTCAAATTTTATAACAGTTTATAAAAATAGAAAGTAAATACTATTATTAAAAAGAAAATATAATGAAATATAAAGGTGAAATTATTTGGAACATTTTTAAAGATGCTCCAGTTTTAATGGCAATAATGTTATTAAGATGCTGAATAATTAGATTAAATTCCTGATGAAAAGAAATTTTCTAAATTGTGTGATATCAAACAAAATATAATACCAACAATTTAAAACGAACTGAATCAAATCATCAAATTATTTCCGATAAGATGAACTAAAAGAAATTTATCCGCCAATTTTTATCTGAAATTATCCCTGAAATGATTAATTATAAAAGTCGCTTTAGAGGATTATTCCCTCTTAATCATCTACTTCCCTCAGGCAAAATTGCTGAATTTCCTCAAAATGATATTCAAATGCCTAACTTCTGTACCATTCCTCACTAAACCTTGCCCACAGAGGTAGAAACGTATAGCATAATGAATATAAGTTTCTAATCTCATTCGCAAGCTACAATCATATGGTTTCATTCGTAAAATGAACCATAAACTCTCTGAATTCATGTTCTTAGTTTCGTAAAGAACTTTCAATCAAAACATTGCACGTTTTTCTTTTAATCGTAGTTAAGAATTACGACTTATAATTAAATAATATCATTAATATGCACGTATTAATGGTATTTGCTAGTCGATATGTATAACAATTAGCTTATTTTCATAAAAATCGACATTTTCGGTAAACTATGCCTCTTTTAAACGTTGAGCCGACCAGCTGAGTCGCGTTTAACCAAATGTGCCATCGAAAGTTAAACAGATAATGAACAAACATTGTTTCCAAGAAATTACTTAATTTAGATGGATATAGATAATAAACAGTATAACAATTATAAAGCTACTAAGAGCCAAATTCTTTCAAATTAAATTCATTCCATCGTAAAAAGCTTGCCTCTGTCTACTGCGGGATACAGGCCTCTACCAATATGCGATTTATTGGAGGTAATGGCCGTAATCACCAAACTGGACAGGCAGGTCAGTGTGGTGGGATACTGTCGAAACGCAAGGTTTTCCTATGTTTATAGAATTTATTTGTTGACTACTAACAGCATTCTTCACCTTATATACAGCCACTTAAACTAATAGAAGATACTGACTACCCTGGCTCCAATATACTAGTATAAGGATAATCTGTCACTATATGAATTATTACACGTTTATACTGGCTATAGCAAAGTACATTTAAGGCCCCTTTTATTTCGTAATACTATAATTTACAATTTCTATACTTGCCTGTAAAGTACAGGCAAGTATAGAAATTGTAGTTCTGTACAATTATCTAATTTTCGGAAGTAAAATTCGAACCATTAAGAATAATTTGTAAAAAAATAGGAAAATGTATGATTATACAATTGGTAACTTACTTTTTTTTATTAAAAAATAAATATTACCCAAACAATTTATTTTTTACCAAAAATTATTTAGTTAGGTGCAATTAAAAAAACAGCGCATAGACAGAGACAGAAATATAAAGATAAATATTTTTTTTATTTCTGTCGTTTATTATGCTTATTTTTCCCTTGTCACAACAAATTTGGATAAAAAGGTAGTGACATTATTTATCAATATTTTATAAGTATTTATTATTAGGCCATTGGCAATTATTATGGTAAATAAGTGCGTGGGACAATATCCCATATCGATGACGTTCGGTGCGATGTATACGCGAATTATGGAGAAGAGAATGGAGTAGGAGAGACGAGCACAATAGCATATATTACTATATTTTTGGTAATTAAAATAAAGCCAAGTATTTCGTTCATAAAGTAAAAAAATCAGTTAACATTAGTCACCCTTAAACTAAATAAATACCATTACTCTAAACAGTATAAAATTTGCGATGAGATTGAAAGTCAAATAAATTTAACGTCGCAATGTCAATTCATTTGTTGTGGCGTAGTCTAAATACAAAAAAAAAATTATGGTGAAAACCCAATTACCACGAATTAAAAAATGTAGATAATTTAAAGAACGGATTTTACTTCTAAGCGGCTGACTGTACTGTATATTATTTGCGTCAAATTTTAAAGTCGGGTATGTTATGGGTAACAATGACGTCTGAAGATTCATTAAATTTAAAATAATTTATATCGTCAATTTTATTATTTACCGAACAACACTTTTTACTGCACAATTACTAATTTATTGCTTGTTTAATTAAATATACAAAATAACAGGACGAAAAAATAAATATAAATAATAAGATGACTAAGATATGGAATCTTGTATACAATAAAATATTTCGTGTAACATAACTAAATATCCAATCAATTATACTTATCCCTTTAATAATTTCACTCTAACAAAGGCTAATTTTCCCTTTAAAAATTAGTGGCAACACGAAGTGAAATAAAAGCAGTCTAGTCCTTGCAGTTTCATCAGAAAAGCGTAGATAATTAAATTATAGCTTTGCGTCTAGATTTACTGAACGTAACATATGTATATCTGACTATCGAACTTGATCGCGATGCATAGTTTTGGGATATTTGTCGCTTTAACAACCAGACTTATACAAAGAGAAAATTCTAATAATTTTGAAGATTATATCACATATCAAAGCAAAAAAGATGGGTGAATTAATAGCATATCCATAAGTAATTAAAGCAAGTTTTTCAGCATTCCCTGGAGCTGAGTTTTGGGGATGTCAAAATAGGTCGAAGCTCTTCAGATAAAGTGCGCAGTAGCCAGTAGCACGGTACCGATACGATTTTAATCGAAAGTTCTTGATTAAAATCGTATCGGTATTAGCTTTATATCCGTGAAAAATTCCATAGACACTTCTACTTTTTACAGAATACGGTGAGGGAAGTTGGTAGTACACAAGAGCATTAATTACATTTTCACACTGAAGAACGCTATGCTTCATCTATTCTAATGCAGAGTGCAGAACAAGCATTACAATCAAGCGCATCGCAACGTAAACATTCAAATGAGGGAACAATCAGTAAAACAATATAAAACTTTGTCTTTTTTAAGATTGATTTCTATCTATTAAAATATATTGCGTGAATTTTTTACGTATTTAAAAACTCTGGTAGCATACACAGAAGCAGATTTAAAAAAAACACACACCAGATCTTTATTAAGGCATGTGAGTTGAACTTTTTATTATTTTTGGTGCTAAGGGGTAACTGAATTTTAAAGAAGAATAGTAAGGGAAAAAGAAAAACGCATTGTCACACAAACGTTACAATTACCAATATTTACAAAGTATTCTCTTACCAATAAATGCCTGAAACGGATATAAATTATTTTCTTTCCTTTATAAAATAAGTCTGACAGTATTATTTGTTGGACATCTTCTTTTTTCTCTTATATACACGTTTCTAAAATATTTTCTTTTCTATAATCACCTTATGTTTCTTATTTTATTCAAAATATTTCTTTTCCTGGCCATTTATTTTTCACATTTATTTTTTCACCACCCATTTATTTTTCTCATATTCATGAAAATATTCTATTTATCCATTCAATTTGTAAATTGTTATATACCTTTATCACGTTTAGTACGATACTTTGTAAACAAAAAGAGATCAAACCGTTTTATAAATAGGTGAAACCGATAGATACATCCGTGACAGTTACAACTTTATTCCAATTATATCGATCGATACATTAAATATACATTAATAAATAATTTGATTATCTATTAATGTATATTTAATGTATCGATCGAGATAATAGTCATTGTCAACTAAATATGCAATATTATAAATTAAGACAAAAAAATTCAAACAACATCACTTACGTTTAAACTAGTCCTTTTTGGTAGTCAGAAATTTCTGATAAATCTTTCAAACTTTATGAATATCACTCCGTACATAATTCAAAATTATTTTCTAACTATTTAAAACCACGTTTTAAAAATATCGTCAATGATATTTGTAACTGTTTTGTACCGATGTATCCAGAAGTTATAAATATCCACCGTTCAAAATTAAAAGTACTTTTTAAATTTATAAATATAATGTGCGTTTGTCTCTGAATATTTCCTCAAATTTCTGTTAGATTATTTTGAATGGATAGAATTTCTATTCACATTTTGTTATATATCAAACACCAGTACTACGAGGTTTCAGTTTTACTTATTCTAATCACTTTTTGTTATGTTTTTTAAACTTCGCATTTTATTTTAAAGGAACATATATGTAAATGAATAACTAACGCTGGCTAGATTGCAAATTGACTGCCTATATAAATTCTTGAGGTGAATAGTTCAATAATTTTTTTTGCGATGCCAGTAAAACATTAATGTAGTTTTATTATATTACTAGTGGTGATACTCGACATATATTTTCTAAACTGTATTTCAAAACTATATTTGTATCAATGTTGAGTCTTGAATGGGAGCACTTTAGTATATGTTGTTGTTTTACATGTTTTTTTGTTTGTTAATGCTTTAGGGTTATGGCTACATAAGGAGACGTCTTTTGAATAATTTATCTGATAAATATAAGCAATATTTATGGAGAATAAGCAATTAACAACAAAGAATTTTAAAAAATTAAATATTGAATGAACCATCAGTCCCACTTAATACTTAAAAAATGCTGCCAATAGTCAAATTCGTAGGTGAATTATAAAAGTTTTGCAGTTTAAATAAAACGCCTTATAAAGAGATAATATTCACCGTGGCCGTGACTTCGCGTGGAATTCGGAGTACGAAAAGTTATGAAGAATTTATGTTTTCTTATTTTTTCTCTCTCTGAACTCTGAGCATAAAGTTGACTAAAATGCTTTAGATGATGTTGGTAACCAAATCAGATCCGCTGGTTCTAATATTTGCGTGAAAAGCGAACCTAAATTAAGATTGGTGTATCTTTTGGTTTGTGAACTAATCGAGATCAAACAAGGCCTAAATATTAGCACAAGTTAATCTATTTGGATTTTGTAAACCGCATCCAAATCAGTTTAGCCGTTACTGAAGTTGGTTTCGACATAAGCTACATAAAAACAGATAGAAGACAAATCTAGAAAGTGTTGTTTTGGGTTTAGTAGCGTATCTTTAGTAAGTAGACATAAAAAATATTTAATTCACAGAGTTAGTTTCTTTACGATTTTATTACACATAGGTAAATAAGGTCTATATATAACACGTCATTGCATACAGTTAGATATTTGGAATCTTGTTTTTATTATTGCGCCAGTTACAATTATTTCATTATTTATGTATAATGTAATTCTGAAAATATATTGTTTTCCGAGAGTTTTACTAATATTTTTTTTATTTAGAAATATATTAAAACATTTTGAAGTCCTCAATAATATCAATTAAAGTTAATTTGTTTGGTAAATAGATGACTTTTTTATATAAATTTTCAAATTATATTTTTCAAGTACAAAAAATAACCATTCGTAAACTGATTATAGTTATTTGAATTGAGATTTTTTTATTGGTAGAACAAATTATCTGTTGTTAAAGAAACACTTGGAACATGCTGTATACACGTGGCAGATACTTAGATGCCAAAATGGATAAAAACAAAACAATGGAAACATTACCATTCACGTCACTATATAAAAATTGTTAATTTTAAAGAAGAGACAAATTTTGAACACAAAAAACTCACAATGAATTAAGGATTGAAGTAAATGACTAATGTTATAAATTAACTAATGTAATAAATTAAAAAATTTGGATGGATGCGTGTATGTATGGATGTTTGTTACACCGTTATTATGGAATTTATGAGTTTGAATTAATATGTATTATTGCCGGCAAGAGCTTTGTTCACACTATCGGTTTACAAGCGTGTTTCGTAGACATTTTAAAAATAAGGTGTGTATCAATCGATTTTGTAAAATCCTATGCACTTGAATCCATATTATGATCATTCAAGTTGATCTGTGACACAATTTTCGTCCTTGATTATTTAAGTAATATCTTAAGTTAGAACTTTGGAAATAAAAAAAAAACATAGGGATGTGTAATCGCAGAGATGCTGTTGTTATATAAAGCGTCGACATAAAAAGTGACAGCTATTTAAAAAAAACACTATTATTTTAGTTTCTTTTTACTTTGTTCCATCATAAAAATCTACTTGCATATTGCCTTTGATAAGTTTCAAACGACAAAAAATTTAATTCCGAATCAAATGAGCTATTTCATTGATCCATTTGTTTGTGAATTATGAATAAAATTGCTTTTTTTGCTAACAACGATATAAATTAGTTTCTTATACTTTATTAATTATTCCGAGGTCATACAGTGGGTCTTTCTTATCCGTCTAGATACCATGGAGTTCACTGTTCTAATTTTTTTTATCGGTTCTATTTTTTTGTGCTACATCAGACACGTGCTGCTCAAAACTCTTATTCCGCTGTTCATCTTGTTTTGAAATAAATTCATGTGCTACCCGTTGAAAGTTTTTCATACATTGGTTAGAATTATTGCTTTAAAAGTTTAATTGTCACCCTTTCCATATGTAATATAGTGAATCTCCAATTTCATTTTTCTTAAGGCATTTTAAATAAATTCAAACCTGCACCCATTTTCATTTTCGAGGATTTATTTTAAAATCATGGCAGATTAATAAGCATTAAAAACAATTTTTTGTCTCAAAAAACGAGAATGCCTTATAAAACACAAAATTGTTTAACGGAATAAGAAGCTTCATATTATTCATTTTTTTTAACTTTCTTTACATATAATTTGATGTTTTTCTCTAATAGTGTCTGAATTTATTTTAAATAATTAGTTCATTTCAATGCAGAAACACCAAAATCTTATATAATTTATATCAATACAATTACGAAATTAAAGAGGTTGTACGAAAATCTTGTGAAGGCAAATACTATGATATAAGAAATTATCAATGCTTTACGGCTAACTGATTGATAGAGAAATAAAAATTTAATTATAAGCTGGACCTAATTTTTATTTAATTAAAATTTTCATTATTGCAAATGTTCACAATATATGTTACATTCTCTGCATGCTTACCGGAAAAAAAATCGTAAAAAAATATGCACCTTGCTTTCTATCTCCAAGATAGTGCAGACATAAATGCTTAGAGTTATTTAGTGTCTCCTTTTTCTGCGCTATAGGATGGTAACGGTTATTTATATTATACACAAGATGGATACGATCTTTTTAGTAGAGAATTTAAAGATTTGTAATTTTTATAATATCTTCAAACTGTAGGTAGTGCACTATTTATCAACAACCATTTTTCGTAACCATTAAACTCGAATATCTCGAAACGCCCGCTCTATACCGACGGAGACTTCTACCAAGATTTTTCAAAGGTTATAAAGGAGGCACCTGAATGGATGCCGCTAATTGAGAATGTTTAATAAGATGAGCACTAATATTTGTGGGCTATACAAACAAGTCGTAGCACCAATTTGTTTTGTTTCACATTTCCTAAGAATAATAAAGACACGTCGTTATTTCTCTTTCTGTGGATTTCAGTTTAAAAAACATTATTGAAATGTTCCGTCAGGGCTTAAATTTTTTAATGAAAGTTAACCAAATCTTTATTTTTACCTGGCGGATTTTTTAATAAGTAAAATATTATATGCTTTAAATATGTTTATATGAAACGTGTTCATTTTAAGTTAACTGTCAAAACAAATTTACTATTGAAACAAATGGTTCTTGTGTTCTTACTTGAAATTCCTTGAGAAATGTTATGAAAAGTTTTCAGAATTTCATTTAATTGCTATTAATTCAATTAAATTTTGAAGTTATAAGATTTTTTTTTTCATTCGTGTTAAGTTTAGTAATCAATTTCTTCCAAGAACTTCAAATTTTGTTTATATTATCATTATATTTCTTTTTTTATTTCATATTCACTATAACTGTTTCCTTTTCTTATATCAAGTTTAAATTAATCCTCTTACATATGTTGGTAATTTTACCGTAATAAACAACTTATACCATAAATAAGACAGAAATTTTATTTTGACAGATTTAAAGAAGTATCTCTTTTTGTTTCCATGTTTGTATATATCTAGAAATCTTCAGTTATTATCAAAACTTCTAAAAAGGAAGCAAACGTAAAAAAAATATGTTTTTGGAGTTGGAACTGTATAAATTTGTTTTTACGTAGCCAAAGACAACACATTTATACATGAGTTAATATGTTTCAACTTTTTAAACCCAGTTTCCACTGCATAAAATTTTGGTCAGTCACTCTTACAATCTCTTTTTACTTCTTTTCATAGGTTAATTATATTAGTCTAGCGGTTTTCAAACCGTCATTTTCAAAATTGCCATTTTCCTAGTCATGGCCTGACCTTTCCTCACTTTTTGGCTTAAGGTTGATTTTTGGGACATACTTAAAATATTAGGGAAAAATAAATCTATTTCTTTTAGATTGTTTTCTTGGAACTTAAAAAATCTCGCCTTATGAACTCATTTGATAATCGAGAAAATGTGTTCAGTGTAATTACATATTATTGTAGTGTATCTGGTACTGAATCTGTAATCGTGCAAATTTGGACGTCTGTTATCTAATAAGAGTGCAATCAAGCATCGTATATGCACATACACGTACACACACAAACGCGTGCGCGCGTTTGCTCGCGCTTACGCGCTCGCATGAACACAGGCACACGTACACACGCACCCGCACACACACACACACACAGACATAATAAAAAGGTTACTGAAGGTTTAAAACAGTGCTCAGTAAGAACTTTTGCTATGCAATATTGTTTCGGAAAATAAATGAAATGACAAATTACCCCTACTGCTAATGGGTTTTGGAATCGGTGCCAAGTCGATGCTTCTCTATTCTCTCACTTAAATGCAGACCAATACCAACAAACAGCTGAATACTGAAATCTAAATATGATAGAATTTGGTTTCACCTCAGACAGTGCTCCAAGCCAGTTTATACTTATGAATATTATATGTCTGCCCTTTAATATTCCAGTTGATATATGTCTTTACATATACCTGTATATACTTAATTAGCTATTAACTTTATTATTTTCTTACTTATGTTACGACAAATAAAAGAAATTTCACTCGTGAATAGTAAACTCAATGAGTTTACTCCTCACGAGTGAAAAATATCCATTACCATCTTCCATCACCATGGTACCCTGATTTTACTAAAGGACAAATTCACGCCATTCTTAGTCCTATCTTGTCAGACTATCATTAAACCTATATCATTTTAACTCAATCAGGGTACCTGTGCTGCTTTTTATTGAGGAATTTTTTTGGTTTATATTCGATTTTCATAGAAAGATTCTAACCAAATTAGATTCTTGGACTCCATGGGACTACGTTCGGAGTGTATTCTCGTGAACAAAAGGTTAACCAAAGTAGTAAATACATACCGGAGATATTAACTTTTTCCTTTTTCCAAAGTCGGTTAGAAATTGAACGGATTTCAAATAACACCGAATAAGTAAAGTTCGGAAAAGTATAAAATAACGAAATTACGAAATTATTTAATAATTGAAATTAAAATTAATATTTTCTCTTTTAGTTATTGACGCTGGCTTTCATAATATCAATCTATAAAATCGACAGCACGACAGTACATATGGAGTGTGGAGAAAAAAAAGAGAAATTCATTTTTAAACAATTATTATGTACAATTAATTTCTCACTACGTTAAATATGTGCAATGTTAATTAAAGTCTTTTCACATAGTTATATATTCATTTATTTATTCCGTATTTAATTTAGGATGCTTATTGCTAGAATAAAATATTTCCTTAATTTCCTGGAAATAATACTCCATATGGTTTCCAGGTTAATAATCTTATTTAAATTATCACATTTTCTTTTATAGAAATTACTTATAATTAATGATACATTTAATTCGTATTATATATGGAATATTTATGATTGCGGATTATGAAAATTACACGAGAGGAGCTTAACGAACGTCTAAAAATTCCAAAAAAAGAGTATACAAATTTTTAAATTTTTTAAAATAAATAATTTCTTTGTAGAAAAAAAATTAACCAGTAAGAAATAAATATGTCTATTTAATAACGATATTCAACTTCACAAAACAAATTAAAAATTTGAAATGGAAAAATATTCAGATTTGAAACAAAATTGTTATTTAATAAAATATGTTTATAACGGAGCTCTCAGCCATTTGACCAATAATGACAATAAGACATGATGGTAGCCCTTTCTGAAATCAATTATAGCTGTGGCTCTACGTATGTGACAATGTAATGTATCAGATGAATAATAAAGCGTATTGCTATTAGCTTCAGATTTTTTACGCTTCGTAAATTTAAAATACTCGATGATAAATGAAACAAAACTCAAAATATATATTTCAACGTTAACATTCTTTCACTTCACCATCTTTCGTAATAATTGGCGAGGTATCTAAAACATTCTGAGTTGTTAATAGATGTTGTAAAATAACCTTCCTCTATATATACTTAGTTATATTTAAACAGATCTCTATACGTATTTTACGTAGATTTAGACTTATGATGAAAAAAGTTGTTTAAAACTCAATAGGAAAATAATTGTGTTAATAGCTATGTCTTTGTATGATTCCTTAGAACTAGAAAATATGAATTAAATGCAAAGTTTCATCAATATATAATTTAATTTTAGTTAAATATACAAGTCAAATGTCCTTGAAACTTCTACTGGAAGTGATTATTACGAACCTACTGAAAGTTATTCTACTAAAAGTGATTAATTTAGTTTTACCAGACAATACCGAAATTACCGAATGGAGAATGAAAGTTTATTACCCCGCAAAACTCAAAAGCACGAATCGGCATTTTTATCTGCTAAACTGATGATTTTATAAAACTCGAATGAAAGTACGGTTTTAAAATAATAGTATTAACTCAAGTTTATTATTAATGAAGTCTCAAGGTGCATTGACCATAAAAATGAGTATTATATTTCTTCTCTTTCTAATATCTATTCAAATATTTTTCATATTATTCAAGTAGTATGGAAATTAATATAAGTATGTCAATTTGAAATAAATATTTAATTATTTGTCGAAGATTTTGAGATGAGGTAAACATTAAATTTTTCACAGCCATTGACACACATATATTAATTTTTAAACTACATGTACGAAAATGTAAACGCATGTATATATTTTCCTTTTTAATATTTTATTTATTACATTATTTTCCACTTATTACACTATGCCGCTCATAATGTGTTTTGTTTTTGTAAGACTATTAAAATGCATCATAACGAATCACTGCGAATGCACTGTAATATATATATATATATATATATATATATATATATATATAATCGAGGCTGCGTTTCCGGGTATTATCTTAGGATAATTATTAGGAAACGACCAACCGAAAAAATTTACTCTCTGCTCTAGTTGTCATGAGCTAACATTGGTGAACGATTGCTAGTCGAACTCGATGTTTCTATATACATTTTTTTTGTTGAAAAGAAAAATAAAAAGTAATGTTTTTAAACCTCAAAGTTTCAATTTACCTCAGGTTTTCGGTACGTTGATATTTAATGTTGTAGTGTTAATATTTTTTAAATTTATTTTGTTTCTTCGTTCGATACAATAATCTGTCGATAAGATAACCACATATTGAATAACAAATTCATAAGTGGCGCTAAATTCAGATTATGCTTATACATCTGATAATCTTAAAAATGACAGAGTTGTTAAAGGGATTTCAATGATACTTGAGACACTTAGATCTGAACGGGTTCAAGAAGAACTACCACCAATAATACATTTAACATAAAGATCTTATTATCTAAAGAAGACATATGCTTACAAAAAGACTCGCCTTCAAAGTACCTGATTGACATGTACCTAGTCGTAAAACTGCTTATAAGCAAGTAGCAAAGATACTCTCACCCCTGGATTATAGTAGTGAAAAAATGGAAAGGGAAAGTGGAAATAATATGATTATAAAGAAAAATCTTAATGTTAAAAGGCAAAAAATGAAATTACATTCAAGTTCTGGGGAAGAAGAAGTGACAGAATTTGTCGGTGAAATTTCCTGTCCCGAAGACAATACATATGATGCGTAGAATGCGGTAAAAACTACTACTAGACTGAAAAAATAGAAGATTAGCTACAATCAATTGTTTGTAAATTATGACCACATGTAAATTTCACTCCATTCAACAATTTTTGCAATCCTTGTGGCAAGAAAATTAAAAAACATGAAACGGAAAAGAAAAACTTACACAAGAAAAAAGAAAAAAAAAGACATGCAATTTGTAGGCTACCCTGGAAAATATTTTATTACCAACATTTAAATAACATGTCACAATGTTTGCTTAATTATCTATACGCCAAATATACCATAACTATATCTGTAAATAAGGTAACCAAATCTAGAAATATAGCAGCGTAAGCCGACACATTGTAGTTATCTCACTCTAACCCCTTATAAAATTTATGAGTACCATATATGGTCTAGACTTTTTCAGCGTCGAGATTTCGAATATTTTCACGAAATGTTTGAATCGCCTATTTCGCAAAAAAATGGAGGGTTGTCCATTTTTACCTTGTAAAATTTTACAAGTCGTAACGGTGAAATAATGGTGTAATACTTGTATTTATAACATGTTTATAGTGAAACTTTCTGGAATTGTTATTGTGATTATTTATGCAGTTTTTGAATACTCTGGGTTAAATATAATGAATTTTATAAATTGTCGCCAGCTGACAGAACATATATTTGTGGCAACCATATTTCAACTGTCTAATTCCATTGTTTACAAAAATTCTCTTTTAAAATTGAATGGGCTATAGTAACAACCCTCAAAATACATGAATTCTTTTCATTTTTATATCCCTATTATAAAATTAATAATTGTAGATTACTTCGAGTACAAGACGTACAAAAAAAATTATTTCATGAAATATTGCAAAAAAAATTCTGATTTTTGCCATAGCAATATGTTTATTCCCAAAAATTTGTTTTAGGATTAATTTAAAGTGAATAAAAATAAATGATATTCGAAGTTCTTAAAAGAGATTGGTTATTATACATATAAACGTATAAAAAATTCCTGTGATTTCAAAATTTAACAGCATTGAACTAATAGCTATTTAATGAAGTCCATAAATTTTTTAATTACATTTTTCAATGAATCTCAAGCAGATATACAAGAAACATTTCTTTCAATAGTTCTTCTTTTGATGGTTAATTTAAAAGTCATACATTTAAAAAAAAAATAAAAGAAATTACACCATACTTGTTAAAAAAACCCCCAAGATAAAAATAAAGTTTTATTTAATTTCTATTCATAAGATGAAGTCAAAAGGAATATAATTTCAACAACTTTTAGAAAGTTAAAATCGACAGAAAAAGATATAACTGGTATCTTTGTCACTCTTAAGAAATATATTCGAAAATGTAATGAAAATTTAGCAGCGCGACCTGTTTTTGTTATCCAAAAAATATTAGGTTTTATCCTAGGAAAATTTCCAGTTAGCTGGATTTATGTGTCTCCGTTATGAAGTTTAAAAATTCTTGTAAAGTCCTCATTGAGATATTCGAGTTTAAAGTTCACAAAAATTGTTTTACGCAAAAAGTGCATTTCCTTTATTTTATAGGTCGAACAAGATTGTTATAAAAGTTACAGATTTTTAAATTCTCAAAAAGGAGCACTAAATAACTAAGTTCTAATATAAAAAATTAGTTTATATAAGAAACTAATTTATTTTTGCACTATCTCTGATATAAAAAGGAAGGTGCGTCTTTCTTACATTGCTTCCCCGGTAAGCGCACGGAATAATGTGTGGGCAATATGTGTAGGCAATATTTTCAATGATGATACTATTAATTGCATAAACAATAAGTAGTATTGATAATTGAATTTCTATTTCTTTATTTTAATTTATTTTATTGTAATGTTGTTATGCTAAAGTCCGTAGGCTGTGGAGTATGGTAAATTCCTTGTATCTTTGTACTAGTCTTCATTAGGGTTCCGTAGCCAAATGATGAAAATGGAACTCTTATAATTTCGGCATATTTTTCTATCCATCTGTATGTCACAGCATCATATAAATAGTTCAATGTAACACCGTTCGTTATTAATGATTCCGATGATAATTTTAATTTTTAATTTTTCACAGAAATCCCCATACATCAAATTTGGGGAAGAGGATATCTCCCCTCCCCCCAATTTTCTTCATAATCTTATTTGTGCCTCATCGATTGGGATATAATAGAAAAAGATCTTAAAAAATTAAAAGAAAATATTTTATGAATTTTTGATATGTTGTTTTCTTTGCGATATATGAGCCTCCAAAATGTTAAACATTGTGCAAGTAAAATTAGGGTAACCATATTTAGTAACAACTGCAATAGGAAATTGTTTTGTATAACTTATCTTAATTAATTGGAAGGATATTGTCAATTAAATTATTTCTTTTACACCTATGCAATGTGCGTTAGGCAATATTTTTACACTTTGGAAAATGATATTTATCTTGGGTACGGGAACTCTTATACGTTCCATTCAAACTTAACAGCTTTATTTTTAACTTAAATGCTATTTGCAAGCGTAATATTGATTGAATTTATGTTGGTTTTTATGTAAAAATCATTGATATATTCAGTTATTCAGTGACGGGAGTTAAACATGATTCACCGATGCAAGGTCTACGAGCTATGAAGCATTTCAATCCAGTTTTCAGCATTCAGTATTTGCATAATTATCGTATCGTAGGTTTTCCATATCGTAGAATATTTTCGGAGGTCGTGAAAGGTTAGTTTCAGACTTTTACGATATATTTTTAATTCTCCCATGTAAAATAGAAACAGTTATGTTTCTGATGTATATGTCTAAGAAGAATATGTCTTCTATCGCAGATACTACTTTTTATCCAATTAATTAAACAGAAACGTTTTTATGCCGACCAGTTGGGATGAAAATGATAGAAACACTTATTATTTTATTTCACTCTGACAAACATTATATTGGGCTCAAAAATGGAGCGTTCTTTTGCAATTCTTCCGTATATACCTCTGCAGTTTTTGAGAGGTGTGGTACTTACTTGGCTTATTTTAAATTTAATATTTTCTTTTATTTCCTCTTCATTAGCTTCTTTTCTACAAAAATTAAAATTATTTGTAATTTAATGAACCAGTACTTCTTTTCCGAGGAAATTGTTATATACTTGGAATCATTTCTTTCTAACTGCGCTTAAACGCCATTATACTCTGTTTCTTGTATAGCCTTTATGATGAAGTACGTAATTGTCAATTAATTAAATGGTTCTATCGACGATAGGATTTTTCAAACCTTGTACAACACGTTCTATGGTCACTGCATCACCATCCAAAAGCGATTTATCGCATGATAACATACATCAGACATGACAAATTCCTTTTGATATCGATAAACTAAAAATGCAACCCATACGTAGGTTGTATGTTCAGTTTAATACTAATATAAAAGTACTACGACTTGAAAGTGTCACAGGTATCAATCGATGAGGTTCAGAAGTTGGACTAGACACAACTCTAACTCTTGGTAGTTATATGGTGGAAGAGGGCTCGTTTCGGGGGAAAACAATATTTATTTAAATTTATCTAAATACTTCTAATGTATCATAAGGATAAATTTATTATATAGTGTAAAAGTGGACTACACATCTTGCGTAGCGTCTATTATGTCTTATATGAATATGTAGCTATATATCCTCTACGCTCTGTTATTAAACCGGTTGGTTTTGTTGAAAGATATTTCGTACTTTTTTTTTGTAGAGAATTGGTTTAGATTGACTTTTGAGAACTGGCTTCTTTTTCACGGGAGCAATGGAGACTTTTTGCACCTTTTTTGACATTCTATGTCATAAAAAGTTTTACATAAGAATTTACCCAACTGGGAATTTAAAAAAAATTGACAATTATTAAGCTATTATTGGAGCATAAAGCCTGTATATCCATTATTGTCGTTCGCCCGATTTTTCTATTTAATTATTTATATGTATTTATTTGTACTGGTATAAAAATAGGTTTCTAAATTTAACAAAACCGTATGAGCCAAATTTACATTTAACATTAAATAGGTACCTCGGTACATGTGCTTTTAAAATTCTACAATAGTTGATTGGAATAAAACAGTGTTTTCCTCTTTTTTTAATTTTGAAGATTTGTCGAAAATAATTGTCGCTGTAGTAGACATTTATCTACGTAATAATACGTATGCAAGTACTTTGTTTAAATTGACTTGATGTGCAAAGGACTATAATACAAAATCGCTAAATCTTCGGTTTTGCTCTATTTAACTACTTTCCAAGTCATGCTGAAGATTTTTCTCTCACGTTAAGACTACCAGGCTACCTGACGTCTCACCTTAAAGCTTATCGGGGAGCAGGTTTGGTAATATTTTCAATGAGAGGGACAATCCCCCAAAAATAACCCATTTCAATTTTAGTAATTGTTTTTGTTTTTTATTTATAAAATTTCCATTAACTTCTAATTGCTGTTTTGAACATCATTTTACATAGTTTAATATATGAAATATTTTCAAGTGTTACAAAAAGAAATCTGTAAAAGAATATATACAGTAAGAACGTGATACACACACACACACACATCCACACACACGACTGCACGTACGCACGCAAAGGCGCACGCACACACACCCACACTGTCAAACACGCACACACCCACTCACACACACGCGCACACACACGCACCACACGCACACACACGCACCACACGCACACACACACACGCACACATACATACATATATATATATATATATATATATACACGAGTATATCCGCACATATACATAAACATATAAATAGCGTGAAGCGTTAAAATACAACGTATTCCGAGGATCGTGAAAATTTGTTAGTAATAACTAGAAAATATTCTGATCAATACATCAATATTTACATTAATAATGAACTATTAAGGATTATAATACAATATGTAACAAATATATCAAAGTCCGCAATAATATATTTCCACAGCTAGAAAAATAAATAAAGTTATGTTGTGTCATATGTATATAGATATGAACTCAGGTACACTTTCATAATACTACTACTTTCAGTTGTCCTTCTACCAAAAATTTCAATATAATCATCACCATCTAGAATGAAAAGGAAAGCAAGGTAATTTTTATTTAAATCCCAATTTAAATACTTTCACGACATATTTTTAAACCCTCTTTAAATACTAACTCTTTTTAAAAATTCATTTTCGCTTTATTGTAGCTCCTCAATAAAGGTCCATTTATTATATAGTCTATTATTTAGGTTTATTTATTTTTTGTATATTATTTTTTGTTTAATTGTTTACTTATTATACATCGGATTGGTCACCGTTTTAACGTTAAGAATATATGATGGGTAGGATTTAAAATTTAAATTAAAATATAGCAATGTTTTTTAGTGTTCTGTTTATTTCATGTAGTTATCGAAATCTTAATAAAAAATCTTAATAAAAATTCGTCAACTTAAAAATGTAACAAATATGTTTAAACAATGCTATTAATTTTTCCTAATACATCTAAGATATTTAACAGCAAATTCATAGATTAGAAGAAACTTGTTTTATTAACAATTTATTTAATACATTAGACGGATAATTTTCTTTCCATCTACTGCTTTACAATATTTAGGCGTTTGATACAGAGTTTTGAAAGCTATGAACAGCTATAAACATACTACGAATATGTTACGGTAGATATTAAATTTACGTATGCTCGTATCATAGAAATTACCGAATATGAAATGAAAGAAATTCGTAAATCTTCTAGGATATGCGATAAAAACTATAAACAAAGCATTCCAAAATTGGGCATGTGTAAGGATACCTCGATAACTGTAGAATAACTTCTAGTAGAGAGTAATATTTTCGCAGTATTCTGTTATTATATAGTGAAAGTTAAAATAATTATCGGTGAACACATCGCTGTACTGAGGAGTAGAATCTTAAATAATATAAAATATTATATAATACCGGCCATTATTAAGAACCTACGATTAGATCGTGATACACAGTTTTATTTGAATGCTTTTTTTCTGTTACATATTTATTTCTTCTGTAAGTTTTCTTATTCTTTCCGTTTAATTTTTTTTTATATACACCATCTCTCATATTTGGCAAAAGCGTCAAAGGTCCGAGTTATGAGAATACTTCAAGTTTTTGTGATAATTTATTTATTTTTGGAGTAACATTAGGAGTTAACTTAGTTGGAATAAAAAAATTATTTTACATATGAATTAAAAAAAGACGCTGTTAGGGTAGCTCCTATATGAATTTTACAATTTTTTTTGAAACTATAAAATTATTTGCGAAAGAAAAAAGTTATCTTAGAACTATATAACAATTAATTATTCCATCAGAGGAATTTTTAGATTTTTGATAAGTTGACAAAATGTATATATTTTATGTTTATAAATTTAATATTCTTATGTTTTACAAGAATGGTAATTTAATCAGTTATAAAAACAAGGATAAATCACAGAGACAATCTGAAATTCGATATCGGTCCAGTGCGTAAACGAACTCACTATGTTGATGGATTTTTAATGCTTTTGTATTTTCCTTCGTCGTTTTCAAATCTTCGCAATTCAATTTTACAAGGTTGTCTCATTACTGGTTGTATTTGAAGTTATTTATTTGTAACTATTGTTATGTGTGTTGCTATTGTTTTTCTTCCATTACTCATGACGACTATGATAACTTTTGAACGAACAATTTTCATGTGAGAAAGTCGGATATAAAACTACTTGATACCTAAGAATCGCAATCTCGGGCATTTTCTATAAAAATAAAAAAACTAAAATAAAAAAACAAAATACAAATAATTTTTAGAAGTTACCAAACTACAAGTAAAGGCAATTTTGAATCACACAAATTCTTAAAATATCATATGTTCATTGTATGATGTATTATTATTTAAGTATATACTTGTTTTGAAATACTGATATACAAAACACATATGCATTACATAATACACAGGAGCTTTAGTTCTACATTTGTATTAAAAGTTATCATTCACCTACAGAATTCCCAATGAAGCGATATGCATAGCCTATTAGAGGCAAGCGCGAGTCGACCCAGCGATTTCACTTTGCCTGAGGTATTTCTGCTACCAGTTTGTGAAACTTCCTACTATCATTGTAATATTTTGCTAAGTAAAGTGATAGTGCGATCATTGTTTATTTTTTAGCTGTGTGCATTTTTAACATACACGTGAATTTACAAACACGTGAAAAAGTCACGTAAAACGGTCCATGTGAAAAAAATATTCTGTTAAATACAACTCCGCTGTTTTGTGCATCTGACCTTGTGATTTAATAATGATCATGGCAAAGGCTTTATTTATGGGGAATTGATTTATTACCATTTGAAAAAATATGTTTAGATTAGAAGGTGTGAGAATAATAGGGGATAAGAATGCAGTTTTTCCAAAGTGTACAAATTTAACATTGCAAATTTACTCGTGTCGTAGCGATTTACTACTAAGTTTGCATCATTAATTAATTCCTGATTAGCGATAGGGTTTCTAATTAACGTGCTCTTAATATTAGCATTTTTCTTTGAAGTTAATTTATGAAAGAGTAAACCTGATGGGTTTGAACGAATGTTTGTTTATAAATAATTTTTATTTGAACGACAATCGTACATGTCAGTTTGTGAGATTGTGAATAGATGGCGCTTTTTTAAATAATTAATCTTTAATGACTGTCGTGCATAATGCAAATAGATGGCGCTATTTACAGCATAAGCACCTTTGAAAAATCATATCAGTAGAACTAAAACATTTAAAAAACTTAATTAAAACCATTTTTATTTAATTATTTCATTTTCATCATTAGCGTGTAATCTTAAAAACGATAGTTCAATCATCGGCTTTGATGAAGTATTAAAGAAGATATGGCGTACCGACAAAAACACTTTTGACAAATAACATATAGAGATATAAAATAGACAAAAACTATTTCAATACGAGATAATGGGTAATAATTTCAACTGTATTTGAATTCTTAATATAGGTGTATGTAAACGTACAAAATTATTAGGAAGCATGATTTTACTTAAATGTAAAAAAAAATGATTAAATTTTTTCCCAATTTTAAAAATGAAAACAAGATGATTATAATATTTAATAAATTCTAATTATAAGTAATAAATGGAGAAATCAGTTACGAATGTAATTTCAGCAACGTAACAATTGGCAGCGAAACAGAAATAAAATGTAAACAACGTATTTTGGCTACAAACCAACAAAACAATATTTATTTAATGTCATCAAGCAATATGAAAAACAAATTGTTTTTATAAAGAAAAATCATTTCAATTTTTAAATGAAAAAGTTATCATTGTCCAATAGAAAGAAATTGCAACTAGACAATTTCAAAATTACCTTTTCATTTCAACAGTTTCTCACAAATACGAACTAAAAAATTTACAGATATACAATTTAGACGTGACTCTTAGAAAAGAAAATATAAATGATAAATATTAAGGTATTTTTGGAATTTTATCTAATTCTTTGACAAAAGTAATCGTTTCAAAAACAATTAAAATACACTACAATACATATTTCAAATGGAATTTACCCACACGCATATTTCAAACTTTCGCTATCCTTTTAGGAAATTTATTGCACTCGCAACATGACATATTTCAGCAACATGACATATTTTATCATGTTACCCAAATAAAGAAATCATTTCCAAGTCGCACTTTATTTATATAAGGTTTTATTAACATTTTTAACATCTCGTGTCTCATATATATATATATATATATATATATATATATATATATATATAATATATATATGATGTACATGTACACATTTTCCGTTCGCCACACATAATATAGAAAGAAATTGACTTCGAATCTCTCTAATAAATATGAAACAAACGTAATCTATAACATTTTTGGATTTGAATAAAAGCTCGTCATGGAGAAATAATTTAATTTTTATTTTTCACTTTTATTTTTATTACATATTTTTAATCGCCTTATTATCGTAAACAGAAATTCCATATAAAAAAACTGTATAATTCACATTTTCTTCCGTGAAGTGATACTCGTATGGCTTAATATTTAATTTTCAAAAAGGGGTTTATATGTATATAGCCAAGTCGCGTCGCGTCGTATAGCTTTGATTTGTGCCGCGTAGCATCCTGTGTTTAGTTCTATAGTTAACGTTGAAATAATATACATCAAAACCATATGAAAGATCAGAAAATTTTGTCGATTCTATAAATGGCTATTCACGCTTGACGAATTGATATAAATAATTAATTAAGATGCCGATCAAGTTAACATAAATTTGTAAAACTAACTGTTATGAGCCTTGAATTAGAATTTAAAACTAATCGCAATAAACCGAAGATGATTGTTGATCATGTTATCAATAATTTGTCCAAATAATACATAACAATCCAATCATCCGTCTATTTGAGGGAATTTATTTCTAAAAATGGGTGATATAGTGACGAAATCGAAAAGTGTATGACGATTACTAAGTCTACTATGGACAAACTGATATGATATGAAAGAAAAGTAACACCACAGAAACATGAAAACCCTTCCTTTTCTTATGAATTAATATTCCTTATATTTCTTAATAGTTTCTTCGAGACGTTGAAACATGAACGCTATATAAAAGCGAAAAAACAATGGAAATGGGCACCCTGGAAATATGGTGTCTTGAAAGAATTCTTGGGGCATCGTGGACTCAATTTAGTACTAACGCATCTATACTTCGAGAAATTGGTATTAGACTGCTTTTACCCATAATTGTATAACTCGAATTTTTAATTTTTTCGGACACATGTCGCGGCGTAGCAACGATAGTATTGAACGCTTGACCGTACAGGGAAAAGTGGAAGGTACTAGACTACGTTGAAGTACACCGATGAGATGGAGAGAACATGTCAAGGCAGTCATTCACGTTCCCCCATACGGGTTCAGACCCGGAGAACAGATGATAGAGCGAAATGGCGATATATCCTGTGGTACGTCACTCATCTGTAACACACTTGACATGAAGGTCATGACCATCCTGCCGCGACTGTGACGACTAGAAAGAATGAAAATTATAAAAAATTAATAATTTCGCTATGAACATATCACTAACGAACGACTATTAAACGTCGTCGCCGTGGTGTGTTGGGTTGATCTTTGACAACGCGGCGCACTGGGGAGACCCGAGTTCGATTCCCGACCGTTCGTCGAGCGGGGCTAGATGGGTGCTATGGTTGGCTGTAAGAGATTGCACTCGTAGCAATAAGTCCGCTATGTGTATCAATTATAGACATTAAAGTATATAAATAAATAAATTATTGTAATTTTTTGTAAATTTTGCACTAAATCCGTATTGCGAAAAAATATTTTTTGACATTACCACTGCTAAAATCGCCAAAATTTATAGTCGAATTACCAATTTTATCCATCCATATTTTTTCCAATATTAATCTCTTATATTTTTAACTTTTATGTGATATACATTCAAGTGATGATCTATAGTTAGGCAATAAAGCAATTTTCATTTTAAAGCGAAATCGTTTTATTTCACATTCAAATGAGTCGTATTCATATATAAACAATTTTAATTACCATTCTTCTTCAAAGTCTCATTAAATGTTTCACCATTTTCATATATTTGTCAGACTATCATACCTCGCTTTCCGCTCAGTTGTTCGAGAAGTAATAGAACATTAGAAAATAACTAATAAATTTCGTCTGCATAAAATGTACATTGTTAACTGATCAGTTTTCGATTCTGCGTCAACTTATATAAGGCAATTTGACGATCTTAGGAGTACAGAAAGCAGTTAACACAGTTTGACATTTCTCATATAGGTATTTTTGATCCGTACTTAGTTCATCGATCACATTTTTCGTTAAGTCAGACAAATCACCAGCCACCGCACAAAACGACACCGTGGTTTTATTTTCGCAACCAGCTAATTGTTTTCCAATAGGTCTGGAATATTCTCTAGGACCCGAAGTGCAACTATCTAAGGTCAAAAATAAATGACGGAGAGGTAACACATTGGGATTAAGCGCACAAACACATCATTGTAATGGTCTATCCAAATACTGCTCTAAATAATACATGCCACTCTTCCAAACGATGTTAGTTGAAGGTCCGTCACATCTAACGCAAATAACGTCATCTAAATTCCTACCTTGATCCTCTAATAAAGTTGTGATTGAAGTAAGAATTCCCTCTGCAATGCCACAACTTGGCCTTGTGTGTCCCAAATAAATTGATCCAGGTTCTGCTAAAATTTAGATGTGCTCTTCTAAAACTTCTTTGTGATGGTAATGACCCCATATTTTCTAATTTAGTCTCTTTCTTTTAACTAATTTAGTGTCTTTTCGTCCATCAAAGTAAATGCTTTTTACAACAATACTTCCAATATCTTCTGAAGCTTCCGACTGGGATTTAGATTCAATTTCGTGGATTTGGTTTTTATGAATAAAAAGATTTAAATGTTCGGTAGAAACCGAACCGACATCAACAAAAATCACAGACGCAACAACAGCAGCAGATCGCATCAATAAACGGTCTCTATCACGGACCTTACTAATTGCTGGCAACATCAATGCATTCCGATTCGCCTTTGACATTGATGGTGCCTTTATCGAGAGCATATTTATCGGGGATGCCTCCGTTAGCAGATACGTTTCACCGAATCTTCATCACAATTTTCTGTGACCGAATCGGTTTCTTGAGTAGAATACGACTTTTTTCTGCTCCTATTGACTCTTTTTAATTTTCTCTTCTGTCATTTCATTAATCTAGCCGTTTCCTTCTTACCAACACTTCTTATAACCATTTTCTTGTCATATCTTTGATCCAACAAAAAACTTCTCTCGTTGATGGGAAGTTTCTCATATTTTAAATACTAACAAGATTCAAATGAAGGACATTTGCAAGCAGCAACGTTGGACTTCTCTAATGACTTTAAAAACAATTTTAGTTTGTTTTCGAAACTATCATTTCGTTTTCTTTTGCGGTATCTTTTCAAATTGAGGTCCTTTCGAGATATGATTTCAGTAATTGAATAACTTTTTTCTTAGGTACGATTGGAATCGAAACTTTGCTCCAAATATTGTTGATCTCTTCAGAAGCAATCGGATATTTATCTGAATTGGATGGATCCTTTCCATTATACTTAAATTTTAATTCGTTCTTGACAAATGAAATAAATTTAATGAGTTCCTTATAGTTGGTAGTTCTTTGTATGGTCCCAATATAGCACAAATAGTCTCACTATGTTGATATACTCGAACTAATTACTTAAAAATCACAAAAGCCGTTTTTAAGACTATCACAATTATAACTATACTTTTATAGTATAAAATTTACCTCGTCTATGAAGAAAATACTATTGAAGCAAGTTAAGAAAGTCTTCGAAACAAATGGAAAGTTGAGGGGATTTTCAGGTTTCAATTTATCAAATTCGAAGACGCCGTTAACGTGTTGTGGCATGCAATTCGGAACATCGTCTATGTATCACATTTAAACAGAAAAAGCAATTTTTTTATATTTAATTCAGGAGTCGAAATCAAAGATAACGAAAGGTCACTATAAAAATGACAGTTTTTCACAATTTTGAAGATCGCTAGAACCCTAAATATATAGTTTTATTTTGTTTTTAAAATTATTTTGATATCTGCAATCGATTGTCCAAATTTCAAGAGGTCTCGCGTAAAGAATAACCAACAAAAGTGAAGACACCCTCATATATAACTCAAAAGATATTTGCTTCTAACAAGCGACAATAAGTGCAAACTACTTGTAAAGAAAAACAATAATTAAAAAATTACTGAAAAACTCATTTGTGTGTTAATAAACACTCACGTCATTAAGACATTAGCTTTATTAGAAACACGCTACTTGAGGATTACGAAAAGAAAAAAATATCTTGAAATGGTTGCAAAAAATATTAATTAATTTTTCTTTTATTCGCTAATCGTGTCATGATTAATAAAACAAAATAGTAATTCTTCAATAAAATAAAATAGTACTTCTCCACAGTTACACTATAATAACAATCAATATAAATGTATTTCTAGCTCACTACCTTTTCCCATAACTTTGCTCATTTCTATCGAACAAAAATACTTATGTATTATCAACTTTACATAATAACAGAAATAATATTATCTTAACAACAACAAAAGATATGTTTTTACGTATATAAACAAAACCCTGTTAAATATAACGGTTATATTCCTAATTAGTAATATAATATCCACTAATTTGTCAAGTATTTGTTATTTACAGTATTTAAGATAAAATTAAAATTTTAAATTGTTTTAAACATTTACATTTCTGTATATTTCACAGGTCAAAAATATAACATTCTTACAACAATTAATTCAATTAAAAAATTAAAATTTTCATTGAAATGAAATCACAATTTTTCACATCATAATCGGTTACCGTCAACATAAACCAAATAAATTAAAAAAAAGGAAATTCTGCTTTATTGTTTTAAATTATGATTTATGACGTATAATTTTGGAAATAAAGTTATATTTTAATTTATATCAATTTATTATAAATGAGATAAATTAAATGAGAGGATTTCATCAATAGAACATATCTCGGAAATATTTTTTAATGGATTTTCGACATACCCCACTGCCTTAGGATTGTTGGTAAAAAAATTTCACTAAGCATATTTTTGGAGTATTTTTGTGAAATATTATCTTTCCCTTTTATCTTAAAACTGTGATATTTTTTAATCCAGCCTTTAAAAATGTCCATAACAACACAGGTACCAGTTGAAATAAATATCCCGGATATTTCATTAATTCAAACAATTTTCGTATTTTCGTTTTCCTCAACTTATAGGATTTTCAAAATCTATCACATCCATGTGACTCTCATCAGCATTTTTCAACAATATAAATATATTGTCCGTAAAAAGACTTGTTTTCAAGATGACCTTTATTCACAGATAAATTTGCAACAGTTTTATTTTTGAATTTAATGTAATAAATTTCTATTAAACATGCCTAAATGAATTCCATACCCACATTGAGTTCCACTTTGCATCTACAATGAAGCAGCTGAATCTTCTCATTGGTAATTCTTTAGCCAAAAATAATTTTCCACGTAATCTGAAGAATATTCGCAGTAGCTTTGTAGTTTGCTAAATTGATGTATATCTGTTTGATTTTTTTAGTAAATTATTAGACACGTCTTTGGTGTTTGATAAAATATTAGCCTTTAAACAACAAATATTTCGAAATTTTGCATTCCTTTCTGCGAAGAAAGTAGGAGGCCGTTACTCTCACGCGTCTCTTGCCAGGAGGCCGTTTTATGTCGTGGTTCGGTGATAGTGAAATAAAAATATTGCGCCTTCGATTGTGTACGCGCCCAACTAATTAAATTACATCGTATAAAGTGATCTCATTAATTTGTTTCCTTTTAATTTTAAATAACTTTTAAATTAAAATAATACCTAATAGATATAATTATACTAAACATTTTAAGGGAATGGAAATTTATTATCCATTTTTAAACCAACTCTTGTATTAAAAGTGATAGCCATTGTTTCATTAATCTGCAACTAGTATTTTAGAGTTCGAACAAATATCCTACAATTTGTTGTGTATTTGGAATCGGCAAATAGGCAAACGCTTGTTTTAATATGTAATTGTAAAAGGTCCGTTTGTCTCACAATGTATATATCAATTGTATTATATTTACACGTATACTTATTTACATGTCTTTTCAAATCTTACTTTTCTACCAAAGAAATGAGTAAAAGCAATTATGTTATTCATTTCACAGTAAAAATACATTGCAAACAATTTTTAAATCCTAAACATTGCAAACGGTTTATTTAAAACTTGCCAAATGAATATATCGTTATATAATTACAAAATAGGAGATACATAATATGCGCAGAAAGGACGTTGCAAGAGAAAGACAACGAGGGAAACAAAGAGAAAGGTGCACAAAAATTGAAGAAATAAATTTAGAAAAATATATTCTTATGAAGGAGAAAGTACTATAAAGGATAAATGGAGAAGAAACAAACAAAACATTTTGCTAAAATCTGTGTCCGTAAACTGAGGTTATAATGGAAATGATGGATACTGAACAGACAACAAAAAAGAGAAGAAAACAAAAAAAAATAATTAGAAACACGAAAAAAACGTAGATAAACAAAAAAAAGAAAGAAGATGAGTGCAAGATTCAAGTAAGTCAAAAAAATAATTTCAAAGGTAGAACAAGAAATAAAATATTACATTAAACACAAAGAGCATTTAAAACATGTTACGTTATATATAGAGTTATTTTGTATTAGCGGAATAAAGAGATCAAAGGAAAATCCAAAGAAGAACATATTTCAGGAAAATAAACGAATCGTAATCAAAGATGTGAAAGATAAAATTAATACCTTTTTCCTATTTGAAGACGATTCTAATAGTAGCATCGGTCAGGAATGAGTTTATGATAAGAAAAAATGACAAGGCACAAAAAACACTTTTATTAAATATACTTCTTAACCTACATGCCAAAATCGATCTATATAGACAAAATTGATCTATATAGATCTATAAGACAAAATTGATCTATATAGATCTACAAGACAAAATAGATCTATATAGACTATTACCGTGAAAAACAGCTGCACTAGTTTTTGTTGAAACCGCCAATTTTCAGTTGATTTTCCTAACAAGTTTCAAAAACAAGTCAATATTCATTCAATAATTATAACATTACGCTATGACATTCATTTTAATGAAGGAAATAGCGACAACTTTACAAAAAATCTTTGCTGCGAAGAAATCACATCAAAATGCAAGTAAATTCGTTCGTTACGTCGACAAAGTTATTATTTATTAAGAATTTAATAAATCATAAGAAAGAGTCACTACCGCTGAAACTAAAATAAAATTGATAACAGTCAAAAAAAAGATTTATTAAATTGGCGTGATTTAGTTTTGAAACTAGAATGTGAGTTAGGAATATTTTATGTCATTCCTTCATGATTTAATCACAGTATAAAAATACCCATGTATATTGATTACCCTGGAAGCTATTTATAAAATTATTTCGATGAAGTCAAGTCAATGCATTTCAGTGTGAGCGGGCCTCAAGTTTCATTGCATACTCTCGTGGTGCGCATGCATAATGAAAAAATTGGTGCAAATATTAAAAATTCCCTATGCACCATGAGTGAATACATTTGCTGTGATGAAGCTTCACTCAGGATCTTTTCTAATGTTATGTAAGAAATTCACTATCCACACTGCATACTTTCCAATTCACCTAGAAGCTAATGTGGAAATCAATTACTATTGGATCCTATAAAATATTCAAACTTATTAAATGAATTTTTAAAGCATACGTCTTTGAACTAAATTAAAGCAGAACACGGTAAGGGTGCTTTAAATGCGCTGCTGTTGTCCTAAAAATAAATGCCGACAAATACTATACCAAGGAGAAGAAATAGGGACCTTTCAAAACTTTTACGAAACCGTAAAGAAGACGGAGGCAAAATGTCAAAATATTTATTGTTAAAGACGCCAATATTTTGTCAAGGATGTAATCAAAAAGATAGCTAATAATTTATCATACTGCAAAGATACAATCAATATTCACCGGTTTTCTGAGAAGTTTTTTTTCTGAAGTATTAGCTTCTTTTATTCCAGAATTTGATCAGACTAATTTTCCAGATAAAACTATAAGAGATCTTACAAATAATTCTGTGAGAAAATGCCCTTGTAGCATTTGACATATTAAAGTATATGAATAAATAACTGAAACTAGTACAAATATATAGGAGAGAGAAGATCGTTTAAAAACTTTCAGTTTAATGAAAAATGTAAATAAGATATTACGATAAAAGCTGGTGCGAGTCACGTGAATGTGATACATTTTGAAATTCCTACTACTCTTATTTAAATTAATAAATAAGAGTAGTAGGAATCTTATTTAATTAATAAATTATATTTCCAAAAATGTGTCAGTTATAGTTTAAATGGAAACAAAAAAATAATATAATATTTTCGTTGAACATTGGAATATTGTATATCACAGCCTGTATACTAACAAATAATGTAAAAATAAACGTAAACATTGGAAAAAAATTAACACACAAACTAAGTCAATATTATTGTGAATAATATAGATACTGTGATTAACAAAAACTTATCTGATATTAGATTATAGTCATAATAATAATAACCAGTTATATTTAACAGTATACTATTTTGTTTTAAAAACATGAGATTTTAAATTATATTATTTTTGAGAAAAGACTATCTTATTACGTAAAACTTAAAACCTTCGTTTTGTTATAAACTGTCATTGTTATTCATAAACGCACGGCAAACCAATTTCAGATAAAAATGGTTAGTCTCTTCTTGACAACAAATAATTACTATTTTGTTTTTTTTTCAGGTATATTTAACATTTATGAACAAGAACCTGAAATTTAACTAGCTATAGAGTTTAAAACATTTATAGTTACTATTTCTGATGATTGTTATAGCATGATAAAGGAGAAGTTAATAATATTTTACTTTATCAATCATGGAATTAAAAAACTTAATACGCATAACTTACATCTTATATTTTTCCGGTCCTTATCAGACCTTATGAGTTCTTACCATTACTCTCTTTTCTGTAATCCTAATGTAGAATATAAATATTAAAACCAATTTCTTAATGACATAAATATTTATTAATATATCAATGAGAATTTGTGCAATTTTTAAAATTTGTTATGTCTTAAATATCATTATTATTATTTCTTTAATAACTCTGGGGCTGTAAACGAAAAATAAGGCGGATTGTTTTAGTTTACGTATTAAGGAAATGGAGCAAAGATACCATAGAAAGTGGCACTCGAATATAATGGTGAACTATATCACATAGGTATCACAAGAGAAAATTGCATAACAGAAACTTATGAGAAAACTGAGTTTCCACGAAATGTGATTAGTTTGAATATTAGAACATTTTTTTTATAATATAAATAAAAAGGAAAGATATTCTTTGATCTATGTTAACTTTTATTAAAAAGTCTGAACCTAATTTCAGTGAAATTTTCATTTAAATCCGTTTTAGCACTTCTTATGTGTTGGTCTAACTAACAGACACACTCACAGACAAATATTCTGTAAAAAGTTGTTGTTTCGCTTTCATCACAGGTATGCGACTATAACTTACAATTTTTAAAAATATGTAATCAACTCTAATCTTTCCGAATGATTGTATATAATGAAAATTGAGAACAATGAAGACAGAGCTGACGAATCTTCAAAGGACAATGACCGGAGTATGTTCGAATTTAAAAAAAGTTTTATTGTAGTGGTATTTTTTTTACCTTTGGTAAATTTTGATAAAACAATGTTTGTATATACATTGATTAATAAGAAATTTTTATTACAAAGTGGGATTAATCATAAATGATACACATTTTTAATGTATATTCTTATTTGAAATGCTTAAAACACTATAACGATTTACTTGTCCGTGAATTTGAACCTACATGTCCATCTTATTCACGTTTTTTAACGTGGAGGTTTTTTTATTTTATCTGACTAAAATTAATTTTTTAGGAATCATGGGGAAAATTATTTATTAAAATCTGTACAAAATCACATAAATACAGTGACCTCAATATTGAGATAAAAAAATTGTTTGTGTTATTTATAGATTCAACATGATTTCCACATTTAAATAACTCACAAAATAAATTATTCCCATGATTTTTTAAGACATAACTTTAAATGAGTGCAGTGACGTACACATTTAGGTGCGCAAGATAGTATATTTTGTAAACCGGTTTAAATTAATTCATAATGGTTACCTTTTAGCCGATTGTGGTCTGCCATTAAAATGGTGTGCACCCGCATTAAAGTTTGAATTTTTTCACTTTCGCAAGTATGTTTTCGCCCATTTGATTTTTTCGCGGCTTAACTTTCACGAAACCGCTAAGTTATCACTCTTGCAGACGTAAAAAAAGTGATGGAAATGAAGTTATGAATAGAAAACGATAATAAATTTTATGTTATTTTTTGTAAGATAAAATTTGCAATTAAAAAACTTGTGTACATTTATTCTTTGCTGAACTTTATTTTGGGTCCATTTTTAACAATTAAAATTGGATAATTTTTAACAATTAAAAACAATCCTTACAAGATGCGATTAATGCCGGTTGTGTTAGAAATGTTGCAACATAATTTATGTATTCACTATTTAGAAGTTACATATATCAAAATTGGTTAATAATTAAGTTCCATACAGCATTTAAGCATACTATATACTTAAATAATTTAAATTTCACTGGACTGTTCAAAATTTAAATCGGTATTTACTGTGTTTACGAGTAAATAAATTTCAAGTGGTCTTTGGCATCAACGAAAGATACCGGCTTGAAATTTTATTACAGCCCGTTTACCAGTCGGTAACATATTAGTGGTAACCACTAATATTTTAGTACCGCCGAAAATTATATCAGTTACATAATTTTCAATTAGTCAAAACCAGAGTGTTTACGAAACTGTTGTTTGTAATTTTGTTTACTTTTTTCATAAACAATTAAATATACCGTGATAATAATGTAAACAAGTTACAATAACAATTCATCCACCTCGTCGCTTCTTTGACTAAATATTATTTGTTACATTATTTTGATTAGCAAATGAACTCAGTCTCATTATAGGAATATTTCTTTGAAAGTACTTGACAATACCTTTACAAGGTATTTGGTCAAAACTAACTTTTTTCTTACCACTATTATGTAATACTTAAATAATCTTACATAGTAAACGTGACACCCGGTAACTGAATCATTTAAATAATTTTCCTGCCAGCGATACTCATCCAAATACTGTCGCCCAATACCTATTTTTATTTTCTGACCTATTTCAATCTTCCTTTAAATTTTCAAACTTATAAGTAGGGTAACAAATATAAATATATTTAAGTAAAGTTCACCATTTTATCTCTACATTTCCAAAATTTAATTAATGAAATATAATTTATCTCTTCTCAAGAGCAATCAAAACTCCATATTTTGTCTTATAAAAAATTCTAGTTTAAAGATCATCGAATGCGCCGATTCAGTGTATATATTGTAACGTCTCAGAAGGTGAATCGCCGTAATCTTGAACTGTAGAATCGCGAATACGGAGTAACTATTTTTGACTTCTTTTATAACAACACTATGTTTATTGTAGGCGCCGATACAAATATCTTTAATTAACATAACACATTAAGTGACATTTTCTTCAATCAGGTCAATATGGATGAGTAATTGGTTCCCTTAGTGGCAAAATGGTATTGAATTAACAAAACAAATTTAATAATTTGCTCGAAACTAATGGATTCGAGTAATTAGGAACAGAGGCAGTTTTTGATTTTTTTAAGACAAATCTATGTTAGAGGCTCCTTTGAAGCCTATATTTCTAAGCCCTTTTTTATTTAAGCCTTATATAAAATGTTATATTATTAAAGGGAATTAAGTGCGTAAACTAACAATTGTCTTTCATAATATGTATATGTGACGGGTCTTTTCAAACACTCTCACGTCTATTCGTCGAACTATTAGTTAAAAACATTGAAAGCTGTCTGATTATGCTAAATACAATGTACGGATTAACTAAAATTGGTGTGGTAATTATATTTTCCAGTCCCGTCAGGTTTTTTACACTTTCTCTGGGTGATATTTCTAAAATATATATTATAAAAAACAGTAAAAAAAGTATATATATATATATATGTATATATATATATATATATATATATATATATATATATATATATATATATGTATATATATATGATAATTTATTACTTTGCTTCAAAAAAATTAATTGTTTTCAATGCAAATACATATATTGGTACCACCGATTTTATACAGTGCGAATTATGCGATGACAATAAGAGAATAATGCATATTAAATTATCTAGCCGCTATTGAGAGCTTGAGTTCATTCACCGGTCTCAAAGTAATTTCAATTTTTAATTTTATATCTGGATCCGCTTCGACACTGTAATTTCGCAGGAACGTTGATAATAGCACCTTCATTGACATCATGGCGAACTGACGTCCTGAAATGAATAAACAGGCTGTGAAATAAATTTAAAACCACAATTAACGATGATTTTTTAAAGCATTCAAACATTATCTTTTATATTCATTTTAATTATCTTTAGAACAAACTGTTAGTTCCGAATTACCAAACTTTCCAAATGCCGTTAAAATATGAAACGTTTAAATTACAATTTTCCCGTCTGTGTGGACTTGGTGTCACTCTAAACAATTGGTGAATATAGCAATGAATTTGTCTCAAAGTTATTACTCACATAAATTAATTGTTTGTTAATTTTACAATGATGTTTAAATCGGAAGGCATGTTCTTCCTTTTTCCTAAGTTAACGAGTATTGCACAAGTGTGTATATATATATATATATATATATATATATATGTATATATATATATGTTTGTGTGTGTGTATTCTATTTATTGCCCGATTCGCTTCTCACCTATTATTTATAATTTCAGAATTATTCAAAGTTACGAGTTATATATAAGGAGAAGTTTATTCAAGTTTCGTGAACAATTTTGTTCTAATTACGTAGCAAACAAATAATTGAGAATGGGTTTTATGACCATCGTTTACTAAACTCACTAAAATTAAGAACATAGTGGTTACGCGAATGTGAATATACACTATTGTATCGTAGAAATGTTTTATGATGAAATGTCAAATTCAATCATTCATAGTTACTAGTTTCATATACAAGATACATTTTATTACCGTTTTGAAATATATGGTGATATTGTAATACATACATTACACTATTATATTGTTATTGCATTACCCCATCACCCTGAAGCATGATTCAGTTCTTAAATTCATATACAAACTTACTTTTGCTGACAGTAATGTCGCATATATAATGAACAGCAATTATATAAATATTTTATATACCTATGCAATTTCTCATACCGGAGCTGAAGGGTATAAAGGAACACGGATGTCTTTGGGCACATCTTTCCGGGGCAAATCGATCGGGTTCGAACTGTTCCGCATCTTCGCCCCAAACAGATGGATTTCTGGATAACCCCCATATGGATACCAAGCAAGATGTACCAGTTGGAATAGTCGCAGACGCTGAATGGAACAAAACGAATAGCAATTAAAATGTGCGTCGTACGTTATCTATATTTTTACACAACCATCCAATAATTAAGTGAAACTACGTGATGTATTATTATTTCTACTTTCTTTAAGTTTTTTACCACGACATAGATCTCGTTGTATTAAAATATCTTCAGTTTTCGTTGCATTACAATATCTTAGCTAATTGCCCACCTGAAGATGTTCTAATACAATGAAGCCTACCTCGTAGTAAAGAACTTAAAGAAAGTGAAAATAATATTATATAGCCTAGTTTCCACAAAATATGAATTTCTACAAAATTAACGCCAAATATATTAAATATTTAAAAAAAAATCCAGTTAAATTGATTTCTTATTTTATAATAACATAATATAATAAATAAAACGAGAACTAATATTAGCAAAAATTAAAAAAGACATGTAAATTCAAAATGGTGAAATGGGAACAAAGGGCTCGATGAGCTGAATTTAATTATTTTTTTAAATTTAGACACCATCTATTTTAAGTTATTTTTCTTGAATTTGTTGACGCAAACGTCTTGGTATTTTGCAGTGTTCAAGGGGAAAATAACAAAACTATGAATATGAGCGTGATTTGAAAAAAAACAAAATTGTGCATAAAATGCATAAGTATGTGGAAAAAAGGAAACCTAATGTTTTGTTCTAATTCTCATTATTAATGAATGGAGCGTTTAAATTCTACATTTAATTAAAACCTTTTATGACCGGAAAACAAAAAATTTCTTCTTAGGGATCGTTACAGAACGTTGAAAATAGGTGATCACTAGCAAACCTGTGCTATGCCGGTATCAATTTATTAACGTTCACACCATTTCGGTCTATTCATAGTCGCTGCAAACGCAGTATGAGTGGAAATATAGTAATTTATATTTACTAACACGATTCCGATTTGCATATGATTATCTTAAAATAAATCGGCTCTAAAATGCATCAACTAATTATTGTAGCAACAGAAAGACGGAAAAGGAGTATCGGGTGTTTATAGAATGACACTTATATTTTATATTGCTGTCATGATAGCGGCATGCGCTGTACTAATGGACATGAAATTATTTTACTTTATTCACTGATACAATTCCAATTTGTATATTGTTATAATAAATCAAATGTCTATAAAGTGCATTAACTGTTTATTGTTGTAGAAGAAAGGCGGGAAAGGACTATTGGCTGCTTATACAATGACACTTATTTGGAATTACGGTTGAGTACGAAATCAATCAATCCTAGCATTTTCAAAGTAGTTTTTGGTGTATTGTGGAGAGTATTGATAATTATTTTAATATAATAATATTTTAAAGATAAAATTTAAACATATTAACTACCAGAATCAAATGTTTTCACTGTGTTGTTTCTTCATAAGACTCATTTACGCGTATGAGTGTATGAAGAACGAAATGATTGGAAATTTATTTGGTCTCATTCACAATGACTGTGAATGATATTAAATAAATTTGTAAAAATGGTGTTCAATGATATCACAGGGCAAAAATAACAAATAGAAGGGTAAATTTAAATAGTTTCTTACTGGGTGGGGCTAAGTCTGTCAATGAGTTTTATATATATTTATATATGGTTTTTTTTGACAATAATTTTATAAATAACGTATATATATATATATATATATATATATATATATATATATATATATATATATAACATATGCCTGAATCATCGAAAATGTTGGTCAGTGATTTTTGACAGCCCAAAACTAACAAATACGAAAGTAAAATACAACACTTGCAAGTTGAAACAATCCAGTTGGTGGCGCTATAGCTTCATAACTTTAAATCTTTCCTTTAAATCATGATTTCATTTCTTTGACAGCCCACGTTTGCCAATAACCATGCATATTTTTTGTAAATATTTAAAACGCGCACTTTTACAAGGAATTTTTTATTAAAAGTCGCAAATATTTTTTCCTGGCCCTAAAATAAAATGAAAAAAAGAGCATGTTCCTTTGCGTTTCATATTGTATATGATTTATATCAAATATATTTGAAAAATGTAACAAAAACGTCATATTATATACAACTGGTTTATGGTGAGTAGCGATGATGTTTTGTAACAAATAAAAGTACTTCTATAATCTATGGTAAAAGAAAAAACCTATCCTTGTAAGGTCATTCACATTTTATTTTAGTTCAGCTGCCGTTTTTAGTTTAGTTAGTACTGCAGTAGAATATATGGATATTTTTATAGGTGATAAATGATAAAACAATTTTTTAAATTCTTGTCTTGTGGGACGATAGCCGAAAATTTTAAATTCTTATGGAAAGATAGTCGAATATTTTTCGACCGCTAGCGAAAAATAATTTTCCAAAAATGCATGTAAGATAGCTTTAGATGTATTGTTAAAAATATCCATAAAAACATATCCTCCCCCTCCTCCAATTTTTTAAATATATATTTAAAATCTGAAAAAAGATACATTTTTGATAAATTCATAATATTTTAGCCTCTTTTAGTTATGTTAGGTAATGTGTTTGCGTGGTGAAAAAAAATATCAAAACAAACATTATTACGTCATTTTACGTAATTCACCACTTTTAAATAGATCAGTAGCACACGTATATAAAGTAGTCAACTCGGGCGAAATACCTAGAAAACATTTGAAAAAAATAATTCAAGATTTTTCTTTTAACTAAATTTTGTTTCACACATTATAATACGTATATGACTATAACAATAAAGATGCAAATTTTTGTACTCATTTTCCATAGATGATAGAATTGAAAATATTTTGTAAGTGAGTTGAAACCATAAACGTAATATACTACGAATTGACGAACAAAGTATGCGAGTGAGAATACATTTTTTATGACATTACTGCGAGTGGAAAAGAGATGACAAATAAAACTATTTCGACAGATAAAAGTGTCCGATAGTATCTTGCTTCGATGGCGTCTCGCTGTATTTTAGTATTTATATTACTATTTTAGAATAAGCAATGGTGTCTTGTTGAGTATAGGATTATGAAGTGACGTTTATGAATAATCCAAATACAGAGACATTTCGCAGCACGATGACGTAAAATCGATGCACGTACTTACTTTTTCATCGCTTATTTTCCGCTATCTTTTAGCTATCAAATATACATATCACAATAAATATTGTATTTTGCGTCTTATTATTTATGCGTGTAATTATGAGATATTGTATTAGTGAAAAATTACATTTTACTGATTGATATATTAGGAATTGATATTATTTTATCGATAAGTCATATCGACATTTTTCTACAGTGAAAATAAAGGTAGATTGCGAAATGAAACGAAAAAAATTATTAATGTCATTTAAAATGTAATAGAAAAAGGCGTGGGTTCAAATTACACACAAATCGGAAAAATATTTTCAGACTTACAACGATTGAATGTATCTAAATCATTCAGTACTTAAAACAAGAGCTGGCCTTACATAATGTTGGTACATAAAAATAATCAAAAACAAGCTGGCAATTAGTGAAACAGAGAAATTTTCAATGGTTTCCATATTATTATTGGAAATATCACACAAAAATATGTTTTTTAGGTTTCCAATCTACCCAATAAAAATGGACGAGAATTCTTAATAGATAAAACTGGACTCCCCACAAAGATTTTATGGTATGCAGTAAATATTTTGATAGAAAATGTGTTGTACAAAGAGCACATCGCCTTATTTTGAAAAAGACTCAGTGCCTACAGAATTCGTACCGGCATATCTGTCAACATCCTAATTTATATTATGTCATTTATAATTACGCCTATTATAAACATTTACTGTTTTCACAAGAATTGGGCAAGCTACACACTAATTAGTGAGCGCGCGTTTAATCTACGCTGGAGTGTCCGGTTAACGTCACGACTCTAGAGAAAATTCATGTCATGAATTTTCATATTTTTATTTAAAACAGAAAATAGGTTTTCTTTTTTTGTGGTTCAAAATATTATTGTAAATATTTGCCTGTTTTGTGTGAAATAATAATTAAGTGTCTATAATTAGATTGGTAGCTGTTTTTCACATTAACATAATTTTTTTTCAGATAAATTTAAGGCTCGAAAAGACCAATGTCATCTTATATCTGTCGAGATATTTCATCTGAGCCATCAACGTCAGAGCCACCATTGTCACCAAGAAAGAAGATACTTACTTTTAAATTTAATAAATTAAAATATAAGCAGCAGAATGTCTGGAACTTGATGGCTAAATCCGAGAGAATAAATAAAAAAATTACAACACTACAATCGGCGCTTGAAGAATTTAAAAAGTGTCCAGGTTTTTGGTATAACTTAACCGACCTTACTACATTACGCAGTAATCAAACGTTGTAATTTTTAGTAGATAGGGTAAATGGAAAAAAAAGGTTGGTAAAATACCCCATTCTACTGAATATGGTGAAGAGCTTAGATAATTTGTATTAACTCTCCATTTCCATAGTCCAAGGAGTTACTTACTCACTCACTTAGGACATTATGTCAGAGAGTAAATTGTGAACCTCGATCTTTTACAGTTGAACCATTTAATGAAATAAAGGAAATGGATAAAAAAAAATATTAATTAAAAATCAGCTTTTGGAAACTTCCAATTGTTTTTTTTCCAGAAAGAAATTTTGCAAGTTTATGAAGGGAACATTTATTGAAAATTTGCCTATTTAATTAATGAGATTGTATGTGTAGTAAATTCAATTACGTTTGATAGAATCGCTTCAAATTTTAACATGTCCAGTTTACTTGGCGCAAAATTAAACTGCAAACAATATACTCCATATTTCACAAAAAAAACAGAAAATATTATATTTTACTCGATTCGTGACACTTGTAAAAACTTGTGAGAAATAATTTTGGTGACAAAAAAGTTTTAATGAGTGAAAATTGTAAAAAAAATTGAATACATCTTACTACACAATTACACAACATTCAAGTGAGGGGAGGTCTGAAATTGGGGAACAAAATTACATTAAGGCATATTAATTATTTCAAACAAAAAATGAAAGCGATGCTGGCAGTGCAATTACCCTCAAGTTCTGTTGCGACAGCAATTTGAGAATTTGGAAGCCATTGTGCTATTAACTACCTTCCTTAATGGCATATTTGATAATTATTTTTCCAGGAACTTTCTTTCTTCTGGGTTTTAAAAACCTTTGTTCTGAACTTACAAACAAGAAATATTCGACAAAATCGATGAAGTATACAAATATTTTAGAAATTTAAAATTTGAGAACGGTACCAGTTATCATAAACCCTACGAGACGTTAGATTTAGCCGAGTTCTTTATAAACATAACAAGTCTAAAATATTTATACGTAGGCTATCTTCAAAAAGTTCACTTGCAATTTTTACCTTTTTATAAATTATCACAAGGCCATTTCGAAACATTTTTGGTGCTTTACATTCTAGGCGTGGTTTTAATAATAATCCAACTAGTAGACAATTTATATCTGCATACAAAAGGTTACTTTGTCATGTAGAGTTAAAATTGAGTGAAAGTGGAAACTGCTTGGAAATTGAAGAAAATACTATTCTATCCGGTATAGTTTCCACCGTAAAACGCATTAATACTGCAATATTATATGAGCGATAATTTTCTGAATGACAATCCAGGTGATACTAAAGGCTTGTTCTCGGTATTAGACAGACTACTTAACATTTCTGAAGATTTATCACAATTTATTAAATCTGTTTTTGAATATATATGCGCATCCACCTAATTCGCGGTTAAAAAAATTTAAAAAAATATGCATTGTGAAGTTTGTATAAATTCCTTGGTAGAATCACGAACTGATGAGTCATTCATGAGTCATAAAGATTTCGCAAAACAAAGTAAGGGCTTTTTGACTTATCCATCAAAAGATATATGTGGTATATGCTTAGAATGCTGACATTATTTTAGGGAACGTTTAAAAACTAATTTTAACCTTGGTAAGACTACTTTCAATAAAATAGTTTCAGAAATTATAAAATTTATTTACTCTGACAATTTTTTTGGTAATTTAATTAATCATTCATATGAGTAGGATCTTCTTAATAGCCACATTTATATATTAATAAAATATATAATAGAAGATCATTTGACAATAAGGTTTGAAAATATATATGAAAAAACTTTAAAAAAAATGATCAAAAGTAACTTTGAGAAACCATTTGAATAAGATTATTTCATTTAAAGGCCAATGATTTTATTTGCATTTTAAAATACCTGTGCATATATTAAATTTTTCATACGAATACGCTCAGATTGACATTTTTTCATATTACAAATAACGCATCCAAAATGTTTAAAATTAAACAAATGTTTAAGGTTAAAAAATATGAGAGGGAGTGCTTCATACAAGGCATTGCATAACCATTTTTGAGACGGGAATTACTCTTATAGAATTGAATCATTCCTAAAATTATGTCAACTTAAAACTAAAACTATTTAAAAATTGCCCAATATAATTGACACTATATTCTACGTTTACAACATACGCATTTGAACTCAATCTAAAGGAACTAGAGTGGAATTAAAATTAAACAGAGTGTAAAGGAGCACAACGTTATGAAATATACGTACATACATATATTCATAAACATACACACACACACACACACATATATATATATATATATATATATATACACATGTCTTTTTTAAATTGGTGGAAAAGTGTTAGTTTCAACCCCAGTCCAATTCAAAATGGCATCGTCTTTCTCTCTCGGACTAAATCGCCACTATTTCCGCTTTCGAATAATTTTAGGGTCTTCAATTTGAATTTCCCATTATTTTTGGGAATCAGGATAGCAGCATTTCTCTCTTATGATAATACTCATCATTATATTCGACTTATGATGATTCGGAGACTGCTCAATTATAATTTTACTCATTCAATTCATTCCTCCCCAAAATAACTAAAGAGGGAGAAGTTAAAACAATTAATTCTGAAGAATTATATTTTAATTTGAAATGTGAAGAAAAGTAACAAAATGCTTATTTCCTCTTATTTAATTAAAAAACAAGAATTTCGATTAAAACAACAGCAAAAGAGGAAATTAAAAATATGAATTAAAAAAAAACATGGTTTCAATTTCCCATACATTTTATTGCATCGGCTTGTCATTTCGCGCTGAGTTACGCTACAAATCGATCACGTTGCGGCTACTTCGAATAAAAATATTGGCGATGTCCGTTTTTGAATTGATCTTTAGCCAACGTAAAAAGTTTTTATTTCATAATGTCTTTTTTCAATTATATATGTGTGTGTTTAATCGGAACAAAAATCGGGTAAAGTTTTTATTTCATATATACTCGTATGTATGTGTTTAATCGGAAATGCAGGCAGGAAGAAAGCACGGTTGGCAAATTGTAAGTTTCTTCACAATATATTTATGGTTTCGTAACTCGAAAGGAAAACGGAACCAATATGATCACTCACATATTTGCCGATCTGCCCGTTACCAGAGCTTTATTCTTACTCTTAACCGATTTTCTCAGAAAGGGTGCAAAGTAGATACTTGAAATTGGCATAGTCATACATCTCTATAACTAAGTGGTAAGTTTTGTACTAACATTTTAAAAATATTCATATAAGAATTAAAGATAAATAAAGGTCATAATTTTTTTAAATTTGTATATATCATATGGGATATTTGATTATAAATTTTATTTAAAATTATAAAAAAGATGTGTTTTAAAAATATGTTTGGAAAATTTCAGCATTGTCCTCACATTTCTGAAACTACTGAACACATTAACGTTATGAAAAATAAATATTCGCAGATATATCAATAGAATACATGTATATAACTGCCTAAATGTATGCGAAATCCTCGTAGTGCGAGTTCTAATCGTGCTTGATAGTTCATTTTATGTACTTGATGTGAATGCGTATACATGCTGTAATTTTAAAGATACCCTACTTTACCTCTACCTTAGTTTTCAAGCGTTGTATCGATAATATTCAACCGTTATATCGGTAGTAAAATCAACCTCAATCTAATTGTAACTATTTATTATTTCATTCCACTTATTCTACTATTTATTGCATTTCGCTTATTCGTTCCAGTAAATTATTTTAGTAACTAGAACTAATTATTCAATCTTTATTATTTTATCTACCTTCTGCTACTTTGATTTTAAATTCAAATATATTGCAAACGAATGAAACGTCACGATGAGCCTCATTTTTCTTATTAAATTTCAAACGGAGATATTACAGAATAACGTTAAATTCTTCAAAGTTTTTAAAAAACCCAACGAACGATGAATCTGTTTTATTAGGAAACGAATACCAATTATAGGAATACAAATTAGAGTTTAGTTCACAATAAAACTGGTAATTTAGCGGAAAGCTTTAATTCGCGCGTGACCAAATACCCAGAAGCAGAGAGTTTCAAAACTACTCGCGATTCACGAGCCGTCAATCCTCGATTCAAAGCTGAACGCGAAGGTTCAACGCAAGGGACTACATGTTTTCTGCTCATTTTCAATAATTTTTACACAGCTCTATGTCTACTGATTAACAATTTTAGGAATTCTGGAAGGGATTATATGGAAGACATGTGGCTCTTCTGATAAATTTGTTTAGTTTCCTCGTCTTTAGATCTAATTTATGGATCTGGTGAACATTTATTTTTAACTATTTATAAGATATTGAAAAATATAGAACGATTAAACAATGTACATATATCAACCGACCAAGCAGAATATCAATTATATGAATTTGAAGTTTGACATATATATATATATATATATATATATATATATATATATATATATATATATATATATATATACAGGGTTTCCAGTGGCAGTTTTCAAAGTTTGAACAAACATAGTTTCTGAACGCAACACATAAGAGGGGGGCGTCGTTAGAAGCGCAAGCGGTGCGGATGTTTTAGTAGCCTTGGAACAGTGGAGTGGAGAGCACCGCGCTTTTGCCGTCGAGGCGTACATTTCGAGTGGATTTTCGCTGTCTGTAGCACGCCGTCGATTTAATAATCGTTACAGTATTCGTCGATTACGTGATGGACCATCGATCATCCTCATTCAGTCATGGGTAGCAAGGTTCAGAGCTACAGGATCAACATTAAATAGGCCCAGGCCAGGACCTACACCATTGGTAGCGACGGATGAAAATGTCGAGCGTGTTATGGTTTCTGTCGTTGAAAATCCCCGTTTATCACTGCGTACACGTTCATCGATATTAGGAATTCCAAAATCAACTTTACAGGTAATAATGCAAAATAAGCTCAAGTTCCATCCATATAAATTATTCAAGATTTACACGATTCTGACTTTGAATTAGGAAAAACTTACGCGGAGGTGATGTTGTTGCGATTTCGTACTGCTTTGATGGGCAACATATTCTTTAGTGATGAAGCTCACTTTCACATTGGAGGATATGTGAATAAGCAGAACTTTCGTTACTGGGATGTTCACTACCCAAGACAAGAGCCTTCACATAAGCCTAAAGTAACAGTCGAGTGTGCCATGTCTGCATCTGCAATCATAGGGCCTTATTTCTTTGAAAATCAACGTGGCCAAACTTTAACTGTGAATTCGGAGAGATATGCCTAGATGTTAAATGACTCTTTCAGAATAGAACTACAGAATAGTCCATCCTTCTACCAAAACACATGGTTCCAGCAGGACAGGGCCACAGCTCACACTGCTAATGTGTCCATGAATGCAGTGCGGCAGTTATTTCCACAAAAAAACATATCACGAAACGGTACCGTACCGTGGACACCTAGGTCACCCGATTTAAGCCCATGTGACTTTTTCTTATGGGGATACTTAAAATTCGTGGTTTACAAAACAAATCCGGGCACAGTGACACAACTTAAATAAAATATTCGAGACGAAGTCAGTAGGATACCCTAGTAGCTCTGCAAACGCGTTTTTGAAAACATGCGTGCTAGACTCGAAGAGTGTGTCAGACTCGATGGCCGCCATTTGGAAAACCTGGTTTTTAAAAAATGAAATCCGCATTTGTTGTTATAAAGTTAAAATAAACCTACTTTGTATTAGAGGTGTAGTTTTTTTTTTACAATTTTTCAAACATTGAAATCTGCCACTGGACACCTGTATATATATATATATATATATATATATATATATGTGTGTGTGTGTGTATGTAAATATATGTATATATATATATATATATATATATATATATATATATATATATATATATATATATAAATATATAGCAATAATAGAGAAATATTTATAATAATGGGATAATCTGTGAATTAAAAGTAAATGGTTAGAAGACGCAATTAAAACTTACCCAAATCTAGTTCTCGATCCGTAACTCTGACGACTATGGGTATTACGGGATATTTTCTTAAAGTTTCTTTAATAACTCTTTCCAAATATTGCATTTTGGGTAAGTCTGCCTTAGTAACGCTTCTTTTAGAGTCCCCAAATATGTCATTTAACCTAAAAGAAAAGTAAAATAGGATTATCGAAAATTAAGATAAATAATTAAGGGAATACACAAAGAAAACTTGTAACTTTATTTATAGCTGCTACGTTCGGAAACTATACTCAGAGTAAAGTATACGACGAAAATATAAAATAATAATTTACTCATTCATAATTTTACGCTGAATTTCAGGATGTGCACCGATCATGACTAGTGCAAAGCTAACTGTCAATGCAGTAGTTTCGCTTCCAGCGACCGTTATTGTGTCTACTTCTTCCCTTAATTGAACATCTGTCAATTTCTCACCATTCTCTGACGTGTCCATCATATAATCCAAAAGTGCTTTCCGAAATTTAATTCTGGGCTCTGGAAAAAAAATAAATAAGAAAGTTTACATAATATCCTTTTTGGATCATGTGAAAAAGATACAACCTTTCGCAGTTTCCATCAATTAATTAGTGTTCCGTTGTCAAGTTTGCTGCAGTTTTCATAATGAACATTCTGCGTTTAAGGTTGCGTATCTTAAAAAAACGGAAGCCCTGTGAGATCATTCATTTATCCATTCGTGTAATAGTACGTCACAGCCGTTTTTCTTATAAGTTTTTCCTTATAAATTTGAAATTTGATTTACTTGTGAAATTTTTGCTGCCATGTTTTGTTATAGATTTGAAAGGGTTTAAATTATTAGATATAACGCGAAGTTCCCCAGAATATTTTGTTTTTGAATAATTCTCTCGTAATTATAAGTCTGTGAAACATAAATTAGGAAATGTATTTACATGTTGAAAGGAATATTAATATTTGTAAATATTTTAATAAAAATACTATATATACTTAAGTGTTTGATCTTTCATATGTACGTTAGTATGTCCGAAACCAGTACGAGGTCTGTTTGTAATTAACAGATTTTATCTCATGTTACGATTTTCCGAAGCTAATTAAAATTGAACGTTTTTCAGAAACTTTCAAATGATTTTTTTTATATGTAAAATGTAAAACTCAATATTGAAAATGCTGAGTAAATCGATTTAAGTAGTTCACATATTTTTAAAAATTAACGTGCACCGTTAAGCGCTATACATTATTTTCTCTTTCTTCAAACAAGTTTTTTTACTTATTGTGTGTGTAATACTTTTGTATTTACTGGATTGATTACTTTCAATTTCATTCTGTTCATTATGCATTACTTTTTACTTAAATCATAATGAACAGATATAAGTAAGGGATGTTTTAAATAGAAATGTTTACGAATATTTTTATAGAAAATTATTTTTTTTAAAAACTCTCATTTTTAAGATTCCGTAGTCAACAAGCAAAAACTGAACTCTTATAATTTTGCCCTGTCCACCTACCTATCAGTGTGTTATAGCCATTTTACTTGGAGGCTATTGGTATTATATAGAGGAAATTTGGATTATAGGTGTGTTCTATGAGCCGCTATGTAATAAAATAAAGGAATTATGAAAAAAATAATATTAGTTTTATGCATATTAAGGTCCATACATATTAAGGATTAAAAAATCCAATGTACATGAACGTGTGGAATATCGTTAGATAGGTCTTGGAAATTATATAGAGGTTCCGAAATGACTTCTTCGTTTAAGTCAATAGTTAGTGAGACTCCTAAAGTCCTAAAAAGTGCACCCCCTCTGACTCTTCAATTAATGAATATAAAATTCGGAAAAAAATTAAAGTAGTAGAACATAAAATAAACTTTCAAAGAAAATAGACTTTATTAAGATATGTTGTGTAGTTTTTGAGGTATTGTAATTTTTTCGCGCCAACTGAAGCAATAATTTTGTTTTTGGGGGGTATTAACGAGAAATTCAAATTGTTTGGTGCAATGGAACCCTTTGTGCACAAGTCCAACCAGGTCTTGCCCAGTTTTTTTAATAATCTGATTGCATTTCAGATTAAAGCAGAGTAAATTTAAAATGAGACATTGTATTATTTTCCTATATCAGCGGATGAAAATCTATTGTGACTTAATTTTAAATCCGGTTCAACTTCAAAATGGATTAATGCAATGTAACTTCTTTTCTTACTGCACTTAATCTTCTTTTAGTGCATTAACGAGATTTAAATTTTAGTTGATTCGTTAATGGGTAATTCGTTTTCGTAATTTTTGGGTACAAAAAAAACTTAATTTGTTGTAGTACTTTGTGTGCGCACGTTAGAAGTATAGTTTCTTTAGAGTTCGTTCTCGTGTATACGCGTGCTAGTTATTTGTTAGCAAGCAAACAAAGATGGTGCTTCTTTGGGGTTCGCTCTTGTTGGCTCAACTAATAAACAGCTCACAGATATGTGCGTGGGAATTATTTATTAACTGAGCCAACAGATGACTTTAGGGACCCAATGAAAGAGATATAATTTCAGACGGTTGTGTTATCGTGTAACTAGATCGCGGTGGATCAACGTCGACGATTCGATGTTGTTGTTCAAAACCTAAACGAGCCTTCGCATTGATGATCGACAATCGAAGAACGATCGGCTATCGACTGAATATCGATCTATATGGATGTTTTTTGTATTAGTTAACCTCTGCCCCATGCAGCCCGGCAGGTAGAACTATATTGACTCTCCTTTCCTGTGTCAATATGTTTGGTTCTTAAATTACATTTGTCTCGCTGCGTTCATTTCGACGGAAAGTGTATTTTGTACCTACCTATTTATTTCCTTAGTTCTAATGAAAAAGGATTAAGATTTGACCCAAGCAAAATACTTATAATTTAGATAAAATTGCCACAGCAGAATTGGCAATGGAATATAAGAGACGATGATTATAACAAAAAAAGTAAAACAAAAGTATAAGTGAAACAGACGTTGAATAGAAAATTAAGAGGCTGTAATCAACACTTCCAAAAGAATTAAAAAAGGAAAGAGAAAGTTAAAAAAGTGGAGTGGGCTTAGAAGAAATATTTACTCAGAAGTCACCTGTAAATAGTTGAAGTTTTTAGAAAAGCGTAATAGATCCAGTTCCACTATGCCTACGAACATAATGAGGCACATATGTAAGTTAAAAACTTAATTATTATTTTATTGGTAATAAGTAACTAAAATCGTTCAATGCAAGATCGCACTTCGTTCCCTTTGATTTTCCATATCTGTGCACACACACCAGGGAACTTACATGAAAAACAAAAGTAGAGACGACGCGCGCACATAAACTGTACGAACTATGCTCCTTTACGTGAACATGAACATGTATACTTTTTTATTTGGCACGTCATTTGGTGAAAGAGATGAATATTTCCATTTCCGATTATAAATTTCAAATAAAATTCGCAAGTTACAAAGTCCTAATGCCAGAGTAATGGTTGAAAATAAGAGTAATTCAATTTTAATGAACGCGGAATTAAGTAAATATGATTATCCTGATTTCCAGGACGGATGCAATGTTCACGGTTTTAGCCCAACCACATCAATTAGATTTACTGACAGAAGTGATATAAAAGAAGAAACTGAATCTCGTATAAGAAACATTATCAAAAAAGTTAAATAATTTCTGGAGTCTCCTGCAAACCATGTTCTCCCAGAAATCGAACAATTACTGGAGCAATTACTTCAGCAATTGTTCGATTTCTTGGACACTGCTAAAATTCGACAATTAATTTATAAATTAATCAATAGTGTTACTAATATATATAAGCATATACCGACTGCATAATTTGGTGTAAAAGATTATTATATTGTTTACTCCACTTGAACATACATCTAATTGAACAAAGACATTCATTTATAAAAATGGTCTTTGTGTCCTACTCAATCGATGAATAAACATTCTCACTTGCAAAACTAATAAAGGAAAAGTATTGTCTCGTACCAAAATATATGGAGAAAGGCAATTTTTATCAGGCTGCTCATTTACAAGAAGAATATCAAGAGTGGGTAAGTTCATATTTCCAAAAACTCCTGCATCAGATTTTCGATCTTGGCATCCTAAACAGCAGCAAATAAAATTATAATTTGCATCTGAAATAGCCATTAACACAATACTATTAAAGCCTTCATGATTCTAAAAATAATGCCACCTGGTTCTCGTATAGAGATATGTTTTCCATCAGTGGCACCAAGACAGTGGGGAAAATTCTATAAATTTCCAAAATCATGAGCAACCGTTTTTCATTCCTCTTCTGAAGTGGGCATCTTAATATAATTCCACAGTGTAGTTGACAGAGGCTTAAATCGATATGCATTGTAAATAACTTTTAAATAATATGTTTAAACTTTCCTACGAGTCACCGCATCTTAATATAATTCCGTAGTGTAATTGAGAGGACCTTAAATCGAGATGCTTTGTAAAGATGTCTTATATAATATATTTAAACCCTCCTACGAGTTACCAGAAGGCAAAAATCGAAACGTTACTCCTAATTGAAGTATACTTGAAACAGGAGTGCAGAAATTTGTACTCTTATTTGAAGTTCTAAGACTTTACCGGAACAATCCAGTAAGGTTATCGTTATTTTGTAATTCCAAACATAAATCATTTCTGTTTCTCAAAAATTATTCATCCTGATAATTTTTTTCCTTTGCTGTTTTAATAACAACAATGAGAGTAAACAAGTACGAGCTATTAATTACGGGTCATCCTTGTTATACATTTTGAAACTGATTGCATGATTTGATCAATTCTAACTCATTAATTGACGCCCAAGAAAAACAGTTGAGGTCGATTGATTGTAATCCGACTACTATGTACTATACTGGATCGATTTGAGTAGTAAATGTCACCTATCGACCACAATCTAGTTGCAAACTTAGTACCAGGGTTTCAGATAATTTTTCCTAAGGAAGATTCATTCCAAAAAGAGCTGCTTAAACAATACGGAGCACATATTTCTTTAATTCGAGGAATATGGAATTAATGTGATTGATTGTATTCATTAGAGATCTAGTACAGTAAAAATTAAATACGTTTTCTAAAAATAAGTAATAAGACTACGTTATGAAGAAATATCACAAGAACGTTATAACAAAAATTCCATCATAAAGTCGTATCTGACTTCGTGTAGAAGTAAAGTTATAGAGCTAAATCCTAAATTCTATGTCGCAAATAAATATTGGCAGCAATCAATAATATAAATGTGTGGTTATCATTTTAAAATTAAATTTTAAATTTATTTATTTAATAAATTTTTCTGAAACGCTGAAACAAATATACTAAAAATAAAGTGTACTTACTGTATATGTCGGGGTTATTATTTTTAAATTTATTATTTCCCTGAAAGGCGTATTCTTTACGTTTCTTGGCTATAATCTGAAAAGGATAAACAATACTCATAACCATTGCTTAAATTTATATAATAATATATAATAATTACACAAGTTTATTAATTATTATACTTACATTATTCGTGAATGCGTGTAATGTTTCAATATATTTCTGTTGCAATTTATAATATCTTGTTAATTTGAATATGGATTCAGGATGAAGCCAAATTTTGGTCATTCTGCTGTTAAGGATGTTCATTTCATTCATAGTAGCTTCAAAATATGGATTTTCTTTCTGTGATTGCGCTTTCACTTGTACTCCCATTACTGTCTCTAAAATTTGATGCAATAAAAAATAATTGGAAATGTATTTTTTGATGATTTCACTAAGCTTTCTTTTCAAAACCGCGATATTTTACTATCCACTTCCATTCATAAAAATCCATTAGTTATTTAATTAAAAGTAGGCTTCACTTAATGCTTGCATCATCGAATATACAAGTATCATTCAAGCAACAATTTAACTCAGCATTCCAATAGGACAGCTAGTACTTATTATGCGTATCCCAATGACCCAGAGGGGTGTATCACTCGCTTGCAAATAGTTACAGTTCCCAAGGAAAGCACCACTCTTCCAATAAATAAATCTCGCGGATAATCTTTAAGAAAGCTTAGAATCGATATGAAGCTGGATTACTTTTCTCGTGGACAATTATATGTTTGGTTGTTCATTGTGAAACTCTAGAAAACCTGTATATTTTAGTACTACAAAATAATAAAGCTATGTACAAAGTAATGAAAAAATCCTTACCGTTATAAAACTACAAAAATGTATAAGTGAATATATAAAATATAAAAAAAAAAAGGAAATAAGAAAGGAGAAAAAAGTGAAAAAGCAAAACCAATAACCCATTTCCGTTATCACGCGAGCAAAATCGCGAGATAAAAGTTTTGTTGAATAATTTATTAACTTATTAATATCAGTCTATGTAATTTGAATTTGAAAAAAAACATTTAAAAAAATGTTTTAATATACAGTAGACATCAATTTTCTTCCTCATCTCACAGTAACAACAAAGCAATAACTTATAATATTCTATCTGAGGCAAACCCAAGTATCTTTAATTACGATTACCATAAAAAAAGAACGTTTTATGATAAGAGAACGACAGTTTCAGTAGTCCCGGGAAAAGACTTAAGGAAAAAGAAAGTTTCAAAGTCCTCTTAAAACCTTCGAATAAAATGAATTGGACTAAAATTGATAAAGCGATATAATTGTTTTGAACTTATTGCAAAAACGACATTCATATAGAAACTAAGTTCCGTTTGACTGATAAAATATAGTAATACATCCAAACTTACCACAAATGATATCTAATGTACATGCGCTCATGTAATTAATAATGTTAAATTTAGGCCCTGCGACATTATCCCTTAATTTTTCTATTAAGGTTTTACTCTGCTTCCAGTAAATATCTACGAAATTGTCCAAAATCTGTTGATTAAACGTTGGCGCTATGATTTTTCTGTGTTGCCTCCAAATTTGTACTGCAAAAAAATAGAGTTTAAAAAATTTAAGATTAACTACCGTCTCACATTCACTTAAATATGAAAATATAGAGAATAAAAGTTTTCTTTATTCTATCAAATGATATTTTCTTCATATCTATAAGTTTTCTACTAGACTGTGGTTTTCTTAATAGTCCTTTTACATTTGTATTTGAGGGAAATAAATTAAAGACTGTTAAAAGCATATAAAGTAATAAATGCATTTCAGTAGAATTTATTTGAGTGTATTTGGTTGTAAATAAAAAATTTAAATTGCTTTGAAATAAATTTTTCATGCAATTTATATTGATGTTTTCTTTGATATTTTAGTTTTTATAATTTTAAATATTTAATTATTTCACAGCTGTCTGAATTCCAACAATCAATATAATTAATTTTTATATAATTTAAAAGAATATACCTTTTAATTAAAGTAAATATTATACAAGCACCTACTCTGTATGTTACTTGCAAATATTTTTAAAATTTTTATATTGAATATATTTGGCGTTAATTTTGTAGAAATTCATTATTCACAATAAAATGAAACTACGTGATGTAGTATTATTTCTACTTTCTTTAATTTTTTCTGAAAATGTTGTAATACAACGAAACCTAGATCGTAGTAAAGAAATTAAAGAAAGTAGAAATAATATTGCATCACGTAGTTTCATTTAAATTTTTATCTAAAACATATGCCATGTTAGCGAAGTCAATTTGCCCATCGGACTATTTCTTTAGGATATAATTTAAAAATTATAGTACTGTTTGAGCTACATAAACATTTTTACCTACATTTCAAATGATTTATTTAACTAAAATTTAAATATATTAGGAAGACCATTGATCCAGGAACAGGACGCTGCACAATTGCTGGAAAAGAGTTCTATGTATGGTTAATCATAAACCGAAATTTAAACTGTGTTGGCTATGGAACTAAACAGCAAGTATTTTTGTCAAGAACCGCGGGATTTCTAATAAAGACATGTATATCTAGAAGGTAAAGTTAAAAGATTTCACATGCACTAAAACGACACATAGTTTATATTTATTGTATTCCATTTTGGCACAATAAATATAACAGATAACCTTTGTAGAGTTGAAGACATATATGCAAAGTGTGAAGAAATAATAAAGAGGAAAAATCAAGTTTACAAGGCTATGATTGACAGACATTATACCAGAAATTTAGTGGAGAAAAATAGGGATTTGAGAAGAGAGGATCCATAAAAAAAGGAGCTCATATGGAATATAAATACAACGAAACCGAGAACTTGAAATCGAAAATTGCAATGCTACCAATTGGTTAATGACGTTAGAAAAGATTTCCATTCTAGAACTGTGACCCTCAGAAAGAAAAACGGTGAACTAACCTTCAATAACGCAGAGGCAATGGGTAGGTGGAGAGAACATTTCAAGAATGTTCTTTCCGGTAGAGATAACCCGGTGGAAGAAAATGGTAATATTGAGATATCTAATACCGAACCACAAACACAAAATCTTGACACACCTACATTAGGGGAATTAAGAAACAATCTAAAAATCTGAATAGAAATAGAGCCCCTGTCTCAGATGGCATCAAGGCTGAACTTTTTAAAATTGATGCACTGGAATTGAAAAATAAGCTTCTAAAAATCATTTGTGATGTATGGGATCAAGAACAGATGCCGATTATTTGGGAAGAGGGTTAAATTTTCGCCATTCACAAGAAAGGAGACAAGCTGGACTGTTACAATTACCTAGACATCACGCTTCTCAATGTGGCCTATAAAATTTTATTTTCAAATATCTTGGTTCGGAGGCTTCTTCGCTATATTACAAAAAATATAGGAAAATATCAATGTGGTTTTATGGAGGAAAAATCAACTGTATACTAGATACACTCACTTAGACAAATTCTTGAAAAGACCACGGAATACGGAATTGACACCTACCATCACCTTCTTTTTGTAAATTTCAAAGCGGCGTATGGTTGCATCAACAGAAAGAAACTTTTTGAGGCGATGTGTCAATTCGGAATCCCACCAAAACTTACCAATCTTGTCAGAATGACTTTACGAAGTGTCAAATGCAGAGTTAACCTTATGTTTCGGATGTTTCCTACACAGAGAGAGGTCTCAGGCAAGGAGACTCTCTGTCTTGCATATTATTTAACATAGCCCTTGAAAAAGTGTACGCAGGGATTAACATCAAAAATACCATTCTGCAATTGCTGGCCTACGCTTATGACATTGGTATAGTTGGGTGAACCAAAAAAGATGTTATGGAGACGTCTATTTTCCTTGAAAATGCAGAAAAAATAAAATTTTTAGTAGTAACCTCTAGAGCGCATGATGTTTAGTCGCTCCAAAATTGGAAATTACCTTCGAAAGAGTCACTCAGTTTAAATTTGCGGATAGACTCATTACTAGTAAAAATGAGATAAAAGTTGAAATTGGAAACCGACTTTTGATGGCAAACAGATCTTACTATGATCTAAAATGACAACTCAAATCAAAACTCATCTCTGTTAATACAAAAATAAATCTATATATAACTCCCATCAGACCTATCATAGTAGCGAAAACTAGACCATGAATAAAGCAGAAGAGAATAGGCTACTAATCTTTGAAAGAAAGATCCTCCGATTAATTTTTGGAGCGGTCAAAGAAACTAATATCTGGAGAACCTTATATAATAATGAAATTTATACTAAATAAGGGCGAGCAAACATTTTGAGAGTAATAAAATCCTACATAACCAGATGGTTGGGACAGGTATTTGGACAGGAAGATCAGGACTCACTTAAAAAACTGACGTTCGCGAAGATTGAAGATACAAGGAGAAGAGGAAGACCATCGACAAGGTGGTTGGACAGTGTACAGAAGGACTTAAACATTTTTGGGAGTCAATAAGCAGATAAACCTTCCATCAAATCGTACTGCCTGGAGGGAGCTGATTGGGAAAGCCTTGGCATGGACCAGGCTGTAGTGCTGACAAAGAAGAATAAGAAAGACGTATTTACTCCTGTTTCTAAGCTTGGAGTTAAATTTTTAATTCTCATTCCTAGCTCTTAATTGATTAATTTCGTTACCAAATTAAAATGCAATGCACATATATAGCGACACTTTCCACAGCTATTAGAGGCTACGTGTGCAGTAAAATAATATTTTGTATTGAAAATTATTATTTCAAAAATATGATTGCATATTACTTTATTTTACCTGGTCCTCCAATTAAACCGTTTCCCAACCACGAATTAGCAAACTTGTAGGTAGTACCTTTTTCAAAACATGTATTAAGAAGAATTTCGACATCGGCAGGATTGGTAAGAACTGAAACAGACATTAAAAAGTTATGTTTGAGAACAGAATACGTCATACTCTGTAAAATATCACCAAACGCAAAAGTTTGTATAAAAAGAATTCAAAACTGTTTTCTGAAACACTGCTTATTCCTGCCTATAAACAAACTTATTTTATTAGTCGCGCTATAGATTTTTGTTTCGTCATCTTTGAGTTTTCTATGATGACTAATGGAATAAAGTTTATGGATTGTAAAAATTGAAAAAAGTAAACCTGTACAAATTCATTTAATTTGAAGAAATCTGAAATATTGATAGGTTTACATTACATAAATATACTCTTACTCGTATATTTGGCATTTGTCAGTTTGAGAATTATAAAGAAAAAAAAATTGATATTTTGTCATACAAAAATAGCATAAAAATTGGTTGTTTTAAACATCAGTAATTAGCAAAGATCTTTGCTAATTGTCCACCTGAAGATGTTGTCATATAACGAAACCTAGGTCGTGGTAAATAATTTAAATAAAGTAGAAATAATGCTACATCACGTAGTTTCATTTCATTATGCATAATGAATTTGGAAAAAATTAACGCCAAATATATTCAAAATTGGTTGTTTGTTAAAAAATATCAAAGTAACTTTTTTGTTTTTTAATCCATATAAGAAAATATCGTGTAATTATTCAATCTGACGATGCAAATTTCTACGAAATAATTTTTACGATAACATTTCCATTGATAAGAAACAATTACTATTTAACACGAAAATATGGATAGTTAATAATTCGGTGTTTTAAATCATTTGTTTATACCGAGGTTCTGTTTAAGATAAAAGGACATAAAAGTATGATAGTGATTGAAAAATATTTCAGACAACAAATATTTTTTAAAGAAAATTAATTATTTCAAAAAATGTTCTAAGTTATTTACATCGTAAAAATCGAGACAAGAAATACATACCTACGTACAAAGCAGGTCCCATCCAAAACTTGCAGTATCCCCCGTTGCGCTGTGAATGCGCATCGAGACGTTGGTATGTATCAAATATATCTGAAGTAAAAATTAATTGATGGAAGTTTATATACACATGTATAAAAATAAATAACCGCGAAATAATAGTATTTTATGCTTGCGAAATAAGCCAGAGTGCAAATAGGTTAGCTTTGTTTTATATAATTTTATCTTATTTTTGAATAATGAAATCGCAGTCTATGTTAAAAAATCGTCCTTTTTTGATATGCAAGATCAATAACTCATAATAGAAATAATGTTTATCAATAACTCATAATAGATAAAAAACAGGCCATACAGTGTTATTTAAATGTTATGCCTCGATCATTTATTCACAAGAATTCCAATTCAGTTTGTCCAATACACGAGATCGATTCCATGATTGTAAACTTCATCAGTATTAGAATAGGTTTTCATAGTCTGGAGTCCACATATAATCGAGAATAGTCAAATGATGGACAAACGTAAAAATTTCATTCAATATATAACCTAAGACTGTATTATTACTTTCCATTTATATGTGCAACCGTTTTTCTCAGAGGAGTGTTAAATTTCTAGTCTTTGCAACTGAATAGAAACAGACACCTGTTAAATTTTCAATCTCTGTATGTCTGGGAACTTAATGTTTTTATATTTTCACTTTCTACTTATTCATTATCGTCAAAAACTCACGATCTTTGCATTTGGGTCAAGTTATTTTGAAAATTGTTTTTCTAATTTACTGATCTGCTCGATTAGTAAATTCTTATCATGTATATGATGATTCAAAATAATTTTATTGAAATGCATTTTTGTGACGGAAAAACCGTGATATTACGCAAAAACGAAAATGGCATCCTTATTATTCCATCTCATTGAAGGGTTGAAATCAGGCCTCTCAGAGTTGAAAACGAGTCTGCATTATTACACATGTAAAATAGTAACAGCCGCAAAAAAGTAAGCATTGTGAGCATTTATTGTATCTTTAATTTTCTTTTGAAGGTTTTATTATTGGATTCAGTGGTTAGATCATTTAGTTCTTTAATTAGGTAGTTTACACCTATTTCATCCGCCCCGTTGTAGGAGAGCCGTCACATTCTACGGAGACAATGTTTTTTTATTTTCTCACAAATTACATTTGGGAGTAAAACACTCTGTTCCCTTCAACTCACGGATGCCAGTCTGTGCAACCACTTGAATCAGATTGGTAATGAGTAAACATGCTTTATCAACGTCTTATGGGTTTTTCATTAGAAATCTCATATCGATATTGCCAAAAATGATTCCAGCCAGTTTTTGTACTTTAGAGGTTACTTTTATTGCTATCGTAGTATTAGATTTTCAAGTTCAAAATCATTTTAAAAGGCATGTGGTCTGATAAACTTCCAAGCCGGAAAACGACGTGAATTGCAGGAAATGTTTTATAATATAAAAAAAAATCGAGAAATTTAGGTTTTGTGGCTATCCTTGGGCCGCAATACTTGTGTATTGATTGCGAACATCTCTCGTAAATGTAAGTGTGGAAGACTAAAGCGTGAACTCACTTCTAGTTTTTAATTTTAAGGATCTACATCACGAAAGAAGGTAGTCAAAAATAAAACCCATTTGTACATACCTTGAGAATTTCCCAAAAAAATGTGTCCACTCCCTATGAGAGGGTAAGACTTTATGCCCGGTATTTTGTTGGCCAATTCGTATAAGCGACGTCTGCTCATTCGAAATTTTAAGTAACTTAACAAGACTATTACCAAAATGGCTATTAGTAGCATTATGTAAATTGTTGAAATGCAGCTGCAAAATTAATAAAAGATACAATCAATTTACATAGTAATCAATTTATACCAACTACGCATTCAAAATAAAATTCACAATACATTGACGTAGGACATAAATATTTATATTTGGAAATCAATCTCAACGTTTTTGCTGTATTTAAAAGTTAGATTATAATTAATTAGTATGTTGCCGATCACTTCTTATTATGGAAAAATGCCGCAAATATAATTGATTAAACAAATATCGTAAGAAATATTTTTACAAAGACACATGTCACCAAATCTTGATTACGTGCCAAATTTCGCCAAATATCAAAACAATCTAGAAACCGGTAACGAGATTAAAAGCAATTTCGTACTTTATTGTAATGTAAAAATAAATGACACTTGACGTAAATGCTAAATAATGTTTAATATTTTCGTTATTAAATGCTTAAGTTAACAAAACTTTACCAACATTGCGACCAACGCGCATCAACCAATAAAAGATAGCGTTTGTATTACAAGTGAGCAAATTACAAGGAAAGGCGAAAAGAAAATTGATATTGTCTAAGTTACGTTACGGAATAAAATAGAGATATACCTTGGAGTTAGAATCATTTATTTCGATATATCATGGCGGCATAAAATATCTTCTAATGCGACTTTGTCCACGTAACATTCGATCTATAATGGAATTTGATATTCTGTATGGGGTATGTTCTAATTATTAGAATCATGAAAATGAAAATACAAATATTGTAATGAAAATACAAATAATATAAGTTATTGTAACGATATTAATAAACGGAAATTTGGTGTCAGAATTCCTCACCGAGCGAGTACCATCGTAACGACGTGTGTCCAAGCGTATGCACACGTTCGGATACCCTTAACTTAATCGTACTCACCCCGTTTCGCAATGTGCCGCTGTTATCGCCGGCTCGTAGACAATTCCGTGTGAGTGAACCTACCGCAGTGATCACTGTGCGTCAGGTGTTATTGAGGTGTAGAACTTCGTATAATATTATTATTTGCAGTTTCTTTGGGTGTGCTGAAGGATGTATAGGAGGTTAAAAGCGTATAAGATGTAACTACAAGTACGCCTTTTTTGTTATTTACTGAGCCGTATAACACTTTATACTGATATTTCAAAAATAAATATATAATAACCAAATTTATTTCTATATGTTGTAGACTAAATTAAATACTTATAGATTTTACTCGTCAACCCTTTGGTATTAAGAGAGACAATGTACTTCACTATTGTGTTATTCGCTTTTGCGCTTATAATATTAATGTTGGTAAACGTAAAGTTCAGAGAGAGGTATATATAAATTTTATTAATTTTTTTGTGCCTGCATTATCGTCATCTTTTTGATTCTACGGAAAACATGACAAAATTATTTTCAGTGATCATTTTGTACTTTCTACATATAGTATTATGGATATCTAATAGGAAAGCTAATGCGTTGTCACAGATATATCCTGTAAAGTGATAAAAAAAATGTGTGTGTATTTGGCATAATACAAGAATAACTCTATATAGCACGTGAACAAGTAATGGAAGTAAAACAATAAACGGACTGGACAGTGATTATAAATAGGGTCGATAAAATCTAAATTAAATAAAATAATGAAATTTTAAAAATTAAAATGTATCCAATGAATTGTTAAAATTACAAAAACAGTCTAAATAAAGTTTAGTTGGTAGCGAAAATAAATGAGTATGCTGAAAATTTATTGCGATTTGTAAATTTTGGATATTTTATAAATGATTAAGTAATCATTTATAATGCAAATAAATGCATACCGAAACTTATTGACGAAACAATGCAAATAAATGCATACCGAAACTTATTGACGAAATGAAATTTCAATTACTAAAAATATTATTTTAAAGCACAGATATAATTTAGATTTGTATGAATATAAAACTGTGTCATGTATTTACAAATACAATTAATACGAATTTATTTGCATTCACTACACTCGTGTAAATATATGTTTAGTGAACAACTTCATCCCGCCGATTTTTATTGCATCGTATGCGCGTATAGTGAACAATTTCATAGTATCGATTTTTGTTGTATAGTACACCGCATCGTGCCCAACTTCATCCTGTTGATTTCAGTAGCATCGTACGTGCGCATGTGCACATAGTAAAATTTCTTATAGCACTATTTCTTTATACAATATATTAAAATCTCTATAAAATATGTAAGAAATACGCGACAATTTTCAAGTCGTTACAGTCTTGAAAATGGAACACAAATCGAAAATATAATACATTTATAAAAAAATGTTATAACTAGCAGTGCCAGTGTTATTTAACCTGTATAATCTATATAAAAATTAAAACTAGTTGTATAGGTCGGACAAGTGAAATAATGTTTTTTTTTCTCAAATTAAATATAAACAAAAGTAAAAGAAAAAAAATTAAGCTCTTTTTAAAAGTGATGAAGGATTTTATTAATTCAGATTTAGATAATACTTGATATATTAGTGAAAAGTTTATTTAACTTCTGCACGGTGTTTGGAAAAATGCCACTGTACCTTTTTGCGATTCTACTGACACCAAAATTTCAGCTCGCTTCTAATTTTAACAAGACTATTTTTTTTCTAACCAGAGTTACAAATTTTAACATAAATCAATGAATTTTTTTGTGCTTAAAGAAAAATTTAATATGAAAAATATTGTTGACAATTAGCCTTACGAAAAAAAAATATTTTTGATATATTTTTATAAAAACATTATATAAGTGGTACTCACGACTCGAAACAAAGATGGATATCAGTCGTCACGTCAAGTTTGTGAAGAGTTAAATGCTCACAGCGGAAACATATTTTCGTTTATATCTCGACTTTATTACTGATTTATGTAAACCGTTTTGGCTTCCCGAACAGAATAATTCCACAATCCGAATAATGTAAAAGCATCCCATTTAATTATAATTGCAGAACATTTTTCTAGTAGATCATCCTAATTGTGTTCTTAAGAATGTTCTGTCGATGATTAATACTGTTGTAACTACATTTTACACTTTATAGACATAATATATTTTACAGAAAAAATATGTCAAGGCAGGTAATTACAAGCAAATGCCAAATAATTATTTATCACGTTTATATATTATTGGTCATATAAGGTTAGTTCCACTTTTGGGACAGAATGATTAAAAGTAATTATATTTTTAATTAAGTTTCAATTATTTGTGTGTACTGATTTTTTACATTGAATTAAAAATAAATGGAAGTTTTCAGTACGTGGTAAATATAAATAAAAACTTGATACTTGGTAGGCGCTAGTTAGAATGTTGAATTGCACTAGACAAAATTCGATTCCCATCTTATTTTATGCTCTTAAATTAGAAATATCGAGCGAGGCATTTTTCTCTTTTATAATTTGCGTTAGAAAAAACGAGAAACTTATTGCTGTATTTGAAACAAATTCTTCTTAATAACGTATCATTTGTATACTTTCTGCCGTAAAATTCATGCCGTACAATTCTTTTTTAAATTAATTTTCCTCCATAAATGTTTTATGGATTATCTGCAAAATTTCTACATTTTGCGGTCTAACTTCTATCGTTGCTTAATTTTAACCGTATAATATTCATATTTCCTATGTCTAGGAAAAGTGAGGAAGATGAAGTTGGGCAGTGGAAGTCAGGGGATTTTCTCAGAAAGAGTTTTCATCAGAATTTTCTCTCAAAAAAAAACCTCGTACAATATGAGGTTTTTTACAAAGTGTATTTTTAATTTTTCTCACATACAAACGCACGCAATGGAATTGTACTTTAACAACTTTTACAGTCCAATGCGAATCAGTTGATGTTGTGAAATTTTTTCCGATGTGGTCTTCATAAATCTGACTAATTTTTTGTTGCAGGTCGCTTGCGCTAATTAGATATTATTTCTCTACGAAGTATATATTATTTACGGATTATGATATTTATGTGATGCAGTAGTTTATGGAGAGTAATTGATATAGGATACTAAACGTAAAGTTTTAAGTAAAACCGAAGAGATATATCCACTTGTCTTCATCCCGTAAAACTAGAAGGAAATTGGCAATTCTTATAATGTCTTTGGGCCATGTTGTCATATACTGCGAACACAAATGAAACGTCATGAACGGATAGAAGAAACCAGAACAAATAGAAAAATGTTATTGAAGCAAAGCAGTCAAAAGCATTCATTGTTTTGTTTATTTCTTTAGGATATTATTTATATTAAGGAAACGCAAAGACCAATTACAACAAAATATACCGTAATTTTTTATAACCCCATTCTCTATGGTTATAGTATTATCTAAATAAATAATTTGGAAAAACATTAAGAGCCTTTTACCAATAATATAACGTAACATGAAAAAGTAACTGTGTGAGGAATAAGATTTCACTTAAATACTGTGTTCCTTTAGATGTTTAAATGTTTATAGGTATACATAAGTGTACGCAAAACCCCCGTAGTTTAAGTTTTACTTTAACTTAACAGTTTTATTATTAACTAGGTGTACGCGCGACTAAATAAAATTCAATTATTTAAAAAATGTAACGCCATCTATCAGAATAATTAAAAAAATAGAGTTTTTAAGTAAGTACACTTGGTATTGAAACGTCAAATTTTCTTATCTTTCTTAGTTTGTCGATCGTGAAAAAATGCAGCCTATACGTTAACCCCGGACCCAATAAAATCTACCAGTAAAAATTTCATTGATATCCGTTTAGCTGCTCTTGCACGATGTGTGAATAAAGAAATAGGCTTAAAGAAATATAGATTGACACGACATTTTTAAACACAATTGAAGTTACAGGCAAAAACTGGTATACGTTAAATATATATCTAACGTACTGCTATTTATGTAAAATGAGATTATATTAAATAAAGAAAAAATAAAAATTACTCCTTACTAAATTGACAATAAGATTGATAAGAGGAAGCCAGTTAACATGATTGGAGTCTTAACTGAGATTTTACACTGATAAAGTTACAGTCGACCGTATTTATGTTGTTCTAATGATATTTATTTAGTTAATACTACAAAAGAAAGTACTAAAAAGGTCTAACCCTTATTTCTCTATCTTAAAACTGTCATTAATCTTGTGATTTTGCAACAATTAATGGAGCCCATCGTGATGTGGACATGTCTGTATTTGATATTACATTTTTGTTTCATCGCGTGATTTGTTTTATGTCATAGTATTAATTCGCTGTCTACTTCAACAGAAAAGGTACCCTAAGATTCAAGTAATTTTCATATTCAACAGCTGTTGGATTATTTTATACCGACTATAAGGACGTAATCTCATATCCTTTAATAATCAAACAAGCAAAAATTAAATTAGTATTGTTGCAACAAGCAAAATTGAATTATTAAAAGCAAACAGGTTTACCTAATAATTAATTGCTATATAAACTCTGTTCTTTACCATTATGTTGTATCAAATGGGTGTAGAATAGCACAAACACCACTCGGATAATTTAGTCGACCAAAAAGTAATTTTTGAAACTAATCTAAAACAATATTTGTCTACATTAATACTTATTACAATCACCGACAAGAAGAGTCAATGTTTACATTAACATATTTCAAGCCGTTATATTATTGGTTTATTCTCAGAAATATAATAACCATACATATGAAAATAACCATACATACGAAAATTAATTAACACTCACTGACCAGAAGATCTCTGCACTCCCCTGAACTCCGTACAGATAAGAGCCAGGAACTTCCAAGGTCCCATAAAGTTTCCAAACAGGGTGGCATTTACATCGATTAGGACAACTCCTCCAATTTTATTTAACTTCAAAATGAAGTATTCTTCAACATAAGCAAGTCTTTGACTAGCTGATTTTATCCAATACAATCCATGCTGATTCAATGCATATCCTGATAGCTGCATTCAAATTAAACAAGACGAGTTTGAATCAATTGCTACTTTTAATAACTTCTAGATAACTTATAAACTCATGAACTCTTCGTAAATGCAATTACATGAATAGGCAATTCACCAGCAAGCTTATGTGAATATAAATTGCGGTTACTAAATACAGAATTTGATTCAACTTTCATTTAGTCGGTTTATGTTTATCGCTAAGATTTCTTTCAACAGAAATTCAATGAAGAATGAAAACAAAAAAACTAGTATCAAAACAAGCTACGCTTGTAAAAATTTATAATACGAGTGAATGTAGAATTTTGAATAAAAGACAGAAAACGTGCATCTGTTTTTCAGCAGAAATTTTAGACATCAAACAATCTAGACTTACTTGAATTTATCACTAATTTTACTTTTTTATCTTAAGAATAATACTTAATGGCATGCTTCAGATTTTAAAATAAAACATATGCAAAGATGGCCAATGCCCTCTTCGACTCGATGAGAAACGTCAAAAAATTTTAAATAATTCATGTGAAAGTCATTTCAATAAATTTATTTTTACAAGTACAAACCAATTATAATGGCTATAATGGCTATTAAATTATTTCAAAGAAAATTATAAAGAAGAAAGAAAGAAGAAGATTAGAAAGATATATTGTATATTTAACACAGAAAATGTTTTGTACTGACCAATTTATAATTTGCTGCATTTAATTTGCTTCTATTCATTTATATAAAGTTATAAAACTAACGAAACTTACCTTTTTAGGTTTTAAAAATAATTTAAGATTTTATGTTCAATTCGGTCAGCTTTTTAAGTAGCTTATTTTACCGTAGTATAATATATTCGTAAACTTAAATTATTTAAGGTTAATTTTTTTTGTTGTGTATATATTGTATATTTCAGTTAGTTTCGTTATAGCTGAATATTGAAACCTCGTCCACATTTTCCGTATTAAAATTAGTTGACAGGAAAACATAGCTAATGTAACAATAACACTATCAAATTTATGGTGGCCTTATTGCAACATAATCATTTTTTTTAAATTATTTTTTTGTTCAAGCTGCATTCAGCACATTTATCGCAGTTCGATTTTGAAATAAACAATGTATTGATATTAATCAAGCAGTCTACAACTTCAAATAATATTATAACGGGTGTATGTTACATCCAATTTTACAAATTTCGCCTTCGTCATTTTGTATTAATGCAATGATAAATTAGCAAATCCGAATTACGCAAGACGTTTTATTCTGTATAAGGGCGTAAGCGGAAATATTAAATTCCGTACATTTTTTTTTCGATTATTGTCGGTCTTTTACGCTATGCTTAAAACCATATTTTTGTTAGGAGAATAGCTTTATTCGTTTTTCGGAAACAGTAGAAAATATTCTTTTTTCTTATATTAATTAATATTTTTGAAAATTCTAGCGCCACCTTTCGAATCACATTATTCACATTCCGTTTCCTATATTTGCAAGAACTATCGCCTGCTGAGAAAAACAATTTTTATAAATATTTTAGGGTATATTCTTGTCTAAAGGTGAAAAAAATGTTTATTTTAATATTCGGACGGATTAATAACTGTTATTTCAATCTTTTATATAAATATAGATATGTTTGAAGTATAAAATTAGATATTAAATTGATATGAAGAAGGAAGAGAATATTTATATACATATATATATATATATATATATATATATATATATGTATATATATATATATATATATACATATACATATATATATACATATATACATATATATGTATATATATATATATATATATATTTATATGTACCTGCAAACTCTTCTTAGTTCTTCTGCTTGAAAGTCAAATATTATCCCTAAGTAAACCATCAGTTTTAATAAAATTGAAACCCTTCGTTAAATGTATACAAAGCATGCCGTATCGCTAATCAAGCTTTTTTGCACATACAGACATAAAAGATGATTGCAATTTTCATTCACAAAAAACCTTTTGTGGGTTCTTCAAGAAATTCTTCAAATCGCAAATCATTATATGAATATGTAAAACATTTTAGCTCATTGTTGTTTTGTAGTGCAATAAAATACAGTAGCTTTGACATTTGAAATACAGTGATTTAGAGACTAATAGTTGTGACTGTGACATCAACATGGATTCGAAGCAAATATCAGAGTTACCACTACTTGTTGGCATTTCCATTAATGTCGACATTTATCTATGATATTGCGTTGTTATCTACAATGTATTGATTTATACGAAAGTTTTTAACTCATTCGATCTCACGGATTCACTACTTATTACATTTTTTATCCATTTTTCACGACGTTGCTCCATCTAATATACAATCAAACCCCTCACAATATCATCAAATACCTTCAAAAAAGATTAATTATATTAAGAGTTTCTGAATATATACATGAACATAAAATATATTAAGTATTTAATGAGCACGAATATAGTGATCATCGAAATCTAATCGAGAGCATCAAGATCATTATATTGATCACTTAGTTAGCAAGAGATGTCGCAATTATGGAATTTAATTGAGTTACCCGAACGAGCAGGAAACGATGGAATGAGCAAACAAATATTTCTGTGACAAAAGTAAATTTAATTTCATAACTGTCACATTCGACAACGTTTTGACCTAAACAAGATACTAAACAGAATGAAAGTAATTTTCTTAGGAGATCCGACATTGAGCAGTAGTGCAAATCATTACTGATTTTCGTTATTAATTTTCAATTTGTACCAAGCTACTATGCTACAATATTTGGATTAAATTTTCACAAATTATCACGGATATTTAAAGAGCGTTCATCTGTATTTTCCAAACTGATTGACCATTACTTTGATATATATATATATATATATATATATATATATGTATATATATATATATATATGTATGTATATATATATATATATATATATATATATATAATGTGAATCAATATTTATTTACCAGCGATTTTCCTGGAACTGTAGTATCCTTTCTGCTCAGATGTTAAAATAAATATTGACTTCAGAAAACCTCCAAACACCTTTTAATGAACATAGAATTTATTACTATCGAATATTTTATTATAGCATTATCTCAAAATACCATTCTCTAAGTAATTTCTTTAATTTTTATAATGTAATAATAAGAGTAATTCAAGTCAAAACATCTTTCAAATTTGACTTCATGTTTTGTTCCATACAAAAAATAACTCGAAAACCGCAAAGTTTCACGAAATATATACGTTTTTATTTAGATACCTATAAACTATAAGTTATTGTATTTTAAAATAGAATTTTGTGAAAAAATGCTAATGCCTCTAATACCTGTATAGACAAGCACTAAGGTGCATAAAACTTGATATTTCCACTTTTGGCGAATTATATTGACTTGGTACAATTACGTCACTTTAATATTTGTATAAAAAACATATTTTATTTACCTCATATATTTTTTATATCTTCTGCTTCTATATATTTTATTATGGTTAATTAGTATTTTTCACACTAAGAACAAATACTCATTTTAAATTTTTCTTTTTCATCGATGGTTAAAATCTGTTCAAATACTTTCCTTTTCTCCCAATTTTTCCATAATTTAATGGAAATATTGATGTCAATACATCTTTCTTTAATAATCAAATAGCTAAAATACAAAAGAAAATCATAAAATTTACAAATTTTAACGTAATACCATTTTAACCGCTAAGTATGCTCAAGAATTTTTTAATATCAATTTAAAACTAAAAACCAGACCGATGGAATGAAAAAAAGATTAAATTGATAAAATACCCTCGTTTAACCTTTATAAAATCAATAGGTAATGTATAATTTCTCGAAGTTAGGTAAGTATTTTTAGCGTATTCGAGAATCGAATAAAGAAGTCATATAGTTTCTAATGAAAATGACTCTGTAGACAAGTAGTCGGCCGGAAGTAAGTGATGTTATAATGTTTCCTTTTGAAGTATAGAAAAAGGTTTGTTTTTGAAGTAGGTAAGAGTGTATGATAATGATAATTTTTTTATTAATTATCTATTTCTGTTCGGTATCTCCAAGAAAACGGTCTTAAAGTGAAGCATTATATAATAAATTTTTTATTGACTGGAAGAGATTGCTCATGTAGCAATAAGTCCATATGTACTATACATAAAAGTTTATAAATAAATAAATTTTGCGTAGGGTTGTTGGATATCTTGTGGAATAGAGAGGGAGAATGAAACTGTTTTCTATGTGCTATGGAGAAAAGAGATGCCACTATCCTCAAACTATTAATAAACAAACGTGAATTCTTCCTAATGCCACAACAATATCGGATTGTTGACGATCATATGATGTTTTACATGGAGTTAATTAGTCACCACATGCCCGTTTACAACTCAATTAACTTAGTAAATCCTGAGACCGGTGCGCATATCAAAATTATTGGAGGATCGTGATACCACTGATATTTCAAAATCGCTGGTTAAAATGGTTTATTTATGAAAAATAACATCTGAAAAGTTACTGCGTTTTCGCGGCAACTTCTCTTCCTCTGCAAGAATTGCTCTCCCTCGTTCGTAAAAAACATGAAGTTGGTCATCTATTTTGTATCATATAGTGTCTGCGTCTGCTGCTGTTCGGCGTGGAACTGTGGAATTTTGAATAGTATTGTAATCCATGGTACTGCATAATTTAATCAAGATTGAGATGATTTTGATATTCACGACCGGATTTTAGCTTGCGATCGCACCATTTGGTGCCTTGGACTGTTCACCAATGATCTTAAGTTGGTATCAGATGCAAAGTGCGTTCAATAATTCGAACATCATGAAATTCAGATTATTTTGTTTCAGAAAAATTTACATGCATTATTATTCAATTCGCATTGTTTTGGTATGGTGAGATACAAAATGTTAAAAGTTTGAAGGGAGAAATTGGGGTATGAAATAGGTATAACTTATTTCATACCCCAATTTCTTCCTTCGCTATTCTTTATATCCCACGTAGTAGTTTTGATTGTTTTAAAAGGTATCTCGGAGGTAATGCGTTTCAAGCAGTCATAAGGCGAACATGTATGATCGAATCGTGCCAATATTGATAATATCGTCGCGAAATCTATAAAATATTATATACAAATTCATAAATAGACAACTTTTCGTTTTTTACTTTTTCAAAATTTATATGGGGAATAATATATAAAATACCGTGAGGTCTCTTCATTTACGGAAAATCTGTAATGAAAATTCGACAAAACCCACAGGACCAAATAAGTACCATTTACATTCGCTGAAAAAACGAGGAATTGTAAATGAAGAATAAAAATTATAAACAAGCGTTTATTTCGTTCTCTAATAAATATGTATTTATATAAGAAAACACACACACACACACACACACACATATATATATATATATATATATATATATATATATATACATATGTTTGTATGTGCACCTCCATTATTTTTTTATATTACAGTGTACGTCACCACTTTAACAAACAATTTTAAGTATGTATTAGAATCAAAACGACCCCAATGAAAAAATAATTAACTTCTAAGCGGTCAATTGACTTCTTATTATTGCTCTGTACAAAATGACATGAGATGAATGAAAATGAATAGACCAATTACTAATTTGAGCGACTCCATTTGTCTGGAAGGATAATCGCAAAAATGTTTATTGTTTCCTCGTATAATTACAATATATTTTCATACATATATACTATTTTTAAATATTATCTCAGACAAAAAATATTATTGTTCTTTGCTTCATAAATATATCTAGAAAAACAGAGTGATGTACAATGGTAGTTATTCCATTTTTTGTTGCAAGTTTCGTCATATTACGAGGTTCGATGGAAGAGTCTTTTTAATGAACCAATAGTTATTTAATTACAATTATTAATACTTTTATTTGGACTTGGGTTCCCTACGGACATCAAACCCGGTGTGGCGTTAGGTCAGATATGTGTTTATCGAGAGAATAATGCATATTGTATCGGACTGCATTTCTCATAAAATCTGTGAGAGCTATTGGTGTGTTAGCAATATTTCCAAAATGTAGTTTGTGGTTTGTGGGAAAGAGGTTTTGTAACAGTGTTTTTTGCAAGGCGAGGACATCCTGGAAATGGCCAATATTTTTGACATGCCAATTATCAACACATTTTTCAAAAAAAGTATAAACACATAATAACATATAAAAGCGGCACTTCTGCCCCCAAATTGATTATTTTCTGTGGAATCGACTTATGTTTAAATTCTTCAAAGACTGTAAAGCCATACCTGGGTAGATACTAACGTCCCAACATCGCTTACTTTCATCGGGCTTAAAAATGCCAGTATGGAGCAATGCCCCTCGTAAAATAAAAGCTACCGCACAAGTAAAATGGTTTACGCTACAAAAACGTCGATGCGCAGCATTAATAGATAAAGTAGTGGAGTATATGGAAACTCACGATACTTGCGAAGCGAATACCAATAACATTTGGAAGGATTTCTATGCGTGCACCAAAGAGGCAGAAAAGGAGACGCTAGGAGTGGGTAAGGGCAAACTAGCCGAGAAAAACAAGAGATCAAAACGTGGCAAAGCTCACAAGACGTTACCGATCGCCAAATATATACCAAAGCAAAGAAAGAAGCAAGTAGGATGCTTCTTTCTTTACTTCGGTATATTTTACAATAAACTCGCCGAAGCTAAAAATGAGAAGAAAATTTTCAAAATTGCAATTCTGATGGAGGCAAATGAGAGACATTAAGTATAACAAGTATATAAGGACTTCTAGTGGCACATTATTGACTGTAGATTGAGACATCAACAAGAGATGGTGCGAATAGCTACTCAAAGAAGAGTTCCCTCAGGAAATAATGTCAGACCTAGCACCTAACCACGACTCCTTAGACAGAGTAACACCAGAAGAAGTTAAAAAAGCACTAAAGAAAAGGAAAAACGGCAAAGCACCTGGGCCTAATGAAATTCCTTCAGAACTTATGAAGACGAGATGTCACCGTCGCATGGCTGACTAACCTCTTTAACGTCATACTTACAGAAGGCCAGATGCCTGATCACTGGAGGCAAAGTAATCTTATCCCTTTCTTCAAAGACAAGGAAGACGTGGCGCAATGTGGGAACTATCGAGCGATTAAATTAATCTCTCACACTTTAAAATTGTGGGAACGCATACTTGCTGGCAGACTTACCAAAATAACAAAAATCATGCCTAACCAGTGCGGATTTACCAGCGATATAATATTGGTATAATAGATGCGATACACACTGTAACAATTGTTGCGGAGAAGTACATAGCGTTCGAAAATAACCTTCACATGATATTTATAGACCTCAAGAAAGCCTTTGATCGGGTTCCAAGGAAACTCATATGGCAGGCTTTAAGATTACAATAAGTTCCAGAGCACCTCACAGATCTGCTGAAGGATATGTACAGTAATACCACCACCAAATGGTGAGCCCAGCTGGTGTAGGAGCCAACTTCGAGGGCAGAGTAGGAGTCCATCAAGGCTCCAAAGTGAGCCCTATGCTCTTCAACTTGTTATGAATTATGTCACAGAAGACGTATAAAAACCCTGGACGCTTTTGTACGTTGATGACATAGTACTAGTCACTGACGCGGCAAAAGAAGCATAGTCGCAACTTAATGCATAGTGCACGGCACTGGAGAGTAGGGGTCTAAGAGGTGGCAGGCTTAAGACCGAATATATGCACTGAAAGTTTTCAGGCACTAATAATAACACAACTTGAATAGTAACAGCCTTAAAAAAGTTCAGTAATTTTATCAAAAGTGCACCCACGCCGATATCGAAAGCCGAGTAACAACAGAATAGCTGAAGTAAAGAGCGTTGACCGGGGTCCTCCGTGACGCAAGAATGCCAATTGAGATCAAAGGGAACGTCTATAAAAGAGCATTAAGACAAACAGGGATTTAATGTAACCGAGATGAAAATGTTACGCTGGTCCGGGAGAGTCACTTTAGGGGTACGTTCAAAGTTGGCAATATAACAGACAAATTGCAGTATAACAGGCAAATTGCGTAATATAGCCATACCGCCTAAGCTGGTATGGCCATACGTGTAGAGAAGATGATCATATGACTAGAAAGATTCTGGAAATCGGTGAACTAAAAAGGGGTCCGGGATGCCCGCCAACGAGCTGGATGGGAAACATTAAGAATGAAATGAGAACTAGGAGACTCCAACCAGAATTAACACAACTACGCTCAGAGTGGAGAAAAAGGATTAGGAGGCCCGATCCGACCCGGCCTAACGGCACGGGAAAACCGTATCAAGGAGCTAATAATATTAATTACTTTTAACTACAGATAGTCTTATAACTATGACAAACAGATTTTAACCATGATAAAAACGAATATTACCCTTTTTTAGTGTATACTTCAACTTTATTAACATGTTCAATTATAGAAATAGCTTCCTGTTTTTAAATCTAATCTTTATTGTTTTAAAATTGACTACGTATTTGCATAAAGTATCTAGTAGGATTTTTACGACGAGAAATCTTCTACAAAAAAATCAATTAAATCTGTAATAACATAGGTAAAAGATAGTTATTTTTCAGACCTACAACACTCTTCCTCTTTTATGGGAAAAATAATGAAAACAATCTAACACGTCAAGGTTTTTATATATTGCAATATTGATTTTGCCCAAAATTAGCCACTGCGTTCGCATCATCGAGCTTGAAAAGCTCGATGATACATAATGAAAAAATAATCTAGCAGCTTAAATGTTATATAAATGGTTTCTATTAGTACAAAAGAATATATTTTTCTTCATAATTTGCTAATTACTACCTTCTTAACTGATTGGTTCATTATTAATGCGTAATTTACCACCGTGATTAAATCTCTATTACAATTTTTTGTCACTTTCATTCATTAGAAAAGAGGTAATAAGGGTAAGAAATAACAAAAGTATAAAATACTTCAACCGATTTTAAAGTACATCAGTTACGCTGTACCATTTAATACGTTAACTTGAAAATATAGTCACGAAGTTGTTTAAGTCACCGGACAGTTTTTGTTACATTCGTGGTAAATTCATGTTGACAAAACAACAAAGAACTATAAAAACTTTGTAAAAAATGTTTACAACATGTATTTTGACATATCCATCAGTAACCAGGACAAGTTGTGGACACCGCACAAAGTTTGTGCAACGTGCGTTCTCGAACTTCACAAGTGATCGAGAGGGCAAAATAATACCTTCACAATATAGACACCCATGATTTAGAGAGAACCTCAGGATCATGCAACAGGTTGATACTTTTGTTACTGTAATGTGGCTGGTCACAGCTCGGAAACCAAAAAGCAAATAAGCTACCCAAACGTGCAATCGGCAACGCATGCAGTATTTCATCATCCGAAAGGCGCACAGTCACTACCCTCTTATTCAGAATCAGTGTCGAGCTATGATGTAAAAGATCCATTTCAGTCTAATTCTGGCTTTGAACCTGATCTTGAGTCAGAGCTATTTTTCCAGACAGAATTAAATGATCTAACGAGAGACCTAAATCTGCCCAAAGATACAGCTGAGCTCCTTGTTTCAAGGTTGCGAGAAGAAAACATGCTTTCTTCGTACTTATTCTCATGGTGCCGTACCAGAGAAACAGATTTTATTCCGTTTTTTACTGAGGATGGAGATTTAGTTTATTGTAATGACGTTCCTGGTTTGGTGAACATATTTGTTGTTGGCTACGATGCAAATGCATGGAGACTGTTCATCGATTGTTCAAAAACAAGTGTGAAAGCTTTCATACGCCATAATGATAACCAGTATACTTCATTGCCTGTAGCACATTCTGTATATTTAAAAGAGTGCTGCAAACATTTGCAGAATGTTTTGACTAAAATAAACTACGAACAGATCCGATGAGTCGCGTGTGGAGATTGTAAAGTTACAAGTATGCTACTTGGACAACAAGATGGTTATACCAAGTACCCATGCTTCCTCATCGTTATTCAATTTGGGGTGGTTTACTGATTTAGAATTATTATATGCGCACTTACGGCGTTCTGAACATTTAAAAAAAATCGGTATAGTACGGAAATATTATTACAGCTAGAGAAAGAATTAGATAAATTTGATTTGAAAAATGTACTTAAGTCTTCGAACTTTTTGAAAACTTTATTTGTGCCAGTAATTTGGACTTTAACCTCGAGTGGGATAAACGTATTTTTAAGTAGTAAATATTTTTGGATTTCGGATGCCTGATCAAGAGCATTTTAGCAATTAATAGACGAGATAGCGATCTAGGGAACAGGACTCAGTGGCGACGTTGAGAGGATCCAGGCAGGATATCTCAAGAATTTCTTGTAGCGCAGGCAGCAGCAACTCTTTGACCAGTAAATATACGGCATACGACAGCCTTGAAAAATATCGACCAGGAAGTAGTTACCGGGTAACAGGGTCGAGGAGAAAGCGACCAAGGGAACAGATTTGTTAGTGACACAAATTTGTTTTTCAATGGTTTCAACGAAAATATTCTTTTCTGTAATGTGTTTATTCCTCTACGTTAAATAACTTAAAAGGTTTAAGTGAATGTATGTTTGAAAATAAATTTTGCGTTATTTGGTTAGTACAGAACCCTTCATTTTAGAACTAAAATTATGATTAAGAGAATGCGAACAAAACGTGGCTGTGAGTCAATGATAAGTAACATGGAAGCTAAGACAATTTCGTACTCAAATATTTACCTAAGGTAATAAAAGGATTTTGAGTAGCTGGTATTTTTTTTCACTTCCGTTGTTCTTCAAACAATTATAAATAAGTAAATGCAAGCTATTATCTAATTGTTTACTTACCATTGTCCACGCCTTCAATGACAGATCTGGTTTACTTGTTTTATTATCATTAAAAATATGTAGTAACTAGAAACACTTTAAATTTTGTCATATGGTTTGATCCGCTGTATGTCGTAGAATGACTGGATCATTTTACTAGAAGGTATGTGTTTTAAGTTATTGATTAACAAAGGAGGCTTCAAACAAGGGAGACGAAGCATAAAGCGATTTAGAAAATCGAATAAGCGATTATACGTAATTTATATGTATATATATATATATATATATATATATATATATATATATATATAAACATATATATATTTGTAATTATGAATTCTTTACATAGACGTTTAAAAAAAGTGTTACGCAACCTGCTTTATTTTGTCGCAATGTATTTTCCACAAATTATTAGCAACGTGTTCTATTCTCCTAATTTTCCAGTCGAGCACTTTCAGCAAGTAGATTAAAAAAAATTGGTAAGCTATGTATTTTGCTAATTGACTAAAAAGTTAACATATCATGATTATTAATTAAAAATAACAGAAAATCGTAGATAATTAAAAATTTACGAAAAGCTCGTTAAGACGTCAGAAAAACAAACGAAATAATATAATAATAAATAGCAATAGTTTACATTGTAAATATACTGACTTGCATTTAACAATTCCAAATCGATCTCGTGTTTTATGTAGTATAAAATGTATAAATGTTACAGACTCTTATATATTATAATATAAATGTGTGATATAGTGAAAATATAAATGTGTGATATGATATAGTATAAATGTTACAGACTCTTGAATGCATTAACTTCGTCAATAAAGTATTTGATTTCTGTTTTCTATAATATTGCAGTTTATTGCATTCAATGAACCTATTTATACCAAAATAATTTACGTATGCCACACATCTATATAAATATAGTTGGCGTAACATTTTCGAATCCATTCATTTCGCTTAAGTTTTTCCGATCCGATATCGAAATCCTCGCCAATATATGTTTAGAAAAGGGTAAATATTAATTTTTTAGGGTAAATCTTAATTTCTCAATTTCGGCGATTCATTGTTGAGAAATGGTTTATTTGGAGGATCAGTTTATTTAATACATTTTTCTAGTCGAATTTCCAAAATAATCATTTATTTAGTCGTACTATTACGCATGAAGTACTTATAGATAGGAATCAAGATATTTGTTAGTACTATTTTTAAAACTTAAATCGCAATAAAAAACTAATGTTTTAACGCTACTTAACCAAACTATAGTGGTAGAATCCTGTTTACAAATCCGGTTTACAAAGTTTCCTGTTGCTTTACTTAATAAATGGCCAAAGATTATTTTGTATTGGAACTTAAATACCGACTAAGAATCATGAGACTTTGATCTAAGATCGGAATATCGTGGAATTCATTTTTAAAATAGATTCTGTTTAATTCTGTACAATTTTACTAAGATAGTAGTATTAATAGAATACACAATTAAATGAAACTACGTGATGTAGTATTATTTCTACTTTCTTTAAGTTCTTTACGACGGCCTAGATTTCGTTATATAACAACATCTTCAGGTGGGCTATTAGCAAAGATCTTTGCTTTTGCAGGTAGGCACCTGAAGATGTTGTAATACAACAAAACCTAGGTCGTGGTTACTTAAAGAAAGTAGAAATAATACTACATCATGTAGTTTCATTTAACTGTGAATAATGAATTTCTATAAAATTAACGCCAAATATATTCAATATTTATAGAGTATTTTGAAAAAAAAATCTAAATATTGTTTGCTTTATATTTTATGACAGTGTTCAGTTTTAAGATAGAGAAATACAGATTCTCAGAGAAATATTAATATAATTTATTTCCATTTTTATTTCGGTAGGCTTTGCCTCTTCTTGGCACCAATCGAAGCGCTACTCGTTTTAGAATTTGCTTACTTTTCGAAGTTTTTCTAACCCTAAGTTCCTTCGTCTACACCTGTATATTATTGAAATATCTTTAGACATACATGAAAACTTAAAAATTTTTAGAGGATATTTAAAAGTAATTGTTGTCGGTAATTTGTTGTAATTTTGCTTTAATTTATTAGGACGATTACAAGGAGCGTCGTTTAACACTATCTAAAATAATTTAAAATCCACCTTCTGTGATTTACTTAAGTAATCGATAAATTTTTGTTTTGTACATACATCGTAATTTAATTTATTAAAACATCAAATGCATTCAAACTACAGAAGTTATTAATATCGTATCAGTAAATAGTTCCAAATTTGAGTAAAAAAAACAATTTTTCTACCGTGAAACCTTTCCTTCCATATTTTGATAACGCTTTTTGCAATCCGTTTGCTGTCTTGTCAAATTACAATATTTACATTCCATTTATTTAACAAATGAATAAGGAAAATTAGATATTGGCATTTTTATTATTTTATAAACATATACGTATATTACTTCGGAATTAAAATTTTGAACATCTTTCAGATCATGGTTTGGAGAAGAACCAAAATATTATTTTTTTCCTTTGTTTTTAAAAGAATTTAAGAATACTGTAGTATATATATTTATATATATATATATATATATATATATACATTACAGAGACGGCGTGAAATTCGAACCCCAATCACGGCCGGTGAATTTTTTCTACGTAGCTGCTGCGACCCAAATTATATATCTTTTTGCAAAATGGACAAGATTGAACTTGTCCTGAATTTATGTTTAAGTTTAACTATCACACGCTGCAGCAGAAACCTAACCATCGTTTGGTTAGGTTGTAATGCACGCATTACGAACAGAGTTTAAACCGTGCTAAATGTATGTATTTAACATGTAACGCCGTTTATTGTGTTTAAACCATGATAAATGCAGAAGTTTCATTAGCGAATCTTTGTACGTGTACTTGTTTATTTAAGTTGGTATACTTCACGTGAAAACATCAAACGGATTTCGATGAAACGTGCCGAGAATTTATCGCTTCGAATTATTTGTTACGTAGCTTAGGCTTCTGCGAATATAAGGATTTAAAATTATTAAAAAGTAGCAAAGATTTGAAAAAATCTCATTAGCAACCCATATCCCAATCATGATATTAAACGAATAGTCTTGACTCATTTGTTAATAAAACAAATTTGTTAAAGAAAATTTATACCTGCTTGGTAAGAACTAAAACCTTAATGACAAGTTTTGTAAAAATTGCAATTCGAAGTTTTGTTGGTTCGCTTCGAGTTTTATAATATTAGATAGAACATATTACAAGCATCTAAGCAAATGTTACAAAATACATTATGTCGACAAGTTGTAATTAATATCTGCATTTATTCTTCAATTCACGGCGGTGGAATGAAGTGATGTAATGCCTTCTATAAAATCAGATAGCCGTAACATACAAGATTCCGCCTTTGTTGCCTACGTTGCACCAGAGTAGGGTGAGATGGAGATAGAGTGAGAGCCCAAATCATAATTAGAAAGTGAACTTTCCCTAAAACCATCTATGTTTATTCTTTTATAAAATCAATATAATATCAAAAGGACATTTATTATGACTTAAAAATAATGTTAATATATATGTATATCACCCATTAATTTCAAATCATAGCCAAAAAACCAAAGAACACGTACATTAGAAAAATAATAAATACACAGATAATAACGTTTAGGTTAATGATAAAAATATATTATTAACGAATTTAAAAAATTAATTCAATTTTATTTTACACCATTTCAACTTATAGTGAAGTAGTTCCAAAAAGTGGTTCTATAATTTATATTACATGCGAAATTACATATAATTTGATAATAGATTGGTTCTCAAGATATTTAGTGGCCGTGTGGTTACTTTTTGTTGAGAAAAATATAATTTTTTTCTTTTTTTATTCCCCGTAATCCTATCTTCTCTCTATAACGTTTCCTTTAACCTTATTCATTGAATTAAACAATTATATCTTCTATATTATTTAAAAGAATAATTTTTACACCAGATAATTTATTGGCTTCAAAATTTGATAATAGCTGTGCTAGCAATTTGCTAACTTAAGAACTAACGAGCCATTTAAACATACTGATGCTTGCGTAATTTTCATATTATGTTAATGAACGTAAGTGATATTCGGTAGTACATACATATTCATATGGGTTCTCGTTATCACGAAAAACATTAAATTAATATTACCAAGTTCGTTTGTATGTTTCTTTGTTAGGTTTTGTTCTTCAATCGTCGAAAACAATGTGGGCAGTCACAGATAAACAAGAGAAATAAACTGTCAAATAATATCATTTGTCACGTCGCAGTAAAATGACATCGTTTTATTGTATTGTTAGGCTTCTAAAGTCTTTGCGTCGACAGGTGCGATATTTTCAGTTATGTGGTTTTTAAATTTTTTGCGTCTTTGTTTTGACAGCTTGTGGCTACACACATATTTTATTTTTTGCTTTGAACTATATATATATATATATATATATATATATATATATATATATATATAAATATATATATAAACAATAATATGCTCATATTATTATGTGTACTTAAAAAGTATTTCTTTTCCAATTTAATGAAAAAAAATTGTTGAAAATTAGAAGCAAATTTGATTACATTGAAATTGACATTTCAATAAATGTAGTTAGATATAAATAAACAAATTTTATAAAATGAGCCAAAAGAAAAGTATTTAAAAATTGTCTGAAATACAGGGAGAATTGGCACAATATTCTACGTTTACAACGTGCGTTTGTTTGAACTGAATCGAAAGAATTAAAATTAAAAAGATCGTATAGGAACATAACGTTTCTGGAGATATACCTCTGAAACAAATGAATGAAATATCTGCAACAAATGATTGGTACCGCTATACGTTTAATAACTGGAATATACATGGCATAAAAGCTAAAATAATAAGAGATAGATACATAAAATAAACGATTTTATTTTATTTTAAGAACCAGCTGCTCTAGCGACAGAGTGACAACAAATAATTTTCAGTACTATACTAAATCTACCTAAACTATATCAAATCTACCTAAATAAATCTACCTAAACTAATCTATATAAACCCAAAATATATCCCCATCCTTACAAAAACTAGAAAATTTTCATAGTATAAACCTTCGATAATTTCTGTTTACGTGATCGACACACACACGCGCGCACACACACATACACACACACACACGCGCGCACACGCACACACACACACACACATATAGATATAGATATATATATATATATATATATATATATATATATGATAAGAGAGTAGAACTTGAACATAAGTACGCAGGGGTTTCTTTAAATACTTCTTCCAATATATTTAATTTGCATTTTTAAAGGAAAATTGTTTATATTTTATTTAAATTATATTTTTATAGGGAGATTATTTTTTAATATCTCTGCCTTTTTTCCAATAGTAGCGAATTAAAGTAAATACCAAATAAACACTGTATTTGATATATATTTGTAAAAGATAGGAGAGTTTTCGTTTTAAAGAGTTATCCCTTGATTTCTATATTTCCTTTGTTTTTCATGATTTTATGAAAATCTAGTACTTGTTTTGGTTCTGTCTGGCACTTTTCTTTTTGTAAATTCTCCTGTTTCTTTTTGCAAATTGATTCGAATCGTGAAATTTATGTTAATAATTTTGATAATTTTACGTTAACTAACAATCAGTGGACGATGACTAACTCCTATTTGCTCCAGTTCGATATAACTTAATTCGATGTATTTTCGGATTTCGTACAAATTATTTTGATTTATTTTAAGTACGGTTTACTGTATCATTACGCGTTGTACATATATAGTTATAGAAATTTGCTCCGTCATGGCGTGCTTATTACAAATATAAGGTTATACATATTGTCTGTCATAGCCTCGTAACCTTTATAGTTTAGGACATATGTCACTGAAATTTCGAAAATACGTTCTTCATATAGATCTCGATTGATTTGTGGAAAAACCTCAACAACAATGTTTTAGTGTACCTCCTCCTACAAATAATGATGGGCGAGATACATTTTTTTATGAATTCTATTGGTTTGGTATATGAAGTCATGGTTTTACTGGCCAATTTTAATTTCAAGTCTCGTTTAGGACTTCTCTAATTCGTTACATTAAATAAAAGAGATATAGACAACTACAAAATCATATTTGATACAAGTTTTGACCGACATGTAATTTTGTTTCTTTTAATTGAAATTAAAATTAATGTTTTCTTTCAGTTATTAAAACTGGGTTCTATAACATCATTCTATAAATTCCATAGTTGCAGTGAGTACGGAATACGGTAATTAAAAATAAATACTTTTTTGAATAATGATTTATGATCAATTTGTTTCATGCTGTCTTAATTATGTGCAACTGCACAAAATTATATTCTCATAGTTACAAATGTATTTGTTTATTCCTTATTTAATTAAACACACTTAGTGCTAGATGAAATATTATTTTAACTTCATTAAGCTATACCATAATATTCCAAATTCCCAATCGTTTGTCAATCATTACATCGCCTTTTCTAGAAATTATTTATAATTAATAATAAATTTATTTTACATTGAAGTTTCAATATTGCAGATTATGAAAACCAAACGAGAAGAGCTTAAGAAACGTCTGAAACCACACAGTTCCGAAGGGGATGTGTACTATTTCCATTTTTTTTATTTATTTCTTGTAAGTGAATAATTTGTTTAGCCCTAAATACATCATGCAATGGATCAAAATTATAATGTAATTATAATATTAATATTCAAGAACATGAAACAAATCAAACGGTACAAATATATAAAATATTGGTATTTGATTAATATACGAACGATATAGAAACGGACCACTTAACTATTTGTCTGTTTGGCAAAATAACCACAATCAAATATAATGATGCAGTAAATTTACAATAATATTCTTTGTGAAAAAAATGGTAGTTGAATATATTTGGTTAATTTTGGAAAAATACATTATTCACAATTTAATGAAACTACCTGATGTAGTATTATTTCTACTCTCTTTAAGGTCTTTACTTTCTTTAAGTTCAAATAGCAGAAGAATCTTTGCTACTAACCCACCCAAATATGGTGTAATACAACGAAATCTAGGTCGTGGTAAAGAATTTAAAGAAAGTAGAAATAATACTACATCACGTAGTTTTATTTAATTGTGAAAATTGTAGCTGTTACTTTAGATGAATAATAGCGCGTATTGCTATAAGATTTAAATTTCTCTTTAAGCTGTATAATTTAATAATTCTCGCTGATAAATGAAATAAAAGTTTCAAAACATAATAAGTCAGTCTACTTTTACAACAACTGACGACATATATAAAAGAATCTATTTTGGTTATAGGAGTTATAAAATACACTTCCTTTTTACACAATTCTTAATTTTTAAATTGATCATCAGACGTAAAATATTTCAGGTTACTTTAACCGCAATAATATAATAAAAACGTTTAAAGTACAGTTGCAAAATACGTAGGGAAATTAAATATTTCAAGAAATATTATATAAACAGCTATCTTTATGGTCCTTCAGAATCAGAAAATAATAATTAATTGGAAACTTTTACCAATGCATATTTAAGTTTCAGTTAAACAGACAAGTCAAATACCCTATTTGGAGCTTCTACTAAAAATGTGCGATGACGAAAAGACTATCACGAACTCTCATGTTCGAGCGGAAGTCGACGCGGCTCTAGAAGCTGGATATGCTTCATCTGCCATAGCTGCTGGGCTACTATTAACTTTACTGGGAAAACACCAGAAAATTCAACAGAAGCTTTATAACGAGTATGATTTTTTTATTTATTATTTAAAACATCCCGACATAACACAGACGCTGGAAGTACTAAGCTAAACAAGGGTTTGTTAGTTTCTACCTATTTATTACGTATTACCGTTTAGTCTTATGAAATAAGAAAAGAGCAGATTAATATTAAAATAAATTAGTTTGATCATAATATAGGTACAATGAACACGGGTTCTGAGATTTTTCTTACTAAAAAGAAATAATGTTAGATTTCATGTCTAAAAGTCCTAAAATTTTTATTTGTCAGCTTGGCTCAACAACCATACATTGCTTTGTATTTCATGGAGGACATTAGTATTTATTTTAATAAGCTGCCTGTAATATTAATAGTAATAAAAATGTATTTATTGCCATTAAAGTACCTTCATAATGGTTACAATGTTTATCTGAAACAGATCACTTTTAACAGTTATATCTATATAATTTCGTTAAACCCTTCTTTTTAACAGTGCATCGAAATTGTGTAAAAGGAATACGTAATGATAAATCATTAAGATTATTTTCAAAATAATTATTTTCAGAATCAAACATTATTACGGCGACTCCACTAGAGACGTCGAGAAGATAGATTTGACACATCTACACTATTTAGATTGTGTCACTAAAGAAATGTTTAGAATTTATCCCTTAACGCCAGTCATAGGCCGAAAGACAGAAAGTGATTCAAAAATATGTAAGTGAACCATTTCGTGAGTTTTAAAGAAAATCCAATTTAAGGTAATATTGGAAATAAAATAATTTGAATTAATATTTCTACGCATTTCATAAAATTTCATTATGCATTTCATTATTGTGTTAAAAAAACAATTGAAGTCATCTAATTAATAGTTTTTCCTTAATGTTAATAATTTTTAATAATAATTGTGAAGAGTTTTTAATAATCGTTAATAGTAAAATCTATTAACATTATCACCTTTTTAATTTTATTTTAATCCACTTTTGCATAATTAAAGATAATTTCAAAATTGTTTTAAAATTTATAAATAGGTTGAAAATTAAGTTAATATTTCAAATGCAAGATAACGGAGAAATGTGCACGGAGTATTTGAGAGATAAAGTTAAAAAGGTCGACATCAGATAAAATTTTGCAGTCGAAGAAATATTAAATTCCTCATATTTTTGGTTTACGTTTTCTTCATAAAGACGCATATAATACGGGTAGTGATCTAATAATTATATAATTTTTTTGACGTAAATATTTTTTTTAAATCGCACCAGTTTCCATAGATGACAAAATATTTTTTTTTCAAATCTTTTCAACAAATATCATGAATATTAAGACAAGGAATACCATAACCAAATATATGTTTTGTTTGATCCAAAATGTCACAGCCTCAATCAATAACCCATTTCGGCATTTTAGTTTAGATTGGAAATTTTACATACAAAAAATGCTTGTAATATGAAATTTATAATATTTAATCCATTAATAATATATATAAAATTTATTATTTTCATCTATTCATAACTTTACTTTTGACAGAGTTATTTGTGCCTGCTAGCATGAAAAGTTAAAGTTTCCGTAAAAGTTAAGACAACAAAAAATTAAGTGGGGAAAAGGCACATGTGAAGTTGGAAAAATTTAAACTTTAATGCACCCGACACAGTTTTAATGGCAGACCGCTATCGCCTAGAAGAGTGAATGGGAATATAGACAAGGAATGAATTTAAACCGGTTTTCAAAATATATTAATTTACACACCTAATTGTACCCATAATTTATTAATTATAAATTATATTTTATAATATGTAATTTTTTTTAACTTTTAACTACTTATTTGGTGAGTTGTTTAAACGTCAGTTACATTTTCGATCTGTAAATAATGTAACATTTTATGAAGCACTTGATATCATAAAGAAGGTATCATTCGCAGGTTTTGCTACGGCTCTAACGTCAATATTGAAATTCAATTTTGAGAAAAATATCTGGTCACCCTATTTGTGTAATTTTATACAGATTTAATAAATAATCTAGCTCTGTGTTGCCATAAAATATAAATTTTAGTTAAATCAAATGAAAAACGTGTAAAAACGTCAGTAGGACAGATGTACTGCTTCAAACTCACAGACAAGTCAATTGATACGTTTAATTTAAAAATTTATATTGAAAATATTTAAATCACTTATGCTGAACCCTATTTGTCTTGAAAAGTGGGTTCTGCATAAGTGATGGGCAGACTGTCGTAGGGAAAATAATTTAGTAATATTCAATGTATGGGTCAAAATTATTTTAAACAAATTTGCGAAAAGTTAAAGAAAATACGATTATAATGAGATGTTTTCAAATTTCCAAAATACTCCGGTCGTTATCATCAGCTCTGTCTTCATCGTTTTCTAGTTAGCTTTCTTTTGATAATATTCTAGCGAAGTTTGTTATGATTTCTTGGAGTAGGTTATAAAAATTTTTTCTCGAGTCTTTTTCTATAATTCTCCAATGATGAATTAACATTAAGAGAAAAATATTATGTATGTCCATATTACTCCACTAAACATTTTCTAGAATAATTTTAGTGGAATAATCGTCAACACGCCAGCGGCTTTTTCAAACAATTGCCCTGTATGTAATGAGAAAATCAGAATGAATTATGTAAAGCGATTGCAACTAGAAGCTTGTGAATAGTCAACGCATAAGCATCTGAGTTTCTTGAATTAATTTTTTTAAACAATTTTTAGTGAACCTACTGATCGATTTGTGAAAACATTTTACCATGTAGGTATGCAAGTTCACTCAATTAGATCTATGATTTTCATTATATACAATAATTCGGAGAGGGAGGGCTACCGAAGTCATTAAATATTTTTAAAAGTTCTAAGTCGGGCATACCTTTGATCAAAGAGAAGCTAAAACAATTTCATACAGAAAATTTGTCTCTGCATATATCTGTCAGTTAGATCAACACACAAAAACTACTAAAACTGATTTAAATAAAATTTCACTGAAATACCACCCCGTATTTATCAATGAAAGCTGATAAAGACCAAATAGTATGCTTAGGCCATATGTATAGAAAATATTGTAAATAAAAGTTTCCATGTTTAAATAAACCACAAAATTTCATAGTCTTAGTCAGTTTTCTCATAAACTTCTGCAATACAATTTTTTCTTCTGTTTCTTATGCGATAGTTTCAACATCCACCGATAGTTCACCATTATGTTCAAATTCCACTTTCTATTGTATCTTTATTGTATTTCCTTAATACATTTATTAAATATTTTATCTTGTTCTTCGTTTGTAGCCTCTATAAAACTCATTTCACATTCTAAATTGTTTATCTCCTTATCCATAATTTATTCTTAATTTCAAGAATTCTAGTTTACTTATGTTTTTGCAATTTCTGGAATAAAATAGTTCCTCTTTAATTTTGATAATTGGAAAAGTTCTATGCTGCTCATCACATGTCGTGTATGTGACATCCACTTTTTTTTCTTTCATCCAAGTTATTATTTTTTTAATAATCATTTGATTGAAATGTGACATGAATTATCTGATTGATAACTAAATTTTGCAATGTCATTATTAATTTTGATTTTCATCATTTCACTTTTACAAATTAAGTAAATTTTGTTAGTTATTTTTTTAGATCGACTGGCCTAATTAGTGAGGGCGATTGGTTTTGTCCCACAAGTTAAAAAGATTGAACAGTGTATTCAATTTATTGTGTTTTATTCCATTTAAAATTAAAGTTTTCCTTATTGTTCGACTACCGCGCATCAAAGGAAAGGTAATGAATTTTACAGTATATTTACTTACGTACGTATTTATGTTTAAATGTTTGATAGTAGCTCAAAAATGATTGAACCGATCTTAGTAAATAAAGTATTAGTCGGTAGTCGGTTGGTCATTTGAAAGGTCTTTAAAAAATTGTGAGGTTTAAAAGACGTTTTTAATACACATCAAAATACCTTTTATTTTTTTGCTTTTAGATTTTTTTGCTTTCTTTAAAAAATTACTGAGTCCATAAATAATGAAATTTGCTTTCACATCGAAACGAACGATGGGTTTTAATTGATTATTTAGATTTAATGTCTAAAACAACTCAAAATAGTTCAGTCATAGTAGATGCAGCCAACTTTAGACTTCCCTTTCTTGTAATTGACTGGATTTATATTATATTTTCAATATTGCCTGGAAGCGCTAAGAAAATATTGGACCAAGACGGATAATGTCAAGTATATACGAATTTATTTTATCACTCTATTGAATCAATATTACAGGCACATCAGAAAAAAAGATGAAGTGACTAGGCCTGAGTACTTTTATATCTCACACATCATTGCGCAACTGCGCAAATGTATTTTTTTTTATTGTCATACTAGATGCAATAATATAATATGTGATGGATAATAAGACTTTTTCATAATTTTTGAAATGCCCTTTGATGTTTCAATAAAAGAATATTTCTCCAAAATTTTCATTATCATCGATTTAAAAAAACTAAATTATACTATTTTTAAATATGTATGAAAAATTAGTATATTTCTAAATAAGAAAAAAATTACCTAAATTTGCATGTCACATCATATGTAATTACAAAGATATTTACTTCTAAAAAAGTGCTAATGACTACAAATTCTTATAAGAGCAAAAGAAATTTAAAAAATTTGCAGAAATGCTCATTTGTATATTAATAAACATTCATGTCATTAAGAAACTAGTTTTAACAGGAAGATTAGTTTCTTTGCCTGAAAAATGTTCTTCAGGTTTTTCGTCGATCTCGTTATTCTGTTAATATATCTCATATTCTGCGTTTTTATTTTTATGTTACTCTTTGTATTTAACACAATACTTTGCCTTTTAGTCCAAAGTTTGGAATTATTTATTTCTCTACTTCACGTTCTTCAGGACTGACAGAAGATGAAAGCTTCACAATATTATTTTCAGTAGTAGTACATTGTTCTAATGAGTTATTTGAATCTTGTACTTATTTTCTATATTTATTTGTTCATCTGCCTTTACTTCGTGTACCACTTTATTTTTTTCTACTCCATTATTTTCCTTGTTCAGTTTCCGTCTATTTCTTCATGGCATCAACTCACGGAGGTTTATTTCAACAACGCTTTTCTTTGATTTCTTCTCGCTTCGTTCTGTTTCATAAGAACATTTTTCCTAAATCTATTTTTATATTTTTACGTTCCTTTTTCTTTATTTTTCTCTTCATCATTCGCTTGCATATACCTTTCTTGGATTATCATTCAGGATCAAATTTTAAATTTTTAATTTTATAACTCTATAATATTACATTCGTTTGGCAAATTTTAAGTAAATCAGTACTTTATGCGTACTAAATATTTTATATAACTTTAGACAAAAATGTTTGGTATTTACATAAACTTTTATATTTAAACATTTGCTATGTTTAAGATGCTTATTATGTTTAAGTTGCTTTTGCACATTTTTTTGCTGTCAAGTAATATTTTAATAGACATGTATTTTATACAGATAAATATATGTTAAAAACTACACAAATATTATATAAAATATGAGACGCAAGGATCTTTTACATTACACAGCCAACCGTAGGGTATTTCTCCGAAGACTAAAATAGCGATTGCAGATTAAGAAGACTATGGCTCTCAGTTTCAATAAAATATTTGGTTTAAAATCCAATTTCTGCTTCATATTTATATTTAGTTATGCTAACTTTTTGGACATTTGACAAAGATTATTATCAATATCTTATGACTTAACCTGGAAAATGTTTAGTATGATGATGTTTATTGGGTATTATTTTAAATTATAACTTATTCAAAATTTAAAGAAAAACAATGGATCATTTTATATAATAAAAGTTAGTTACTCGAGCGAGTACACATCTAGAGGCTTGAAATTTGTATTTATCAATCGCTTGTAAGTAACGACTTCCTAATCACTTCACAGAAGAAAGTAAAAAATGTCAAAACATTTATTATTCAACAGGTTGACATTTAACAAATATCAAAAATACATATAAAAATTTACCAAAAAAATGTGTACATATTAGTTTACCAAGCTAAAAACTACAGTGAATGTTCTCAATGTACAGGTCAGTAGGAAATTATTGCCTGTTGAAGAATTATCAATGATTTCTGCCTCCAATGTGAAAACCATTGTTAGCATGGAATATATTTAGGTACTTTCAATAGAAAATGATCACATTAACTTCACAAATAAAATTATTACATATCTAATACCTTATTTGAGAACAGAGGTCATCTTGAAAACTTTTTGAGGAAAATCTTAATGCAATTATTGGTGAAAGCTAGTGCCGACTATATGGATATAATAGATTTTGAAAGTCGCTATTATTATTAATGAAGAAAATAAAAATCTGAAAATTGTTTGAACTAATCAAATGTCCGAGATATTTATTTCAAATGGTAGCTGGGTTGTTATGGAGTTTTTCAAATTTTTAATGAAAGAATATCCCTATCTATGCTAATAGCATTTTCTGAAGAAAATATTTCACTATAATACCTCAAAAAATATATTTGGTGGACACTTTCTTTTAACGACAAATTTTAAGGTAGGTGTGGTATGTTGAAAATCCATTAAAAATATTACCGAGAAAAACTCCACTTCCGAAACCTCACTTAATTTATCAAGAAATAAATTACTTCAATTAAAAAATTACAGGAAATTGAAGTACTATAGCAATAAAAATTTATTTCTAAAGATTTATACATCATGGTTTAAAAACGAAAATTCCGAATTTAATTTTTAATAAAATTTATGTGATTTACGTTGATGGTAACTGATTGTAGTATGAAATATTGTATTTTCATTTTAATAAAAATTTTAATATTTTTTTCTTACATTGATTTTTTTAGGAAAGTTATAGTGTAGATCTGGGCCTGCATGCTAACAAATAATAAATTCAAAAGTTTAGAACAATTTAAAATAGAGGCCAACCCAAGTCATTGTGATTATTTTCATAAATACTGTGAGAAAAAGAACATCTCAAATTATTGGAAATTACAATAATTATAATGAATATAATCGTTATGTTCAACGATATATTATTGATTTTATTCAAAAATATATAAAATTATCTTTCGTTATTGTAAAGAAAATAGTATTTATGTTATTACGTGAAACTGATAATATGTATATATTTATGCCGTTTCAGGTTTAATAAAGATTTGTGATCCAGTATATTACATTTTACTTAACAGTATAAAAATATTGAATATATTTGGCGTTAATTTTGTAGAAATTCATTATACGTAATTGAATGAAACTACGTAATGCAGTATTATTTCTACTTTCTTTAAGTTCTTTACTACGACCTAGGTTTCGTTGTATTACAACATCTTCAGGTGGGCTATTAGAAAATCTTTGCTAATAGCCCACCTGAAGATGTAATACAACGAAACCTAGGTCGTGGTAAAGAACTTAAAGAAAGTAGAAATAATACTACATCACGTAGTTTCATTTAATTGTGAGTATAAAAATATTTATAATTGTTATTTATATCGATTTTATTAGTGTAATTATGGAGAAGTAATTTACTATTTTGTTTTGTGATACGATTTTCTAATAAAAGAAGATAAAAAGTCTAATTAAAATTTGATTTTTCTCAAGTTCTCTCCAGACTTTTTTTCGTCGTATATTCGTATATTTCTAATAAAGCTAATTTATTAATGATATAAATGTTTATTTATACACAAATGAGCTTTTTCATCAATTTTTAAATTTTATGCTCTTACCCGAATTTTACACGCGTTAGTTATTTTTGGAAACAATTGTGTTTTGAGTTGTACATCACACGACTTATATGTTTAGACTGCAATATTTCTTAACTAGAAATCTATTAATTTCTCATGTACAGTTAAAGAGAACTAAGATTTATTTATATTTTGGATAATGATCATTTCAGAGAAAGGCTCGGTAAATTTCAATTTTCAAATGCGAAATTATTTACTGATATGTATAAACACGTCTTAACCAACACAAAACTTCCCCATACTGAACTTTTTAAAGTCTCTGGTCAATTGGCAAGGACTTCTTTTTGCTTTATTGGCGAAAACTTTAAAACTCTTTGGTTATGTCGATACTATGTGATATACGGTTATCGTTGCGGCTAAAACTTATACATTTATAATAATAAAAAAAACAAAGTAATATTTTCACATCTTGCTGTGCTCAAAACTATTGAGAACGAGTTTTTTGAATTTCTCTACCAAAAACGGAAAAGAACTTGATTCATTCGAGCGGAAAGGGACGAATTATTAGTCAGGTTACAGTGAAGAGTGGATGAGGTCGATACCATATATTAATAATAGTTTTTGTGGGGTAGTTTCCGCTAAACTAAAATCTTTCAATTTTGACGCAAAAGAAGGTTATATTATAAGTAAGGAAAATTTAATAAACCATTAATTTAGATTTCTATGTGGTATGCGACGTGAAAGACTGAATTTTATGTTTCTATTTTTTTGTTTATTTGTAAAAGTATCTACTTATTAAACTTAACGATAATACGATATAATCGTACAAAACCCTATGGCGTGAATATTACTCGTGTTTTACCATCTTTTCAAATATATGTGTGTAACATTTATTAAAAAATCTGATGATCTTCTGATGACTGATATTCATTTTATTAAGAGTGGGTAATTTGATTCATTGTCAACGGCTTTGAAAGAGGTTTGAAAATTTTAAAATCAATATGTAAATACAGTAAATTATATGGCCACTCATATCTTCCGTTGTAAAACTACACCGGAAATGATATGAATAAGGGCATGTAGGATACGTGGTAATGTAGGAAACGCAGGTATATCGTAATTCCCTTTTTATTACGAAAAGCTGACGTTTTTATTTAAAAGAAAATGTTTTGCAAAGAAGTCAACAAAGATATAAAATAAGGAAAAGATACGATTACGGAGAAAATTAGGAAAGCATGTAAAATGGTTTTTAAATTCATCACTGGGGCGGCAGACGTAAGTAGAAATAAGTGCAGGAGAATAGTGTAATATTTATTTAAATTTAAATTTAATTTAATTGAATGAAAATATTTTATATAATGCTTGATATGGATACCAAAATGTAATCCAGTGAAAGAACTTTTGCCAAAATCTACAGGAATATTAAAAGAAGATATTCGTCCTATCACCATTGATTGAACATAATCTTAGTAAGATGCCTGATAATATATGTAAAAAGTTCCACCCGATTTATTATTTTTCATGAAACTTAAATTTTTTAAAAAATAATTAATGGAGCAGGTTGCACCATCTTAGATATGAATATATAGCATAGGTATTCCACCAGGTATATAAGGTATAGCATCATGGCAGCAGGCTTGTTCATCAACTGTGCGTGTTCATGAAAAAATAGAAGAAAAGGCAAATAAAAGAAGAGAAAGTAGTAAAAAGGAGAAGAGGAAGATTTTGAAGTTTTGGTACAAATTTTTCCATCACTAAAGTTAAGTCATCAGAGGACACCGCGCACAAAAAGAAGACTGTACGTTCTATCGTGGTAAATAGATTAATGAATTGCTATTTTATATGAATAGCGCCTTTACGGCTGGATAACATAAGAACCGTAGTTTCTTTATAAAAACTTCATAATACCTCATTTTGTAAACAACGTTTGAATCTACAACTTTCTTTATAATTGTAATTGACGTTTGAATATTGGTAAAACTGTATTAGCCATATTTCTAATATTGGTAAAATTTTAGAAGAATACAGTGTAGCCTTCCCTCAAAATGTATCGTTAATTAGTATCATCGATCGATATGAAATAAAAATAGAGATTTATTAAAAGAATGATTAGAAATATGTAAAGTTTATTGAATTGGTAAGAAAAAAAAATGTGAAATCAAAATTTTATTTATAGGCAGATTTCCGTGTGTCTCATTTTTACCATAAATTATAATTTTTAGTTCAATGAATTAATTACTTAGATGCCAAAATGTTGGACGCGTTGTGTGACAGTACACATTTTGGGTTATATAAAATTTTTATTCGGCACGTAAATATAATCCTTATAATAATTGTTTTAAACTTTACAAACCATTAACTGGAATATAAATTGTAGATATTTTAATGTATTTTCCATTGTATTAGATACAGACAATGCAAACATGTTTTAGACCAATTTCATTTTTACTATTTTATATTTTACGGAATTTATTTCTCCTTTTTTTCGAACAAAAAGAAAATAATTTATTTCCAAGATATAAACAAAAATCACAAAGAAAAATAAATAAAAAATTGTATTTCTTTTTGTTTAGCTAGATAATGAGGCGTGCAATTTGGGCTAATAAATATTTCTTGATGATACATTTTATTTTTGTCCAATAAAATGTCGTCAAAGAAGCTTTTTTCAAGAAAATATTAAAATTACGCGAAGGTAAAATGCACGATGCGAAAAGAACTCACATTCAAGCAGTACACACACGCCCGTGCGCACATAGGCCAAAATAATAAAATCCAATGTAATATAATTGAACGTTGTTGTTAATTTTTTGGTGCATAATTTTTTTAAGTATTCCATACTGAGCTTGTTTAAAGTATATCGAATATCTTATTGTCTTTTTTCCGTAAGTCAGTACCCTATAACCATGGGTTGTGTTTTCTCCATTTTCAATTAATTTCCATATATTTTGTCAGCTATCTATACTCGCGTTTCAAATCATCTTCTACCTTTACTTCCTCAAAAACAAACTTTCGTAATAAACACTTCGTATAAAAACAAAAAAAGAATCCTTCAAACACACATCAATTTACACTCATCGTCAGTTTACAAAATAAGCAGAGGTATATTCATGTACATTTCGACAAGAAGATGCAGCCACCCTTATTTGACTAACGGAGTCTCCAAACTAACCGAAGTAGCTTCGACACAGACATAATTCCGATCGATAACATGTCTGTTCCTTTGTATAATTTTGTCTCTGTTTAACTTAGTACCACGAAGCTTTCTAGTAAATTAAATTATTTCGTAAATTAAATATTAGCTTTCGTGGTGTGCCATTAGTAACTGATATAATTTTTGGCAATTAATGTAATTATTTGGTATTTTATTCCAATTGAAACAAAGGATGCTTTCAAAATCTTCAATTTGTAACGAGTTTCAAAATTAAAGTGCATTAAATAACTAATATAATTGTTTTTAATAAGGTTACTTTTCATATTGTGTACCCATGACACATGTATTTAGGACACTTTTATTGTTTGAATTTAGGAGGTTAGATAAAATGCGTTATACAGTAATCCCACATAGTCTCTCTGCCCCTGTAGTCTCAAGTAATATCGCGTCAGGAGATAATCGTAAAAACGTTATTAATTTTGTTTCCACGATCTCCGTAACAATTATTTCTTGTTTAATATATCTGTAATCATTCGTCCTTAATTAAATTAAAAGTATCTTAAATATGTTTTAAAATTGTAAAACATTATTTTAAGGTACTAATAATATTACTTATAAAGATGGTTATTATCGGAAAATATTGATTTTTGTATGGAGTTGTTTTCTTTTAATGTCTACTTTATACCAATTAGAGATTAGTCAGCCTAACTCATAGAAGCATAGAAACGACAAATCAAGATGTGTTAATGTGTATGACAAGAATGATGAAACGAGGTGACCAAAATTATCAACATTTCTCTGATCGTCGATCAACACCAAAGATTGTAACGGTTTGATAAATGAAAATAGTATAATTTATAAACAACGATATTTTTAATAGCTGTAAATAAAAACGTTTAATGATTCATCCTACCACATTTGAAGATATTATTACTTTAAACTTATTTAAAAATAATTTAAAAATTTCTCAAACACACCGCGCAAAGGTTGTTCGAGTATTTTGATTCATTCTAACGGCAAACAATTTTCTACTTCAGCGACTACTTGGAAAGAACTGAGTATATTCATATTAATTTTCATATTAATTCTTACAAAACTTCGGTTCGATATTTTATTTTGAATAATACTTATCGTATAAGATATTTATAAAATGGAGAAATTCATCTATATTTCGACAAAGTGAAAAATTCACTGTTTCAAACGAACAATAAATCAAATTATTGTTGAAATATTCACTAATATAATATAACGTATGATACTTTTATTTAATTTATTTTGCCGTTGTTTTTGTAAATATTCTAATTAATATATATATATATATATATATATATATATATATGTATATATATATATATATATGTATATAATATGACACGAGGTTACTGCATTTAAAAAAAAGAAAAAATTTAAAGCGTTGTTCAATAAAAAATAAGTATCATTTTAAAATAAATCTAGTGTAGATTAGTGTAACTTTGGGGCAAATGTATGAATGCTTTGGAACTAAGAAAGTATTTTAAACAAAGCATGAGCTGCTTTATCGGTACCGTTTCCTTCTCTGTCAAACGTCCATTTTGAATACGTGCTATTGTTCTTGAACATCATGCCCTATATTTAGTAAGCTAAGTAGTTTACCATTTATATTAAGACATAGCTGTTATGAAAACAACGTACCTGTAATCGAATAAAACTTTATTAAAATTATGTAAAATGTACACCACAAAAAATTACATTCCCGTTAAGCTGGAAAATTGTCTGAAAACAATTACGTACGTTGTAATTAAGTTCAACAGACTAAGTATTAAAGAAGCTCTTAGTTTTATAACATTACAAACTGTAAATTCACCAATTCTACTTCCTATAATTAATTTATATACATTCTTAATTCCCTGTCCTGGATCTGAAAGTAAACAATTATTTTGATGAACCAAATGCTTCTATACTAAAACAATACTGAATATGAGAATCAATGCCTTTTAAAAAAGTGGCTATTTTCCATACTTTATACTTACTGTTTAATATACATGTTATATTATCTAAGGGTCATCGACGTGTCAACGTGTGACAATATTATTTTTATTTTGTTTGTACATTGTTTTAACTTACTGAGTGTTAATAAATAATTTCCATCGAAAGAAATATATGTCCCTCACCATTTTTCTTGCTTTTTTCTTTAATTTATTTTATAAGAACTTTGAAATTAAATTTCTTAGCAGCAATTCAATTTTATGTTCGTATATTGAACCTGTAACTATTTGCAATGTATTCTTTATTCAATCTACCTTCACGAGCCACAATCTTGATTTTTGTTAGAATCAGTTTAGAACTTCGTATTTCAGCCTTCAGTTTTTCACAAAAAGTGCAGACCAGTATGAGAGGTAAAAGTGAATGCATCGACCATGATATTGTGAAGACAAACCATGTGCTATGTTCTTTCTGAAATAATTTATATATTTCTTAATTTTTATGTCATTGGTAATAGTATTTTGACTGAATTAGCTCTCTCTAAAAAAAACATATTTAATGAAACATTTCAAATTAATCTTTCACTAATTAATTCGTTTTAAATTTAGAATTTTCTTAGTTTTCTTACACAATCTGAAAATATCAATGAAAATTTTTTTTCAGAAAAATATTCTTAGGCTACTCTTGAGATTACTTCTGAGAAATGTCAAGTCAATTCATGAACTAAAATAGTTCCGACAATACGACAAATTTTCTAAATCAATATTTATAAAATATTTTCTTATTTCCAAATCAATTTAAAAATTTGTGGTGAAAAACGAAATGCAGAAAATAAATTGTCACTTGCTTTTTCCATAAATACGAATATCGCGCATGCAATCGTTGTGATAGTAGCCAAAAAACAACTTAAGAATGCCAGAAATATCTGTGAATTATAAATGAAAAACTACTATTAAAAAAAATATAAAATATTAAATTAATTTTTTGTTGACAACATGAAATATTTTTACTATCCAAAGCTCTCGTATATAACCTCGTATAAAAATAATCATTGAATATATTATCATAAATAATACTGTTATAAAAATCAGTAAGATTGCATTTTAAAAATATTTTTTTTATTTTGAACTAGTCTTACCTGATAATTAAATAAACAATTCACGAGTGAGCATAAACGGGAAATTTTAAGGTAGAAACCAATCAAATCAATCAACTGAAAAGTACCTTTCCCACAGGATCCCGATATAGATTCACTTGAGTACATAATATGACATTCACCTGATCGCTGTATGCACCGAGTTAGGAATTCTCTTAGTTGACTGTTTACAATTTGCAGTCTATTATAAATATTATATAATACTAAATAGAAATAAAATAATTCTAAAAGAATCATCGGATACGATGAATACACGGGGAAGTATTTTATCATTAGACAAACATCAAAGGAAAGCCCATCTACAATTAGAATGATTGATTGCATTATAACAGTAAATAATGTAAGACATGTACTAATAAATCTGGACTTGTAGATTATGTACTTCCTGCAACCTGTTTTAAAGTATTGATCAATCTGATTGAACAACATCATTAATTCCAAGTGAATATTTTTACACCATAATGTATCGATTAAGACGACGTAACACAAATGTATTTCGAAACTAATAGTATAAAGGCGATGAAGAAAAGTGTAAGTATAGTTTTCTTCGAAACCACTTAACTCTCCGTTATAGAAATATATTGTTATGACAGTGTATATTGCCGTAATTAAGCTGTAAAATTGTCGGATTCGAGTAACGAACAAAGATCTTGTGCTTCCAGTACCCAATCTATACAATCCTAAGATAGACTGGAACACAGTCAGCGGTTGGAAACTATCTTCAATATTTCGAATGTGGACATCTTCTTGTCGTGCCATTTTGAATACTGTAGTTTACACTAGTTTACTAGCTAGTTATATAACTAGTACGTCTGCGTATTCGTAACATAATTTGTGTAAAAGGAATTTCAATTATTTTCAATTATTATTAATTAATTACTTTAACGATAATGGTTTCCGTGAAGTACATTTCTATTATTAGATACACCAAAACATATTGATTAAAATTACACGTTTAACTATCATTCTTCACTTCACGTATTTTATTCATAAATTACAACTTTATTCAACAAGTATCAAAAGAATTTATGAAATAATTTTGAATTTAGATTGATACATTCAATATGTCAAATGACCGAGCGGAAGCAACTTTTTTCTTGAATTTTCTTAGTTATCTTATTTCTTCAGTTGCTGTATGATATATCGGAATCTTGAACCAAGGAAATAGAAAAGGTAAGCCTTTCTTTCAAAATGTTGTGCAAATACTTTAATAAAATGTGTAATGTAACCAATCATATTAGGTTCATGAAAAGTACGATATATTACAAAATATAGAATGTTGTGATAACAAAATATAAAACTGTAATCAAATTTGATCCAATCAACAGAGAGTTTATTTTTGAAGTTATACTTCTTTAGGTGCGTTATGAAAAAATGATGGGAGTGAAATTTTAAGATTCGTCACACAAAAGTTACAGTATGAAGTTGCAGCTATTGAGACTATATATTAATACCAATATTTTGTATGAAACTTAGCGTAGCTCAGATGGTAGAGCGCTCGCTTAGCATGTGAGAGGTACCGAGATCGATACCCGGCGCCTCCAAGACAATTTTTTTATTTTTAGATTCTGCATTTTATTTGTCTTTCGAATAATTTAAAAATGTTTGATGTCATTAATTGTGATTCTTTATTTATATTACTAATAAATCTAATATCCAAGTTTCACAGATAAATACTTATACAGAGAGGCAGATGATATTTAAAACCAATATTGCCATTTGATGCAGATTTATTTGATGATGATTTTAATTTATGCAGATAATAGATAAAAACAATATCACCATAAGGCATTTAGCTTTATGGTAATATTGTTTTTATCTTTATTTTGTATTCACTTGTCATACAGAATTAAAATATCAATTAGGTTATAATTTCGTTATATCAGAGCAGCGCCATCTTTTGATAGATATGATTATTAATTTCACGTAACGAAAATACTTCAAGTATATAATATTGACGCAGTGAGCCGCTTTTTCATTTGAATTTATTGGATAAAAAAATATAAGTGCGATTTATATATGTGCTGATAAATTGTATTCAGTAATGATTTAAATTCAATATTTTGATTAATATATTTACTATTCGTAAATATTAGTGAAAAATTGTGTTTATAGACTTTTTCAAGTGCTCCAATATAATTGAGGTCATCTATCCGTATGTATTATTTAATGATGCCAAAGAAGTATAACTTCTCAAGCGCGTACATAAGTACACGCACCCATTTTTTTTTTAAAGAAATCTTCACAGCGATTTTTACTGGTTTTATTAGTGGATCATTTATGATTATAAATAAAATCGGGCCGACGCATCGGTGTATCAATCAGTTTCCACCTTGATAAACGGCTATTCTCAAGTAATACAAAACCTATTGCTTCTATGATGGAAATCTACAGTAACAAGCCTGCAACCTGTTTTACTAACGATTGGTTTTATTAGTTTCATAATTTTGTATAAAATGTTTTTCGAAGTAACCCTAAAGGAATTATGATGACTGGTGGAGTACAAAAATGAATTTTACTCAAATAGCTTTTCTGAAACCTAGGATATTGAATGAAAGATTCGCCAAAAATAATATGTGTGAAAGGTAGATTGGACCACATATTAAATAGGTGAAAAATTATATTTATTAAATAGTTTGATAGAAATACTATGCAGTTTCAAATATCATTATGTGCTTAAATGTGTACGGAAGTAGTACGAATTTTATTCATATTTAACAGGTCTATTTCTTAGTCTCACCGGTGGTGCTTTTACCTTTAACTTCTGGTTAAGGAAAGCTACTATTATTTATGTAACCATAAAACTGTGACAAACGGAGATAATTGGTATACCTTGAATAACTAGATCAAACATAGATAATGTGTTAGATATCATTTAAACCTCATTTCATTAGCTTTTAAACAAGAAAACCACATTGCTTATAGAAGATCTGTAGGGTACCTAGGTAGGAAACCTTATTGGTAAATAGGGAGAGTTTTGGGTACTACGCAAACGGGATTATCTCGTGAATCAAACTAGATATATGAAGATAGAGAGATAGTATAGACCTGAGATTAGATTTAATACAAAACACTTTAGATGATCTTCCAAATTAAAATACTTTATTAATATAGTAGCCTTGCAGTATAAATGTTCTAAACTGATATATATATATATATATATATATATATATATATATATAAATATATACCTGCAGGTTAAGTTTTTCGTTATGATGACAATTCCTTAATAATTTATACGTAAAAATATTTTTTTAAAACTTTTACTTTTATGAAAATGACTGTAGAACTGCATATAGTATACGGGGCTTATAGGCATTTCTTCCTGTACCATATAATATGGAGAGTTGAGATTGAACCTAGGCTATTTTTTTCACCTTTCATAGAACTGTAGGCAGCATAATCCTACGCATTTATTGATATATAAATTGAGATCGTAAAACAGAATTTTCCTTCCCTAGACGACCTCTTTTCCACCAACGTTAGGCGGACTTAGATCTAAATTTAACCCGCGCTATGCATAAAATACATTAATACTTTATATGAGAATACATTGATACTGCTGGTCACAACGATGAGCATAACTCGATAAGCGAACGATGAGCGAATTCTAGATGTTCATACCTCCCGTCTACCTAGCTTAATTAGCCTAAGTAATTCGACATTGCCTCAGCAATCTCTGCAAATGTCTGTTTCCCCATCGTGCATTTCTTTACTCTTCTGTTTACTTTTTTTATGGAATGAATATCTTAAATTATAACTATAATTGTTCAACTAATATTTAACCTAACATGTATCATAGTTATTTTCTAAAGCATGCAAATGAAAAACGTCTTTTGTCAATTTTGGTTTTTTGGGTAAACAAATAAAGTAGTTTAAGGTAAAGTAATAAAGTTTACCTCTATAATCACATTAGGTAATATGTAAATGTAAACTATAAGAATTGTCAAACCTAAGACTAATTTCATCGTCAAAAACATGTTTGAATGTGATACATATATTTTAAATATATGTATATATACATACACACAGACACATACACACGCATACAGACACACACACACACACATACACACACACACATATACATATACATATATATATATATATATATATATATATATATATATATATATATATATATATATATTTATAAAAATATATGTATATACGGTACTGAAAATACATAAGCAATTATGATATACGTACTGTCGAATTAATGTCATGCGCCATTAAAAATTGCTGCACCATTATTAACAAAGCAAATCATTTGCGGAGCCAACACAGCACCGCTGTATATATTTCTTTGCTAGTCCGGTATTTACATAAGCTTTGATTTCAAGCTTTTTTTACTAAAAAAGCGAAAAGCATTTAATTTCGGAATAACCTTATGAATGGTTGAATTTTTTTATGATTGTTTCATGTCCGTACAAAATAGAAATCGCAAGGAAACTCTGTATAAAATCTGATTTATTATAAAATCATTTTTTAAAAAAACAATTTTATTAAAAAATGGAGAACCCGAAAAATTAGACAAAGAGAGAAACAACATGGATAATGTTCTTAAGTTAACTATTTGACACGAGTCGCCAGCTATGTTTAATAATTTCAGAAATAAAGTATTATTATAAAATGTCTTCAAAAGACTTTCAATGTCAGAAATACATATATATACAAATTTATAATACAAATTTATTCGATCAAAAAGAAATATTGATGTAAATATCTTTGCAAAAGTATAAAAAAATGTTGATCTCAATATTTACGTTTAACCGTAGTGAATCTGTGAAAGATGAGGAAATCCTTGAAAAAGAAGTTCACAAACGAAGCGAGTAGAAAAATGAAGTAGAAAGCTAAGATATGCAAGAGCGGTATATATGCAGGTATAGGTATCATAAAGAACGAACGCGTTATGTCCAAGGAAAATGGTGATAAAAATAAATGTATTAATTTAGTTATTTATTTGTCCACTTATGGGAAAAAGACCAGGTACAAATCAAAATGAAATACGATGGCTGGGACTCCGAGATATTATCTATATATAAATATTTAATGTCGTAAAAACTTTAGCAATAATATATTAACTACAAAAAATAACAAAGTGCATTAAATTATCTATAGAAGGTATAATATTGAAAAAAAACTGAAAATAAAAACGAGAAGAAATCAAACATTCATTAGTAAATTACGATGATTATCGTAACTTATAAACAATCGATAATGGAAAAAGTGAACAATAAACAAAAATTCAAAAAAATTAAATAACTCTACAAGACTTGATTTACGAGTTTGAAATTACTTGAAAAAAAATATAATGTCACATAGCTTCAGAGGAGCTGGATACGTATAATATCCGTGTAATCGATTGCTTATATTGAGATAACGAAGTAGCAAATATATCGACAGAGCAGAATATTCTGCCGCGATCACCGCAATGTGTGCAGTGGCATTAATGTGTAGCTGGAAAAGTAAGAGGGTGGAGTTGAGGGTCACTCCCCTTTGCGCATAAAACTTCAACTGACTCGCTATATCGACGCCATCGTAATGTTTATGACAGATAACATAGAGCACAATTACATAAAATTCAAAATTCCTGTCATGATTGCGATATTTACAAGAATTCTTGCGATATTGAAGGGATATTGCAATGTGCATATAAATCATTTGTGCACACATTCAACGTCACGATTGTGAAAGATTATGGTAGATTTAGACTACAATAGCATACTCAAGTATCACGAGTATAATAGTGAAGTATAATGGGATCGGTAAATGAAAAGGAATACATCTCATTATAGGTGTTAATCCTGCCTGGGTAAAGTATAGAGGCAATAGATAAATATACCGTAACAGAATATTGATTAAGTAAATAAAGAAGTAAAAAAAATTACTTTGTTTTTATGTCAGTAAGGAATTATAAAATGATTTTTATATCCTTTTTGTTTGAATGTGGGATAATGTAAATATTGTAAACACATTAGACAACATTCATGATAAAATCGTGATATGTCCCTATAATACAAGTTTATACACCTAATCCATTTTTGAGAGCAATGTTTAATTTTTAAGTTAATTAATTTTTAATAAAATTCTACCGTCACATACGTAACAGCGACGGGCGGTGTCTATTCTTAATACAGTTTTATGGGGACCTTGTTACGCAAATAATATATATTATATAGAATATAATTTATGAAGGAAAAAATAGAGCTAATCGGATTAAACATTTGTTTTCAAAGTATTTTGATTAAAAGCATTCAGATTTTGGTTTTGTAAACACTGTTCACTTGTAGGCCGTAAGTGCTGTTAGCAAAATAATTTCCCTTTACCGAATTAATTTCAACATCGGCCACCACATCTGCTAGCTTTTCTTCCACAACATTTAACACTCGGTTTTATTTTTTTAAATCATTTCTAAGAATATAAAAAATTCAGCATTGATGAATTTTTATATGACTTTAGTATTAATATTAATATACGACAAAATTTTACAAAAATGAAATTACAAATTTACATTAAGTGATTTAAATATGCGCTCTTTGTTGAAGACTCTATAATATTCCTAAAAAAGAGTTAAATCACGCGATGTATTACTTGCTATTAAGTATGAATAACTTCTCTTCCACATGAAAAAGTTCAATTTGTGAACTGAAGTAAAACGGAATCTAGCCATATCTTTTGTTATTCTATTATTTATTTTATTATCTTATTGCGTTTGATACGGGCATTTGATACGGGCTACAATGTATTGTAATATTTACTTCAGAGTCTTGTTATTATCTTGGATAGGCTTTCAATATTTCTACTGCGCAAAGGATTCACGGAGGCGAAATATATCTCATTACATACGAAGTAATCCTTCTTGTTTTCTTTACTTTCATGGGCAAACAAAATGAATTACACTTGCAATCAGCTACAGTCGCTTAATGCCATTTATCCGCGATATAATTACAAGTACAAATAAAGCACATAAGCTTCATATATAAAAAAATTACTTCAAAATGGAATTTAGGAATTGCCGCAGTAGACTTTTTCAATTCCTAGAGAGTTTTAGTTCCATTATTCGTCGAAATTTTAACAGAAACCAAATTCCAAACTTTAACACAAGCATAATCACAATTACAAAATATATTCAATCCAGTTCGGTCGGGAATATCGCAGGGCTATATATGAATAATGTTATTTCATGGGAATATCGCGGAGCCATTTATTAATAATGTTAAATAAACTAGTAAAGTAAATGGACTAAGTCAAGGATTATAATATTAATTCAGTTGTATTACAAGTTGATTCTAAATAAAATTGAGCCTTATCCTTCAAAAAAAAAAAATAACTTAACAATTATTCTGTACCGGTTGTCATCTTACTCAAACAGCATAATAAAAAAAAGTAAAATTTGAAAATACGTCGCAAAAAATGAAAAATATTCGCGAAAACTCTGCTACAAAAAACCGAGATTAGTAATTAATATTATTATTATGATTAGTATAGTAAATGACGATCACGCTCGTGTTGTTATTCTGTTATCGGGGAAAAAACAATCAGCAAAGAAGACAACAACAGTTGAAAAATTAATAAAATATTTGAGTATTTATTTGTTATATTTTAATGGCATTTTGCACTTCAACACAAGAAACAACGTTTCTAAAATAAGAACGTTCTTATATTTTGGAATACTTTCTAATTTAGTTTTACTTATATTATTCTTTTATTTAAATTTAACCTATGGTATGCTAAAATTAGTTCAAAATATGAATATGATTTCTGTACATGATATATGTGAACTAACTGACAATACGGGCTCGGATTGTATCATCAGAATTTTTCAAATCTGTGCTAAATCTTTATTCTGAAATTATCTTAAATACACTATTCCCGCCATTCCACCCGGGTAGTCTCAGGGCCCCTCCTGGGACCCGTAACGACCCACAAGTGTAAACATGGCTATATAGAGCGATGTAATGATAACGAATGCCAATGTCGAAATTCTTTTAAAAAAAAAATTGCAAACACATCGCCATTGGACGCAGAGCCTTCTAATAATTTCCTCGGAACTCACGTGTCTCTCTATTAATCATTCTTCCGTCATAATCACTCTTCTCAAAAACCTTTGACGTAGAAACTTGAAATGTTGCATGATTATTAACTCAACAGATAGCACTCAAAAATATTTACAAGAAAATATGAGAGATGAAAATAATTTTAAATTTTTTTTAAATTCTTGTATTATATATATATATACATATATATATATATATATATATATATATATATGTATATTATATATATATATATATATATATTATATATATATATATATATATATATATATATATAATTAAAGGAATTCGATTGAAGGTAGGCATTTCGAGTGTGGTTTATTTGCAAACGAAAAAACACACGCAAAAAAGAAATAATTTGCATAGTTTAAAAACAAATTTTGTTTTCAGTTTCCTTATTCACGATAAGCCCTAAAATGAAATTAAGTTATATTTATGTAATTGACTGAATTTTGAAGTCACTTTTAAATTTCATTAAAGGAACACGAAATGTTTTAACACAGTCTCACGCATGTATGCGCACACGCACGCACGCACGCTAGCACGCATGAGAGCGCACACGCGCATGCAAGCCGGCACGCACGCACGCACGCACGCTCGCACGCACGCACGCATGCAAATAATACGTAACACAAATAGACTTCACAAGACTAAAGTACTCGTTGGAATTTAATTGTTAATTGTTATATTATGAAACAAAAAACATAGGTAGAACTTTATGGTGAACTTAAATATAAATTCAAAGAAAAATGCTGAAAAATTAGAACTAAATGATATTGAAAATATATCACACCTCTTCGTAATAGGCTTCTAAGGAATTTTAGATTAAACCTAATAGAGATGTTACCAAAAAATATTGCAGCTGAAAATTAATTAGAAAATAATATAGAACAGTGTGTATTATGATAGAAAGTATGTAGACTTTCATCTCACTCAATAACAAATCTACTTGTAAAATAAAAACGTTTAAAATCTTTCTTTTTTGGAAAATTTCTTAGCTTATTAAGTTGATAGTTACGATTTTAATACTAAATGCAGAAGAGAATGTCAGGTAAAATGCATGTTTCTCTCTTTCTATGCATCATAATATTGTTTGCATCATATGTTGTTGAGAATTATTTAATAATGTTGAGATTGCTCTTAAAATTACTCTGGCCCAAAATAATGTTAACCCATAATTGACAGACTAAAAAATGGTTACATATTAAAAGATAATCTTACTCAGTTTTCAATAAAAGACATTAGTCAAGATAATAACATTGAGTAGTATATTTTAAAGGAAGAGTTATTTAATATTCTAAATACCATTTTCAGGTTAAAAGTTTGATTTTAACATACTTGATCCACTAAAGACGAAATTAAATAAAACAAAAGCTCATCACTATGAGCTCAAATATGTATTAAATAAACATGATGATTTGTACTGAAAATAAATTATTAATTCTATGTTTTTCTATTGTCACCCTATTGCCTTCTTAGTTACTTGCAATTTCAAATTCATACGTCATTTTCAAAAATAGTTTTTTTCGTTAGTTTTTGTGCAAACTGGTATTATTATAGATCGTTGAGCTTGTGAATGTTACTTATTCTTTCTCGTTTATTCAGAATTTGTTTCAATTAAAATATTTACCGTCTGCAAATACTAAACCTTCTCCAGTCCAATTGTTTCCAAAAGGGCATAATTAAATTATCTTTCTGTTGACTAGTAAGTGTAATTTTCGCAGCTAACGGATGTGATATCTCGGAATATATAAAATTCGGGAACATTTATTAAAAAACTTTTAACTACTACTCTGCCTGATTCCTCTCTGCCTAATAAAATTGTGACATTTATTCTCACGCGCGTTTAGTTGTGACGAGCAAATACTATCCATTGTTGCGAGCGAGGCAGCTGTGGAAGTTTCGCGATACGCATTTGACCAATTGACCCGGGGCCGGCGCGTGTTGCTTCTGAGAATTATTATTACTTTCAATATCAATAGTTTATTTGTTAATTCTAATGCACTCGTCGTTAGAAATATCTACAAAAACGGAACTCATCCTGAGTTCTTTTTTATAGATATTTCTGAGACAATTTTAAGCAACTCATTTAACATTTATAAAACTCAAATGAAGTAAATAGTATGGTCCCTATTTTTGAGACCAAAATAAACACCCAACGAAATATTTTTTTTTCGGGTTTATAGAATGATGTGTATTATAAAATATTCTTCCACATATTGAAGCCATAAATGTATATCCCAAAAATATACATTTCAGATCGCCGTCATTTTTTAGATATTAGATGTGTCCCAGAAAATTGTTCGCGAAATTTGATTTTGGTTCTCGTCAGAGTTATTATTTTGCAAAATTTGCATTCTGATTGTGTGTAACCTGTATAAATTTTAGGTAATACGAGTAGTAGCTACAGTTAAGAGCAAGAGGGTTTTAGCCCACGAGTAGACGGATGCTATGCAGAAAGAAATATGATTCCATCCGAGCCCTTCAGGGACGAAACCCTGCTTAATCTCGTAAAGTGAAGGAACTTAGCGAAAGTCAGTTTTATGTTTTAAGTTATAAACATTGCTGCAAATACACACCGGTGTGTGTCTTACCTACTTGCTGATACCTTGCATTGAATGCCACATCAAACGGTATATTCACTTTGTGTATTATGTTAACACGTATTAGTTGTTCCGCATTCGAATAAAACTACATATATAAATATATATGTATATATATATATATATATATATATATGTATATGGTCATAGTTACAAAAATTTTAATAAAATCATGTCACTGTTACAAAGACGTAACATAACATGCCTTTCTCATCTGAGCAATCACAGAATCAATTGGTTTTATTTTGACAGTCTGAACATCATTTCTCGACCTGCCACCTAATAGCCCGTTTCGTTCATGCATAGTGCTAAACGGTTTTAAACAAATTTAATAAACCTTGTTAGTTTTACGATATGTTTTGAGCGTTTCAGTGCCCTCTGTTTATGTTTACTTCTTGAAGTACAAAGTCATATTAAGTGAGAAATAAGAAAAATTACATTTCCAAACAAATATAATTTGTATGTAGTCTGCGTAATTGTCCACCGGAAACCTTCGAAATTTACTTATGATAATCACGTTACATAGATATATGCATAAAACAAATTAAACACTGATGTAATTCTATGTGTAGGAAGCGGATTGGATCGGAACTGTCGATAGATATAATATTTTTGTCTATTTTTATTAAAATCATACTTGAATTTTTATTTTACCATAATTGTTGAAAATAATAAAATTATATAATAATTATTACAGGTTTTTGCTGTTTATTTTCAGCTGAAAATATAACTTTACGTGCTGTATGTGGCTTCAAGATTTCTGTGTGGGGTTAACACCACGATTCAAATGTGTGGCGAAAACATCGTGTAGAATTTAGATCAGAGCGTTGGGAGGATAAAGAAGCGGTAGCAAAAAGTAGCATCTGTTTCTACAGACCTGTTTAGTTACGGCGGGAACGAAAAATATTCCGCGGTCTTCTGACATTTACCATATTAAATTCATATCGACATTATAAACCTACAACCTTCTCCGGATGTCATATTACATCTCTATCAGATTTTATTTAAATCAGTTTGATGACTTAGTGTGAAGACGTAAACAAGCAGGTTATTACACGTGCACACTCACTTTTTCATTTATAATAGATAAAAATAAACAACTTCCTTGTATGTGTTAAATTTGTGATCATGCTTTCATTAAAGAATAAATAATGGAATTTACATTACTTACTACTTATTATTTTAAAAATTCGATTATTTCCTTTATATATTTTTCACCATCTTCTTATGAGTTTGCATATTTTTCTATTTTAAAAAATATTAAATTTATTTGCCTTATTTGCTTCTCGAATACTAAAATCGTACGTTTTTATCTTCATTTGCCGTTTTTATATCCTTAAATTCTACTTGCAGCTCAGAAAATTATCTGGATTAATGTTAATTTTTGATAATAGTCTGTTTTTTTTCCAGTATTTCAATAAGTTTATGAATTTCAGTAGACATAGGACATTACGGAAGCCGCACGGGTGTTGGTGGCAGTCAATACAAAAAACCCATAATGACTGCTTTTGCACTGGCCGGAATCTGTACGGCAGCAGAAAAAGGACAGAATAGTCATTGAATCATTATCGTAAGCGATATTCTGTTTTAATTTATAACGTGTTTGTAATGTGATACTTTTAGTATAAATTTGAAAAAGAAATACGCTTCTTCACGTAGTTGAACAAAGTTAAGCAAATACTTCTTTTTGGCAAGGACTGTGTTTATTGCTAAAAATGTTATATGTCTTTCACATTTATTCATAAAAAAAATAATTTCTAGAAAACTCATACTTTATATTCTCGACGTTGAACAATTTGCCTATTCCTCTTTTATCATGAAAATAATTGGCAAACTCTTAGATCTATATTCTGAAAAGTTATCTTCAAGAAAAAATTATTCACCTTCGGGAATCATTTCATCGTTCAAAAACGAAATTATTACATCTGTCTTTATATACTGACAATTCTGAATATCTGAATAATAAAAAAAATACATACATATATTTACAATTTTCTGCTTTAGTGAAAGTGAAACTAATTTTTTTTTTAAACAATTAACAAAATTTCGACACCTTTAAAAATGAATCAAATTTATATAAAGCAGTGGCGAATTTTGTATATTTTAAACGTTTAAATATTTAAATCAAATTTAAAATATAGCAAAATTTAGGGAAAACTTTTCACGATTCAACATATCTTCGTTTATAGAAATTATCAAATTTAATTTTTTTTTGCTATAGCTATTATAGTAATCTTGCTATACTAGAAACGATATAAAAGTTATCTAAATAACTATACACCAATAAGTCATATTTCGCAAGTATGCAAACTATTGTTCAAAGTAATAACGAATAGATTGACTGACCACTGGCAATAAGGGTGCTTATTGAAAAAGCTACAGAATACAAATTCCCCTTATGGCTAGCATATGTCGACTACAAAAAAACAGTGTGGAAATATCAGCAGTGCAAAGGTCTCTCAAAATGCGAGAATAGACTAAAGATACAGGAAATATCTATAAGCATGCTACTCTGAGAGTATCTTTGTCACCATTATATTGCAAACTCATATCTTTATGAAGAGGAGATAGAGAGGAAGACACAATAACACCCAAACTTTTAATATAGGCCTATGATATCAGGCTTACGTTTAAATAAATTGAGGTTTGCGGACGATATAGTTCTATTTTCTAATGATCCAGATGAACTTCAGACTATGATTCTGGAACTGTATGAAACCTCGCCGTCAGTTTAGCTCGAGATAAATCTGGATAAGACAAAAGTTGTGACATCGGAAACGAATAGCCTGGCGACTATAAATGTGGAAGATACTATACTCGAGCGCGTAGATAAGTACGTATACTTGGGCCAAGAACTACAGATGGGTAAAAAGAACCAGATCAACGAAGTAGACAGACGTATATGGCTGGGTTGGGCAGCCATTCCCAAATTCGAGTTCACCTTTAAAATGAACATAAAGAACCTTTGAAAGCACGCATATTCAATTACTGTGTACTGTCTTCACTTACGGCACTAAACTTGGGTAAAACAAAAGCCGTCCTGCAAAAGGTTATTGTTACTCAAAGGCGATGGAAAGAAAGTTGGCCGGGATCTACTTAATGGATCGCAAAACAAATAAGTGACTTCGAAGACAAAGCAAAGTAGCTGACATTACAAAGAGAGTGGTGAAATTTAAGAGGCAGCGGGCTGGTCACATTGCTCGAGAGTCGAATTTATGGTGCAAAATTCTCTTGGAGTGTAAAAGACCAGCTGGGTGGTCACAAATAAGATGGAAGGATGACATAATGAAATATAGGGAACAAACTGGATTCACACATACGAAAATAGAACCGAATGTTGTACATTAAAGGAGGCCTACACCAAAATGGTTGAGAATGGCTTATTATGATAATGTTATGAATTTATTTTTATTTTAATTTTAAAAGTAAACAAATTGTCTGTCGACCTGCGCATTCCAAGTACAAGAGCTTCATTTTTATCTTTTATCTTGAAATAGTGGATACTTAAAGAGTTCAGTAATAATACATTACTATAAATACTATAAAATGACTATTAAAACTTACATCACAAAAAGGACAAAGTAGTGTGGCCAACTTAGCAAAAAGGTGATGAAAAATATACTGACCAAGCAAATTTATAAGGATGTAAAAATGTATCTAAACCGTTGATTATACATTTGTAGGAAATTGTATAATTGTGAGGTAGGCAATGAACGTATTTTCTCATTGAATACTCATTTATCAAGAGCGTTGTGATATTATGCACATATTATGCACACCGATTGAAAATAAAATTATTTAATAACCTTCAGTAAAATATTTGATGTACTATACAGTAAGAAATTCAAAGACCTTATCGAGACAAGTAAAATGACCCGATGGATCTATCTTTTCCTATTAAAACATCTTTATACTCTTTTTATCTCCATCATCACCTGTTGTCATCGGAAACATTTTTTTATACAAAGTTTCAAGTCTTAAGTTTCAAGCTTCACATGAATTATATATTAAAAATTTTGTCGCCGATAGATTGAAAATAAAGTAAATTAAATAAAAGCTTTTAAAAAAAACTAAAGGTATAAGGTCTGATTTAGATGTGGATATAAAATTTAATGCGAGGGATGCTGCATGAACATTTGAGACAATTTTATTCTTTGCTGAAAACGTTCAGAGATTACGTCATAAGTCAAGAAATAGTATTAAGTTTCTTCGTAGTTGAATAAAAATTAATAATTTCATCGTGATTGAATATAAATTAATAAGGTCAAAACAGGGAAAGATCGAATGCAATATCACAAATTGGTTGATAAATTAATGAAAGTTATGAGTATTCTGTTTCCACCAATTTCACTTTGCATGAAATATGTATTCAAATTATTTAACTTTTGGAATTCGTTCTCTCACGCTACATCTGTTATAATTTCATTATTTGGGATTTAAATAAACGGTAAAGTAAAAACTTAATATTGTATTTATTCTGAATCGTTTGAGTGATTTGTGGCGATATTTCTTCTCTGTATCCATCAATATTTTATTAAAATAAGAGTTAGCTGCTGATGTCAATTGACTGATGTTTAAAACTTTTTTAGAAAAGTGTGTTAAGTAATTTAAATTAATTTGAAAAAAAAAAAAATTAAATGAGATAATAATAAAGGTTAATGAAGGGTATGAAATGAAATGGTTTCCGTTAGACATTCAGAAAATTAATCTACTAGTCAATATCGGCACGTGCTTAAGTGTTGACAAGCCTACAAAGATTTTTTGTTTAAAAAAAATTAAATTGGAATTTGATGGATGTATACTTGAGGTAAAAAGAATTGAGAAAAAATGACCAAAATTTAAAGAAAATTTTTTTTGTGAAATAATTTTCCTGATGTGCGAAAAAATCATCTAGTTTATACACATATATGTTTGAGTCTGAAGTAGCAAATGAAAATTGTTTTTCAAAAAATTTAGGTTTAAACTTCGTAGATATATTTTGAGAAAGACAAACTATTTAACGCAACAGGTCAACAATAAACTTATTTTGTTAAATGTTATTTGTTTTGATTAAATTATAATCACATCAACCAAATGAAATGATCCCCAAAGTAATATAAACATGATACGAGCAGAGTTTCTTAAACTGAGCTAATTTCGTTTTATTCCTAAATCAGCAAATTGCTTACAAATACAAATATAAATTTAGAAATGCAAGACCATAAGTTTAAAAAACAACGAAAATAAATAATAGATGAAATAAACGTTATTTTCATAAAAAATAATTAATGTAGCTGGTCAATTATAAACAGTTTTCACATGTAAAATTAAACATATTTTTTTATCGTAGTTTAAATTTTCTTATGTACGGCTTTAATGTAAGCTAATAAATGGTAGTAATTTTAGAGAAATCATGTTATGGTTTTCCCTAAGATGTCCAAAAAATAATTGCTAGCACGTTCCCATGCGTACTTTACTCTTAACTTGCTTGCAAAAATTATTTGTTTAAAAAAAGAAATAAGTTGAAATTTGATAGATATAATTTAATAAACCTAAAGTAATCAATACAACCAAATAAAGTGGTCCCAGAAGCAAGATGAACATATTATAACTGGAATTTCTTAATCTAAAGAAGTAAATTATTACTATTAATGTATAAATTCTTACAACAATAGACATAGAAATTATGTAAAACGAAAACAATAAAAATATTTTAAAAACTAACGAAAATTAGTAACGATTGTACAATAGTACAACGAAACAACAGAATTTAAATACGAAATTTATTTAGGTATCTGGTAAATCTGAAATAGGTTTTCATATTAAAAACATTTCATTCAATATAATTATTTCAAAAATTTTACAGTTTTGCTTAGCGATACTTCAAACTGTCCGATATCAGACACCTAGAATACTTAATTTATTAAAAGTATTTTCTATGAAGTGAGTTCTTATCTTAAATTGACTTTTTTTAAATTTGTTACGTAAATCGTGTTACTTTTTATATACACATTTTATATGCACAAAAGTTGTTAAAATTTTTTTTGTGTTCAGTTGTTGCGTCAATGGATTCTTATTCAACTTTTTATTGCAAATTTATTTGCACTATGTTGGAGGTTTTTATAAGAACGTAGATAATTTTTTAATAATTTATTATCTAACAATTTAGAAAAAAACGCAACTAAAAGAACAGTAGTCTCCTAGTCCTCCAACGATTGCTTAAATTTCTAAGTTTCCTTATTAAATTATGAGTTAATTATTTTATTTACTGCTAGTTAATATCTATTTTCAAATTTGAATATATTGTGAACAAAATCATGAACTTCCTCAACATATGATAATACCTCAAAATATTATAATTTTATATATTACACAAAAGACATTCAAGGCAAAAGCAAAAATAAATTTTCGTAGAAAAATCGTAAAATTATGGAAGATTATGTTATCGCCCTTCTTTGGAATATACAGTATAGAATAGCATTTTCAGGAAATTTATCCCTATATACATCTCAAAAATTTTTACTTTAAAATTTGCTCCCTAATTTTTCACCACTTAATTTATTCAAAATAATACATTTTTGGACTTTCAAGGAAATTTATCACAACTTAAACACTCTTTTATAATTTGCTGTATTTAGTGATAATATTTATCATTTAAAGTCTAATTGTGACCGTGAAAATTATTAGGTCTTAGTATTTTACAAAAAGTATTTTATAAAACCTCTTTGTTTAATGTTTTAGAAAGCTGTTTCGAAGAAGATAAAATATTTTTTCAATGGAGAGAAAACAATTTGTTCCCTCGTAAGTGCCGATGAGTTCATTATTCCTGTTTTTATCAAAATATTTGGTCTGTTATTTAAACCTGTATCTATAATAATTCTCGAAGAACAACGCATGACATGCGATTAAATTTATGTTTAAGGGACAGTAGTACCTGCATATATTAAATTGTCGGTTGCTATTTCCTATCTCAATACAAATAATTGAAAATAGTTAGAATGATGCATATTATATAATGGAAAGAAAACCTATGTTAAAAATATTTTAAATGAACTCTCAAAACTAGTCCAAAATTTTACACCAGACGCTGAAAAAATACCTCTGGCGTTAACCTAACCGCGATTATTTTAGGCACACTCTTAATCCAGGTAAATAATTGTTTAATAGTTGAGTGAATTAGTATATACTAATTGAAGCCTGATAGAATTTCCTTAGGTATATACGTTGAAATCTTACAGGGAAAATTGGGGAAAAACTCCACCCGAAAACAGAGCTTCCACCACGAATTCAAAAACAGTCGAAAAAAGTTTTGAAATAAAAGTAGAATGTAAAATTTTAATAATAATGACCCTACATACTAAATCTGTGTATTGGATACAATACACAGATTTAGCATAGCTAGTCTTCGAAAAGAAACGTATCAAAAATTAATAAAAAATTACCATTTCCAAAAAAGAAAATTTAGCTGCAAAAAAGAATTCCCATAGTGTTTTCCTTTCGGAATATTCTTGTCTTTACACGATGCTATCTACGTCGAACATCAGAAATTTTGAAATATTGATAATTATGCGAAGTCGGTTCGGAAAAAATCAGAATTTTAAGTAGCTGAAACGAGCAGATACTCTTTGCTTCTTAGGATCGCATGTAATCAGTCACACATCGGTAGCACTGAAAGCTACACGTGGACTAAGGTGATTCGGGTACCTATGATCCGACGTATATTTCTGTTCTGTAATTATCGCAAAGAATAAATAAGTTAACGTCTGGTTAGGAATTTTTGATAATTTAGAATTACCAAGGACATATTGAACGAAAGGCTTGATATATATATATATATATATATATATATATATATATATATATGTATATATATATATATTTATATGTATATATATATATATATATATATATATATATATATATTTATATATATATATATATATATATATATATATACATATATATATATATATATATATATATATATATATATATATATGCATGCCAACTTCAGAAATGTCAATAATTATAATATTTTCAAAATACCGAACAACTCATATGACTCTGTTATGTTTATTCAATCGATATAACCATAGTCAAGATTATTGTGCCAGATATTAGGAATACTAATAAGAGTAATTTAAATAAATACATACAAAATGTACCAAAATAATATTTTATTTATAAGTAAAATAAATTATGATATTGGAGACAATATCCTCAACATTAACGTTTTATTTAATGGGAGTTTGTCTCGGGTGATTTCTTAATTGTACCTTAATAAGTACGTTGTATATCGGGTTCGTACAATAAAAACTACACTGTGTTTACTGATAAAATTAGGAAGAATTAAAGCAAATTTACAATGTAAGCAATCAAAATATATATCCTCATAAAAACGAAAATTACACAAAATACAACCATCATATTCATGCTACTTATTTACCGCATGATTTATTTATCCATTGAGCGACTTTTGTTATAAATTCTAAAAATGCATGTTTGGAATTAATAGGAAGGAAGCATAAGTTATAAAGACGATAATAAATTCGAGATTAAATCACTTTCAAATCATTGGATATTATTGTCATAAAATTCAATCTTTGAAAAGAGAAACTTGTACACGATACTTTTTCGATTATTAAATTCCTCTGGAAGTTTCATCTGCATAATATGGGGTAAGCTATAATAAACAAAACTAGGTTTTTAATAATTATTTTACGGTGACATACTTTAGAAATAACCTATATATCACTAATTAGTGTCGCTGTCATTAAAAAAATGAGTGTGCTTAAGAGCATATAGTAAAAATTTAAACTTATCAACCAGTATAATTTTATTGCACATGTGGGAAATTTTGAATACGAAACATAAAAGAAAACAGGTGAAATTAATTAATTTTATAATATCGTAATAAATGTGATATACTGGTTCACAAAAATACACTCAATTTATTTATAAAAAGTACAATCACTTATAAAAAAGACCAGAAAATAAATCTTATTTTTTTTCATTATAAGTGTGAACTTGATATGCTGAGTATACCTTAAAGAGTGAGAGAGAGTTTCTTTTGAATTATATTAATGAATAATATTTTGAAAAAAAATATTTAAAAAAGAAACTCGGTGGGATTTGAATAAAGGCCGCAGACAATTCAATATTTCGTTCTGTTAAACCATGACTAATTTACCGTACACTCAAAACTTATAACTACTCAAGTAAAATCAAGCAAATTTTTATAAGATTTATGATAAAGAACTATATAGATTCCACTTTAAATAAGATCAAAGAAAAAAATACCAGCATCGATATTCGATCTCAGTCTTCCGTCGTTTTTCGTAATCCAGAGTTATACCGCTGTAGCAATGTCTCGCCAACCGAACGAGTGGAGACAGTACACTAACTCGCCTCCACTCATTCGGTCGTTTTCGGCATTGCACCGAGTATACCAGAAGATGAACTTTCGGCCACACTCGTCCTACCGCCGAGTATGACGAGGTACCCTAGGCTATCAGATCGAAAGATTTTCGAAAAGCCCCAACTATTTAAAAATAACCCAAACTTTTTGAAAATGTTCAATTACCTTTAATTTTAATCACTACCATTAACATGTGTTTGTTTGCATGAACATCTATGGATTTTTTCCTGTGTACTTTCCGAATTTTAAAATTGTAAAAACATTAAAGTATGTAAAAAGTATTTGAATATATCTGCACACATAAATTTTCCCACATGTGTATATAAATATGGTTATTTTAAATAAATGTAATTCGATTCGTATAAAATTTTGTTTTGAACATAAATGTTTTCTTATTAATTTGTTCAACATTTGTGTCAAACAAAATGAACAACTAACTTGACAGCGTCTCTTTATTATATATTTGATAATTATTCTTGCATATTCACTTAACTTTTCACCAATAACCATTTCACCGATACTATTAATTCATAAATATTTTAATTTACGGTAATATTAATTCATAAATATTTTAATTATAATGTGCAAAAACGTTTCTCACTCAAAATTAATAATTATTTGCCCACACTGTACAAACAAACGCGAGCTACGCACAATTCATTTTAGTAACTGATTTGGCATTTTAGTTCTGTTAAAAATGAGAATTCATTGCTCCTTTGATTCATTTTGTTTATTTTATTCTTTTTTCCACGCATCTGTTTCTGATTAATTTCTACTCCGTTTTCCTTCCTTTAATTTCATAAAACTAAAAAAATATTAAATATTGTCACATCTTCCACACCAATTTCTTTATTTTTTTTTACTTTTACACAGACCCAGCGACAAACATAAAATATTTTCGAATGATTTATTCAATCTCATGAAGTACTTTATTCTTTCCAGTAATTTTAACAGTATAAGCTTGTTCAGAATTCATCAGTTGCAGTCTACCGACCATAAAGTTACAGTGTTTAGTGAATTATGTTTCAAAGCTAATTTTGAAAAAGCTCCTGTAAAATATATTAGAATTAAGCAAGATACTGCCACTTAGCTTTATTATATTCGAAAATTATTTTTAAAAGATATCTAGCCAATAATAAAATACAAAAACCCATCAATCACTTTAAGAACATTTTAAAGTGCCAAATGCTTAGAAACGAGTTTGTGCTATCTAATGCATTTAGTAATTCCAATATTTCAATATGTATTAAATCCATATTTAATGCTTTAGGCCATAAGTGGATTATATTATGAAAAACTTTTACACGCTTCATTTCCAGACGCGATGCTATCATCAATGAAAACTTCTTTAAATTTACTGTGCTGAAGAATAAATTACGTCCTCACACTACTCTGCTAAGCTGTAGAATAAATGATGTTCTATCACTTTACTAAACTATATGACAAATAACGACCTGATACTCCACTCTACTAAGCTGCAGAATAAATGACATCCTAATACTCTACTAAGCTGTAAAATAAACGACGTCCTAACATTTGATATAATCTTGTAATGTGTACCAGAATTACCTGTATGTCTTAAAAAGCTGTAATTCTGTTTATATTATATTATTTTTATCTATCATTCTGTTTTCATTATTTAGCCCATATCGTATTTTTGTATTCGCATGCATGTGAATATATGGGCATGTGAATATATGGGCTAATATATGGGGAATATATGTGAATGTATGCATGTGTTATATATCATATGCTATTGAACAAAATTGGTACATTTAAATTATTTAATACATGAACCGCGTATGTTTTCATATTTATTGAATGGTTGAAACCATTGTGAATTGTATGTAAACGTTGTGAAACACTGTATTTTACATAATATGAGATTCGCTGCTCTGCGATTCCGGCATTACAATATTCTATATTTATATGAAATCTTTTCTAGATGTATTATGTAAATAAGTGATATTGATATGACTGAAAATATAATATTTCAACATTACGAGAAATGAATTTTGAATATATCATTGAATTTATTTTATTTGTTAAATTTTGGATATCACTTTACCATAAACATAATGAAGGCACTTTTGCCATCGTTTTTAGGAAAATATGCAAAAATGTGTCATTTATCATTATCAAATGAATAAAGTCAGTTTTATCGTTTCAAAAAATTTTAAAAATATATCATTATGTATACACATAACAAAAAATTATTCAATATTTTTATATAATTAATTGAATTACTGATTTATTGAAAACTTGCCAAAGGGAGTTTGAATGAATTGCAAGAAACAGGAAGAATTTCTTTCCATATACTATTTATTTTTCAATATATGAGTAGTAAATACTACGTTTCAGGCTTTATGATTTTGAAATCACGCATGAAATTTTAATTTATTACAGCCTTTTGTTTTAAAAATCTTTGTTCTAAATTTCTAGTTTCACACAAAAATTTTATTTCAATAATTATCAAGTTAAATGAATTAGGAAGTAATAATATTTTAACAAATTAATTTTCTTAAATAATAATTAATTTTTAAATTCAAATTAATATGTTAACAATGAAATTAAGTTTAATGAAATAATGAATCTCAATTCTTTACTGTTTTACGACAAACGAAAATTCGCCATCTGTATGAAAAATTGGCATTCACTGACCTTAAGGGAACAAAATGGTTGTCGAAGTTCATTGCTGCTCCACCAGATGGGCATCTGAAGATGATGATGTAGAATCTCGACTCAAAGCTGATCTTAAGTGATCGTATCAGGATAATTCACGATGTGATTTAAATTGGAGAAAACCTTTTAAATGTGTCTCCCGAATAAAAAAATCAGGACCAGTTTCATTTTTTATTTTTATATTACACAACTCGTTAATCTTCTTATACTCATACTTTAAATTAAGATATAGAACTTTCTCGAATTAATATTCCGTAGCACAGTCCGATTTAAAATTAAAGTTTTGCCTAGGCCATGCGGCTAAGATGTGTAGATTGTTCACGCTCTCTAAGAGTTCAAAGAAACTGATATTTTGCAACTACGGTATACAATAATTACCCTAGCCTTTTACGAGTTTAAAGTAACTGCTTAGAGAACTTACTGTTAGGATATACATTTAAAAATCCGCGCACTTCAATAACTAAGAGTTTAAGAGTAACTGATCACAGAACTTTACTGCTTGGATATACAATTAAAGATCCTCGCACTTTTATATTTGAAAGTAACTTTGCGGCTAGGATATATAGTTATTATCCATGCCCGTTGAGAACTCAAAAGCAACAGAAAAACATTATTAACGATGTATACTTGTAGAAGGTTTCGACTCAAAAGAATTCGAATGCAAGAGAACGAATGGAAAATTTTGCTAAAAGAGCGCGTAAAAACAAAGGATAATTTTATTATTTAAAAAAGGAACGCAGCAGAAATTCTTTCGAGAATGTTCTATGCTTTACAGAATTATTCCATATTTCAATAAAGTCAATACCATGTTGCTGGCACTTAAACATTAGAAAGCCATACAGAAGAAAAAAAAGACCATTCGGACTATTAATAATTTGACAAAACGTCAAGTTCACACAGGTGGCGAGACTCACACAGGTGGCGATGAAATTAAGTTTAACAAATTTAATTGATATCTAAAATAAATGATTCTCATGCAATAATTATAAAAAAAATAAAATATCATCATTTTGAATTATTACAATTTTCAACCAGTAGTTTATATATCTATATATATATATATATATATATATATATATATATATGGATCGATATTTACTGCTATTTCTGTCTGGACATTCAATTTGGGACATTTGAATGTGAATTTTAAAAAGGTAATACTATTGTCGTCAGACATTAGTTAACGTTGGCGCCATCCCAGAATATTAAATTTTTAATTTCTACATTGCAATGAATATGTGCATATGGGTCGAAAATTGGAGAGCTGGGACCCAGCAATACAAAAAGTAATATTCAAATTTTGTCAGCTTAGTTAATTAGACCGCAAAATAGCAAATCATAACAACTATCCAAGAAATATGGTATATAACGCAGTGTAGTATTAGGAAATCTATAATAAAGTGAGAAAGTTCCCAGAAAGGCAAAGCCCAGAAAAACAGCTCCGCAGTAAAATCGTAGGATAGTCACAATTACCACGAGAAACCCCGTTGAAAGCTTTATATATAAACACACTCATATGTAATAAAGTGAAATTGTTTATATAATCTTGATATTTGGCACAAAAATATCTTATTTCAAAATCTAGGTTAAAATTGTAAATGATTCATACAGTTATATAGTTATTATTATTAATAGTTTCAAAATGTAAAAAAATTCGCTAAAATGCCTTTTATAACAAAAGAACTCATGTGGTATTCTACTAAAGAAAATTTTTAAAATACAATAATCTTCGTTTAATTTTTTTTTCGTCAATTGCCATGGAAAATAAATAATCTTTTAAACTATTACAAAGTCGTATACATACTTAACATGTTATATTATGCCCCTAATTCTAAGGGTATTTTCATATATCGAAATTTCGCTTTAAAACATGGTGTATTTAACTATATATTTTAATGCATTAATTAACCAAAACCTAAGTAAGTAGCTCACTAATTAATATTAATATTTTAATGTTGTGTAGTTAGTAACCCATCTAAAATATTTCTGTGATAATGTCGTACAACAATAATAAGTACCTGATGACGTTGTATTGTTAAGCAAAAATGTAATTACACAAGTTTTTTTTCGTAAATCAAAAAGTAAATTGGAAATCAAACTTTTAAATAATTTAAATGCAAAATATTATCTCTCTTAAATTGTTTTTAATTTTTATTTTTTTGCAAACAATGTAAATAATATAGCTAATTAAAAACTACACTAAATTTGTTTTAACGATTGATGCTTGCTATTGTCATTATTAAGATTAGTTGTTCTTTTATTACCGTCAGTAAATAATTAATTTAAGCAATAACATCTTGTTTATATAATACGGTCACAGATTTCATACTCTCAGTATTCTTGAAATTGAATAACATGAAAATATTTGCTTCGTTCAAACATATTGACTGGAAAGTGACTAAAACAAAGTTATATACAGATACCAAAACAAAGATATATGCTAATAGTCTGATAGTATTCATTGTTTTCTTTAAAATTAGGTATCTATTGTAGTCAGTTAGTTACGCATGGGAAGTAAACCACATTTTCTTATTTATTCGCTATGACAATTATTTTACAAATTTCCATAAATAATGCATGCATAGCATTATAAAACTATTAGTGGCTTTTAATTGTTTTCGATACGTCGCATAATAACAGTTATGATATATGTTCATATATGCAAATTAATTGCTACATAAAGCTACTTATGAAGAAAATAATAAATATCAGTTTAAAGTTCCTGAGTATTTTTTCCTGATATGAGTAACAAGAAAAGAAATTTGGCTGCATTATTATATTAATTCCAGAATTAGTGTACGAAATCGATATCTGGTATTTAAAAGTCTGAAAACTTTAACGATAATTAAGGACTATTTACGTCGGTGGAAAAGAAAATGGCCATGATATTTTTTATAAAGATAGAAAAAAATATGCGTAGAAAGGTGGTAATAGACTGAAGGAGTGGTATACAGAAATATATGCGTCGTGGCTTATTAATAAAACTTAAAAATATTGAACAAACTTGCCTCCTGATACTTGACGGCTGTATTGTTACAACGCCTTGGCGCGTCGGGCAAAATACCACCTACACACAGCCCTAATATATTATTATTTTGCTTTGTTCCCTAGAGTTAGGAATAAAGAGTATAGATGAAGATTTATTTTAACGATAGCAAAACAGTTTCTGCTTCTTACTCGTGCGGTTTCGGCGAATAAACATGTACATAGTCTATCAGGGAGAATATTTTGAAAACGTGAAGAATTCAAGAATTAAATTCCAAAAAAACTTGTAGTCACTCTTTTATTCGTAAGTGTTAAAACTAATTTCTTTTTAATTAACTTGAGGTCTACCATAACATAAAATATTTAATACAATATTCCTCCTTTCCTTAAAATTCTTAATTTTGTCAATAACCACCTTACTTTTCCAAGGGTATAAAACCAAAATAATATTTACTATCAAGTAAAGCTAGTTATTATAATGCTTAATCATTTCTTTTTTCAAAATTACATTTTTTTACATTTAAAAAATTAGAAAACTTTGTAAACATTTCAAAATTAATAAAGATAAAAATAAATGCAATTTGAAATACGCTATTAAATATCTGAAATAAAATAAAAAAGAGTAATATGGAACTAAACAATTATCAGAATGGAACTTTTTCTGAAAATCCTTGAAATATTTATTGAAATTAAATTTTTTGTAAAACTTATATATATATATGATTATAGAAGGTTTTATGATTCGGCTTCAAAACTATCAGGGCCTGAAACTGAAACTGGATCCCTTACTTCGCTTAGGACCATTTTATTGATAGCACAGAAGGTTTGTTTTAAATAATAATCGAAATTAATCATTAATAGGTGAACAATAAAATCAGTAATAAAGAAAATTCGTTAACTTACAAATTAAAAAAAACTGTGTTAAAAATTAATTTATCTGCAATTAAAACGATTTAATATTTGTTTAGAACAGACCATCGTAATACCATAGCTATTATATATTTAATATATTTTTACAAAACGTGTATTTCAGTTAATATATTGGATTATTTCATAAGTTTTAGTTTCATTTAAGATGACAGGTAAACCTTTTTTGGATATGTCTAGATTAAAGATGTTTAGATTAAAGAAACTATTTGGACAAATCGTTATAAGAAGGATGCATGTAGGTTGTAAAAAGAAAATGGCAACAAATAAAAGTGATTAAAATTATTTTAAATCTAGGAAAAAAACTACTTTTCTGCGATATCTTTAGTCTTATTCTATTATTAAAGAAAATTCTCGAAATCGTGCGTCTTATTCTTTGATTTCGTCAGTAAGATTAGTTGTATCTATAGAAGTAACATAGATATAGAAGAAACATATTTGAATTCTTAAAATGTTTTTTTACATACAAATTAACTACTGTATCATAATATTTTCGTTTTTTGTATTATTTTTGCTATATGTATATACATTGTATTTAAGTCTTTTAAGTATACATATATATATATATATATATATATATATATATATATATATATATATATATATATATATATATATATGTGTGTGTCGTATTACCTTTTTTCCAAGTATAGGTGAGAATATATATTACTAACTTTAAATGTAAAATACTTTCTTTAATTTGATTGAATACTTTCCAAATAATGAAAACGCTATTTTGCTGTTCTTTGCTTTGTTTTTATGCTAAATGCATAAAATATACAAGCGAGAAATCCAGGCGTAACAAAATCGGTTAAGAATAAATAGAACTTTGGTTTTTACAAAATGGTTTTAATTGTGGTGTAAAAATATATAATCATTTCGAAAAAGTTATAAGAATAATTCTATGTTCAGAGACTATATTCGGTAAACAAGCATTTGGACATGACGGGGTATTAAAATTGGGGTTGGGGCCATTTGTTTACATCGTTGAATTATGACTTTTTCTCTTCGATTTCTTTGGATGCCAATTTATATTTTATAAAATCTACGTAACAAAGAACGTAGTTTTAATCATAAAGGTGATTTGGTACACCAAATTGTATTAATTTGAGGTATAGTGAGAAAAATACATTTTTATTGCATTTGAATCGCAATTTTCATAGGGATTTTTTGGAAACGAGTGAAAATTGTCATATAATTCCTCGATATTTTCTATTTAGTTTAATGAACAAAATTACATATATGTTATTTATTCTGTATGAATAATATTATGTCATTGATTATGTATTCTATATTAAGAAGTTTTTTAAATTCCTGCTAAAACCGATCAGTTTTATAAGTTTAAATGAAATGTTTTGATAAATCATATATATTTATTCGACAATCATTTACTTATTGGTACCGCTTAAATGCAACTCCTCATCATGGTATAGAGATAGTTGTATTCTAGTTGTATTCTAAAAAGAAGAAAAAAATTAAATATTAAAAAATATATAAATAATTTTACCGATACATTTATACATAGGTAAGTATTATTAATCTCTAACGGTGCATGCATTTGCATTTATCCACATAAATTTCCAAATGGAAAAAATGGAATTTTTTAAGAAATAAATTGTAAATTTAATAAAGTTATGTACTGAAAATTCTTGAATTTTAATTTTCAATTGTTGTCTTTTCTTAACAAAAAAATAATATACTCCAAGAAGCGCCAAAAAACTATCAAACAAGTCTTCAACTTTTCTGTTTTGCTTACTAATGGGCTAAAACGTTTTGCGATAAACGTTGTGTTCGCTATGCAAAGTTTGGTGAAACTTCGTCTTTCACACAATTTAATAATTTAAATCTATATTCAACTATTATAAAGATTGTGTAAAACCTTTGTATCGAATTAATTTCTGATTATTGATATTTTGATTGGAATTACATGTAAACTATTTTGTTTGTTCTATCTAAAGTAACTAACTAATGTTAGAGCAATAAATCATTGTTGTAGATAAAGTGAAATTATTTAAATCAGTCGTTATAAGGAAGACATTTTATTCATAAATAAAATGTCTTCCTATCAAGCTCTAGCGGAATCGCACTACGAAGGTTCCGTACACATTTATCCATTTACATACCAAAAATCTAATGGTATATATAATTTCTATTAAATTTTTATTTTTCGAATGAAAATATATTGCCTACTTTTCCTTTCACAGGCGCATGTTATAAAAGTAAATTTTTAATATGACATAAATACAAATTAACTATTTTCAAACTTTCATCTTTACTGTATTACGGGTCCTTCCTTTATGCCAGATTTCATGATTCTAGATCAACGGAAAGTACTCTGTAGGTTTTGATTTATTGGCGATTGTAAAATTCTGCGGCATAAATGGCTGTGTTCTTTGATTGCGTTGACTTAGAAGCTTTATTTTTTTTACAACTCCAAGGAACTATAGACCTAAGTATTTTATATTAACTTGATACTTCTATGCGTTCCTGAGGAAAAGGGTCTGAACAGACCGACAGACCCACAGAGAGACAACGAAGGGACATTATAAGTGTTCCTTTTTGTCCTATTGAGGTACGGAACCCTGGAAATGACCATGGTTATGTGTGTTTTCAGGATGAAAACGTTCATAATTTGAAACATATTTCATATCTTATTGCATAGTTTGTTCTATTAGAGTGCAAAATTTGGTGAAAATCACATTATTCCTTTAAGAGATTTTAGATAAAAACAACAAAAACCAAAGAAAAACACTCATATGTACTAGGTTGGCTAGCTAATAAACTACTCATTTCAGTTCGTCAGTGTCAGCTCACGAAGAACCTAAAAAATATTTCCATTTCTCCCTGCCACGTCCAGGCAACATCGCACTCTTTATTCATCCTGCCAGGGATGTTTGGAATTTATGACATTTAAGAAATCGGCGGAAAACTTGATGGACTTATTGGTTATCAATCAATCCATTGTTTAGGATTAAATTTAATTTAATTTATTTTATAGTTATTTTACTATACCCAATTAACTTTTCTACATTTGATCTATAGCCGTTCATTATTCTGGTTTCACTTATAATTTCCATTTCTGGATTTTATCCTCAATTCAGCTCTGCTCATTGTTGTTTGTCGATGATTTGAAATTCTTTTGAGTGCAGATAAAATCCCAAGACCAATGTTATTGTGTGCTGTTACGATTATATATTAACTCAGTATTCCACTGGAATACCACACACAACCACACTTAAATTCAACCATACTTAAATTCACATTATACACAGTTTTGTGTTAAAAAGGAGTTCATCCATGTAGAATCTTAGTGTGATCTCCTGATCTGTTACAGTCGCGTCATCGAAGTTCATTACACGAATTACATGACGTTGTGTTTATCGTATCTTTATATAAGTCCTGATCGGTTGTATTATATAAATGAAAGCTGATTGCATTTTTTCTCCATAAGAAACTACTTATATTCTTGTTTATTCCCTTCTGATCTTATACTGCATGAATGAAAGTATTAAGTGGAACTTCAACTGGAATTACTTTTACTTATAAATAATTTTAAAAAAATTATGTTTTCAAAAAAAAAATTATTTAAAAAATAATAAATACTTATAAATGCAAATGAAACGAGCCCAAACTCGATGAGTCTAATATTCACTGTTATGGAGACCATTTATCCACCTTCCACCCACCATGATATCTTTATGAGATATATTAATATATTTATACATGTTACCACATATGAAAACAAAATTTATACAAAAGTCATACTCTGACTATTACTAAAGAAAAGCCAATGAAACTTGTAAAATTAAACGAAACATTTATTTTGTAAATACTCTAATTATATATAATTAATAAATACTTTAGGCCTTAATATATATTTATAATTATTAATTTGTTTTGGCTTTTATTGTTTTCAAATGACAAATTTAAAATTTGATAATCAGTATGTTCTAGATGTCCTTGCATTTGACGAAAGTAAGATCAGTACCATTTCATATCTCACATATTATAATATATCAAAAGTGGTAACTGTATTGAAGAAATATGCAAAAAAATTAAATAATCGATGTAGTTAGCATCTAACGTTACAACTGCGAAAGTGGGTTTATCTTTTAGTATGTTTTTACTCAAGAACTCTGAAATAAATTTGAATAATTTTTATAGTAACTTAATGATATGATATAATTGCAATGAGCGTAGCAGTACTGGGGTCAGACAAGTTGCTATACGTACATCAAGGTTTTTAATAACGGAAGTGTCCCGACTTGTGTTTCGTTTTATAGTATTATGTCAAGTGAATTGTTAATATTATTTTTTGAAATAACGTTGTATTTCCAAGGTATGTTCAGAGACCGCTCGTTTAATTCGCCTAGTCAAATTTTGTAGCATTACTTTAATATTAGTTTCGAATATAATAATTTCAAATTTTTTCTTTTCGTTCAAAAATTGTCAATAAATTTCTGACATCTTCTATGTATGCGACATGAAATACAGGTGCGTCAGAGCTCCGTAATCAGTATATTTATTTATCGCCATCCGCACAAACACACGTAAAAATGAAATTAATACGACGAGATATACGTGGTCTTCTGCTATATGAATTTCGTTTAAAGCATTTAGCAATAAAAATAAGTGCAAGCTTCACGAAACATTAGTAAGTCTTTGGGTTAAAATCCAGTTTCCTATCACACGTCAGTAAATTGTTTCGACGTTTTTGTAAAGGGAATTACAACCTAGAAGATCAACCACATGAATAACGACCTTTAACAATGGATTCCGACCGAGAATTGGGTAAAGTGTTACAAACATAGTAAGTGAATGTCGCATGAGTTAAGTCAGTATCAAGAAATGGTCCGAGTGGGTGCCTGAATATAACAACTCACTTCACACCGTAGTCGAGCATAGTTGCTGTGTTAAGTTACTGAGGTGAAACGAGTAATATATTGAGATTTACTACTAGATGTCGTAGTGTGTTATATTCGATAAAGTTGTGAAAAAGTTTAAGTAAAAACACGAAATTCCATACCTCATGATAATGTCCGCCCTCGCAAAGCATCGACAATTTACGGTAAAATTATTGACTTAGGTTGAATTTCTTCGGTACACCTAACTTCAATTCGATTCACCATACTTATTCTCGTCTGATTATTACCTCTTTAGGTCATTGCAGGCTCATATTATAGGGAAAATATGATAATCAATGGAAAGTGAGTCAGTGGTAGGCCAAGTTTTTCAATGGTTGTATTCATACTTCATTCCTGACAACTTTCTGCGCTCACGAAATCATCACCTTTCTTCTATACCACCTTCTAGATATATTCTAGAACATACTGATTATCACATCTAGAACATACTGATTATCAAACTTTAAATTTCTCATTTGAAAACAATAAAAGCCAAAACAAATTAATAATTATAAATATATGTTAAGGCCTAAAGTATTTATTAGTTATATATAATTAGAGTATTTACAAAATAAATGTTTCGTTTAATTTTACAAGTTCCTCATTACAAGGTAAACTAATTATTTGCAGCTACTCCCTTAGCCGTGAATACGAAAATTCAAGACTATGACGTTGTACCCTAATTATGGGCCGTGGCTAAAGAGTAAAACTTAGCTTTCAAACGCATGTTCAAAATATGGCTTTACTTCCATTATAAGATAAGCGGATATTCGAAGGAAGAAGTTGTGTAAATTTAATTTCAAACGATAGTTATAGGCAATTTTCAAGTTAATTTTTTGACACTAATATTTTCACTGTGCTAGTTATATTGCAGCGTCAAAATTTACTCTAGTAGGGGAAATAACAACACAAAAGTAATTTTATTTTTATGACTTATTATGTTCTGCATTAGATATTCTTTCATTATGTAACATTAAACCTAACTGTAACTTGAATAACTATAAATTATTATTGAATTAAAATAGTAATCGTGTCATATTTCAGCCCCATATTAAATAGTCGAATGAGTATAGTACCAGCATTATACAACGGCGAAACCGATGTAAAAAAGGTGGCGTAATGCTGTAAAGTGAAATAAAGTATATGAAAAGTAGGATTTGTAACTCATGCGTAATGATACAATGACAGACAGACATTGTATGAAAATACTCATGGAATAAATACGACCAATATCATAAGCATAGATGTTTGTTACTCGATCACGACTTAACGACTTAAATTTAAATAGTACTTGGTTCAAATTGACAAAAGTAATATTCAAGTAACTTTTTAAGCAAAAAATAGTAAAAATAGTTTATATTCAATAATAAATATTTAATACCGCAATGTGTCAATAAATGGCACAATCTGTAAATTAAAATTTATGATAAGGATTGAAAAATAAATTCTATCTTACCTACTTAGCCTTGAATAAATTACATCGTCGAAAATTCACATGGGCGAAGCCATGGACAAAAGCTTAAAAAATACTATAGGTAAATGGTTTAAACGTAAAGAATATTTAAAATAAATGAGTTCAGAGGACTATTAGCGTAATATAAACTGTAAAGTAGAAGTCGTTTATAAATTTTTGTCTGTCTCTCTCTTTATTTGCATATAAACTATGTAAATGTTACTAGATATTTTTGACGGGGATGCCGATATTGTGTGGCTCATTGAGTGGATACATGGGGGAATTATCATTTATTATGACAAATTCAGAAAAAATATCTACTTCACTTTTTATTTATACTCATATAAAAAACATATCAGTAATATGTGGAATATGGGAAAAAACTTTAGTGGTAATTTACTTATCATGTTTTAATAGGACGTTAAAAAATTCACAAATATTAAAAAAAAATACATATCAAAAATTCACTAAACTTTTTCCTTGGGAAGAAAGCTGGTGTAGTGCACTAAAACTTTCACTGATATGATTTTATTAACAAATTGTCAATTTATAATAAACTAAATCGGAAGAAAACAAATGCACGGTACGGTTGAATTATTTAAATTGGTTTTCTTATATCTGTTAGTATTTTAATATTTCAAAATCAAGATTCTGATTAATGTATGTTTAATTTATATGTTTTTACGAATATGTTCATTTATATAAGTATCACCTATATAAGCATAATTACACGAATGCATGGTCCAGGGGTTTAGTTTTATAAAGGCCTAAATCGTGCATTTGTATAATTATACTAAATCACAGCCGTATATATTTTACACCGTATATGTTTATACACCCGTAATATAAGCACGATATTTGCTAAAAGAAAATGGCACCTAAATGTACTTCGGTGATGACGCTTAATTGACCTATTAAAATACATCAGTAGAAACAAGAAGTTAATCATAATTGATAATGTAAATTTTAAATTTTCTAAATGGAATTAGCTAACCTTAAAGTTGAGTCGTGTTCAGTTGCTAAAACATTCAAACACACTATTAATCAACGGCGGCAACGTTCGACGGCGTACGTAAGAGCTGTGTACGAATGCGATTGTATATTGTGTGCGATTGTAACGACGGTGACAAGTGAGATTAGGCCTGTGGCCTAATCTCACTTGTATCCATAATATCCATTAAAATATTTAGACCATGTAAGAAATAAATGTACTTACCTGATACAAATCATTAGGGAAAAAAGAGATGATTTAAAGAACTGAAACAGCGATAAGGGAAACGAGACGGAAATGATATGACAAGTAATTATATTGTTTTGCATTTTTTGCACGCAGTCTACGTTACCGCACTAAACTAAGGTACATCATTTTAGATCTATATCATCACACATTTTATAATCAAACAGGCTTCTACTTGAGTTGAACTTTCGCTGTTGAGAATCGTGGTTCGTTTTTGATAATGCAGCGTGTGGTAAACATTTTAACATTTAACATTTTTCATTGTCATTATACGTTTAACATTATTTTAACTTTGTAATTCAGAACGGTTACTAGGTTATATTTAAAATCTAATTCTTGAAATGCACCTTAAATCATATTTATAAATGGCCACAAATTTACAGATTTCCTTCTAAAATAAAAATATTTGTTTTGGGTACTCGTCTGAAAAACCGTACAAAAGCTTAAATTTTAGTCTATGGTAGAACGATACTTTACCTTGTACAACTTTTCAACTTTTACCATCAACATTTTATACTGTTAACTGATTGACTAGTTTCTATACTTTGATTTGTACACTTGATAGCTAGTTGAAAGGCATATTAATATCAATTGCGTTTTAAAATGAAACTAACAAAATTTTCCCCAACCTGAATTTCAAACATTCCTGGTAATATGAAATGCCAAGCTCATGAGTGATGGGTTATTAATAATTAGGCATGAACAATGAAATTAGTTCCATTTTAATCGATAAAGTTATCCTTTCAAATGCATACGACACTTTATAAAAACTAACAAATAAAATCCCCTTGAGCTTGCATGTTACATATAACTACCACATGGCACTCGCCTCATCCAAACCTAACTCGTTCAATCCGAAATATTAAAAAAAATAAAAACAGAATTCTGTGGCATACAAATACATAATTGGACTTTTATTTATCTCCACTCTCACGACCATGCCTGAGTTATGAGCATGTCAAGCATGAATTGCTTTACGAGCGCATTATCTCGAATATTAAACACGAAATGAAAACAAATACTTCTTTACACTTCATTAATTTTTTGGTATACTATTTATGACGATGATTCTATGTATCAAACTGAGTAAAAATAAGAAAAACTGTATGAAAATTTTGCTATTACTATAAAAAATTCTAGAAATTTTGGTTTCAACAAAAAATTACTGTTATAAAAAACATGTTCCTAATATAATGATTTTAATGCGCTAAGTAAAATACTCGTTTGTTATATGCCTATCTAATATTTGTTTTATAGTGTCTATATTTATATATGTATATATATATATATATATATATATATATATATATATATGTATATAGATTCATAACTACGTATATACAATAAATACCTTTTTTATATTGCTGGTGAATTTTATGATAAATACTACAGTTTCCATCATGATTCCTTATTTTCATTACGATGTCTATATATTTTTTAAGAAATATTATTACAAAATTATATTACGATACTCCTAAATGGACAAAAATTGCATAAATTGAACAAAGTTCACACGACGACACATAAACTTAGATCACATAAAAGATTAATCCATAAAGTTAACTACAATGGTCATGTTAGAAGATTTCAGTATGAAAATGTAGCTATGGGAAAGACTAAAAAATATATTCATAAATCTACTTTATTAGAAATTCTGCAAACTGATAAATATACCCATTTATAAATAAAAACAATACATACAAACAACTAAATCTACTTCTAACGTATATTGGAGCGTTTGGAATACTCACATGATAAACATTTTTTAAGTTTATTTAGATGACGTATATTACGAACTACAATCTCCAAGCTCAAGATTCAGTAATGAATAATAAATAATTAAAAAACCCAAGCTAGACTCTATGAATTCTAGGAATTTATTTTAGGAGTTTCGTCTTGACCTTTCGAGTTATGAACTTCCTGCAAAATAATATTCACTTTATCGATTTAGTTTGATTTCGAATACTTGTTTACATCGTATTGTATTACTTTCGGGTGGCAAATTTTCATTTTTTGTTAGAGGTCCAAAATTTAGCGGTCTTAATTGAAATGTGATTTCTTGTCAAATGGATTTTTAATATTAGAAGTATAAGCAATATTTTGTAATTTAAGTAAGAATGCTCTTCTAATATTTGTTATATTTGCTCATGATAAAAATAATATTTCTTTCTCAGAAGATCTGTAAAATTTAATTTTTAGAAAACGTCAAAAGTTAATGAAATTTTCAATGAATTTACCTAACTATTCACGGATATCGAGTAATTTTTATTTTTAATTTACCTTGTTTAAATTGAAATGCTGAAAATAGCCCTATTATTCTTCCATTTTCTGGTTTGAAATAGGATTACACTACATTTACGAGATAGATATATTACAACACATATAAATATACCAGGTGAATGATATCTGTCTACCTTCTACCTGTCCATTTTCTACCTATAAATCAAAGTTGCATTTACTTTCTTTTTGAATGGTAGAAAACAGCTCTGATTTGACTCCAAGTAAATTATTTAATTTTTTAAAAACAAATGACCCTCTTAAATTAAATGAGAACCTACAAAAGAGTCATGAGTCTTTATACAAAGATAGATCGACAAAAACTAGTTGTGGCACGCGGTTTCATCGGCGTGGAATTTTGTCCAATAGCTTGCTCTCCCTTTCTCCTCGCCGCGGTCATGAATCTCCATTCCGTTCGCCCAATTACATTGAACATCAGAGGCAATAGAATATCGGCGACGATACTCGAGATGATCAGTAAATAAATAAACCAATGTCCCTCTACTTTGCACTGTTCAGGTAATATCTCCTGACTTCTGTTACATTTATTATCAATCCTCGTTCTCTACGAAATGTGGCGTAGCTATTTATAGCCATGTTTTTTTTATTGTATGTCTTTTCTAACGCAAAAATCACTTTTAAAGTAGGATGTGTAGTTTCCGATATTAGACGGCAATATACCTTTCTCGGGTACAAAACAATACTTTATTGCATGAGATAATATGAATCTCTAAAATACTTTGCAGCATAACCTCGTCTCTTTAACTTCTTAACCACGGGTTTTAAAAACGTGCACTCATAAATTGAATAAAATGTGGGTAAATAACCAAGTAATTGGGTTTTCAGAAAACTTATCATAATAGAATCTTCATAGTACGACCCGGAAAATTATTTTTCACAAATGAATTTAAATGAATCAATGGCACTGTTTATGATAAATGAATTATTTACAAATATATGACTATGGAAACACAAAATATATAAAAAATGTTAATATGCTTATATATAAAATATATAAGCATATTAACATTTTTATAATCAGTGATTTTTTGCAAATTACAACTAAGCATAATTTACTACTAAGTTTTTTTATGAGTTCTGAATAATTCCTATCATCATTGAGATGATACTGGTCACGAAACTGTGACTTAATTACAACAATATTTTCTCAACTAAACACACATACTCACAGTTGGTTGTGGACGTGTAGTCTGCCCTTGAATATTGCAGAGACCCGTATGGGGCGACGATACAAACAACTTCAACCCCAATAGCTGGAATCCAGAACTTGAAGCCAGAAACCATCCTTGCTCATTTATGCTATACATTTACGAATTTCGAAATTGAATTCGTAAATTCAATCCATTAATTAAAGAATTGTTAAAATATGTACGACAATTTTGTTACTAAAAGTATTGAATATATTTGGCGTTAATTTTGTAGAAATTCGTTATTCGCAATTAAATGAAACTACGTGATGTAGTATTATTTCTACTTTCTTTAATTTCTTGACCACGACCTAGATTTCGTTGTATTACAACATCTTCAGGTGGGATATTAGCAAAGATATTTGCTAATATCCCACCTGAAGATGTTGTAATACAACGAAACCTAGGTCGTGGTAAAGAAATTAAAGAAAATAGAAATAATACTACATCACGTAATTTCATTTAATTACTAAACGTATATTAGGGTTATTGACACCGTTAACATTTATATTGTCCGTCCGTGCACCAGTAACTAATTTTTCTTATTTTTTAAAAATTGAAATAGAATTACGTCTTTTCTTCGTAAGAAAATATTGTTTATTTTTTGGATTTCAAAGAAGCGTTAGATAAACATTTATTTAATACCACTTAAAAACCACACAATGCTTATTTTATTGAATGAAGAAGAAATACTCTTCTGAACTTAATTCTTGAAATTCTGATCCTAATTCTTTATAATATTAGTTATTTTTCCACCTAGTAGTGGCACAGCCATTATAACGTTTTAGGAATTTACTATAGTTATGAAACAAAAAATTGGTTATTAGTTTACAAAATTTTACCTTAAATTGCTAACTAGATTTTTATTGGTTTAAAATACAAAATAATTTATATTTTAGCATGGTGATGTTTAGTTAAACAAATTAATTATGAATTTTTAATTAAATATAGTATATTTCGATTCCAAGAAGATGAATTTACCAATTTATATTGTTTAAATCTCAATCGATGACATTGCTAGGGGAAAATCAAGGCATGATGCAACTGGAGATTATTCTTGCACACGTTCCACATACTTATCGTGTGATAGCAGGGGAAAAAGTTTGTTTTGAAGTTGGACGTGTTCCTTAAACCTAAGAAAGGATTTGATATCGCAATATAAAAAAGATAACTTAATGAACATAGTTATGAACGTAATGTTATTTATCTATATCAATTGGTTATCAAACTTTGTTGTTAATTTAGGACAGCAAATTTATTGTTGTGGGAGAAGATAATTTCTACAATAATTTTTAAAGGATTTAAGGAAGAAATTTTAAAAATGGTCTTTTTCCTAGTCCAGGATGGGTGTCAATAAAATTAAAAAAACATGTAAAGCGAAGAAAAGTGTTTTTTAAAGCATTTAGAGACAAGCGATTACTATTGTAGAGGAAGTTTTAAAAGCAACAGTTGACTATTTTTCTATAAGAAAAGTAAAGAAATTTTACGGAAAATTATAAAAGAAATAAAAAAAACTGTTAAATCACAGGTGCCATTGTTCACAGGAGTAAAAGTCATATGAATTTTCCAAAAACTTTGAGTAAATGTTGTTTTTTTCATAATTTTTGCTCTAGGAGATTTGTAGACGGTGGTGGTAGTGAAGAGAAGGGTGTGGGCGGGCCTGTAACATTTTTTGACATTTTCAATAATACGTCTGGGATTATAATATAATTAATTTTGTAAAAAAAAATTAAATTTTCTAAATAATTAATAATTTTCTTTAAACTGGACGTTCTATTCGCGTGGTAGCGTTGTAATTGTGTACTTCGAAAATGGGATAAAATTCAAGAAATGTTCGTAGATTTTAATGATCTCATTTTTTAACACACACGAGTATTAAGTTTTATTATTATGCCAAATTTCTACATGGTATGGTGCTTGAGAAAAACCTATGTCAGAAATAGACTGGAGATGTATCATATTCGCATCTGCAATAAAAATAATAATCATAAGAAACGTAGAGAACTGTTGGTATTTACATAAATACATATTAAGGCATATGAAGTCATTCAAATTGATTATATTCTGAGAAACATTTTAATAATATTTATTTACGTTACAAGAAACAGATTGAAAACTTGTTTTTCTTGTATGTTTGCGCACGTTTTATTATATGTACAACATTAAAGTGCTTCTAACCAGTTATATGACGGTACCATATACTTATTAACACAATATACTCATTCATACAAATATGAGATTGTATAGAGTATATAGATGTTATTAAATTTGTAAAGCTAATAGGCTTCCATGAGTTCCTAAGTATAGAATAAGAAAATTATAATCAATAATTTTTTTTGTGTTTCACCCCGTCCTTGAAAAACGTTCAAGGTTGAGCGCGCAAGGTTTAGTAAAGAGCATCGCACATCAGATGTTTCGCGGTACCGTCAAAGCCATACAACACGATCCGGCGTATACCTTATTACAAATGAAAAAAATAATTATTTTCAATATATTGTAAAAAAAAATTGAGGATAATCTCACGATCAAGCTTAGACATTATCGTGATGTCTCAAAAGTAAAATGAAACGTCAATGCTGTGCTGTGTTGCGGGATATGCCCGCTTTTATTACCGGCGACAAGTGCAATGAGATTTTTTTTTAATACAATTTCTAATTAAAAATAATGTTTACAAAATTTGATTGATTTAGTTTCATTTTTATGGTTCCGTATCTCAAAAAGGAAAACAAAGCCCTTATAAGATCACTTACATGTCTGTTCGTCCTCTATCACAACCATTTTCTCCAGAAACCGTTTGAGTAGAAACTTGAAATTTGGTATGGCGATAGAAAATATTCAAAATCCACACATATATCGAAAGTTAAAACTCAAATACATGCAATGGGAAATATGGGGGGAGGAGGGAGAGGTCAAATGTCTGGAGCAACGTTTAATAGGACCAATTTTAAACCTCAAAATTATCACTACATTAATTTAGATATGATATCTTCATAGATGTACAGAAAAGATATGCCCAAAAGATATATCCTTCTCTTTATTTCCGAAATTAAAAATCTAAAATTAAAAAAAAAATGTGGGTATTTAAAAGTCCACATAAAAAACGTAGAACACCTATAGTGATTATTCTAATGTCGACATCGTGCACCAGGTTTTCACGGCTGTCAGAGATATAGTAGGCAATACATTTATATTTTTTGAGGCAGAAACTTGAAATTAGCTACAGTACATCTTATTAACCCATATATACTCCCACTTGCTAACTTTTTTAAAAATATACATATAAGAATAACAGCTTCGATGTATATATTTAATGGGGTATAGTCTTATAGGACACCATTCGAAAGGGCTTGTGCGAGACCGCGTGTGCGTGCGCGTGCGCGAATGCGTGTGCGTGTGCGTGTGCATCTGCGTGTGCATGTGTGCGTACGTGCCAAGTAACAGTTTGATGAATAATCAAATTAAAGTTTGTAATGATTCATTTTATTCAATTCTCCCTTCTTTTCGGTGTACTTTGCTGACACGTGTGCAAATATAATGAATATGTTTGATAATTTCAAAAAATATTTTAATACAGTATAAAGATACTACGTAGCTGGATAATATTGAGGAATCTAAAGCGCGAAATAAAATGAGAAATGTATAAAGATCGGACATATGTAAAGGATAATTAGCAAAAATAAATTCATGGTTTATTAAGAATCACAAACACATATTTGGTATTTTATCACACATTAAGTATTTTATATTACATCACGTCTCTTATTAAATAAATGCAAACTTGCGTATATGAAAAATGCATACTTACACGAAGATTAATTATATACGGTGAAAGAAAATAAGGCCATATTCCAAAATTTACAACAATTATGTTATACTCGATAGACAAGTTACACCCATACAAAATAGCAAAAAGACATGTCCCTGAATATGATGATCTTTTAATGATTTAATGAATGAGATAGAAAGTCAAAGAAATCACGAATATAAAAGAGATAGTGTTAATTACCTTGTCGTTTGTGGACAACTTTTATTTCGCAAATGAAATTTTTTAATAACATAACGTCTCTAATTTTCAATATCTTATTTTTTCCTGCTTATGATAAAGGAATGTAACCCATTTGCAAGCACGACAATTTTCATTTATACTGTGTTCCTTATTTCATTTTTAAAATGGCACCAAATCAAAGAAATATCAATAAAACAATTTGAGACGCATACTATATGAATGTGAAGCATCTCGAACGATGTTCTTGTGTTTAGTGACGTAAGTTAATATCCAATGTGATAATAGTCGAGTTGTTAGTTGAACATGGATTTAAATAGTGATCACGTTCAACTGTCAGCGTGTCGTAACTGTTACTTAATTAAATTTGACAATGGAATCACTTTAAGGTGTCCCAATTTAAACCCAATTTTTCACCCTTGTCACATTGGTCCTGAGCTTGTGGCTCCAACGCCATCAATTTTCATTAGGATACATCATGACAAAAATGAGGGAGACTGTTTTACATTTAACACTATCGTGCAAGTATGTATATTCATGCGTTACGACTCAAAAAAACTCACATTTAAATAAATAAGAAGCATCTATATTTTATTTGTATTTGTAGCATCTTACAGCAAATACTATTACTTGATAGAAAGAAGCAGGCGTGATTTCTACAGAAAAAACGCGTAATTAGCGATTATAAACCCTCTCTGTGACTAACAATAAATATATGATGTCCTCATATCCGACATATCTTTTGACTTTAGCTTTTCATGTTCCAGCGACTAATTTTTGGGAACTGTGAAAATAAACCAAGCACCAGAAAATAAAGATGACCAAAATTATCAGTTTTATATCAAACCAAAATCTTCAAATAGCTCTTAAAATACAGATGAGAATAAAAAAGAACAGTAGTACACAATTAAATGAAACTACGTGATGTAGTATTATTTCTACTATCTTTAATTTCTTTACCACGACCTAGGTTTCGTTGTATTACAACATCTTCAGGTGGGATATAAGCAAAGATTAACTCTTAGGAACAACCAACAGCATTTATATGTTTCAAACACAATAGCGGAAGACTGCTTTGTGCGGATTTTTCCATTGTTTATGTTAGTGAGTTTATTGCAGGGACGCAGACTAGGTTATATTACAGAGAGTTATACAATATACCAGTATTTTAGTGAGGGTAATAAATTCAATTGTTGTTATTATGTGAGGTTATACAATGCAAACTTTACGGTGTATGTAATAAAATTAAATGGAAGTTATTGTCGGTAATATATTTGTACAAAAGCAAGGGTATTTGAAAGTAAGGCCAAGGTAATACACTACTTCTACATATCTTATTATCGGTAATATATTTATACAAAAGCAAAGGTATTTGAAAGTAAGGACAAGGTAATACACTAATTCTACATATCTCCGGTTTTGTGTATTCATATATTTATTTATTTATTTCTTTTAATTCTTTTTTTTTTTATTATATATACTTATATTTATATGTGTATTAGTGCTGAAACAATTTCCAGGGTACTATAATATCAATGTTTTATATTTATATTATATCTAGAAGATATTAAGAATGGGTGATGATATTATATTTAGTTGTTCATTTAATATATTGACCTTGATATCTTTTTTATGTCTGTTTATTTCTAATGTTTCTAGGATATTAAGTTTATTGCCTTTTGTATTTATTTGTAATATATATGGGGAATTATCAGTATGGGGGTGATGGTTATTTTCAATGAGATGTTTAGCAAAGTGAGATGTGTCTGGTTTATTATTTCGCCAGCTGGCAATGTGTTCTTTGTATCTTGTATTAAAATCTCTTCTTGTTTGACCTATGTATACACTATTGCAATCGTTACATTTAAGTTTATAGATACCACTCTTTTTATGTTTATCTATTTTTTCTTTATTATTAATAAGGGTTTTACCCAAGTTATTTAAGGTACTATACGTACATGTTATATTATTTATATTTTTATTATTAGTTAAGAGTTTTCCTAATTTGAGTGATACATTACCTATGTATGGGATAGATTTATAGTAAATATTATTATTATTTGGTACGACCGGGTATATTTCTTGTATTAGTATTTTTCTTAATTTATTATGGTACAATTTTGTGACAATTGATGGGTCATAATTATTATTTGTTGCGATTTGTTTTATAGTTTTTATTTCTTTACGTAGGTTAGGTTTTTCTAGAGAGATGGTTAAAGCTCTGTGAATCATGGAATGGAAGGCTGCTAACTTATGGGACCAAGGGTGTTGGGATTGACCATTAATTATGGAGTCTGTAAATGTGTCTTTTCTAAATATACTAAATTTATGTTAATTATTTTTGCGTTCTATTGTTATATCTAAAATTAAGTTTATTATCGGACTCTACTTCTAAAGTGAATTTGATATTATTGTGTAGGGAGTTAGCAAAGTTAACAAACTGGTCTAACTGTCGCTGTGTACCTTTCCAGCAGATAAGGATGTCGTCAACGTATCTATAATAGTATACTATATTGGTCGCTAATTTACTGTTTAAGAGGCTGGTTTCTAGATGGTTCATAAATAACTCGGCTAAAAGGGGACTGAGGGGGGAGCCCATTGCAATGCCATTAAGTTGTTGAAAAAAATGTTTATCGAATAGAAAATAATTGTGGTCTGTGCATAGTTTAAAGAGGTCTCTAATTTCCAATGCTTCAGTGGGATTTAATTTTTTCTTTTCTAGGATATCTGAAATGATATTTAGGCAATCTTTTGGTGGTATATTAGAAAATAAGTTTACTACGTCGAGTGATACTAATTTACAATTGGGTGTTAGATGTATATTTTTAATTTTATTACAGAGATCAACAGAGTTTTTAATGATATGTTTAGGCGCAAATCCGGTTTTATTTCGGAAGATCTTATTCAGGTGAAAAGCTAATTTTTTTGTGGGTGCGCTTGTGTATGAGACAACAGGTCGTATGGGTATATTTGGTTTATGAATTTTAGGTTATCCATATAGTATTTGGGGTCTAGGGTTCATTTCTATAACTTTATGTTTCGCGAATTCGTTAGGAAATATGATGTTACAGGTTTTAATTAATTGTTTTACGTTATCTGCAAATGTCGTGTCGGGTCCCTTTGTAGTTTTGTGAAGTCATCATATATTACCGACAATAACTTCCATTTAATTTTATTACATACACCGTAAAGTTTGCATTGTATAACCTCACATAATAACAACAATTGAATTTATTACCCTCACTAAAATACTGGTATATTGTATAACTCTCTGTAATATAACCTAGCCTGCGCCCCTGCAATAAACTCACTAACATAAACAATGGAAAAATCCGCACAAAGCAGTCTTCCGCTATTGTGTTTGAAACATATAAATGCTGTTGGTTGTTCCTAAGAGTTAATCTTTGCTTATATATCCCACCTGAAGATGTATTACAACGAAACCTAGGTCGTGGTAAAGAAATTAAAGATAGTAGAAATAATACTACATCGCGTAGTTTCATTTAATTGTGAATAATGACTAAACGAATATAGCGCCAAATATATTCAATATTTGAGAACAGTAGTACCTTAAGGAAATAAAAAAGTATTATTAATTTACATAACTGAAAGAAAAATGTCGTAAAAAATGGAGCATACGCAAAATGGTGGATACAGTTTCAACCTGCTTGGACTCATGCATTAGGAATTCGATTATAAAGAATCCAAAAGCATGTCATTTATTTAACGGAAATATCAGTTTCATAAATTTTTTTAAAAAAATCGTCTTCCTTCATTTGAATATAATTTGTTTTAAATTGAAATTTAAAAATTTATTTTGAATAAATAATTTACTATCGATGGACCAAAAGTGATTGTATTTTTAATACTTTTTGAACCCGTTAATGTGAGTGTTTTTAAGTATTTATGGGTGGAAAATTACAGACGAATGAACAATAAGAAGACTGGAATACACACAATTAAAATGTTGCTATGAATTGTTTTTTTTGCTATTGTCATTAGAAGGAAGAAGAATGTGAATATACAATTAAACCGGTTCGAGTATATCATAAAAGAACAAAAATAATTTGAAAAAAACTGGTAATATGTGTGTTTTAAATATTTATGGGTGGAAAATTACAGAGTAATGTATAATAACAAAACTGAATTAGACAATGTTAAAAAGTTGCTATAAAGTGCTTAACCAAAATGAACTTTTAAAGCGCCTGATAGTTACAAATCATAAAATATTGCACTGATTGTAAAAATGATTGATTTCAAATTTAATTCTCTTATAATGTTGGAGAGATTTATCTAATTTTCGCCTAATTTTTGTTACTTAAATTGATTCTATCGAACACTTTTCAAAAAATATTTTGTATTACATTTATCAGTCTTAATTTTAAATTTGCTAATTAATTTGATTTTGGTCATAGAGTTATAATGAACGAAAATTTCACAACAATGTCCTGAGTGTTGGCAAAAATTAGATAATTTTTCGTTTTGCGCTTACGAAATCTTTCTTTCTTTCTTTAAACACCAAGTTATAAAATAACACATATTTTTAAATTTGACTAATAATAAATTAAAGCGTTGGAACTTAAAAATTCGTTAATTAGGGAATTACATATTTTTGGCCACGTGAATTATGCATAAAATGAAAGAAGTTTAATTTTGCGGTATGTAATTTTACGAAACGTAATTTGTTGCTATCTGTGTTTGTTGCTCTCATCTGTTAAGCAGTTGGTACTTGACCTCTTAGGATATTGCCATAAGCGGCTTAGTTTTGTATTTTTCTACTTCTGTGTTAAAAAAAAAGGTCGAGGAATTCATGTGTAATCCCCGTCCATCTACATTAGGACTCTGCCTATTTTGTTTTATTCATTTTGTTTCATACATAAAATATATTATTTATTAGATTTTAAACTCCTGTTTTATATTATATACGTATATATATATATATATATATATATATATATATATATATATATATATATATATATATATATATATATATATATATGTGTATATATATATATTTATATATATATATATATATATATATATATATATATATATATATATATATGTATGTATATATAATCACTCTTAAGTTTATTTATATATTTTCGTATTTTTACCAATTCATTTAGGAATAATAACATAAAATTGTAGCCATGACTTTAACCGACCCTCCATGGCGTTCTCGATAATTATTAAGATATAAATGATTCCATTACATATTATTATTTGTCTTAATTGCGAAAGTGTCAGTATTTATATTAAACCTAATAGTAGAAATACAATTAATAGCAGATTCGAATTAATAACACAAGTAATGGATAAGGGAATATTCGTTAAGATTAAATATTTTACTGATTTAAATAAATTACTCAAGTATTTTAGTATTAAAATATTTAGCGAACAGCTAGTTTTACTTTGAATCCATTACTACTTTTCAGTAGAAGATTTGAGAGCTCAAGTTTAATTTGATACATGCTTAACTTTTGTTCAATGTAATTTCCAGGACCCACCGAAAATATAATGGAAATTAATGGGTGTCTAGTATTGAGTACACTTTTTCTAATCTCTCTAGTTTGAACTCGACAGGGTTATCGAAGACGCCTGGATTTCTATTCATTAAGAAAATATTGATAACAATCACACTCTTACAACACAGGTGTTATTATTTTATGATAAAAATCCAACACCCAGATCATCAAATGTTATTTCCCTTTCTAAGAATATATATTCAAATATTTCGACTTGTTCGTCGAACAATTTATTCTGAACGTCACTATTTTTAGGTATAATATGAAGCATAAAAGTGACAACTGACGCAACTGTGTCATTACCAGCAAATAATAAAATAAATATTTCGTCCATTAAATGATCGTCATTAATTCCATTCTTTGTTAAGAGGAAGCATAGAATATTATTTTTTTGTGAATATCAGATTCACTATCTATTATATACTAAGTTTATTGTCCTTTTAAATATTTCCTTCTCTGTTTAAGGATTGTAAGCGCAATATCTCTTATAATTTGTAAGCATTACTTATATTTGTTATTTCTTTAAATTAATATGATAATGGCATCAGATCTCATAAAATTATATTGCCAGTAAAAAATACTTATTACGATCTTCTTCTATATTACATTATAGACTAAGAGCAACTTCAGCAAATATTTCGAGGTAAACATCTCCATTAGCGAATGAATATTCATTACTTGCCGTCAAGGGGTTCCTCCAGTTTTTTAACCGGAATATCAACGTTCCTCTCTTAAACTTTGGCCTACGATTAGAGAGAATTATAGGTTAATGCTGGATTGAGCACTTTTCTTCTATTATTCCCTTCGATACCAATTAACATTAACATGTCATCTCCTAGCCAATCTTTCATAGTTTTACGCCACGCTGTGCCAATATCTGACATTTTCCTTAAACATTTATAGAATTCTACAACAATACCACTATTTGGTTCCAGTTTCTGACTATCGAATGCATAGGAAATCCAGGAAATTTATTTACACATAATTAAATATCTTTTCGTTTTATAGAATAATATATTATTCAAAATCAACATGAATATAAAAACTATGACAAATATAACCTAAATATTTCACAGTGACGCCCCTACTACCTTTCAACACTGAGTTCGTAATGATGCATTTCAGATTTAACATACATGTATACCAATTTTATCATAAATGTGATTCTTTTTTCTGTACTATTTTTGTTGGTGTATCAATAATTGTAGAAGTTTGCTTTAGAAAGTTGCTTATATGCACTTTTATGTACACCTTAGCACCCTTCCGTTTCTTATTTTTATTATTTTTGTTTTATATATATATATATATATATATATATATATATATATATATATATATATATATATATGTTATCAAGTAATCTATTGTCAATTAATTTTGCTTAGAATTCTTTTTATTTCTATAACAAGGAAATAAAAATTGAGGAATTTTTTTTGTAATGAATAAGATTTCCTAAGTAATATTCGTAGATGTTATCCGGAAAATAGTCGTATCTTAATTAAGCGACGTCATTATATTATATTTTTCGAAACATTATGTAAACATGAAAAGAAACATTTTCACAACGACATTCCTTAACTTCAGTTCTGAATATCAAACAGGCTCGCACTAAAATAATAAAATAAAAAGGAGTTTTTTCTTTTTTAATTTAGGTAATTTTTTAAAAAATCAATGATATATTAAAAGCTAGAAAATAATTATGAATCACTGGCCAGGGACTTTGATCAGACGAAAATAAAACGCGGCACATTTATTCCTATGTTAGGTATATAAATCCTTATTTAAGACGTGATATTTTTACAAAGGTTTTGAATATTACTACTATTAAGATCAAAAACGAGAGATAGCCTAAAGGTAGAAATATCCAAAGAACACAAGCTTTCTACAAAATGCTGTAATAAATAATTTCTATCTTTTAGTACATCATCGCTTATGCAATCAAACCGTTAAATTTATATAGGTTTTTTATCTTTGTGTTTTTATTTTAGTGTGAGTTTGCTTGACGTTTAAACCCGAAGTTAAAGACATGTCTTCTTAAAAATACTTTTTATTGCACTTTATTTGCTCAGCTGGATTTTATGCCATTTATTTAAAGACTTGGTCATTTCTTGGGGAATATCTTGTCATTTTGAAACCAATATATTGTCAAAAGTTAGACAGAACCTATCACTGAAGCACATAAGAGGGAAGTTGGAACCCAGAATTTTAATGAATAAATCTTCGTTTGAAACTTAAAATAATAAATTAAAACTTAAATATCCTCAAGTTTTAGGTAGGTAGAAATACCGCATCATCAAGATTGAGAGTTCGGAACCTGTAGTTCAACAACAAAAATTGTACTTGAGACGCAAAATTTTCGTCATTGAACTACAGGTAATATTAATTTAAAATACTAAACCCGTGACACTTGAGGATTTACTAGTTTTAAATATCAATTTAAAATCAGCAGATCTTCAAATATCACGGTTTAGAAAAGTTGTACCCCTATATCAAGATTTGAGGATCAGAGGTTGGGTTTATCCAAATGGTATATTAGCTCATAAGATTTGAATAAAACATGAGGAATGTGAAGTATACAAAACGATTTAAAACAAATTTGATTTAAAGACAAAAGTAATATGATGTGATAAACAATTCCACTTTAAAGAAAGAAAGGGTGCAGTATAAATTATACATCCAGAATATATTTATAGCTATAATAAAAAAGTAGTAAATAATTTATTAGGCATGCCTTATTTTATGTACATCAATACCAAAACATAGATGGAGTTAATTGTATAACGTTACACTTGTTTCATTTTAGAATGGTTAAAAAGTACAGACGTTACATAAATATTATTTGTATATATTGAACTAAAGTTACATTCGACTGAATCAGTTATCACGGAAATTTTTTTATAAGTGAAGTCCTATTATCAATTAGGACTTAAAAGTAAAATATCGTATGTTTTATACAACCACCGTGATTATGCTATTTACTCTGCCAAGAGTATTTATAAAAAGAAATTATTATATATTTATCTACATGTTCATTCCGTCTTTCACTTAAGCAGGTTAAGTAGCGACGAGATTATTTCATATATTTCTATTCCAAACTTACCTTAAAATATGAAGAAAAAGTTAACCAAACATTAATATTACATGAATAAATATGAAAATAATATAAAATAAATTATTCACGCATGTATGGACGGGCAAATTTGTGTCAAGGAGAAATATTAAATCACACATTTTGCCTAACCACAAATGTTATGATATTTACCCCGTCAAAGGTATAAAAAGGGGAATGTTATCTATTTGTCTACACGTTCATTAGGTCTTTCACAAAAGCAACGAGATTATTTTATACATTTTCATTAAATACGTATTACGCACACGTAAAATTATGCAACCTGCACACATTACTTCGTGATGTGTGCAATTCGGATTAGGACAAAACTGAGGACAGAACTTCTTTTTGTATAACAGATCGCATATCCGCATCTTCTACAAACGGACCAATTAATGCTTATTACACATTAATAACATGCATTTATGCAATATGTAATAACGATTAATTAGGACTTACGAAATTACGCGTTACATCTTCCAAAAAAGTAGTAAATAGTTTACTTCGAACGTGCTGCCAAGAACCAATTATTATAACAACAAAACTACCTTATCGCGGAGAACGAACTTATAATTAATTACCAAGAAAAATATTATGAAGTAAATTAAGTTTGGAAGTGCGATATTGCAAACCTCCTACAAATATTTTTTTTCTTTCAGCATCCTAAGGACGTATAATTACTAATATTTAATTTAAATGATACATGGCATGTAGCGGACAAATTAAATTACCCAAACATTCAACTCAAGGTTTAATATATTGGTATAATTTACATATATGTATATGGTCCGTAATCTGTGACGAAGTTTGATAAATGCAATTTAGCTGTAATAAATTCAATCTATTTACATCACGCGTGACATTTATTTTTATGAATAAAAGTAGCTGAGTCGGCAAACTTCGCACTGCCTCAGAACAATAAATAAAAAAGCTGAATTGAAAGATTGCAGAATTTTTCAACTTTATTAAAAAATGTGGTCAAAACTTAACCGAAACAAAAATAATTCGTAATCAATAAAAAAATGCTCGATATGAATTAGGTTTTATTATTATTTTGAATTACACATGATGTTGTTTGAAAAATTGTCATGTCACAAAGGTTAGGAGCTTACAAAATAAAGTTTGCAGTTTACGGTTCTAATTTGAAACTTGCTTACAATACAAATTAATATAATATCTTTATCTACATTAATTACAACTCAGATTAAATATAGTTAATCAAGTTTTATTATTATTATATATTACACTTGATGTTACTTAAAAATAGTCACGTGACAACGATTAGGTACTTACAAAATAAAGTTTGATAATAATACTGGCTATTTATACGATTTTAATTTGATATTGACAGACACACATATTTACAATGCATTTAATTAATTTAAAGCTTTCTGATAAAGTATATTTTTTGTCTTGTTTTGCGGTGCGTAAATAAACAAAGATGACGGTTTGCCGACGTATAATTGTCCATGCGCAATACAGGGAAACTCCATGTTTATTCCGCACACTTCTAACGACTGGCCTTGCGATTTATTTATGGTCATCGCAAAGGCCAGACGCACGGGAAATTGTAGACGTTTAAAATCTAATGGTAAATCAGTTGGAATCATCGGTATACGCGGGATCAAGACATTCTCTCCTTTGTATTTTCCCTTTATGATCGTTGCCTCGATGACGTTATTCATTAGCTTTTTCATAGCCAGTGTCGTTCCATTGCACAGTCGAGGTTGATTAATGTTACGCAGCAAGATGACAACTGATCCTACTTTTAATTGCAAATTGTGAGGTGGTAGTCCAGGCAATTCCAGTGAATTTAAAAACTCCGTGGGGTAGTTGACTACGTCATCCTGGTTTATAACTGTGTCAACTGATTTGAAGGAAAACAACTCCCCCGGAAGAAAATTCTGAATGGTCGCATTGAGATCATCGACATCTTTATTTTTCACCACAAATATTGCTCGTTCACCCAGCCAATTATGGTTATTGAGTCTGTGATGCGACAGAAATCTGTGGGTAATGTAATGAATCTGGTTACCACTGCGACTTTACCATTTCCATGTCTAACAACTGCTTCGAAAACACAATTGCAGATTGATCTTGTTGCAAAAACACTCGCATGTTAGTTGTCAATTGGAGTGTTTTTTCGTGCCGCCACAAATTTGATTATTTTAGGCATACGTTTAGTTCGTCAGAAACAGTTAATCGGGGAATAACTGGAAGAGTCTGACAAAAATCACCTGACAACAGAATCATGGCCCCACCGAAAATGTTATGGTTGTTACGAAGATCTTTCAACGTTCTGTCCAGTGCCTCCAGTGACCTCTAATGGACCATCGTGCATTCATTCCAAACGATCAATTTGCATACCTATAGGATCTTTGCCATTGCGCTATTTTTGGCGATGTTGCACACTGGTGTTTCGTTGATTTGCATGTTCAATGGTAATTTCAAGGCAGAATATGCAGTTCGTCCGCCTTCTAACAGAGTCGCAGCTATTCCAGACGAAGCCAACGCTAGAGCTACATCATTTTGCGATCTAATCCTCGCCAATAGCAATGAATAGGAACGTTTTTCCATTCCCTCCGGGAGCATCAAGGAAGTAAATTCCACCAGATCCACTGTTCACAGCTTCTATCAAAGTATCGTACGCAATTCTTTGTTGTTGATTTAATTGTGGAACATTTGTACGAACTGTTTCGGCCAATGCTTCAGTGTCGTACTGTTGTTCAATTTGCAACTCGTGATTAAATGCGCCGTGCATATGACGATTGGGTGCTGTTATGCCCAAACACAACAATACTTTATTTGCCATCATTAAACATATGTCTTCTATCATGATCAATGCCTCATTGTAAATTTCTGCAATCATTTGTGGTGTAGGATTCAAAGTTTGACAGCGCACACGATGTAAAACATCCTCAGATATGTCAACCCTATATTTCACCCACAAATCTTTTGAATTTAAGGGGAAACATGTCTATATGATAATCGCAAACAATGTACGAATTTGATGCGGTGTTAAGATATGACGGAATCCTTGAGTATATTATCCCAATGCAAATCGTTCTCGAGTAACTGCAATAGTTGATACGAATATTGGCGAGTATGGCACAATCCAACGATTATCAACATCAAAATTTTGTCTTTTTACCTTCATAACTACCGATCGTCCATTGTCCGCAACTGGTATCCGTCATTTCCCGTGATGGTTTCAGCAATCAGTTCTCTCGGGTATCGCTTAGAACACTTGCCGTCAACCATACAGGGTGAATTATTGTTTAAAACTGCGCAAGGTCCATATATCATGTGTTTAGTTACTACTGCATGCAATTTTGGATCAACTGTTTCATCGGGAATTTCAGCTGAAATGATGGAATCAATTTCATCTGGCCTTATTTAGTCGACTAACCAGACTAAAATGTGCGCATATGGCAAACACGCTTTTGCCATTCTACAGAGTACATCCAACAACGGACTTGGCCATACACGCGATGTTTTATTATGAAATTCATAAGAGATTTTAATTTTTGTTTAAAAACTCTGGCAGTGATGTCATGTCTATCAACTGGTGTTTGGCTATGTAGTAATTTCTTCTTGATTTCGATCCATTGAGGGTTACAGGTGAATGTAGTGAATAAGTCTGGGCGGCCATATAGCTTAACATATGACATCGCGTCTTGCGCATCCTCGTGCATATGGCACGGGTTTCCAATGTAAGTGGCCGTCAAAATTGTCATTCTTCCCACGTTATTTACGTTTCCATCGGCATTAATCGCATCGCGGAGATGAATATATTCTTCTGATCGAAGCTGCTATTAGTTCAAACGGATGAATGTCAATCGTTCAGTCTCAATTTTGCAATACATGTCAACTACAAACTGATGGATACGGCGTCGACACATCAAAATGTGATTTACTTCACCTCCACGGATCATGAGTCTGTACGAATAAAAATTCATAGCACTAACTTTTTTGTTGGTTTCAGCACCTGGAATCGTAAATGATAAATTATTAATTTTTTACTTAGATATATTGAATTAAAAAATATTATTTAATCTTGTTCAATCTAGTTACCTGTTACTTGATTAACCATTTTGATATTCAAATGGTATCCGTCAAAAGATTAATGGATATTGTAACGCGTCATAAGTCCTGTGCGTTTCAAACACACGTTTCAAATCATTATTCCCACGATGAAGCACGATACCTTTAGATCTCAAATTTTCTCCGACAATGACAATAGCCACTTCGTCAATTGTCGGTGAATTAAACCTCCTTGTGTGCTCACTGACAGGTGTTTTGTCAGCTTTAATGACAATATTATGGTTGACGGGTGGCATCCGATCCAATGCTATTTTGAAAATTTTGACTAAATCGTTGTTCTGATGAAGAAACATTTGTAATTCTTGGACAATGGTTCTCTTCACTGTTGGATTGTGAGCACAACCCATATCAACTTCCGCATCTGAATTTCCCATAAAATAAATTTGTAAGAATTGATGATCTGCATCTGGTAGTGGTAACAGCGCCCCCAATAAGTGATAAATTTGTCCTTGTATCTGTAATTGTTTAAGATTTGTTATGTTATTTCTGATACAAATGTTAATACAAATTTGAATGTCATCAAAAACTACTATGGTATAATACCTTGAAAGTGGGCATGAAATTGGCCTTTATAATATGCGTTGCACCAAATGACGTCATTTAAAAACAATTGTTATATTTTTGAATGTTGGCCAAGAAGTGTTTAGAATCATTTCCCATCCCAGAAACTAATGAGCGTAATGGATCTGGTGGTGGGACCAATTGCTGTAACTTTAATTTTCCACCAGCACAACATAATCCAGTAGATTCACCGCTGTATTTTGACGCCTTACAATATTTACAAACGATTGTCATTTCCTCAATTGTTACTGATTTGTCAGCAGAATAATCTATTTCCGGATCGTAGTGGAATCCAGCTCGTTCCAGGATCACAGCAGCACTACGTCTGTGAGATCGCTCAATTTCATTGTGTCGTGCTCGCTGTTGTTGTATCTGATGTGCACGAACTCGTTGCATTCTAAGCCTATCCACTTCATTCATTCTAGAACGCAATTCTGACATAGCAATACGACTATTTTCATTATCTGTCTCTCGCTGTTCATCAGTGCGGTTAGCACGTGAGGTATCTCTTCGCACATTTGATTGACTTCAACGACTTAAGTCAGGTCGTCTTCTCCTTGGCCTTGTAAATTGTAGATAATCAAAGTAAAAAAGTTCTCGCGCACTTAGCGGTAAATGGTGTCACTATCATACAGGATCAACAAAGTAAAGAAAGTTCACGCGCACGTAACGGTAAACGTCACTATCACAAAGGAAAGGAAGAAGGAATGCATGCACCCTTTGTCTTTAGAGGAATTAAAGGATCGACATATTTTTTGTTTGTAAAATATTATGTTTTTTTTTTGACAGGAAAGACAAAGGGATCTAGCCCAAGCAGCCGTTGTCTGACGTAAATATTTCTGTATTTAAGTCAGTCCAATCTAAATCAGAGTCCTGAATATCGTCATCAGTATGTCATAACCTACTGTCCGTCTCACAGTCAAGTAACAGTTGCTTATTCTAGCCCTGCGTAAAGCGTTAGTTAACTTTACGCAGGACTTCGTCGAAGAAGAGCCGTGGAATTTTGTAGCAATCTGAAATTAGGACAGTGGTGTTCCCGCTTGAATTCTTCAATTGCTGCACACAAATACACTAATTGACTGCATGATACACTATCACATCATACATTAAACCGCACTATGCACATAAAAATAAAATTCAATCGAGACAACGCAACCTTTACGCCCAGATTCCCGCCAAAGTCCGTAAAATATCATAGTTCCGATCAGAAATTGTTGGTTGTCAATGTATTTGACATTAAAAAGAAATGAAAAAAAAGTATTCTTTTAAATTTAATTGGATTTCTGAACGACGGGACGAACATCAAACGTTTGACAGGTAGGAATAGTTTCTAAAGGAAACTAAATTGTTGTTTTCACTATATTCCTAGCATTTTTTTCATATTTACTCACCGTTTAAACCTTCCCTGGACTTCCACAAATAATTCAAAACCAAAAACGCGGTGTCGTCGAAATCGACAACATGTAAGGAAACGTCAAAATATGTAATAAGTTGAAATTTTATGTGACTTATATTAAAAAACCTTACATTTAATGTGAGACATAACATAACTCAAGTAAAACTTGAAATTAGCAATCTTTGTTGATACTGCAACCTCATTGGCTGAACCGTTTAATTGATACTGCAACCTCACTGGCTGAACCGTTTACTACTCTTACCTACTAACAATAGTAATCCGATGAAATGTGATAGTCTTTACGTTGAAATAATATATTCCACCACAAAATACCTATTTGTATATGTGACAATTAGTTCTGTTGGGTACGTGAATTATCTGACATTAATCGTCTTTTTCATAGTTTATGAAATATTTGTAAGGTAAGTTTCATTTCTGTGACCATCTCTTTCTTATAGAATTCACACTGCAAAATACTTTTGCTTGCACCAGTTGCTACATTACGACTAATAGATATTGAATTAAAATTACAAATTTTTTAACGCGGTAGTTTATTATTTATCTGTTCAGAAATTTAATGGACAAGTTTTTTTTATTTGAATAAAAGGTCTTTTTTATTTGAATATAGTCAACTCACAAGCATATTTGGATGCAACGTTATTATTGAAGAAATAACGCAAATATTTATAAGTGAATCATAACTTATTATGCAGCAGCAAGCCCCAAGATGAATAAGGTGAAAGAGGCATTTATATCGAATAAATATATATGAAAAAATATATGGTTCGTTCGTATCGTTGCTTGTCTCATTTAATTAGAATATAAAAAATGTGTAAATATTTAGATAACACTTTTTGTTCATAATTTTCTTTTTCTTAACTCTTGACGATTTCAATAAAGTTATTTTGGTCATTATTTGAAGCGCATGATACGTTTTTTTTTTTAAAAATATATATCCGTCGTTAAAAGCGTCACGTAATTTATTTCGTAATTTTCCTTATTGTTCATTCGATATTATTTATTAAATATAGTTTTTCTTCATACTTTTACGTATGTGTAATACAGCATTTCATAATTTATAGGAATAAACCAAAAATGTATGAAATAAGCTCGTTGCTTTTGTGAAAAAGAAAATGAACTTGTAGATAAATAGGTAACATTCTCTTTTTATGATAACCCTTGACAGGGTATATATCACAACCTTGATGGTTACACAAAATGTGTGATATAATATTTTCTTTTATAATCAAATTTGCCAGTTATTACGTGCTTTAGCAGTTAATTTTATATTATTTTCATTTCTTTCATGTAGTATTATTGCTTTGGTTAACTTTTTATTTATATTTTAAAGTAAGTTCGGAACAGAAAAATGAGTATATGAAATAAACTCGTCGCTACTTACATGCTCCACGAAAACTTTACAGGTTTTATTTGTTTTAATATGTTTTGAAATTATTTTTGTAACTTTTTTCTACAATGGCTAAAAAGTTTTATATACGTAATCATGTAATCAATTTCATTACATTTTATATTTATTGAAATATTTAGAAAGTTGTATTTCCTTATAAAATAAAATAAAACTTGATACTAAATGTACAATGAAATACCAAATGTTCAGTTCTACCATACTGAAAGTGTGATGTGCAATAATGATTTATGGTGTGAAAAATAGATCCAATTAAGTCAATAATGTTACATAAATTTCAGATCTCGTTAAAAGTGAATATTTAATATATTACGTGATATTATATCAAGTACTAATAGCCAAAGTTCGTGATATATCGTATTAAAAGCGAAGAAATCCAACGTTCTATTTGATATTCAAGGCAAGAAAAAATAAAAGACCATATTCATTATAACTAAGACTCAATATTATAAAAATAGTTACATGGGTGTAAAACGCAAACAAGGCAATATTAATGGTTGAAGTAAATTGATACACGTGTATTCAAATATGTATATTTACCTTGTGAGATCAGCGCAACAAAAAACTTTATTTAAACAGAAGTAATTTTTTGTCGTGCGATAAATAACTTGATACCAAAGACTAGAGTGAAATTTTATTTGATTTGAATGTTTCCGATGGTAATTTCAGTGCAAAATATTATAATATAAACGAGTTTAATTCAAAGGACAACTCTTATATGGAATTTTATGTTCGACAAAACATATTAACAACTTTTTTAACATAGATATCGAAGTAAACGTTATCTAAACGACGTTGACTACATAATTGATTTGTTTAATGACCTTTATGAATGGATTATTCCGAAAGAAAGTGTTGATAGTAATCCGAATCTTAATTGTCATTTATCTACTTGATACCTTTCAGCGCGGCAAACTTATGTCAACGTTTACAGTTCTTTTTAACTCACTTTAATTGGTGTACAATACAGTCTGAAAATAGATTCGGACGCTTGGAGATATAAATAAATTAACTAAAAACTCGATTTGCGTTGAGTGGTTTTTTCTTAATTCTGATTATTGTAGATAGACTTGATTTCACTGTTAGAAATTATGCACGAACAAGGTTTTACAAGTTGTGTCCAGTTTTAGCTCTGTCAACCATCATTGAAACGCGATCGTTAATTTTCTATTAATTCGCAATCATTGTTGTAGTGGTTTTTATTTATCGTTTTTGACAATTTCATTAAACGAAAAGTGATTTTTATTTGTTGCGTATGTACATATTTTAGCAAGCACCTAGGTTAACCGGAAATGACTATAGCTATAGAAACATTACTTTTTAAAATATATTTTCTTATTTTATTTACCGACGATGAAAAAATCTCAAATTTTTTAAACCTTTGAATTATTTAAAATTTTGCATACGTATAAAGAATCGATTATTAAAAGAAATATTTTGTACACTGCACTGGATGGTTTGAAAAAAAATTAAAAACCCGTTTTTATAGTAACATGAACTAAACAGTAAAAATTATTTTGAATATAAAGATTTTAGTAAAATGCTATTAAGAGCCTTTAAATTATCAGTTGGGCAAGAAATATAAAAACATCTGGACACTAACTTTTGACTATAACTTTAAATTAAAATTATTTCCGTTAACTTGCGTCAACAACCTCAAAATATGTAGATAAAGACGAAACCGCTTTATTTGAGTTATAATAATTTCATCGATCTTCCAGAAAAAAAATAATCTATTAATTTGTCATTAATTTATTTACATACTAAAATAATTTAATATTTATATTTAAGAATCAAAATGCATTTTGAAAATTTATTTAAACCTTCTTAGAAGTCCCTTTAAATATTTGGTCGTTTATTATAAATTCACTAACTGAATAAAAAAATATGTAGGCATAAACGGTTATCTCTTGCGATTCAAAACATTCACACAAAAACTATTTTTCACTTTTAATGAAATATAGTTTTTCAATAGCATCAGTGTTCGTAATATCGTAATTATTCAAAAAGCATCGCAAATTTCAAATATCAGTGAAATGTTCGATGTTAGAAGTTAGTTCAAGTAAAAATGAGATTTTTCACGATAAGTAACGTCAGTACGATTTTAACTAAAATATCATCGTAAGAAAAACTGGGTTTAAAGTCATAAAACTTAATTAAGTTTATTATAAATACAAAGTTTTAAATCAAAAATATTGGTTCACTGTCATAGCAAAATATAAATATTCTTGTAATAAATCAATTATAAAAAATTAAAAAAATGAGAGCGGTCGATATTCTTACTTCGATTAGACACAACTTAACTAACATTCTCTTGTTCAGGTGTTCACTCTCTGCACAAAACAGATAAAATAAAATAAAGCAGATTATGTATGTATGCAAATATTTGATTTTTAATCAAATAGAAAATTAAAAATATCTTTAACGTTTGTTAGACAGTTACAAAGACAGATTTTCTTAATGTTTACCATATATAAAACAATTAACAAATATGTTTCTTAATATAGCATATTAGTAAGTTTAATGAGAGTAAAAAAAAATTTAGGACTTAAAAACAAAAGAGAAAAGCACATAAACAGCATTGAAAATAATGCTAGCGACGTGCAAGTTTGACTTTAATACCGTTACTACTTTTCAATACAACGTCAATAGTCAAATTTAAATCAGAAGTATCTGGCAAAAATATAAATTTTCTAACAAGTTTGGACAGGACTAATTTAATTTGATGCACGGCTAACTTTTGCCCAATACAATTTCTACGACCAAACGAAAAGGGAATGCTACTAAATGCATGTCTGGTCTTTAATTCGCTGTTCTCAAATCTTTCTGGTTTGAACTCTGTTGGATTCTCGAAAACGTTTGGGTTTCTGTTCATCAACAAGAGATTTATTACAATGGTGGTCGAAAGAGGTATTGAAACATTTTGTATAGTCAAAGATTCAGTCACTTTACGAAAGAAAACCGGTATGGGTGGATGCAGCCTTAACGATTCCTTAATTACTATTTCCGCGTATTTCATATTTTTGAGATCGTCAAAGGTGACTTCTCTTTCCATATTTCCACCGAATATTTCGACTTGTTCATCAAATAATTTATTCTGTATATCCTTGTTTCTCGATACGCTGTGAAGAAGAAAGCTAATAGCTGATGCGACAGTATCATTTCCTGCAAATAAGAATGTATTAATTTCATCCAATAATTCTCCATCTCTAAGTATATTTTCTCTATTTGTTGATAATAAAAAATCAAGGATTACTATTTCTTTGACGGTATCATATTTATTTTCAAGTAAATTTGTATTTTTTTCATTCTTTAAATAACTTGTTCTTTTTTTGAGTGCAATTTGTGCTACATCTCTGACAATTTGTAAACTTTCCTTATATTTTTTGTATCTTGAGGTTAATTTAAATACAGCATCGAACCTTATAAATAAGCTCATCGCTCTCTGCAAAAAAGTAGCTGTAATAAATTGCGTCGCAATGACATAATCCTGATTCATGTCCGTTTGAGTGTTAAGTTCTAAGCCCGTAGTAATTTCAGCAATTACATCCATAGCGTAGAGCTCCATTAGCGGATATATATCGAAGGATTTCCCCTCAACGTGTTTTTCCAGTTTCGTTATCGAGATATCAATATTTTTTTCATAAACACTAACATAGGATTTTAGAGAATTATAGTTAAAAGCTGGATTAAGTATTCGCCTTCGGTTTTCCCATTCCATACCTGTTAACATCACCAGACCATTTCCCAACCAATCTTTAATAGCTTCCATATCATCTCCTTTATTCTTCATTGGACTTTTGAATAAAATTTCTTCTAAGATATTCACGTCACTGACATGTATCTGAAGAACAGGACCCATTAAAACTCGCGACACTGTCCCAAATTTCGACATTTTCATAATGAATTCATAGATCTCTTCAGATGAATTGGGTATTTGGTGCCAGTTCCCTAGTATAGGAAGCATGGGAAATCCAGGGAATTGCTTCGCACATGATTTAATTTCTTGCTGCTTTACACAATAATATATGAAAATCAAAATCACTGTTGAAATAAACAAAATGAGAAACATCACTGACAAACTCTTATTTCACATGAATACCTCTATCGCTTTTCGCAAACTAAGTTAATCAAAATCAGAATAAACAATTTTATATATATATTATAAAAAATAACTGGTTTAGAAAACCTGTATGAAAAAAAATGTTTGATTACGTCAGTCTAATACTTTTATATCCTGTTTCCAGTGGCGTGCCGATAAAATTGCAATAATAATAATGTAGTGGGAATTTGGATTGTTTACTAGCTTTGGACTAGTTTTTTTTTATTGAATTACACCGCCGTGGTTATATAATTAAAATGTATTAAAAATTATATCAAGATATTATCGTAAATAGGGTAAAAGGCGAAAAAATTAATAATTTTTTAAAAGGCATATATAACATAGTAATTGGTTATTTGCTTTACATTTGGAATAAACATTTGCTATCGTTATTTATTCTGTTATTACTTTATAAGCAGATTTGGTTGTAAATTTTTGCAATTTAGACTGAAATTAGTGGTCGTTTTTTTAAATTTAATAGCTAAATCATTGCGTTGAAATAAATTGTATCGAGAACGCTTGATGTGAAGGAATGGCTTCGATGTAGGTCTTTGATTTTGGATATGATTAATACCCATACAATACCCACTACATTTAATGCGTTAAAAATTAAAGTGAATCTCCAATATTTTATTATTTTGAAAGTTTTAAATGGACAACAACTCGTTGCTAACAACATTCGATATTGGTCTCTTTTTTACTCTATGGACTGCTTCAGCAAGAATATTGTGAAACTGATTTGGATTGTCGATCGATCGTTCGATTGATCGACGATAACTTATTCTTCTTTTAATATCATTTATTTTATATTTTTATTCATTGTATTTTGTTAATAAATTCAAGTTAATTTGTTCTTCTTCTTCAAGACGGTACCAACGCTTTGGTTAATCTCTAAATTGAGTATGTAGAATATGTACAGAATAAACAAGTGCATTAGAAAAGAAAGAATAATACATTTGCAGAGAGTACAATTATTTTTAGTTTGAAGCAAATTGTTCGCAACCAATATCTAAAACCTTCTTTACTTACCACAAATATTAACATAATTTTCACTGTTTCAAGTGAAAGAATCAAGTTGTCAAGTATTTTACCAAAGGACAAAGGAGAGTTACATCATAATTCAGAAATATGTCTCATTAATATGACGTTGTCAATGAAGTCTCCATAAAGTAAACATTAATAATAAAAAAACAATTTAATGTGTACATATTTTGAGAAGACTATGGAGCGTAAGTTAGCTATTAATATACTCGTATATTATATAAATATTAACCTCACAATTTGCTTGAACTTTTTATAAATAAAATAGTAAATTTTAAACAATATATCAATGAAGTTATTCCCACTTCAGTTTTATAAAGGCATTAAGCATTGAAAAGACGTTTCTATAATTTGTAAACCACCATCTAGTCGCCGTGGTGTGCTAGGTTGACCACAAGGCACATGGTCTTTGAGAATGTGGTTTACTGCTGGAACCTGGTGATGGAACGGGGCTGGATTGGTGTTATGGTTGACTGTAAGAGATTGCTCTCGTAGCAATACGTCCGCCTTGTGTATCAATTAGATACATTAAAGTAGATAAATAAATTATCAGGCATCAAATTGGACTGTAAAATGATTTATGAAATTAAAGGACTAACGAGAATCCACAATTATTTGAAATAAAGGGACTGTATGAAATTAAATTGAAGTTTTTAAATTAAAATAGACAAATCTAAGTCATAGATTAACAGTCCACCATACTTATAACATGAAGTTTAGTAGGAGTATATAAGAAGAATGTAACGCAATGATCAAAAAGTGTGTCAGGAAGAAGATAATTCTAATTGCAGTTTGAAAACGCATCGGTTCTTATAGACTTCGTCTAATATATATCAGAAGAAAAAGGAATCGGCGTCGCTTGTACAAGATAAGATGTAAGTTTATGAGATCTATGTGCATGCTTTTGTTTGAACTATTTTGAGTCAAATTGGACATCACCGATTTGATATAGTAAGATAATCTATCCATTTATATAATGTGGAATGCATCTGTGTGGTGCACCTTGTTTAGCTTTTGTTCTTTAAGTTCTACGGTCTTAGAAGTGAATACCGTTAGTACTGGTATTAGAAGTGAAGGTCTTCAAAAATTTAATTAAGTTATCAGTAAATTTTGACGTTATTGTCAAGTATGTAAACAATATTACATCGGCTGGAATATCGCAGATGCGTGAATTATTTTCTTGAACTAATGCAGAAATGTGGGGTTCTGGAATCAAATTTATTACATCTGACCAAAAGTATACAACAACTGTTATTATTTTTCAGAATAACTGAACCCAAATCTGGAATAGAAAATTATCTAAAACAAATTAACCACAAGTCACAGTCTATTATGAAATGCTAAATAGTAAAACACTCTTAATAATCAGAAATGAAAGGGATATTGAGGATACACATTATCGTCAATATCCCTATATAAAAAGTCAAATCAATTTGTGATTGAATTTAAATTTGACAAAAAAGTTTTTAATTGTAGCTTACAATATGAATAAAGCTTATGTGTGGTCAGAAATGCCAGTTTAAAATAAATAGATATGGCAATAAGGATGGAACACAAAAAAGAAATTTGTGTGCATGTAGAGTACGTTAGGTATAATTTGTTTATAATTTCATTTGTTTTAATTTCATTTGTTAGCCAATAAGCACACACACACACACACGGATACTAACTCAGCACAACCGGACCATGCCCAATGTTGGTAGTTTTATCCCAAAATTAGGTGTCAATACTGTGAGCAAGTTATCTTGTCTTTATCTATTTCAAATTTATTAGTCTTTTATTATTTCACCATCCACCAAGGTGTCTTCTGGGATCTTGAAAAGATAAAAAAAACTTAAAATAGGATTCAATTCCAGAAAGTAAGACGTATAATATTGAGTACTTATACTGTCAAAGAAAGCATCAAATACTCAGAAATATATTAAATATTTTAACCGACTTCAGAAAATGGGGGGTTCCCAATTCGAATGTATTTTTTTAATTGTATATTGAATTCGTATCAACATATATCTAAAGAAATATATTTATGAACTCTCCGGCATTTGTGAACCAATTTAAATGATATTTGATACGATTTGAATAATTAATATTTAGACGAGTCAAAGCGGTCTAATATAAAGATTAAAATCTTGTGGTACTATGGAGATAGACAAAGGAACCCCTCGATAAATGACAGTATAGACAAAGGAACCCCTCGACATATGACAGTAGATCACTCGTGACTGAAGACAATTGTTTGGTTCTGCACGTTTTGTTTATATAGTAATCAAAGCGCCAGATCGACCATAATGATATATGAGCTTATGCCAATGGTAGTTTTCAATGGATAACAGCACGTCTCTTGAGATTAAAATGTTTTTAGAGACCACATAAATATACATTTATTTAAATAACTATGGGAATACGATCCCCCATCGTTTTGTCACTTAGGTCCCTATTCGTAATCTCCTATTTGGGAAATCTCTAAATTGTTTTTCCTATTCTTTAAGTTGTTTCTTTCTCATTGGTTATGAGAAAAATGAGTTCAGGAGGCCAACTCCTTTTTGAAATGTTAATCTATGTGAAACGACTTAAAGCTATAAAAAATATTAAGCTTTAAATAAAACTTTTTATAAAAAAATTTAAATGACTTCAAATAATCACTGAATAAGAAGCGCAATTAAAAAATTAAAATACTGAAAATACGAGTACTCATTTGGACTTGTGCGGTATGATATTGTTTCCGAACATAAATAAATTTGCTATTGCTAGATATTTTTGGTGTCGGTGAATTAAAATTATATTGTACACGGGTAGTATACGGGTAGTATATATTTATTACTTATTTACACTACTGCTTCCTTGCTACGTCGAGACTTGTCTAACGAGGTGAAACTCGATGAGTTTGTTCCTCATCATTAAAGAGGTCATGTTGATACTTTCTAGCTCCATCATTGCACCACGTTTTTGCTGAAGAACAAATTTGTGTCATTCTTATCGGTGACTCGTTCAATTTCATTCAAACTCGAGCACAGCACCAGCACGGTTCAATATTGAGGTTTTCTATGGAATATCTTCAATTTTCATTATCAAATTTTCACTAAAGTAAGTAAATATTTAGTATTAGTTTGTTTTTTGTCTCAGAATTAACTCGAATAACATTATAATATATTTGTTTCCAGTAATCTGACCTAAAATAATAATGACTTTATTTAACAATTTGTTTATGTTATCTGAATAGAATTTAGTTGAATAGAATATTGTATCTACCTTATTTCGTTTCATTTGTGTATTTTTTTTATTTCATTCACTGTTATAGGATTAAAAAAAAACATTATATTTCTTCATTGACGATAAAAAGAATGTTCCATTCAAGACAATAAAAATGATCCTGGAAGCCACATAAATGTAGCTGCAATTTGCAAAAAATGTTCAAAAACATTGGAAGGAAGTATCAATGTTACAATAAACTTTTTGAGGTATTTAACGGTAAGTTAAAAAAACTTAATTTGTTTTGTAGTGCGTTACGTAGTACGTTAATCGAATTTCGACAAATTTGTTCATTTGTCATCACTGAAAGTGTATTCTTCCAAAAAAAAGAGTTATTCAAATTGATCAGAAATTCTGGAGATATAAAGTAATATACACAAAAAATAACAAATTCTGGAGATATGAAGTAATTCAACAAAAAAAATTAAAAAGACAAACATTGAAAGGTGCCATTATAACAATTCATACCGACGCCTTTTATTATATAGCTTTTAATGTTTATTAATTCCTTTTGGGAAAACCAGTTCAAAACATTAACAGAACAAAAAACAATTCGAACGAATCTTAGACTGGAATTCGTTATAAAACATACCTGTTTAATTTTTTTTAAATTCGCATCGCCTAAAAAAATCCCACAATTATTACATCACTCTAACGCACTCAAAAAAAGTCGGTATTAGTTTCTATGACAGCACTTAATTAAGGTAAACATTATTTTGAAATTTTTATTGCCTAATAAAATATTTGTTCTTTAAGTCAATTTATTTAGTTTTATAATTCATGATATAAAATTAGTAAATGAATAAAGAGATAGTTAGTAATTAGAGAATTATTAAGATATTATTGTTGAAGGACACTTGGGTTCCACAAAATGTACACCGGCCATCAAAAAACGCTACTACTGAAAAAAAACATTACATCAGACATCGAATCATTTGTCAAACAATGCCAGTCATGTCAATACAATAAATCCTCAGGGCACACAAAATAAATATCAATGCAAATTACTACAACTTCAACCCGTCCAATGGACTATTACATCTTTCCCGTCCATTGACTTTCTTTAGTCTGGACATGGTAGATTCATTGCCTAAATCCGGAATATGCAAACTAAAATTTAATTTGACTTTCCAAGATGGCTTGACTAAATACTCCATCACATACTCGATTTCCAAAGCCAGGATTCAAGAAAGCTGTGAATGCTTAATATATTTCATTTCCAATTTTGTTATTCTGAAAATTATTCTCACCAAGCAAGGTACAAATTTCATCGCAGACCTTTTCATAAGGACCTGTGAGTTATTGAAAATCAAAGAGATATGATTATCGCCATATTATCCTTACGCACAAGGTGCTCTTGAGCTTAGTCATTCGACATTAAAAGAATATCTTAATTCTCATGTAAACAATAACCAAACTGGCACAAACATATGTCAAGCTTACAATAGTGACATACACGATACAATTCAATTCAACCCATTCGAAATTCTTTTAGGGCATAAACATTTCATTCCCAACTTTATTTAAAACAAACACATTCCGACCCTATTTACCCTGAATATGTAAAAATTTTACATAAACATCTTAAGGTATCTCGCGAAAAATTACTTGATAATATGTACAACTATAAAGAAAAATACAAAGGCTATCGACATTCTTAATACGTAAAATACAAGGTTAGTTATTTTGTTTGACTTAAAACTTACCTAAGATTAAGAAGAGAACTATCCCCTATTTGGAAAGGGCCTTATAAATTATATTATTTATATTTATATAATTCATGTTAGATTGTTTTCTTACGTCAGAATTATGTTAATACATTGTAAACTTACTTGGGCTTCCAACAATTAAGGAAACATCGAATAAATAATTAAGTGCCTGGCATGTACTTTAAACCAATTGACGCTATTTAACTAGTTAATGATCACTTTCGTATTGTTATCCCCGTAGATATTACATTTTCTCATTCTGAAATAGAAAACATAAAAGTATTTTCGACGCAGTACGATTTTTGTGTCAATAAAATGAAGCAGTTGGTGATGCAGAATGCCACAATACGATTCAGCCACTTGATTCACTTTTTCCGAGAAGTAACTACCGACTATGATTCCATTTCGCATTTAATTTCCACAATCTATAAGAGAGCTACTTGGTGCCCTGGTACTGGTACAGTATTCAAATACATCATCACATAATTATAATAACGCTATTCAGAATCTTCAAAATAACAACCATAGACTCATCTCATCTCTGAAATCAAATATTATATTATCGAAATCTACAATAGCAAACTTCAACAAAACTTTATATGTATTTAATGCAAATAAGTTTATCCCTTATTTCAAAAAATATGTCAGGCAACTAATGCCATTAAGTTTAGAAACAATATTAATGATATTTTGAATATTTTACAGTTTAGTTTATTAACTCTTTCCTTTAAACCGAAAGAACCCTAAAAGTTCCTAAGAAGTAACACTCTGCACCCCTTAATTACCAAACCAAAATAATTCTTTAATTATATAATTGGCATGTAAAAAATATTTATTTTCGCTGTTTTAATTAAAATTAAAGTTACTTAGGTAAATCAAAATTAAATACCTACGAAGAAGAAGCCCCCGGCTGAGCATATATATATATATATATATATATATATATATATATATATATATATATATATATATATAGCCATTGTTAGAGATTAATGTAAAACGATTCACATTTTTTCCTCCATAGAACAGGTAATTTTTCGATAAAAAATTAATAAAAAAAATTAATTCAGGAACATAAATGATAACATACATAATAAGCAAGAAAAATCAGGCTTAAAAAGAACACATGAAAAAATCGCAATGTCGCAATAATATGCAATATTTTACTAATAAAGTCTAAGGCTGTCAAAAGATACAAATATCAATCTATAACATAGCGGAGGTACACGGTTGGACAAAATAGCAAAAGTTATTCATGAAAGCGGATTATATTGAAACGATAAATGTTAAGTCAAATTATAATTTAATAATTTACTATTTGTATTAATCAACTGAAAATTACTAATTCCGAAGGCTGTGACTACATGTTATCCATTCTCGTAGATAGGTGAGGCATGGTTTGCTTAGGACATGACAGTAATTATAATAAGAGGAAGAACTTTATATTTAAATATTAAGTATTTTTTCATACTAAATGGTAAAATCAATAATAAAATAATTATATTTGAACTACATACCAGACCAAAGTATGTTAGTCCTGAATTTTCAAATAGCCTAATTGTATATCAGTTGGTTTGAAGGAGGTGTCTTCAAAATACAAAGAACAAATAAAAGTTTCTTTTGCTCTAGAATAAAATAATTCTTGACCAGTGAAATTCAGCCATTCTTTCTTCATTTTTAGGAATCCTGAAACATTCAGTAATACTGATACTAAGTTAAAAATACAATGAAAACTGATGGTTTGATTTTGTACCGTAATATAAAAATATGATTACTATTGTCGCTCCCGGAATACAAAATCCATGTTTATGAACCAAATTCGCTTAGAAGGTAAAATAATATACAAATTTCATATTATTTTTCTAATACATGAATTGAGATATTGGACTGATTTTTGGAACTCTATTTGAAACCACAACACTTAGCATTAAATTTAAGTATTTCCCATGTTATTCGTCGACACTTCCAGCAATAATTTTTTAAAATACACTTAACAAATGTTTTATTTGGTAAATTTGTTTTACAATAACACATAATCACTAGTTTCTTATAATCGTTATTCCAGGGAATCAGAGACGAGAGCAGAAATTAATTGCCGGATCACCTCAAAATTAGCCGCAATGTAGAGTTAAGTAACATCCCGTTGAGATACGTTACAATTTTGTGCTGACAAAAATGATTTATTTCTTCCCATAATAGTATTTTTGCATAAGGAAAGAAAGAGGCAAACGAATTTTATTATTTTTACTTTGGAATACATCATATTTGTATAGTGAATAAATTATATAGTAAATAATATCTTTTCATTTCTATAGTCAAAGACCTACCCGCATTGAAATTGCTTACTCAGGCACTTTTTGATTCAATAGCTTCTGTCAAAATCACCATGTCATAGTAAAACGATCACATTTTCAAGAATTCTCACTTCTCAAAAAGTAACAAAAATCTAGGTGAGAATGTAAAAAAAATCTCGTACATACCATTCCCTCCCCCCCCCCCATCCACCCCCTTTACTCCAAATGTATTTAGTGGACCAACAAGACTGACATCGACGCCGACATTATCGATTAATCTGAAAGTGAAAAATGCTGATGAGTTTGATATCTTGCCCCAACCAAATACCATACAATGGACATAACATAGGTAGACCAGCCTAATCTACTTCAGCCAACCAAACAATTACAACGATATTGTTTCATTGTTGCAAATCTTTTTTTTGAATGAATATTAAAATATATGCAAAATTTTTTTTTGTAATATCTGCTTTGAATTTGTTCTCTTATTAGAATTCTGTTATTAATTGATAGAAAAAATTTCAACACATAATGTCACTGTCTGTACATATATTAATTGCATAGGAATCATGTAATCACACATGTTTTAAGCATAAAAATCTGCATGTCCGAAAGTTTTTAGACCATTAAAAATAGAAACAATTCAACAAGTTTGTAATTTATTTATTGTTTTTTAAGAGTGTTTATAATGTTTTTTGAATTGTTTTATTTAATGAACCATCTGAAAGAAACAGTTGGCTCACTATTCCTTGTACGTCTCTTCCACCGTCTTTTTGAGTGTAGTCACCGTTTCTTGAGCGTCCGAGAATCGTATTACTAGATTGTTTTTATATTTCTTAGTTTCGGCTGCTTAATAGTGCATGTAGCTTTCTTCAGCCCTGTCATCTAGTTTTCCTCACCTATGTTTTATACATAACTTCCACAAAGTCTCCGAAGCCAAAATTTTCACGCAGAATGTTCTGTATTTCACTCATACTACCTGTTCGAATCTACTGTTAAGTTACCATTTTGTCAATATTTGATGACACCCATGCTGCACGGTTCAAGTATATATATGGACGTCTACCACGCAAATCATCACTGAGATAAGTACGACCATGCTTGAACTTATTAACCGTCTAAACAGTAGTATAAGGTTTTATCAATTTCAATCGAATTTTGTAACTTTGTTGTTCATTAAGACTACAAAGTCAAAAAAATGAGCGAGGTAAAATTTTTACGTGTTAAATTCATCTTTTAGTTAAATACACAATTTTAAAATTTTTACCAAAGTATAAAAATCATTGAAAAATTCAAGCAAATGTACCTCCGTGGCTTTACCTTATTATACCTTTATTTGTTTTACTTTATTACAAGTAGATAGTTTTAAAGAATTTCAACGCTGATCTCTTATTTCTTCAATAAAAACGACATTAGTTCATTATATGTGAGTTAAGGGAACTTTTTTAAATGTTAATAACTTATATTCACATTCACAAACACATTGCAAAACACATATTTTGCAAATCACTCTTGATGTCATAGTTGTGTCTCACGTAATGTATTCTAAACCAGAATCCGACAGAAATGACACAATACAGTAATTTTCAATCTATAAAGACATGTGATACAGATACAGTCAGCAAGTCACATAACTTTATAATACTCAAGTGATTACTGAATAAACGTAATGAAATAATTTTGAAGCCTAGCAAACCTCTTATACATTTTTCCAATGAGGCAGTCTAGTATTTAAAACATTAATATAGAACAGAAAAATTAAACGATTAGTATCAATCATAGTTTCTTCATTAGTCTTAATTTTTATAAGCGATCGATACATTATCCAAGAACTTATTATCCTTCATCCTGTGGTGTTTATTGTCTCCAGAGAGAACCTTTGCGTGATAAATTTAGGAGGGGTGACTTAGCAACACTGGCTAAATCTTTTCAGGGATATATGTTATTGTTGTTTAAATGTACAAAATAAATTGATACGACAGCAAGTACCAAAAGAAATTAAATAAATAATGAAATATATTCAAGTAAATAAAGCAAAAATATTAAAAAATATATTGACAGATAATTAAAAAAAAACTAGAAAATACAGACGAGCACAAAACAATGAACGAGTATGTGAATTTACAAGGTCACAGATTTTTACGTAGTTTTTTCTCATACATTTTATGTTTCGATCTAAAATGGGTTTATTGGAAACGAACGTGATGTTAATAGAGTAGTTGGATATTAAATGTTTGTTATCTATATGCAAATAAAGGGAATTTATTATTTAAGGGGCTTGAAACTGTGAGATGTTTGAGATCGTCTTCCCGATCCCGCGACCACAGATCGGAGAGACTCTGAAGTGCAGCCTAGTCAAATGGGTAGGAATGGAGCAACGTCCCAAACGCATGAAATATTTTGAAAGCCATTCTATGGAAATCCGTAAAAATTATGCACACTGCATATTAAATAGAATCAATAATATAAAAAAACTCTTGTTATCATTGTTGTTTGTATTAAATTTTGTTGTCATATGATAACGAACTAATACATATAATTATGGTCTTCCAGGTTGTGCACATGTATTAATTAGAATAATAAATCCAGAGTTAATTTTGCTATTGCATACTTCTGTATACTTCAAATTAATTGTTTCGTTGTTAAATCATAAAGTTAAATTCCATTAATTCCCCTATTTGTCTCGTATTTCTACTCTTATCAATAATACAACGATTTGATCATCCGTTTTTTGTTCCGATTTACGGACTAAACTCATTTAAATCAGGAATTCCACATTCGCACTTGTGTCGTGATGAGCAACGAGTCTGATAATAAAACTAAGCCGGTTTTATAGAGTTTTAATATAAGATAATACAAAGAATATAAAACGATAGGAAAAATTAAAAAGGATACAAATAACATAAAAGAAAGCAAAATAACAACCTTCAAAAAACGCAGAAGCATAGCGAATAAGAAGTCAGTTAGTTACAGTAAAAATATTAACTTGATATTTTAATATAATTTTTAATTAAGTTTTTGAAATTATATATTCGTATAATTCTAATTATAACCAATTACTTGAAAAATAATATTGAAATATGAGTTCCCTCGTGTTTAAGAGGAAATGCATATTTAAATATTACTTTTACCCGATTGATGAATTAATAAGAGTGTGGCATCATTTAAAATTAAATACAATATGAATGAAGTGAGAAATTGTGTCAAAAAAATTAAAAATAAGACAAGATTCTGGGTTAATTTGTTTGCTAGCAACGCTGCCTTTAATTTGTAATTTGTAGTCTCTTGGTCTCTGTATATCAAAATGTAAGTGCCTCATGGGTGAAATTAAATTTTACATATTTCAAAATATTATTTTCTTAATAATTCCCACGGATTATAGATTTACTTATATAACCCTAGAGATATATTGGGAAGTAGCGACTGAAAACTGCGTAGTAACAAAATTAACAACAAATAATATACACGGTGCGCGCGGGTGTTTGTTTGCGAGATTAAGATGCCGAGCGCCGGGGAGAAGAAAAAAAATTTTAAAGTCGCAAGGAATAACTCTTGCAAGAAGGTAGGAGGTGGTGTGGTGGACGCAAATATCAGTATCCTGAAAATATAAAGTTAGAATATTGGGAAGTCCCATAGCATTATTTCTCCACACGGCGAAGATCTGCCTAATTTGATTGAAAGATCGTGAGACTTGAAGGTAAAAGTTAGGATTTAAAAAAAAGGGAAACCAAAAAGTGCAATGGGTCAGACAACATTGGTGACGGGAATGATGGAAAAAGTAGTCTTGCATATCAAAACATATACTACTGCATCCAAAATTTGGTGAACGTTTGCAACAGAGCTTATTTCAATAAAAGTACAAAAAGGGCTAACGCCCACCTGAAGATGTAATACAACGAAACCTAGGTCGTGGTAAAGAACTTAAAGAAAGTAGAAATAATACTGCATCAAATAGTTTCATTTAATTGTGACTAATGAATTTCTACAAAATTGACGCCAAATATATTCAATATCTGTATTTTTATTAAATATACTAACTATAAAATTAACTAAGAGAGGCGGGCGAAGAAATATCGGACGACTTCTTAATAATTGAGGTGTCGATGTGGCTGTCGGACCATATAATAATTATAAAATATTTTGACTAAATGAGAATCAGTACTGGAACAAAAACAAACCTATGATAACCTAGTTGCTAGATAACAAAAGAGCAGAAACTCAAGGAGCGAGGCAAGGATACAAAGCAATGTTCCTTTTTCACAACAAACGATGTTGATAAAAGGAAGAAATCAGTGTTATAAACCTAATAGCCATCTCGACAATGTAATAGACTATTCGTCGAGTAACAGAAAAAAATATGTTTCTACTGCAATAAAGTTGAAACTTTTAAAAAATTATTTTTTGTAAAATCAAGTAAATACACATTTATAATATTCGTGGTGCTAGATAAACATTTTAATAAAAATAAGTGGCTAGTAGATCGAGATTCATGCCGCAATAAACGCCGTAGTCGAGTATCTGCAATTCATTATCTACAACAATAGATAACACGAAGTCACAGCCTTTGCAATTAGAAAATAACCAGGTAATTAATGCAAATGGTTTAATAGTGAAATTAACGTTTGAATTAACATTTATGTTCTTAACCGAGTCGATTTTCATACCAAATGTCCTCCATTTTGTCTGATCTTGTGTATACTCTGTATCTGAATCTCTTGACGACGTTAGACTTCATTGTTAAAATATTATACATTATACGATATTGCTATTTTTTTCATTTGTTTTGTTTTCTAAACTTGTAAATTTACTTTTACTTGTCATTTATGTTAATAATTAATTTTTTTATTAATATTTTAGCCTAAAATAGTAATTTGATATACGGAGGAAAAATTGTGGATGGTTTTGCATCGATCTTTAAAGATGTCTAAATGGATTTTAATTTACCTAAAAAACGTTTATTGCACTTATAATATAGAAAAAAACTAAACTTTCTAACATGGAAAAAACCTGTTGGCTTTTAAACTAGATTACAGCCACATTAGCCGGAAGAGAGCCACTGTGGCATATATTGCCATGAAAATTGTGACCCTTTTTATTGTTACAGTTTTAAAAAAAGAATGTTTATAAAGTTTTAATTAGTTTAGTATTTGATTACTAGGATCATTAATTAACAATAAGGCCAAAGATAACATTTAAAATGTTAACAATTTTTTGTCGACGTTAACAATTATAGTATATTTGGTATGTGGTAGATTATGATAATTTTCAGAATTTTATTTAAATTTCAGGTTAATACAGAAGCTAAAACAATTAGGAAATTAGAAGAGAAATGCGATAAATATAAGAAAAAAACAAAAGATAAAATACAAAACGTCGAAGACAAGCTAAGTAGAGGGCTAATGTCGGTTACATAATTCAGAATGAGAAATTTATTAATGTTAAACTTTCTATTTTGTTAAAAGAATATGCAAGGCCAAAGGATCTTTTAAAATATAAGGGTTTGCCTTTAGAAGGAAAATTGCGTAGAAAATTTGCTTTTGCAAAATTTGTTTGACAAATATAAAATACACGTTCACAACGTCCACATACTTTAAGAAAATGGTGTCAGAACTGGAGAAGCTTTTTACACTTTAAAGATAAAGTTCCAACTTAGTGATAGACTTCTTGTTTATGATGCAAGACCAGATCTTTCATATTCTCGCTATATGGATTGGATATCAAAAGTAAGCAAATAATGCACTCTTAATTGCCTTAAAACGAGGTTTTAGACAAATATGTTGTATTGATTGTAAATTAGTTTACGAATATCATAATAATTTGCTAAAGGGCTGTTATGATATTGCGAATATGACAATAGAAATTCATTTCTGGTTATTACTTTAAGTGCTATAAATGTTAAATTTTATTGTATGATTTCCCTATTTTACACAGACTTCAATATATTAAATACTCTTTCTGTGTTGAATGATTATACCTTCTTTACTGTATATTCGACTTTCACTTTAAAAATATTTGAGAAATTAAAAGAGTTGTTGGATTAGTTAATAGTGTCAATTTGAAAGCATCGCTACGTTATTGGTAGCAAAATACTCTCAATTTTGTAAGATATTTTGTACAGTGACACAGATGGTTCTATTAGACTTGAAATCTCACCATCGTGCAATAATATCCAATAATTTTATTTCTGAAACCGCCACTACCTATCAATAAATGAAATTAGTGTTTTCGTTTGAATAATATGGAATAATATTACCTCCTACACAATAGCGAATTTATATAAAAAAAAACCATCAGTGCAGTAAAGAAAGTAACCACAATGATTTAAATATTTTATAAATATTTTATTGCATAAATAATAGAACTAATCGAATTATATTGCTCTAATAATTGGATTCGTGGTATTACAACAACTTTCACATACACACAAGTTACCCTATTACGACATGTACAAAAGTGTCAAAAAGTTAAACTGTCATATGAATTAATCAATTATCAGGCACCAATGTTCATTATTGATAAGAACGCACAATGTAAATTGACTCTAATTGTAACTATGCGAATAGCGACCAAAATCCAATTAAAATTCAATTAAAGGAACAAATGTTAAGTTAAATGTTAATGTTAATATTTAAATGTTAATGTTAATATTTGCTTTAAGCGATAATAATTAAATATATAAGCTGGATTGCTTTCTTTCTATTCTGTTCAGTTCAATTCCGCTGTCTGCATTCACTTAGTTAATACACCGTGTTAAGGGTAAGTCTTTTAAAATATAATGCTCAGATTTAACAGTAAATTTTTAAATTTTTTAATAAACAGTTACGTCACTTTGTAATGAATTGAAACGATTCAAATCCACTCAATATATTATATACTTACCAAGTAATTATTAATTGGCGACGTTATTTCAAATTGATAGATTGCGTGAATAAAATGTTGTGGTTTAAATCGAGTTTGTCTTTTAATTAAATAATTGATTACTAACTTCTTAGCACGCGGCTTCGCCCGCGAAGACGGTGGCATCTATATATTGTATACGTTACACCATCTATTGATACTTTGTCGTAATAATTTGTATCATTGAATATAAAACCCTATTTTTATCCTACCTTAATTATATCATTTCTCGAGTTAAAAGTAACCTATATATTGTAATCGCAAGCTATATCCACAGGTCCGTTGCTCACTATGTAAGCGCTCGCCTACAGTTTAATTTGCCGCCTCCGACTTTATTTTTCTCATTTTGTTTCTATTGAAAAATATTTCACAATTTTAAATAAACTTTGGAAATCAAACTATAAGATAGTGAATAGATCCCTTTTCCCATTTTCAAATCGGTATAATTTTTTAATAACTTTATTGTATATGAGTTGTCCAAAATATTGCTTTGAACCGCAATAATGGGTTAATCAAGTACAATTAAATAAACAAAATAAAAGCTAAACCTCGGAACGAAAGGAGGAAGCTGAAAATGCGTAAATCTTCATTTTGACGTACTAAAGAGAAGGCTGAAAAGTCTTATAAGTTTTCGTATCCGCGTGTCAGGTCAGCAAAAAATTTTTTTTATAGATATCTTGCTTCACATACCCTTGCATATCTTTAGTAGTTCAACAAAATTAGTAGAGCACAAAGTTCTCTACAAATCTAATTACATGCATTTTTTTGGAAGATTAACCGTTTTCGCGATATAGCGCCCAAAACGGGAAGATAATGCTGTGTCGACGGCGGAGCCAGATCTATAGTACACTTTACAAAGTTAATTATGTGATGAATATATTATTATTATAAAAAATTATCATCACAATTATATTCGTCATATCAAAATCCGCTTGCAGAAGTCTTGTACATCCTCAGCTAGTTTTATAAACATCTGTCCCGCATAATAGTGCTTGACTAAGAAATATCCAAAAATAATTTATAAGTGTTTCTAATTATTAGAAAGTAAATCCTGTGTTACAAGTGACATAAGGTATTTTCTTTCGAATATTTAGGTTCCAATTATTAGCTAACAAAGGAAAAAATATTTAAATTTCAGCATTATTAATATTAGTGTAATGTATTGTTTAATAATTTTGCAAAGCGTATTTATTAATCACTTTACTAGATCGATTGTGTAAATACAAATTACGGGATACAAGGTGGCCGAGTCAAACCAGTAACGATAAAGAGAATGTAGGTATTTATTACTGGACACGTTATCGCCTAGTCAAAACGGTAATAGTAATTTATTGGGCAAATGGTTTCATTTAATTACATAAGAAAAATTGTGACGCGCCGAAATAAATGCGCCCAGTGCGATTCGTTTAGGCTCGAACCGGTTACCTATTCACATTCTGATGCTGACGACAAATATTTTTTTCTTAACTTTTTTCTATACTGTGAAAAATAATTTAAAAGAGAATGTAAAAAAAAATTATTTAAAAAAAAATGATAAAAAGATAAAAATAATTTCATGTTTTTTAAGTTAGAGGTAAACAAGTCGCTTTTAATAAATAAATTTTAAAAAGAAGGAATACATTCTGCAACCATTTATAATATCAAATATCAAAATTATCGTCCATTATATATAATTAATTGAAAACTATATTTGCAACTTTCTTTCCAAGGGACCATGAACATCATTCACGGTTACTCAGACTGTGAATATTATGAACATCTCCAGAATGATAAATATTTGTTTATGAAAAACAAATATATATATATATATATATATATATATATATACATATATATATATATATATATATATATATATATATATATATACATATATATAACACTTTGTGAAAAAAATTAACAGACTTCATATTTAAGGAAGTCATTTACGACAAAAATATTTAGAGTAATATAAAAATAGTTATAACACATTGTTATGTGTTATTATATTTTTTATTATTATAGTTTTATAATTTTTTGTTTATTTGTTTGTTTGAAGATGCATCACGTTAAAGCTACTAAATGAATTAAGATAGAGTTTTCTGAAAAAACATAGAGATTGATTTGAAGTGATAAGATTTATTTATTTCTTCGAAATCAGTTTACGGAGTCAGTAGATAGGGGAATTTAATATTTCCAAAAATACATTCCTCTTGCATTAGCACAACAACAAAGAAGTGTTTAGAACTAGTCGACACGTAGTTATTAAAATATATAGTGTATCTACGTATTTTAAAAGAAGGTACGTGCGTATTTCAGTACGAAATATAAAATCAGCAGACGTATAGTGCAGATGTAATATAATCCAACCTAATCCAACATAAAAAACATGACCCAATTCAACATAACCCGATATAATCAATCCAGTCCTTTATAACCCAACATAACCCAACACGACCCAACATAACCTGGCCCAAACCTACCTAATCTATTTGACAAAATATAATCTATACACATAATAAAATGGTAAGGTAACCCGATAAACTCAAATATAGCTCGGTATAACACAAACAGATATAACCCGATGTATTTCATTTTGGTAGTTTCTAGAATAATATCCTGATTTTGGTTTAAACGAAAGTAGTATAGTTTTGCTCTTAAACCCACTCTGATATTTTATTTCACATTTTTGCATCACTACTTTTGTATTTAATTTGCTAATTTTCCAAGCCACTTCCTAATGCTGGTGTGTAACAAATATTCAAATAACCTATATATGTAGATATGCAGTACGAGGAAATAAATGTGAACTATAAACTCTCCGCATTTATGCTTTTAGTTTCGTGAAGAAATTTCGATCAGAACATTGCCCATTTTTCTTTTAATCATAGCTAACAAGTAAAATTCACGATTAACTCATGTCATTAATATGCACATATCCATAGAATTTAGTAATCGATATGTACAAAAATTGGCTTATTTTTCGTAAATATCGTCACTTTCGACAAATTTTGTTTTTTTTGTAAATTCTGAGCCGGCCGGTTCTATTGTATTTGATCATATATATTACCGAAAATTAAATAAATTATGAATGAATGTACATTTTTCACAAAAAGTGATTTAATTTGATTGCCTCTAGATAATAAAAAGTATGAAGCTATCAGGAGCCAAATTATTATAAATTGAATTCATCATCAACAGCTTGCTTCCGGTCACTGCAGGACATAAAACTTTCCCAATGCGCGCATTATTGGAGATAATGCCCATAATCGCCACACTAGACAGGGCAGTGAGCGTGGCGATTACGGTCGACACGCAAGATTTTCGTGTAGATACACGATAATCTTAGTAATTAATTGTTAACAATTTTTTTTTATTTTAGATATAAACACTTAATGTAATGAAAGACATTGTACTAATATGCAAGCATAAACGGAAATAGTCACTATTTTAACTATTATACGTTTATATCGATATAGCAAAGTACTTTTAAGGTAACTTCTACTTCTTAATAATATAATTTTATTGAAATATTTGTATCTTGCACTAATTTCAGATGACGACAGAAATTGTAGTTTCGACTATTCACCTAACTTAATAAAATAAAGTTCCTACTATCAAGATCGATTTCTCCAAAAAATAAGGAAATGTACAATCTAACTTTTTTAATATACTCCTTTTTTATTACATGCTATCTAATTTATTTATTTTTTACAACAGCTGGTATAAACATATGCGATTAAAAAAAAGTGCAATAGAAATCTCAAGACCGCAGTTTTTTACATGAATATTTTTTTTAAATTCCATCGTTTATAATGCCAATCAGTTTTCATGCCGAGCAGCTCCTTTTTTTTGAGGTTATGTTAAGCTGTATTCGGTTATTATACCACTGGTGACTTTATTTCTTTTTAATCTGATAGATGATAGAACTGAGAATATTAACAAGGACGTTGAGAAGGAACAAAGTCTGTCATGTATTTTTCAAATAAAATAATATTTGAAAAATTTACGCTATTTATAAATTTGTTGCTTTTACATGATTCAACAAAAAACATTATTCGCTTGGGTATCATGCAGTACAATGAAACAATTATTGCCGTAATGAAAATTGGAACACATATAAACAGTTTTCAAAGAAAATATCTTATTGCTACGAAAAGTAGAAAGCGATTTATCTCATAAATATTATTACATCAAGTACAACATTATTCACGACCAATCATGAATATTTCAAATCCAGAAGCAGGACAGTACATTACACTTATTATTATGAAAAGGGTCAAAAAAATTTCGTTTCTTTGTAAAGGCATTTGCATAAGCAATTTTGTCACGATGCTTAGTCAAATATCCAAGAAGTTTAAGATTTTTCTAACTACTCAAGATTAAAGTTGTCGTGTCCCCGTGAATACTGATCGTGGATTTAATTTAAAGCTTTTATGAACCTAAAATATGGACGTTATATATCAACAAAGCAATACTTTTTAATAGTCACACACTATTACCTTCAGGGGGTTTTAAAGAGAACTTTAAAGGAGTACGTCATGAAGAAGAAGGTACTGAAAACATTACAACTATCTAGCATCACCTCTTTCTATTTTCGTAAAATATAGAGACTTGTGTGTTATGAAGTTATGGGATATTTCCAGATTAATTTCTTGTGCCAAGAAAGGTACACAGATTAAAAAAAGGAAGATACCGATATATATAAATTCGAATAATATATATTTTAAGAAATAACTTGCTTTGGTATGTTCAAAATAAATAATAGTGAATTTAAACAATTGATTACGAAAAATGTAATTCTGGAATTATGATATAAACAATAGATTTAAAAAATGGATCGTTTCTTAGCATCATAAATACTTGCCTCTTCTTTTACGACAGACTTAAAGATAATACATTAAAAATAGAAATATTTGCAAAAAAACGAATGCAATCAAAATATGTAAGGCATCAGCTCAATAATTGTTAAATATATTTAATGCCTTTTCCAGTCGTACACAAAATACATCAATTAACACCTTCCTAATACGGCAACTTATCAAAATAATCAACAAGTTCAAATTTAAATAAAAAAAATTTCGAGATAGCTAATGTTTTTTGCAAACAAAAATATGTCGTTACCATGTACATCGATTCCGATAAGGTATTTAACAAAATAATCCAGACCATTTGAATTGAAAAAAAAATCGACTGTATTGATATTCCTTAACTTACTTGTACAGTTTAGATCATATTTAAGGAAGATAGTATGGTGCATGAGGGACTGCTGCTTTTTCAAAATATAGATTTTACGTTTTAGGTTAAATTCAGTATAATTAAATTATAGATCTTTTTTTACATCTGCGTGCGTTCACAGACAGGCTGACAGATTGAACTGAAAATATAAAGCATCAAGGATATATTTATACAAAATTAAAAAATTGGTCTGTAATATATCAAAGACCGTTATCGAATAGTCTTGAGAACATATCAGCGGCCATTATCGAATTGTCTTCTAGAGTAAATTAAAAGATGTTCAAAGGAGAATCTTGATGCTAGATTGAGAAAATGACTCAGGGATTTTCTCAGAAATGCCATGAAATTTTGATAATCATCTGGTATATGCAGCGAAGACAGATTTTAAAATAATAAGTTTAACTTTCGATCAAATTAAGACCTATGAATGTTTTTAAATCCTCAAAATGGGTCACCATAATTAAAAATGACCCAATATAAGTATCGAGCGGCAACAATAGAAAATCATTTGCGTCAGGTAGCCACGTTTTCTTTGGTATTTTACCTGACAATTAATGCGCCAGGTAAAATAAATGGAAGGTGATCGCGCGGCCTTCGTATAACTTTTTTTGATTGAAACAGTCGGCTATATCTAATAAAAAGTTATGTATAGGAATGTAATTCGTAATTACCAAATATGCATCGCACTACGTTTATGAAAGTACGTCTCGAAAAGGAGTTTTCAAAAAAAATTATCACCATATAAACTAATTTAAAAGCTATCCACGAAGAGGTGTGTGTATGTTTAGTGAGTTTTTTCTTTATATATTTGATTCATAATTTTATGTATTTACAAACGTATATGGAATAAAAGGCATTTATTTTATCATCAATATGTTGTGAATAGAAACACAAGAAAATTCTTATGTTAGTATATTAAGAGAAACATATATGTATATCTCTAAACGTATAACAAAATCGTAACGAAGTCATGTTTCCATATCGAATATCATTTGAAATAAGATAAAATCGCCTAACCAGGCCCACTTTTTGTAGAATCAAGGAATGTATAACAGATTAAAACCACTATCAGTATGAAAACAATTGTTTAATTAAGGTTTTAATATTATAAAAAAATATTTTATTGGGCTTTGGTGTTTAAAAAGCACATTTTAAAAACGTTTTTGTTAGGAACCTTGTCACCTAATGGGTTCTATCTTTCTACACAATTACGTCTGTTAAGTAAAATTTAATTTTATAATTTCTGTCCGCCAAATAATAATTTATAAGTGTTAATTTAAATTTAAAGTAAAATTCTTAGCACAATAATTTAGCCAAAATTAGGTTTTGGATTTTCTTAGATCTATTAAAACTGAAAATTGCATTAAAATACCAAAATCTTATTAAATTAATATTATTTTATCTTTTATCATTGGTACATGTATGTTTAGTAAGTCATTTGTTTACATATTTGAATATATTTTTTTAATTTATTTAGAATCATGGATCTAATAAACCGGCAGTGTATATATATATGTATATATATATATATATATATATATATATATATATATATATAGTCTAGCTGTTGACTGCGACTTTGTCCGCGTTGTGGCCTTAAATTCTTACGAAGTTTTAAGAATAAGTATTAATCTATTAAAAATCAGTTGAGACAATAAAAATTTAAAATGTACATATAGGCATAGGTAAATCAGCATGCTTGGCTTTAAAAGAAATGTTTCCAGGTGCGGCCTTTTTGTTTTTAATTATATTTGTGAGAGTGGTTACTGAATGAGTTAGTGAGTAGATTATCTGTTAATAAATATATTTGCGCATTGCACTTGAACTTAAACTATGAAACCGCACCTCTTCCTGTACAAAAAATATCGCATTAAAAATTTTCCCGAAAAGTTCGATAAAACGGAAATGGAAATTTGACCAGATATAAAATGAAAATGACTTGGTATAGGACTTTAGAAGAATACAAAGCATTAAAAAGAGCGTAAAATAATTTAAAAAAATTATTTCGTTCCTTTATCTTTTGATGAAAATTTTGTCCAGCCAATATATATTATTAAAGTTTATCTTTTAATGTAGATTCAAATGATATAGGTACAGAAATGACTAAATACATTTTGATAGCAGTTATTTCAGCAATAAATTCTATCGAGGAAAGTTTTATCTATCCATTTGGCTTACAGTCTCCTTTTCCTGTTGTTCTTTTTTTTTCAGAAAAAAATAGTAGATAATTAGTACGTAAATTTCAAATCGAAAATGTTCAATTGGGGTATATGGGCCCTTAACGAAAAGAGAATATTTTCGCCCGTAAATTTGATGCGGCCAGTAAGCTGAAGACTATCTATTCCAATATATTTAATGTATTAAAAAGTATGATAATTATACATCCCCTATATAATTATCGTACTCTTTAATATATATTATCTTTATATGTTTTAGGAGTTTTGTTAATGTGAAATGTGTCCATACTAATACAATAAAGAAATAAAGATTTGGAATTTGTTGGTTAAAAGTGATAGTTCACTTTTATCAAAATAAGTTACATTTAATCCGGTTTTATATAAAAACGAGTAAATGCGGACTATCTCCGGTTACTGAAAAAGGGGATAAGATAATAAAACAACAATTACCATATTTTGCGACATAGCAACTTAAAGTTTTCATAGTTATTTTTGGAGGTAACTTAAACGAAAAGACGAAATCCGATGTAATTATTCCAATTTATAAGGAGATTTAAGAGATATGGTTAAATCTCTCCAAAACCATTTGCTTTAAAGTAATTCTATGTACGGAGGTATGTTAAAAGTAGCTCCCTATTGATTAAACTGAAATAATTCTCTAGTTCTGTAATCTAAAAGTTTACTACTCGCCTGCCTGTCCCATCACTGTCTTCATTAACACACTCAATCGACTTTGCGATGACGAATTATGACGAGCGCTCATATTCCACTTATATTACGGAGCACATATTCTGCTTGTCCCAATGATGCCGGCCACTCGCCATTTTGCTTGGAAGCGATTGCAATTACTATACAATTTACTGTAACAATATATAAATCCTGGAAACAAACTTCTAAAATTATCGGAATCGATTTAAAGTCAGACGGCCTTTCTTGCTCTATGCTGGGTTGTCCAAAGTATGAAATCTAGGAAACTAGTAAATGTCGCTACCATAAAATAATAAAGCTACAGATCTTTTAATTGGTTGCAGTGTAATGTTCCCACCATTAAATCTATATGTATATATGTATATGTATATATATATATATATATATATATATATATATATATATATATATATATATATATATATGTATATATATATATATATATATATATATGCATATAAGCGAATAAAAAAAGAAAGAAGTAGACCAAGTTATTTATGTCTGATTTAAATTAATTAAGACTATTTTCGATAATTTTACTCTTATTACTTTAATGAATTTTACTTTATTTTTAATTAAAGTTTTACGAAGTAAAAACAAGTCGCTAGTAATGTACAGAGTGGAACGGCACATTAAATTTGTATCAATAAATTTAAATTTACAACGTTAATTTCGTTTAAGTTCTTACCCAATTGAAAATTAAGAGTTCTTTGTGTTTTCATAAAACGCAACGTCCATCTTTGTCCGAATTAGATAGTAGAATGATTTCTTTATTAATTAATTGGAATTAAAAATCGGTATTATAGGTCAAGCCCAAAAGTAAATAAATGCCATTATTCTATACGCAGTAAGGCTGAACACTAAAAATGTGCAGTAAGATTGAACACTAAAAAAATTAACATTAACATTAAAAAAATTAACAATAACTTTTTGTAGCATATTCTAAGAATCATAAAAAATTAAGGTGAATAGCAAATTACGAATTAAAGTAGGGAAGAATTATACTTTCATGCGGTTGGCTGTCCTGTACGTTATTTTGCATCAAATATCAAAGCCGGTTGTGCTATATGTAATAATAACGTCCTTATGATAATAAATATTTTACCTTTGTCGTTTTCCTCGTGATCATGATCTTTCATCGCAGAACCCAATGGGGTCCGGTTGGAGAGGTCAAATATATTAATATTATACTTTATTTTTTTGAGGAACGTAAATTGTTTCTACGTCTTTTTAAATTTAGCGACATAAATTTTGATAACCGAATCACTGAAATTGGGGAAAAACCATTTTTACGTCAATTTCAATGATGCATTTATAATTTACAGCAATTAATAGCCTCAATTTTATTATTTATCATAGTAAACTTATTAGTACAGCATTATCATTTAATAACTTATTGACGGTTTAAATGCATAGTCAAAAATAATTAGATATCTAAAATACAGAACCTATTCTATAATAAGATATTTCATATAACGTACCGAAACATTTAATTAACTATACTTATCTCATCATAAACATTTTTGTAACAAGGGTCAATTTCCTCTTTGAAAGGTTAGTGATGAAACAAAGTGAGATAAAGCAGTAAATTTTTTCGGAGAGTTTTACTAAAGATGCATAGATCATTAAATTAGATTTGCGTCTAGATTTATTGCATATAATTTTTAATATTGCGTCTAGTTTTATTATGTGAAATTTTGCGAGTATATTTTTTTCACAATTGATGTATTACTGGATAATCCTATAAAAATAAATTTATAGAAATTATATTTACCATTTTTCATTGTTAAATTTCATTTGCGAATATTTCAAGATGGTATGTGATGTGCTCCTTCCCTGTAGTTTTTCAGCTTGATCAGTTTTCTTTACATCTTCATGTTTCTTATTCCATTTTTGTTATTTTGTTTCCTTATCTTACATCATTGCGCATATAAAAGACTCGAATCTCATTGGCGTTGTGTAGTAACAAATTTCATGTAAAACGAATATGTGCGGAACAAGTTTTTGATCAGTTCTTCGCGATTGGTTCCTTGGAAACAATCTTTTGTGAAACGTGCACCTAAATTATATATAACTATTTATGTTATTTTGGGTTTTTGAAAGAACTTCTGAAAACGAACGGTAATTCTACTATTTTGTTTACTTACGTTTTATTTATAGTCTTTGGCAAGGATACATTTTTTATTTTAATTTGGTAAACTTCGTTTTATATCGCTTGATGATATTCAATCTCTATTATTTTGGTTATATATATATATATATATATATATATATAATATATATATATATATATATATATATATATATATATATATATATATATATATGTATATAGTTAAGGACAATTGAACTTATGAGCTATTATCTTTTACTGAAGTACGTTTTATCTATTTTACATATTTACATTTTTACAAAAAAATCAACTGAATTTAATTGTAACATTTAGCTACATTTTTTTTAACTTAGTCACTTAAACGGCTATAAATCTTGAGAGACACGAGAATTATTTTGCAGAAAAGAGAAATAATGTATTGGTAATTTTCAGCATTTTCCTCAAGTTTTTTTTCTTCATGAAGGAAAATATAGAAAAAACGTATTTTTCTGAAAAATAAATTATTTTTGTGTAATAAAGGAGCGAATAGAAAAAGGTTATAATTTCCATCTCACAATTTAGAGCGGAATTGGAAAAATAATTTTACCGGTATCAATTAATCATTCCGTGTACTTTTCTTGTTATTTTTATTTGTCAGACCGTAATAATAACACGTAAAAAACAAATCAATACAATGTAGAGGAATACTATTTTCATATTATTTTGTACATTTCCAACAAACACAAATATATTTAAATGAACTTCTAAAAGCAAATTCTGTAACGCATTTTCCAGATTGTATATTATTTTAAAATAATTTTTTCTGTTTTTATATAAAATTATAATAATCTTTCATCTCGTTCAAAATTCGGTAACAGATTAGCAATTTGCATTTTCTTTGATTTTTAATATTCTGAAAATACATCACTTCAGAGCAAACATTAAACATTTGTATCAACCTTTTTTCGGGTTCCGTAGCCAAATGGCAAAAATGAAACCATTATTTTCCTGTCCGCTTGTCTGTTTGTCTGCCTATCTATCTCTCTGTTCGTATGTCATAGCTATTTTAATTTGGGACTATTGACACTATATAGATGAAATTTGGACGGTAGGTGTTTTCTATAAACTAATGAAATACAATGAAATAATGAAATTATAAAAAAATAATAGTATTATTTTTTATAATTTCATAATAATGTTATGAATTTTATAAATTCATATAATTTGATAAATGATATACAGGTTCCAAAGTAACTTTTTTATTTAAGTAAATAGTAGAGATATGTGGATCTAAAGTATTGAAAAGTGTGCCACTCTCTCTAACTCTTCAACTCATGTTATATATTTAAAAAAAATGAAGGTCGTAAAACTTAAACTAAATTTATATTGTTATAATATTTTTGGTATCGACCACAGCAATGTCTTTGTTATTCACAGCGTCTTTAAGAAATACAGAGTTATAAGTTTAGTATTGTTTGGTGCTACGAAACTCTTCCTGCGCCAGTCCGACTGTTACATGGACGGTTTTATTAGAAATTTACAGCGGTGCCATTCTCGATCACAAGTTCCAAATTTATTTCGTGATACTGTAGTATCACGAATCCGTCTGATAATCATCACATATCCGCCTGATGATCATGATATTTATAATTCATTGAAATTGTGTATCGTTAATTTATTACTCACCTTTAAGATTTTTTTGCTCCAAAATATAATTGTGGAGTGTTAAGGTTTTCGTGCAATTATTTTTTAATTCTAAAAGACATTATTTTAGGTTACCTTTTTATGATAAATATTTACATGTGTTTATAGATGCGGAAGATAATTATTTGCGAATTACATATTTTTAGTAATATATTTTATTACGTTTTTTAAAATTTGGCAGCTTTTAACTTAATATCCCTCCCATCTCTTGATTCAACGGTACGAACTGCAGCAAATCATTAATTACAAAGAAAATATTTCCGTGGGTAGTTTTTTATCTGATATTTTTTAAACTAAACTATCAGTAGTCTTTGGAAATAAACAAATATATTTTTAATAAATGGTTTCTGTAAATTAGATAAAGGGAAACAATTAAAAATAACACATTTAATAAAGAGCGTCTTTTTATATTAGCTTCGTCGAGTTTGAACATTTTTCACAATTATTGTTAGACGATTTTCATATCGTCTAACAATAATAATATTTTTTATGGCATATTAATGAATCATGGGATATAAAATGAAAATGATGCAGGGTTGACAAATATGCTCAACTACTGATGAGACATGAAGAGTATGTCAACTACGCGCAATGAAATGTACGGATGATCCTCGTTTCCTATAACTTTTTTGGAGAATATTTATAAACATAAATATATACATACATATATATGTATATATATATATATATATACTATATACACATATATAATATATGTATATCTGTATATATACATAAACAAAAAGGTTTCGTTTTTGCCATTTGGTTACGAACCCTAAAAAAGATTGATACAAATGTTTGATGTTTGCTATGTAGTGACGTATTTTCTGTATATTAAAAAGCAAACAAATACAAATTGCCTACCTACTACCGAATTTAGTACGAGATGAAAAATTATTATAATTTTATATAAAAACGGAAAAAAATAAAAAATGTTATGAAAACGTCATTCTTCCACATTGTATTATTTTTTATATATAATTATTACGTATTGACAAATAAAAATAACAAGAAAACCACACGGAATGTCGGTTAATTGTTACAGCTGAAATTATTTTTCGAATTCCTCTATACAATATTTTTCTTTTCTGCAAAATAATCCTCATATTTCTCAAAATTTATAGCCGAAATTGTTCAAAACGTGGCCTTGATAAGACGCGTAATAAGCGGTGTGCTTTCATTGCAGAACACTTAACCCTTGCGTTAACCTTGAAATATTGCAAGTCAAGAATAAGATGAGTTAAGAAAATTGTTTTTTTTATTACAATCGTGTTATTTCACTTCCGTTTTTGTAATAGGGCTGGAATGGTGCGCATGCAATATTTTTCTTAAGAATTTTTAAATAACTCCAAATTAGCGTCTTTTTCCATATTTCAGGGATTTTTTCAGGAAAGTCACAGTTCATTAAACAAAATCGAATTCTAGCCCCGAACGTGAATATTTCCTCAGGCTTAAAACTATGATCAAAAGTATTTAACATAGCACAAAACTTCGTCATATTCTATTATTTACTTAACTCTATAATATATTTTATAATTTTTCAGTTTACGATATATTAAGATCCTCAGTAACCTGTAACATATTAACTTATTTCTAATTTTTCAGCAAAGAAACATTCTAAACCCTAACATCTGATTAGAACAGTTTAATTGAAAATCATTTCGTTTAAGTTAATATTGAACAAGTGCTTGACCGATCTTCTTTACCTCTTGATTTCTCAACCGATGTTCTTGTTCCAATTTTGTTACTTTATTTACTTATAGTATCTACTAAACCTTGCGATATTATGTATTCATATAAAAGGTAAGAATCATTTTGATGCTGTGCAGTAACAAAACACATGTACGGATGTACGGATGTACGGAACAAATTTTTGATCAATTCCTTGCGATACGTTCATTTGAATTGTCTTTCGAGAGAGTCGCGTCTAAATTTTATATCTAGAAAAAGACACAACAGATTGACCATTTTCACTATTCTACGATTTTATCAACAACCCTTATAAAACTTTGTATAAGACCTCGCAAAGAAATAGATGAATTAAATTGAATGTGTTTTAGAACTAAATATTATAGATAAACGGGGTGCGCTTTCTTAAAATGAAGTTCTCATACGTATAGGTATTGTTTAATTAGTACAGAAAACTGCTTTCCTGATAGTATAACTGGAAACCAGTTTTCGTAAAAAAACTGTTTCGTGGGTAAAAAATAATACGATTACAATCATTAAAAAATTTTCGCAAATTTTCTGAACCCCTTGTTCAGAAGTTCTATTTCAACATTAACGCAAGGATTGTGCGTCTTGTAATGGATGCACACCGAGCGTCATGATTTGAATTTTGAACGACACGAATATCATTACACAGAATGTAAAAAAATATATCCTGATAATTCGGTATTATGTTTGTTTCTTAGAAGTTTTATGTAATTATGATTGAGAAAATGTTGCAAATCGGAAAAGGTTTGATATCGGAAAATAAATTATTTATCTGTAATAAAAGTGAATGAAGTGTTGTTATATAATCTTATAATTTCACGAGCAATTCCATTGAATTATAAGATTATATAATAAGATCTGAAAAAATATCTCTCGCTGAACTGATCAATCAATACTCTGTATTAGTATTTCTTTCTTATTTTTGCTTGCGTATATATTATGATCACATATAAAAAAATCAATATTCCAGAGTGGCATGAAATTCATTTTTGAAAATAAGGTTTAGAAATATTATGTAGATAAACACAAATATCTTAAGCTTAATATGAGGAAAGAAATTTCGTATCTAATTTTCCAGCATGTATAATATTTTACATCAATTTTGAATTTTTTTATGTCATTGTGTGAAATTTAATTACAAACATCTTTAAATACGAATTCTAGGTAATTACGTCACGTATGATAAATACGTCACAGAGCAAGTATCAATCACATGTCATGAGAAAAAAATTTATAGCGTTCTCGAATACGGCCTCCAAATATTTTCCTTATTAGCGATTTCTCGGTTATCGTGTACTTAATTCATTGAAACTTTATATCGTTGCTTTGTTAATCACCATCAATATTTGTTATTTCAAATTGTAACTAAGGAATATTAAGATTTTCCTTCAACTCTTTTTTTGAAATCCTGCGAGTCATTATTTAAAGTTTTTTTTTATAATGGATATTAGCATGAGTTTTTATTTATAGGTACAGCAGATAATTAAATATGAAATACTTATATATATTTTTGATAAAAATTTTTATTGCCTTTTTTGTTAATTTCATCAGCTTAAAACTTAATTATATATCTCTTGTTTCTATTTAAATAATTTTAGGCTAATGTTTCATCGCAAAAAAAATTGCATGGGAAACATTTTTGATTTGGTACTTCGATGTAAAAATTATGACAGCGGTTTTTGAAATTATGTAAAATAATCTTGAATAAAATATTTGAATTAAATGAATAAAAACAGTGAATAATGCACGTTTAGTAAAGTGGGTTTGTTTATAATAAATAATCACATCAAGTTTGGAAAAGTTTTCCCCATTATAGTTAGATAATTCCTTTTTTACATAGCAGAGTTAACATTTTTCATGGCATATCAATGGATCGCATAGTAATAACGAAAATAAATTGAGGATTTTTAAATTTCTTTAACTTGCCGAGAGCTTCAAAGTTTATCTATTTCGCACAACCAAACAGACGAACGATGTTCGTTCCCCGTACACTTATTTCTTGAAGAACTTTTGTAACCTAAATACGTTCCATCGTACCGTCCTGCATTACCGTTATTATTTGCTGTCAGTAAAGTTTCTTTTAAACGTCATCTATCGTCTTTAAACAATTATTTAGTTTTTTTAAATTATTTTGTTGTGACGAAATTAAATATATCTTTAAATGTCGATAAGAAATGAAGAAATAAACAGTATCTTAAAAAAGTTTTGAGTTTTAAAGTTAAGGTAAGTTAGGAAAATTTAGCAAATGTTTGTTTAAATAATAAAATTCAACATTTTCAGCTTTCAACATGTCAGCACTCTTATTGGCAACTTGCGTTATTATTCTAATAATAGCAAAGTATTGCTACGATAATAGAAAATTTTACCAGCTGGCAGCAGAAATCCCTCACGCTAAGTGGGACCGCTGGATCGACTCGTGCTTGCCTCTGATAGGCTACGCACATCGTTTCCTTGGGAATTCTGGAGGTGAGAGGTAACTTTCAATAAACATGTGGAAGCTCCTGTATGTGGTGTAATGCATATGTGTTTTATTATTTACTTTATGTAATGCATATGCTTAAATATCACAATAAATAATTATTGAATATAAGACTAAAGGTTGTCACTACTTTTGCTTACGTAAATTTTAAAAGATATTGTTTTTGAAAAAGGGCCATACTAGTATTTTTGTATCTTATTTTATATAGGTATCATTTGTATGGAAATAAACTATATAAATTACAATGAAATGCAATGACGAATATACTCAGGTATTTGGTAAACTTATATTCTAACATTCTCACATGAAAGTTGTACACTGAGTACAAAAATGTGCATTAAAATAAAAATTATCGTACAGATTTTCATTAAAAATAATTTTTTTCTAAACTGTGAATATAACATCAATTTAGTAATTTGTAAAAAAATCATTTTTGTATTCTTTATTGCCAATTTTATATAAAATTAAGTATGGTGAAATGCCTATTTTTTCTGTAATGGTAATTGTAGATTGAGTTCATTTTGAATTGAGATTCATTTTCACTAAAATGAAACGGTAAAAATGGTATTTTTTTCAAAATATGAATATAACATGTTTTTAAATTTACTTAGTTTTTTAAACAAATCGTTCCACGGTTTTTTAAATCAAATTAAAATTGTGGGGAAATAACTACTTTTCTCGAGAGTGATTTTTATCAAAACTAAACCGTAAATAACTTTTAAATTTGAAATAAGTTAGATACTTACAGTTTCAATAATATATAAAATATTCAGTAAATTTCGTTGACAATGCGTTTTGCATGACAACTATCTTAAAACGACTATGGCAAATATCGCGTGGAAAAAAATTACAATAATAAATCATTCGTTCTAAAAATACGAAAAAAGGGAAGAAATATAATAAAAATTGCCATAATAATAATTATAAATAAATAAATACAACTACAATCAAAAATGTTATAAACCTATAGGGCCTTAATCGTAAAAATTAGAAAAGGGAGAACCAATAAAATAAAGGAATTTAAAATCTATCAATTATAATAACCTTCGTTATAACATTCCGTTTATTGAAGCTTTTACGGTATTTAACGTTATATTTGTATTGCACGATAATCGTGCTATGTTGAATTTCAATTAATGCAACACAGTCCACAATCCACGAATTTTAAGATTGTTTTCAAATATCACCTGATTCTGTGTTTGATGTCCTATGAAGTAATAAATATGTACTGCGTGATGTAATCGTAACAGAATTAATTTACTATCTACACTAACACACACCGATCTAAACAATCTCGCTGTTTGCTCCTATACATTTTTGAGAAAAAGTATAACCTTATCAAATACGTACCACAAAACTGTGGTACGAGTAAATAAAATCGTCATAGGCGCGAGTGTATTGCATTCGCTAGACTTGCTCTATGATGTTATAAAGAAAATGTTTAATATTAGAATAAATACATGTATATAAATTACTTGGTACAAGCTACGCTTTATTGATATTAACTTTATATAACATCCTGTTTTATCTGAAAAATTATATTAGGTTCGAACATCTTAATAATTTTCTTCAGTCTCAGCGTCATATGTCTACCATTCATTCAAATATGTTATCTGGTTTATATGCTATAATGCTGCTCTTGTCAAACTAGTATTTCATTGGTAAGACATGATTTTTTGTGAAATCTATAATTGCTTGGATGGAAGAAAAAAAACATACTCATTATAATGCTTGTATATGAACATAAGGTCATCTAACGAATCTGTGTCAAATGGCAAATCAGCAACAGAAAAAAATATAGGTAATGTACATTTTGAATTGAAAGTTCACCAGAACTCGTAACCTTTATATTAATAACATTGACTTACTCGTCGGATAAAATGAAATACTAGTGTTAGTGAACAAGTTTTTTCTAATATATGAATTTGCTGCTGGCTATTTTGAGTATTTTAAATAAATGAACTGTACTAAGGAATATTTTTATAATTGGCTGAAATAACTAAATCAAAAAAGACATAGTTTTTATTTTGATGTCACTTTCAATAAAATCAATTACCATTTTCTGACGCCAAAATACTGAGCAAGTCAGTGTAAAACGAAAAGACAAATAAAAAAAATATAAAAATAGATATCAAAGCAAATATCCCGAGTACATAATTAGATTGCAAATTGTGGATGGACTGTTACTGAGGGCTATAAGTCAGCGGAACAGGATTTGGTACTTTAAAAAGAAAATGTTCTTACGTGAGAACATTCAAGGAGTAAAGATCGCATCAATTGTTCCATAATACTTAAAAGAAACCGTTAAAAAATTAACATGTTCATGTTTTCATTCCAGATGCTTATGATTCTGTTAACATTTTCGGCAAAAAGACAATTGAAAATGGAGGAATTATGAAACTGTGGTTAGGTCCGTACCTATATACAAGTAAGTTTATTCATTTTGATTTTTTATAACAAGAAATCGCAATGTATTCCGGCATTAACAAAATTTGCTTTGGTATTAAATTCCTTCATTTAAAATAAGCAATAATTTTAAGCTATAATTAAACTTTTAGTAACAATATTAGATTCATTTAAATTTCAACTTCATTTTGAGATGTTTAATGTGGTAAACCCAACTAGACCGTAAAATATCTTTACCTAATGAAATGTATAAAGTAATAATATCGACACACCAAGTTGTTATACATGAGAAGTGTTAAAAAAACGATGTTGTAGGATCATTATTTTCTATTGGTGTGAAAATATATTGTTGCAGACTTTTCAGTCTTTCATACATTCATTATATATTATGTAATAGCTTATTATGTAATAGCTAATAATAGCTTATTATTATTGTCATTTTTTATTTTTTACTTTATTTATTTGATTTATTTATCTACTTTAATGTATCTAATTGATGCATATGGCGAATTTATTGCTACGAGAGCAATCTCTTGCAGCCAACTAATGAACTTTCTGTAAAAAGAAAACTTTCAGTTTACAATGCTTGAAGATTATCTTATATATTGTGCTATGTAAAATGATAGTTAGCAATTACAATTGAAATAGTCTATGTTATGGGAATATGGTTCCTCATATTAATAATTTTTACCAAACTTTTCCACTATGAACTTTTGTAAGAGGTTGGCTAGCTTATAAATCTTAACCTGGCAGACAAATTACAAGCATGGTGCACAGAGTAGTTAGATAGGAAAATAACAGAAGTTTTATTGACGTATTACTTTTTAAAACGTTTTTATTATTGAATAAGTGGTATTAATTTTGTTATACATATTGTACGACTTTTCACAACTAAATGAAACTACGTGATGTAGTGTATTTAAATTATTTATCACGACCTGGGTTTCGTTGTGTGATAATATCTTCAGGTCGGCAATTTGTAAAGATACATTTATTCTAACTTTATAAATTGATTCTGTCTCTACAAATTGCCCATCTGAAGATGTGATACGAGGAAACCTAGGTCGTGGTAAAGAATTTAAATAAAGTAGAAATAATACCACGTCACGTAGTTTCATTTAGTTCTGAAAAATTAGACATTTTGATTGTTGAATGTATGCAAAGTGCCAATAATAGTTTAATAATTTGCACATTAATTGTTAAATATACAGTATTATTTACGTTAACACCTTAACACGTTAATACTTTAATTTCTTAAACATAAACTTTGGAATGTTCGCTTTTGATACATTTTATTGTGATTGTTGTTGCATTTTCAGTGATAACAGATCCAGCAGCTGCAGAAATTATACTTACAAACAGTCTGCAGAAAGACAGCATGTACCGGTTTGGAGCCAAATGGGCCGGCGAGGGATTAGTAGTCGAAAATGGTACTTTTTTTAATCGTCACTAATATTAAATAAATTAGAAGGAACAAATTTGACTCTCCGTTGACTTGTAAAAAGTACTCATTGATACCGGGCCTGCTCAAAGTTCAATAAAGATCATTCTCCTACAAAACATACAATATATATTGTGACATAATCAACCGGTTTAATTATAAAACGCAGAGGATGTTTAGCTACACATTTGACCAGGGTTTAATGTACTCTACGCAAGATGTATAGTCTACTACCGCTCTATATAATAACATTAATTTTATCAGAGTACATTAGGAATATATAAATAAAGAATGGAGTGTAACTGAATTTTGGGATACCTCAGCACTCTAATCTCTAATTAGAGTACCGTGATTTACAAAGTTTAAAATATCCTCTTCTCGACAGAAGCGAGAGATATATTTAATTAAACTTTATTTTTATGAAAATTTACGTCCTTTGGCATTAACGAGAAATAAAGTACAGGAGCGTGTAAGCACCGTTAGTAAAAAAAAATTTAGAAAGATATAACAGTCTCCTCATAAAACTCATACTGACAAATTAGATTTTTTTGTGAAGAAAAACTCGCATAAAAGAAACAAAAAAAAACTTAAAGCAAGTCAAGTAAGTATCGTAGATCTTAAAGGAACCGTGTTATTTTATTGTAGTATTTACTAAATGAGTTTACCGTAATTTTTCTTTCATATATTTTTTGTACATAACTAAACATTTAAAAAGGGCACACTATTGACACTTTGGAGACTCATAAGTAAGAAAAAATATTCCGAAATGATATTTTTATACCACACCTCACTCATTTAATTCCGATTAAAAATATCCCCGTTCCCCCTTTCTCTATTTTGATGTATGCGGAAGTCAGTTAATGAAATTTAAAATTATAGTTAGGATTTCACTTAAAGTAAAAGAGTTATGATGTGACACACGAACGGAGAGACAAATTTGACGAAATTATAAAGTTTCCGTTTTTCATAATTTGGCTAAAAACTCTATTGAAGGCGACGACACAAGGAATTTGCAAAGTCAATGACTTGTGGACATTGCAATCACTATAACTAATCGATGAAGAAAAAGAATTTTAATTATCAGCAGACCCATTTTTTTTTATTTCATTGTAATATCATTATTGAAAACATTCAGAATAGCATATCATGATATTAAGTATGCTTATCGGGGAAACAACGTTAAAAAAACAGACCATGTATTCTACTTCCGAGGTGATGTAGAAATAAATGCATAGTAATTCAATGACCACTGTCTCTGCGATTTACAACGGTAACGGTTGATTACACGGAATAAATACATAGGTGACCACTGTCTCTGCGATTTACAACGGTAACGGTTGATTATACGGAATAAATACATAGGTGACCACTGTCTCTGCGATTTACAACGGTAACGGTTGATTACACGGAATAAATACATAGGTGACCACTGTCTCTGCGATTTACAACGGTAACGGTTGGTTATACGGAATAAATACATAGGTGACCACTGTCTCTGCGATTTACAACGGCAACGATTGATTATACGAAATTAATAAATACATAGGAGAGAATTAAAAGATTTGTAATTTTTATAACATTCTCCGTCGATCTCAAAACTGTAAGAAGTTAAATTTTTGGGAAACGTAATTTTTCGTGATCACCGACAATCTCGAAACGGCGGCACAATATCGGTGGTGTTTTCTGTACGATTTTTAAAACGTCAAGGGGAAGGCAACTGCATAAATCCGGCTAACAGGGAATTTTAATAATATAAATCCTAATATTTCTGGGCAATAAAAAACAAATCGCAACGCTCAATTTTCCTCGTGTTTTAGGGATATTTCTTTAAGAATAATAAAGATAAATTAATTAAAATTATATTTATTTTGGATTCAGTTTTTGAGTAAATTAATTAAATCTTCATCTTTATCGTGCGGATTTTTTTAAGAAGTGAAATATATTTTTATTTTTATAGTTTTTTTTCACAAAATACATTAATTTTAAGTTAACTATTAAAAATTATTCGAAATAATCTTATTACACCATAAATCAGAATGAAATTACCATTTGCAGATTGCTTTTCTTTATTTCTTATATATAGTATTCTTCGGTTTTTTATCATAGTTTCTAGTAGGAAAGAAAACATGAAAAACAAACGTTATGTTTTTGGGTGATAAATATGTAAATATTTATTCCAGTAGCTAAATATACGCTTAATCATTCCATTCAAGTACCTATCATCAAGTTTCTTTAATAAATATTTAAAATGGGTAACATCATTTTTTTCATTTTGCTTAATCATTCACGATTCAAGTATACTGTAAACAATTTAAAAGCATTTATACTTTTTTATTTTCAACTTGTCATTTCAAAGATCATATTCAAATTGACCTACTTACCTAGAATGTTTTCATTGAGCATTTGAACAATTGTCAACTTCGTCTGCTCTTTTGGAATTTAACTTAATAATCAAAGTAATAAAATTCAAAACTTGTTTAATTCCAGCTAATAAATGGAAACAAAACAGAAAAGCTTTTAATCCAGCATTTAGTACTCGTGTAATAGATACTTACTTTAATGTTATGAATGAACAAATCACAATACTAACGGAGAGGCTGAAACATCTCGTCGGTAAAGGAATTGTCGATGTTGAAGATTATCTGAATAAGGCTGCTGTTTCAATAATATGTAGTAAGTATATCAAAAAGGTGATTCTAGGATAATGTTTCCTACCATGGCAGATAAAAGCAATGATGTAATGGTAGAATGCCAGAGAATGGTGCATTTGTAGTCCATCATAGGACAATTCAAAGAGAATTATTTGGGCAAGTATAATTTAAGTGTAACTTATCTTATATTTTATCCAAGTGTTTTTGGTGTGACATTTTTATAATGTCGCCAACCTACGTCTCCCAACTATGTGTTAATTATTTGATTTTTGCATAATTTTTCGTGATACTTTTTATGAATTAGTGCGACTTCTCTTAGATTATATACGTATAACCTAGAATGTACGCATCGTCTAAGTGATAACAACGCTGTATTGTGGTTATCATTTTACATGTATTTGACGATTTTCATTTAATTCTTCTATATAGAACAACGAGTTAATCTCTTTTTAATTAAAAAAAAATATTTAACTTTTGTTTTCATATACTTAAATACTTTACATTTTATCGTTTTCATGCGATTGTCGTTCCTTTTCAGATACATCTTTCAGTCTTAGAGGTTACAATATGCAGACTGACAAGCATTCGACATTTTTAGAAGCAATACAAGACCATACAAATTTAATATTTGCCAGAGCATTTAGGGCTTGGCTTCATCCGGAATTTATATTTCAGCTGAGTAGTTTTGGAGCGCGAGAGAGAAGAAATTTAAAAATTATGCACTCATTTAGTTATGAGGTAAATTTGTTTCTACTTTATATAACACATTTTTATATGTAATTTTTTTGCCAGTCATTTTTAGCATCTCTCATAATTTATTTTCATTGATTAATTGTTTAGTTTAGTAGTTATCAAAACAGTGATATTCAGAAATATTAAAAAAAATTCTGTATCTTAAAACAAAAATATTTTTAATAGTGTCAAATTTTGTCATCTAAGTAGTCATAGTTTGACCTGTAATCCTATTTTGGCTCAATGTGACATATTTTATATATAAAGGTAGCGAGATATAAACATTATTTTTTTATTCTGACAGAACATAAAAAAACTCGCCTTATGGGTTCATTTGACAATCGAGAAAATATTTTTGATTTAATTTTATATTGCAGTGGTGTGCTTGGTGTTGCGCATAGCTCTGATACTGCATTCGCGAAAATTCATGTTTGTTACTTAATTAGTATGGAGTAAAGCAACGAATTACTAGAAAACTTGGGGTGCAAATATTTTAAGCGGTGGAGTAATAAATAGGTTATTTATTACCTGCAGCTTCGAATACCTCAAATATTAAAACCATAAAAGTGTATCCGCATAATTCAAATTGCTCCTTTTTCATCCGTGAGATAACATTATTCCTGTGGTATGAAACTCGATGTTTTTGTTCAACAGTAAAATTTTAGTAATGCAACATGACAATAGACGACGCGATAAACATGTGTATATGTACACATATGTTTATGTATGTGCGTGTGTGTGTGTTTCCATCAATAAAAAGGGGAAATGAAAATTATGCAACATTTATATCAGAAACTATCATACTCACATGTTATGGCATAAAATAATGATAGTTTTTCATACATCAAGTTAAATACTACGATGAATATAATTCTTGCAACAATGTATGTGAGACGCAGACGCACATATAATACACCGTAAACAATTATATCATTCAGGCTTCCAGTTAGGTTAGGTTAATAGGATGAACGCCTTCAAATCTTGAAACTGTCATTGTGAATCATCTGCATTATTTTAACTTTCATTGACTACGAAAAAGCATTGAAATCCATTGAGAGGCAAAGTATACAAAAAAACGCCCTTAACACTGGAAAGATCAATACCGCTAATTTGACGATGGCGCGAAGTATATTCTTTGAATTTTAATATTTTGTAGTTTTATAGTATCTGCCAGAATATAGAAATGTCACGAAAAACTATGAGTCATACTTATAAAGACTACTGCTGTCAAATGGCGCAATGCAAAGAACTCAACTCATTACTGCACTTGGGGTTATATAGAAATATTCATTTGTATAATCGCTAAATAGATAATAGATAGCAAACAAACCTAAAGAGTTTGGCACATAATTTTGTCTTTTAGTAGGCGTTGAAACTAAATATCTATGTGGTGGATTTCCATAGTTAGCCGAGAAGAAGATCGTACAAGCAAGTGAAAAATATATAAACTGTACCAAAATAAAAACATTATTTGCGCTATTTTGTGTTTTTATTTACCAATCATGTCATCAATATGAAATTTGTGTCAATTAATATCCTAGCGCCAAAATGATGGTATTTTTAGGTAGAATAAGAAACCCGTTTTTATATTAAATGAGTACTATACGCAAAGTTGAACTATCTAGCTTTTTATGGGGATTAATCACCTGTGTCAATTTTCGTAAAATAAACGAGTAAATTCCAGCTAATTTATTTACGTATATTAATTCCAAAGTGTATCTTTAAGAAACTCGACTAGGCCGGACAAGAAGATAATGCAAGGTGGGGAGGATTAATTTAGTTTAAATTTCAAACCACGTTCCAGATTTCTTGAGTATTCAAAAACTAACCACTGAATGTTGCTTTGAAAATAAAACTTTTTAATGAAAAATTTTTTTCAAAAAATTTAAGCGGCAAAATTATAACCAGCGAATACGATGGCGAAAAAATATATAAAATAATGAAGGCACGTTGCTGGAACGTTTGCGATACAATGTCGCGTATGAACATAAATAAATTTGCAAAATACTACTACTGCTAGGCATTTTTGGAATCGGTCCCAATTAGATGCTTCTCTCCTCTCTCACGTACATGCATAACTACACGTGCCCAAATGAGTGTTACATTTCACTTGGCACCGACTTCAAGAAACGATCATATCCCTCTTGTAACTTCACCGTGGTCAGTGCTTTAAGTCTATATAAAGCGATGCATACTATATATCTGTCAACTAATATTTATTCACTTCATGCATATGTTTAAAACTGTACTTACTTGTCTACCTGCCTACTAATACCGTAATTTCTACATGCCTTTGTATATACCTGTATATACTCGCCTAGCTATTTACTTTATTATTTTCTTGCTTAAGTCAAGACAAGCAAAACGAGTGCAAATTCGATGAGTTTACTTCTCGTCAGTGAAGAGTTTCTGTTCCAAATATTCCAGACCATCACTCTAACCTGATTTTGCCAAAAGGGCAGATTTATACCACTCTTAGCCGTGTCTTATTGAACTATCAGTAAACATATATCATACAAACCCGATCACAGCACCTGTGTTATCCAACCTTGGGGAATTCTACGGTATGTATTCAATTCAATCAAAATTTCGTGCACTATACTGGGAGTTTATCTTAAACCCTCTCCTTAATCTACCTCCAAATAGAAAAATAATTATCCTAATTAGTTGGTAAATGCTGGTTATATGAGCTTACTACTATACATAAGGTACTTTTGCGGTACAATACTATTTTCGAATTGAATAAATATTCAAGATATTGGTATTAAAATATACGAAGGATGAAAAGGATTGAGAGGATGAAGAGTTTTTTCAAATATTTTATATTTTTAATCTTACATTCTTTCGTCTTTTAATTTCTGTTATTATATAATCCAAACTCGACCTCTAAACCCGTGTTATAAATTGTTGAGTATTAAATTTTCACGTCATGTTCTAAACAAATTTCCATTGGTCCACATCTAGGGTTTATACTTTCAAAGAAAAAATGAGTTCATCAAAATTGGTTGACAAATGTAAAAATTCCCAGATACCACATACAAAAAAATATACAGTCAAACTGATAACCTCTTCCTTTCTTGATATCAGTTAATAACGATCAACGATACGATAGACATCATTGAGGAGCGCATACATCTCGGGCATGATTTTACACTGGACAATGAGCACTAAACAGCCAAATTGGAAAGGTACATCGCACAAGGCTTGGCTACATTCGGAGTCAGTAACGCATTCTACAAGGCAAGGTAATGCTCCGTCTAAATGTCGGAAAATTCAAATAACGTATCCGCATTATTTGCATTTACATAGTCGAGACTATCCCGTTAAAAAGTTTGCAAAGAAATTCTAGGTGCAAAACCTACAATGCAGAGGCAGGTTGAAATAGTATAAGACAGTGTTACGCTGTGCGACCGAAAACGAAACCGAATGTGCTATATGGCAAAGCCGATTGTGCGAAGGAAGTGGATATGTGCGGTACACAAAATAGCTACGAGCCCATTAATAAAAGGAATTTTAGAATGTATGACGCGAACTGACATTAAAACATCAGTTGAAAGGACGGTGTTCGACTATAGGCAATTACCAATTAGACGAGGCAGACACAAGAGAAAAAGGTTGTAAAAGGTCAATGTTCAAATTTGGATGGAACGGTTGACATTATGACGAAAATGTGCAATCATACTTTTCCAAATCGGACTTCTGGAGATAACTTATTGTGATACTCACGGTGTTCAAATTATGGTGAATATATTTGAATATGGTTGACTATATCACTATGCGCTGCACATATATGGTTATACAAATTAGCATCATTGCACACTTATAACAAATATATTGTTGTACACATTGTGAGTCACATCGTCGTTACTTCTATAGTTTTAGACCTATTTCAATGAAATTTTGCAAATACGTGCTTCATATGGATCTCAATTGATTTGTGCCACAATATTAACAGAAATGTTTTTATTGTACCTCCGCGAATTTTGATGAGGACGAAACATTTTTTTCACGTATTCATTGAGTTGAGGTATGAATTTAAGGTTTTACTTACCGATTTTAATTTTATACATCATTTATGAAACATTAACTTCAAAGTGCAATAGATCTACCCTTCAATATTTTAACCTAGGGTTTGAAAATTTTACAAATCCTAGATAGTAGCATTTGATTAGAAATTTCAAATTAAATTATTTCAGTTAATTTGTGACAACAAATGCGAGATATATCAACAACTACGAAATCATTCTTTGTGTATTAATTACTTTTTTAAGTTATGTTTTTAAAGTTTCATTACGGAATACGAAGAATAAAAATAATTGAATTATTAAATAATTATTTCTCTCTGATTAATTTTATACTTAGTTAAATATGTGAAATGGGTTGAATTTATATTCTCACAGTTACCAATATATTCCATATTTACTTTAGCGCTCATTGTCAGGTAAACATATTTTCTTAACTTCATTTAAGATATCGTATTATTTGCAAATCCTTAATCTTAATTCAATCATCACATTATCTTCTCTAGAAATTATTTGTAATTAATAATAAATTTGTTTTATATTGGATGTTACATACTCATGATATTGCAGATTATGGATACTAAACGAGAAGAGCTTAAGAAATATCCAAAAGCACAGGATTTCGACGGGGGTGTGTATAATTTTTATGTCTTTTCTGTTCATTTATTGTAAATAAATAAGTTCTTAATAGCAAAAAAATGGAAAGAATTAAAATGACTATGTCATAACAATATTAATTTTCAACATCATGAAGTAAATTAAAAAACACAATATATTCGTATTTGAATGAGAATTGTTATTCAATATTATATGCTGATGAGGTAGCACTTAGCCATTTCACTCTTTGGCAAAATAACTGCAATAAAACATAAAGGTGTAGTTAAATTGCAATAACACTCTTTGTTAAAAAATTTAGGGTATGGCTCCATGTATGCGGTAATATAATTCATCAGATGAATGACAACCCTTATTTCGATTAGCCTTAGATTTTTCTTTATGTTTTATAAATTTATAATCTTGGACGAAAAATAAAATGAAACTTTAAAAACTTAAGTTTCTACGTCAACATTCCGTCATTCTTCCTTCACAACAGCTGGTGAGATTTCTGGAAAATTCTATGTTATTTATAGATGTCATAAAACAAATTTTTCTTGTATATACTAAGACATTTTAAATAGATTAGGGAAGTAATAAGTTTTCACATATTTTAAGAAATATTTTATTAGTAACTGTGCCTTTTTATTATTCTTCGTAAAGGGAAAATAATAATTAACTACAAAGTTTTTCCAATACATATTTAAATTTTAGTTAAACCGACAAGCCAAATGCCCTATTTGGAGCTTCTATTGAAAATGTGCGATGAAGAAAAGACTATCACGAATTCTCATGTTCGAGCAGAAGTCGATAGTGCTCTAGAAGCTGGGTACGCTTCGTCTGCCATAGCTGCTGGTGTACTCTTAACTTTACTGGGAAAACACCAGAAAATTCAAGAGAAACTTTATGAAGAGTATGATTTTTTCATTTATTATTCGAAACATCCTGATGTAATGTATACACTGAATGCCCAAAGATTATCAAGCATTTGTTGTTTTTTCACCTATTTATAATATCTTTTAGTTTACCCTTATGATCAGCTTTTACACTGTAAAGGCATAGTGAACATGGGTTTTGAGGTGTTACTTATGTGAGAAGAAATAATATTAAATATTCGTAAAATTTGTTAGGCATGTTGACTCAGTAATCATACATTTCTTTGGAATATCAAGGGACACTATTCCCGCCATTCCACCCGGGTAGTCTCAGGGCCCCTCCTGGGACCCGTAACGACCCACCTCATACAAAAAGGGGACCTTCGAAAGTCCCCTAATAGTGTCCCGTATCTACATTCACAGCGCTTCCACCCAACAGGGTTAGATTCTGCTCCTGCTCAATGCGTCATTTAGGACCTCCATTTTTTCAAGAACGCATTTAGCGAACGCTCTAAATGACTCAAAGATCGGACCATTCTCAACCAAGTCTCGGTGACTGAAGATACCACTCTCTAAGACTCCGCGTGATTCTACTTTAGAATTTCGACGTATGCTCTCAAACAAAACTCTACGCGCATCATCGTGCTCATTGCAGTGGAAAAGAACATGGTTCATGTCCTGCGTCTCAAATCCGCAGGTACATGCCGGGCTATCTCGGAGGGCAAACCTAAACAAACTGGCGCGGAAAGCGCCATGTCCCGTTAAGAATTGTGATGTAAAATAATCGGAGACAAGCCAATTTTTACTTAGCCGCTCTGACACCTCGGGGAAAAACATCCTGGTCGTCTCCCCTTTGGAATCGGGGGAGGACCATCTGGACTGCCAGTGAGCAACGACGATCTCTAAAATACGTCTCTTTCTAGCAAAAAGGGATTCATTAGCCAAAAACTCAAAATTCAACGGACCCGCTACAAAACTCTTACCTCGTGCTAAAATGAAATTTGCCGCCCGTTCAACAATCGCAAGGTCTGCAGGCAGAAGACCAGCCAAAATAGGCAACGCATCCGTTGAGAAGGTTCTATAAGCTTTGGTCAGCGCCAGAAGCGGCGCACGCTGCGATCTCAGTACCACCCGTCTAACCTGCTGGACCCCAACGCACCACGAAGCCCACACCGATGGCGCATAGGCCAATATACCAAGGTATATTGCCGTATACATCAGCTTGAGGGTAGAGTTGTTCAGCCCCCAGCCGGCACCGGCAAGCCGGGCCATGGCATGGAAGGCTACCCTTGCCCTCTCACCAATGTACCGCGCCTGCGGTAGGAAACTCCGCCGTGCATCGAGGACCATGCCCAGGTAGGTTACCTGATCCCGCACACCGATTCTAGCGCCAGCCATAATCACAGACGGCTCCCTCGCCAGCCTGCCCTTAAAAAGGACAGCCTCGGACTTTTAAGGGGCAAAGCTAAGCTTGTTCTTGGTGCCCCAGTCGTGTAGCTTAGCGAGGGAGTCCGCCGCCCGGTTCTCTAGTTCTCTTCGACTCGATCCCCCGACCAACAGCAGAGTGTCGTCCGCGTATGCGATGGTACCGCATCCCTGAAGGGGTATCGCGAGTATACCATCAAACAACACATTCCACAGGATTGGACCAAGGACCGAGCCTTGCGGGCAGCCCCTGGTCAACGTTTTCCTTACTTCTACATCGGCATCCTGCAAATAGACAACACGATCATTAAAGTAGTCAAAAATAATCCGGCGAAGGTCCGATGACACTCCCCGGGACTCTAGTGCGAGCAAAATAGCTGGCCACCAGGCATTGTCAAACGCGCCAGAGATGTCCAAAAATATACCTAAGACGTATTTGTCTGGGCACGAATCGACCCAAGACAAGGCGGAAGATATCGCGTCAGAAGTGGACACCCCGGAACGAAAACCGAATTGTCTATCTGAACCCGGCGAATGAGAGAGTTGCGCCAATAAACGCGCCGCCACCACGCGCTCGAGCAATTTCCCGAAGGCTGGAAGGAGCGTAATGGGCCTGTAAAATTTCGGATCGCTAGGCGATTTCCCACTACTCTTCGGTATGACTTTGAGTCTCCCCACTTTCCATATCTTCGGAAAATGGCCCGTGCGAAGACAGCAGTTAAAGATCGCAAGTATCTCATGCGCCGCGTTTTCCCATATAACTTTGACTAATCTATTATCGATTCTATCAATACCTGGAGCCTTTTTCGAGTTAAGATTCTTCACGATGACGTCTAATTCCGAGTGCCTAAACTCCGGATCAGAGCTACTATCTGGAACTATGTTGGCTATATACCTGACGCTTCTCTGTTCGACAGTGTCGAGATCAGGGTCGTCGTCAGGGAAGAGTGATGTCAGTAGATACTCGAGGGTCTCGCGAATATTCCCGGTGTAACTCCCATCGGTCCTCTTTAGGGCGCTAAAAACAAAAGGTTTCGAGGGGCTCCGCACACTTCTGTATACGGCACCCCAAGGATCCGAATTTCCTATGCGAGTAACAAAACTACGAAAATGGGAGCGCCTAGCCCGCTTAACCTCTCTATTGTAGTTACACCGGGCGTCTACCAAGGCCACCCGGTGAGCCTCAACACGTTCCCAATCAGTTTCGTGGTTCTTAGCACGCTGGTAGTTACGTCTTTTCCTTCTGAACTCCCGCCGCAGGGCCTGGAGCTTGGTGCACCACCAAGGGTTCTTCTTGTGTGGGCCTGGCTGGATAGAGCCCAATCCTCCCTCGGCACTGACGATCACCTTCTCCTGAAACTCAACAGCCAGAACATTAGGGCAATCTACTCGTTTCGACAATTTGGAAAATTTATCGAGCTCTCGGTGGAGAATTTGGACAAATCTATCCCAGTCTTGGCACCCTGTTTTGAAACGGGTGCTGGTTCGCGCCCCAGGTTCTGGGGAGGGGCGCGCCTGGGAGATAGAGAATAGAATTGCTCTGTGGTCGCTCGAGAAAACGCCCGGTTCGACCCGCCAGCTGCGCACACCCCCCGCAAGCCCACTCGAGATGAGAGTGATATCAATATCACTCTCTCCCGAGGGTCCTGAAAACGTTGCGGGCATATTGGGCAAGTTGCACAGCAGGAGGCCGTTCTGGTGGATGAAATCCTCCAAGATTCCTCCACGCAGATTGGGGCGCCTCGAGAACCACAGGCAAGACTGCGCGTTTGCGTCAGCACAGATTACAACTGGGTTTCGTCCAATCGAACGAAGAACCGTGTTAAGTTGCTCGCAGAACATTTCGGTGGGCATAGAGTACTGGAAGTAGACGCTAATCACCACAATTTGTAAAGGGCCGAGAGAGATCTGGGCCACTACGCAGTGCTCTGTCGAAAGATGTTCCAGGAACAGGACGCCCAGCCCTTTCGGGTCAAGGACAATGGCTGCCTTGGGATCGGGTCCCCTCTCCAGAACGAGGAAGGGTTCCAAACCCAGGCTGCTCCCCCTGGGGGCGTACTGCTCCTGGACACACGCGATACAATATTTACGTTCTCTAAGGGTCATCGAGAGCTCGGTCATAACTGTTGAGCCCCGCCCTGCATTGAGTTGAAGAAATTCCATCTAGGAGGAGTAGGCCGTGTTTTTTATTGACCGCTCCAACGCCGCCCTGAATGCAGGGTAGGCGTCAGTGCCAACTCTGTGCTCAGCTGGTTTCTTGAACCGTGTGCAGGTGACGCAGATGTCAGACGCGGGCGACTTCGGACAATCCTTTCCGTCGTGGCCCTTCTCAGTACATTTATTACAAAACTGGTCATCTTTACAATGACGGGCCACATGTCCATAAAGGTGACACCTGAAGCATCGCGTCACCTGCACAAAGTCGGCAACTCGGCATGATGTCCAATTAAAGAAAATATGCCCAGATTTGAGGAGGCATTCTCGTAGTGTCTGGGGCAGTTCAACAACAACGTTTTTATTACCTGAACGCGAAGTACGGGCGTTACATCTGACCTTCGCGAGCTCTGTAGCCTCAAACTCCTTAAGGTTCTCCTCTTTTAGGAGGTTCAAAAAGTCATCACCAGAGAGTTCTTTTGGGACATCATAGACGATTATCGCTGGTAATTTCTCTCTCTTCTCTTCCATCTTTATGCCCTCTATGGAAGCTGCGGCCTGTTGCAGCTTCTTGGCACTTTCTGCATCGCGGGCCTCAATAACGATGCCCCCATTGCGTATGGCAGCCGTGCGGTTGATCTTAATACCCAGCGATTGGGGCTTGATCTCCTTTTTGAGCGTGTTTAATAGCTCAACACTGGACCTAGGCTTTTCCTTATTTGTGTCAAACACAAAGACTGGCCTAGGTCTGGGCTGCGGGTCTTTTGGAACCTCAGGAATCTTAGATTTAATAATCTTGGGTACCGCAGGACCGCCCGCAATAAGAGCCGCGCTATAGGACCCCGGGTGGGAAACAGTCTTTTGACTCACCTGTGTTTTCAAAGTTTTTATGAGGATCTCTTTGTCTTTGATCGTTTTATCCCTTTCCTCTATGATAGTTTGGGCAACTTTTAAATCACCCTGAGTGTGGGTGAGGTCCTCTGCAAAAAGGGCAATCTCAGCCATAAGAGATACCGTCAGTTTGGCTACAGCATCTTTTGTGCCCACTGGAACCCTGGTCGAGGCTCCAACTATTTCATTTATTTGGCTAATTATGCCCCTGGTTACCTCAATTCTGCTCGTACAGCGCTTGGCACCTTTTTTGGTTATTGCAGAGGGAGGGGAGGTATACTCGGTCGACTCCTCATCTAGATCCTCTTCAAGGATTAGATCTTCATCACCAGCAGCATCTTCCGTCCTCAATTCCATTCCCCTAGTTGTTGGTCCAGCGGATCTTAATTCTTCTTCCTTTTCCCTTGAGCGGCTCAAGACCTCCGACATGACCTCCGTGAAGAGGGCCTCATCAACGAGGACCTTTCGCGAGGTCATGGGGCTCTCCGATCTTAACCTCTTTCCTCCCCCCTCTCGGGGGTCACCCTTGTCACTCATGTACTCCTAGTGTTGTTCGGGCAACCAAAGGCGGAGCGACACCGGAGGAATACAAAAGGAGAATATCAAGGGACACTGATAATTATCTTAATTATAAAAATTCAATAAATATTTTAGTCAGCTATCTGTAACGATTATAGTAACTAAAAATAGTTTATTGCCATTAAAATAATTTTTTTTTTATGAATAATGTATAAATAATTTCAGTGAATGAAAATTGCGCAAAAGAAATGCTTAATAATATATTATTAATTTTATTTTTTCAATAACTGTTTTCAGAATCAAACAATATTACGGTGATTCTATGAGAGACGTCGAGAAGATGGATTTAACGCGTCTACCTTATTTGGATTGTGTGACTAAAGAAGTGTTCAGAATTTACCCCTTAACTTCAGTCATACTCCGAGCGATCGAAAATGATTCAAAAATATGTAAGTAAATAATTTCGTGAATTTTAAAGAATATTCAATTTAATGCAGTATTGCAAATTAAATACCATGATTTATTATTTAGATTAATTCCATAATTTTAATTTTGTGAAATAATCTTCTGAAGGATTCATATGCTCATGCGCAATTAAAATGAATTTCGAAGATGAAATTATTATTTCAAATACGTTATTACAGAGAACATATACCCGGAGTGTTTGAAAGATAAAATAAAAAAAAATTACGTCTGATAAAACTTTAAGGTTGAAAAAAGTTAAATTTTACTTATTTTTGGTTTATATTCTTGTTATAGAATTGTTGTTATAGCTTGTAGGAATTTACAATAATTGTTAAATCTCTTTTTATGTGAATACATTTTTAAGTTCGATATATATTCTATAGACGGACAAATTTGTGGGCTGTTTCAAATTTTTTCAACTTATGTTAACATGTTGTGTGTTATATTAAGAGTAAAAATATTATAACCTAAGACAATTTTTTGATGGGAATTGTCACAGCGTCTACAAAATTGGTTTGAATGATAATTTGAACAAACATTCACAAAATTCATCAATTTTCGACCTCAATGACAGTTCATTTGACTAAAAATCGGTTCAATTTGGCACGTTGTTAAAACAATTGTTTCGATTTTAATGAAACTTGGTAGCTTTTGCGATACAAAGTTTCTAATACTCTCAATTCAAATGTATTATTAACGTACAAACCCTTCGTATTGGAAACTTCTATTCTATTTCACCTATGACCTTTTCCACAACTATAAATTATATATTTGAATGGGGAAATGTTAATATATAAAAAGTTAAACGAGTCGAAACTAGGAATTGGTAATTTTTTGTTATCCATTTTATTAAAATATTTCAATTACTTTTTTATTCTTAATACTAAACAATTTATGGTATGGTGTGCTCTAGTTTAATATGCTTATTTTCAGCGGAGGAAGTAACTTTACCCGCAGGTAGCGGCGTCTTGTTATCCGTCTGGGGTTTACACCATGATCCAAAAGTGTGGGGAGAAGATCATGAGGAATTTAGACCAGAGCGTTGGGAGGATGAGGAAGCGGCAGCAAAAAGACACAAATGTTCCTACATACCATTTAGTTACGGTGCCAGAAATTGTATAGGTAACCATATATAATAATTGTGAAGATATTTATTATATAATGGAAGCAACCAAAATTTAGAACTAAAATACTAAAATAAACTTACGATGTGTATTTTTTCGATCGTCCAATCTTAATAAAATATTCAACCAAGTATTTTTTTTCATTCAGGATCTCCGTGCAGATTAATATCGAGGAAGTAAATAATAAAGATTTATTCATAATTACCCATATATTAAGGAACTGGTAATTCAAATATAAATAAAATAAATTATCTTGATAAATATAATTAATAATCGGAGATTTAAAAATTTAAAAATATAACATCAAATAATCTAACAACGAAACGACTTTCGAGTTCAACTATGTAACTTATTGCAACAGTGCAAAAGTTTTGATCTAGCAGTTTTTTGTTAATTCCTTTTTTTTAGTTAGGTACGGCAAATTGTTACGGTAAACACTACTTCCGTAGTTTGACGTCAGTCAAAGATGTCCACTTAAAAAATATATCAGAGAAAAGTTTCGTTTTTTCCCAATCATTTTAGATTTTAATAAGTTATTTTAAAATGACGCCTTCATTAACATGATTTGATTAGTCATTCGTTAGTGGTTCCACGTTACTTAATGCTAATTACGTCAGCTAAGACCTTAAATCAAAGTTATACTTTTCATAAATTTCAGCCACCGTTTCTGGCACATTTCATTCATTTTCTTTATTGGAGATTTATTTTAGATTTTATTTCTTTCAGATTTGCTAAATACTTTAAATATATTAGGTTTATATGCAATTGCATAAAAACACCGATATTTATTACAACTTTATTTAAAATGCATTACATGTGGGACAATCTGGGATCCTTAAGAATTTTAAGATTTAAGTAATTTTAATAATGATTTTTTTATATATTCATAATTATAAGAGATCCATAATAATAGAACAATGAAAAAAATTTGGCAGTGAACAAATTGAAGAAAATTTACATTTTTATGTAGAAATCTCCGAAAACGTGAACTCAGTTTCTATGCGCATCTAATTTATAAATTTTTGGTATTTATTTTACCGGCTTTTAATATTGTCTTTCTGAATTAAAGAAAAACATTTCATCATATATGTATAAACCATAAATCTTATTTAAATATCTTTTGATTTTCAGCTTTGCTGAGGACAGATGTCCAATAATTATTAATACTCTCCATTTTCATTGGCAGGTAAATATCAGGGGATTATACAGTTTAAGATCACGGCGATTCACCTTCTGAGACGATTCAAGATATACGCTGATCCGGCGGTTCCGATGACGTTTAAACTAGAACTTTTCATGAAACAAAGGCATGGAGCTTTGGTTGCTCTTGAGAAGAGATAAATTTTATAAAGAAGAGATAAACATTATTTAAATTCTTTAAACTCACAGATAAAATTGTGAATTTTATTTTAATATGTTTTTTATTTGTCAATCTAAGTTTAAGTTGAAAATTCAAAGAAAAACAGAAGCAGGTAAGAAAAGAAAATTGAGATTTCCAACAAGGAAATTGGGTCATTACCACTGTGTGTCATGGTTTACTATGTAAAACTATTTAAGTGTTCCATGACAATGGCAGAAAGAAATCTCAAACATTAAAAGTTTTGAGACAAAATCCCTTATCAAGGTATTTTCAAGCATGTTCAAAGGTATGAAAAATAATTCGATAGTATTTATTTCCGAATCAAAATAATATAACAAACGATATGAAATTAAACAAGCGGTAAGTTGGATGTATATATATTTTTGTAATTCATTTTACATCTTTAATATAGTTTATTTAATTTTATTTAAGAAAATGTAAAATAAAACTAAATTCTTGGCCTTTATTTCATAAAAGTTCTCTCTCTCCCTTGATTAATTCATAATTATGTAATTGATATAATTATTGGCAGTACTATATTTTTGGTGGTGCCTACCGACATTTAGCCGCGCGGTGATATAATTTCAATCCGATATCTTTCATTGGTGTCAAAGAGTAATTAAAACTTATTTGTTTGTAAAGATAAACAATATCAATTTAATATTTGACAGCCTCGTTAGCTTAAATAATGGTTAATAAGTACACAATATCTTTAAATACGACGTAGGATTATTTATAAAACAATTGTGATTTGTGTAACTTCGGAAATATCGTAAGATGTAAATAGTGAAAGTATAAATTAAGTTTCAACATTCCCTACATTAATATTGTTTATGTATGTTGAATGTGATGATAGTATTTTTATTTAAAAATATATTGTACCTATAAAAATGCCTGTAATGAAAAATTTATAATATTTAATATATCAGTAACACAAAATAAAATTTATTATTGTTCTATAGACAATTTTGTTTCCATCAGTTTTATTTACACCTGCTAGCGTGAACAGTTAATAAGTTCTCGTGAGAGTCTACATGTTAAACGAATATGGTTGGAACAAAAATAAATCTGGGAAAAAGAGACATGCAAGGGTTGAAAAATTCAAACTTTCATGCAGGTACACACTTTGTTAATGCGAGCGACCAGCGGCTAAAATGTAACCACATATAATGAATTTAAACCGGTTTACAAAATACCAAATAATACAAAATATCTTACACGCCTAATCGTGTCATTAATTGCCATCATTTAAACTTATAGGTTATTTTTTTTTAGTAAAATCCTAAAAATTAAATGTTTTGCAAGTTATTTAAATATTAACATCATTTGAACCTACAAATAACACGAAAAATTCATAAAACACTTGTTATGATTAAAAAGGTAAAATAATCTCTTTTTAAATAATTTTAAAATATGTACATTCGCAGGTTTTGCCACTGGCTTAACGCCGATATGGAATCTCAATGTTGCACAATATAAATGGTCACTGTATTTTAGTGAGTTTTTACAGATTTAATAAAATAATTTTCCGGCGTTTTAGTTTAAAAAATTAATTTTAGTCATACGAAATTAAAAAAATTCCTCCAAGTCTGAAAATGTTAGTAGGATGGACATATCAGTTCAAACTTAAAAGCGACGCAATTATTATATAATTGTAAGCATTCAGTTAAAAATTTGGATGAAAAATATTTTAAATCACTCACGCTTAAACCGTTTTTTTTTCAAATGTTAGGCGCCGGCTGTTTTAATAAAAATATTTTTAATGTATCTATCGAAGTTATTTATATAACTTTCAAATTCATTCCACATTCTAAATTTTCATCGCATTCTCCGTAGTTTTTCGTTAATTTATATACCTTTCATTTATTTGTATCGTTAGAGTTTATAGATTAAATTACTTCCGTTTCCTTTTTTACTATCAACAAAGCCCTATCTTGTTCATCACATGCTCTTAATGCGATGAGCACTCCTCGTCTTAGTAGCCAATATTATTCCGAAATGTAATTTTTATATTTTTTATTAAAGTTGCTATTTTTCAATAAATATTTCGCTAAAACGCAGAAAAAATTTCCTCATAAGGTATTAAATTTCGCTATGCAATTATTAATTTTACTTTGCATCCTTTGAAAATTATAATTAAAATAATACTGTTTTAACTAAATTTAGTTAGTTATTTTTGTCCAGGTTGATAAACGAGATTTTACATTAAAACATACTGTTCATTATTTTCATTAACCAATAATGAAACTACCTTCAAGATATAATAAATAAAATTTATACTAAAGAAAACCAACGAACACAAACTGATGATATACAAACATTTAACCTTAACTTTTCTTGCTGTTATTTATCACTTCCGTGGCAAATCAGAGATTTCAACCGTATGTTGAAATTTTTGATGTGTAATTCTTTTAACAATTACACGAGAAAAATGGCATAATTTCTTCATGACATAAATTTCAATATATATTTTTATTCCTTCATATATATTTTTCTGATCGTCTCTTATGTACATTATAACGTATCCATTTATTTCCTAATCCTAACATTTTTTTCGTTCAAAATGAGTGTGCATTATTTGTTATCTTTACGTTAAAAAATAATTAAAAAAACTTTAAGTTTTACAGCATCTTCTTGCAACATTCAATAAGACGTGTTTTTTTTCTACTTTAATACATAATATTTTTGAAAGATTCATTTTGGTATCTTATTTTCTGTGAAATGTAGCACTTGTCCGTGTAAGTATGCATGTACATATATGTAAGAGAGGAGCGAAGAATCAACTCGGCACCGATTTAAAACAATTTAGTTGTAGCAGTTTTTTTTAATTTATTCTTATTCAAGAACGATATTATATAAAAAAGTCCAACTAAAAACTTGTATTTTCATTATTTTATCGTTGTAGTGCAATACTTACTTGGTGGTTGTGTGAAATTCGTTCAATTTTCTGTAAAATATTTCTTCATATTACCAAACACATAATTTTCTATTGCAACTTAAGTAATTAGCAAAAGCCTTTTTCTTAAACAAATACCAAAATACTCACCACAACCACGGTTATTTCTGCACGACCAGTTTCCAAGCTGGCAATCAAATAAAATTAGTTTTCATATGGATAATTATTTTTATCACAGATACTCAAATAAATTTTTTCCGCTTTTCTTATCAATATTTATAGAAAAATTTTTTTTTTAAAATGCGTAAGTTAGTATGGAAGAGAAAAATTACATGTCCTTAATGTTTCAAAAAATCTTCGAATTTCAGCCAATAGACTTAAATAATGGAAATATGACGTATCTGAATACAAAGATTTATTTTATTTTAACGGGAAGAAAAAATTACGTCTATTTTATTCTTCACAGAGGAATATTCTTTACCGCGCTAAAATTGTTTACTGCATTTATTTATTAACCCGCAAATATATCAATAGTCAACATTCAATTTGCTATGTAAACTTTTAGATGGCAAATATAGTAATGATTTAGAAATATCATTGGAAATGCCCACAAAATTATTTTCAGAAACGTTTAACGTAGAAACTTGTAAATTATGAAAGTTGGTGGTAAATCATTAAACCGCATGTATTTAAATAGACAATACTCAAAAAATTTCGAAGGAAATTTTAAAGAGATCGAACGAGGTAATCAAAAAACACTTCTTAATTTCATAAGCCACTTAGACTCCAATTGAGTACGCATATTGTAAGGATTGCAAAACGATTTTTTATTACATTTTGTGTTAAATCGTTCTAAAAGTAATGTTGAAAGTATCCACAAAGTCAAAGGGATGAAAACAATGGAATATAATAGCATTTTACCTATATGTATATATATATATATATATATATATATATATATATATACTTAACAAGTTTTACAAAACTTTCTTTGATCAATTCAGAATAGGGAAGGAAAGTAAATACTATGCCTGGAATAAGATAAGAATTAAATTAGCATTAGATGTTAGAAAAAAAATTAATGACTTCAATGAGACAAGTGAAATATATGGAGTTCATAGCTTATAACAGCAACTCTAGGGAAAAAAATGAAATGAATGCAACAAAAAATTAAGGAAAACGTTCGAATAAGTGCTTTTAAAGCAATAAATATATAATAAATTTTCGAATATAAATTATTTAAGCGGAATCTTATATTGAGCCTGGATAAACCGAGAGCTGTTTCGTGTAATAGAGCCACAGAATTTTATGAAACTTCTTCAATATACATTTTTGATAAACTTATAAATACGATGAACCAATACGATATTGATATATATTCAAAGACGATGAAATAGGACTCTCCACTCTACGGGAAAAGCAAAGAAGAATGTCGGCGTTTCAACCAAGCAACTCGGTGCAATACCAAGTAGAGAGTGTAGCACACGAACTACGGATACACTGTGCTAATTCTGCTGACTAATTTTTTTAATTATTAAGTTTAAGAGATGTAAAAAAGAATTATGAAATAAATACAAAATTATATTTGCTTTATTTTCAAATAGCGCTTTTATTAAAAAAAATGCTTTATGATTGCAATATTTCGTAAAAACTATGAAGTTAATTTTTTGAAGAAACTATGAAGTCATTTAGAAATATGAAGTCATTTTTGACAAGCAAAATATGTTAGATAAGTCAAGACAAGCAAAATATGTTTGAACTCTATGAGTTTACTTCTCTCTACTGAAAGGTTCTTGTCAACATTGTTTCGAAAGGACTTTTCAAATGAACCCGAAGTAGAATATCATTGAGGAGTTCCTGTCACCACATTTAAGTACCATATAGATGGTCATTCATAACCAAAGGAACCGTCCGGACAGAAGTCAAATAACCTCAAACTCGATTAATCTACTCTTCCCCATTTAGGCGTTCCTATCGCTGCTGCGTAAATTACGATTATCCAAGGTTATCTCTAGCGTAATTTCTATCCTTCATAATATACTTAATTATTTCACTCGGAAGTTCTGAAATTAAAAGAAAAAACCAGAGCTATGTTTAATCTGCAGGGTCGTTATTAGTATATAAACTGTCGACGTCAAAAAATGGCGGCCATTTAAAAATACCATAATTTAATTTTTTTTTACTTTGACAAAAAAACCTATTTTGGAATCGTTTTTGATATTGCTTCAAACTGTAGAGAATTTATTTCCGAATAAAATGAGCTATTACTAATTAAAATCGATTCAATGGTTTAGAAATTGTCACTAAAGTTTATTGTTTTGCTAATAACAATAAAAATTAATTTCTTTTGTTTTTTCAGCTATTCCGAGACTAAATTATAAATTTTTCTCGTCTTTGTAGATATTATTCTAAGTCTTTTTCTGTAATTCTATTTTTATAATATTATCATTGTATTCTATTTTTTTAGAGCCATAAGACACAAATGGCTTAGAACAGCTAAGTTAGTTTTGGAACAAATTCATGGGCTACCTTTTAAATGTCCTGTATACATTGTTTACAATTGCTTTAAAAGTCTTACTGTCACTCTTACCGATATATGTAATGTATTTTGCATTATATTTTTCTTAAGGATTGTTAAATAAACCCATTTCCGTTTTTAGCGATTTATTTTAGAATTATGACGGATTAGTAATCATTAAAAAAACAGTTATTTTTTTGGTTCAAAGAAACCAAACTGCCCAACACTAAAAAAATCGTTTAACGAAGTGCAAAGCTTAATTATTTTGGATTGGTTTTGTAATGATTTTATTTGATATTCATCTCTAACACAGACTAAAATTATTTTCGACAAATTAGTTTTTGTTAATGGTGACATGCATATTCACCAAAGCCTTATATGATTTACGCCAATGCCAGTCGACTGTTGGTGTGAAATTATTTTCATATGATTGGTGTAGAATGGTTTTTGGTACATTCTGAATGACCAAGCTCATTTTCTGCTCATTTCTGAAATTATTTTCGACAAATTAGTTTTTGTTATTGGTGAAATGCATGTTCACCAAAGCCTTATATGATTTACGCCAATACTAGTCGACTATTGGTGTGAAATTATTTTCATATGATTGGTGTAGAATGGTTTTTGGTGCATTCTGAATGACCAAGCTCATTTTCTGCCTTGCGCATGAATTCAATTAAGCAAATATAAATTTATCTTGCATTCGATGATGACATACAGGTAGTGAAATATCAAGCCAATTTACAAGAATAGCTTGAAATTCACGGGTAGAACACGGGTAGCTGACAATAAATTATTTAAAAGACAAGCATGATAACAAAAGTGGAAAGAACAGAAAAGGCTGTGAAGATATTTAATCTGTTTTTTTTTTCAAATATTCACGTTATGAACAGCATGCCTAATTTTTGCACTTAATTTTGGAATTTTTACGATTTTTCTAGTGCTTTCCATGTATATTAATAGTTTTTAAAAGATTTTTATTGCGATTGTTTTTCTAAATAAACCTTTTTTTGAGTTTTATTTTGAAAAGAATTCAAAGAGTTCATATGTCAATCTGTCACAGTAGTTTGAGAAAAATTTGCCAACACATATATACTTTATATGGTAATGTAAATATTTAGCAAAATATAAACATGCAAAATACATCATTAGGTAGGTATTTTAAAATTATTGAAATTTAATTAACCATTTTTTATGGTCTCTTGTTTAACTTTTGTTATTTTATTTTCTTATAATATTTACCAAACTTTGTGAAATTGTAAATACATATAAAAGGTTAAAATCATATTGGCGCTTTGTGGTAACAAAGCACTAGTAGAGTGAGAATGATTGTAGAAAATATTTTATCAGTTCCTCGCCATAAATTGATTTGTATTTTCGTTATGCACAGCTATTGGACAGTGATAAATTTTCAATTAAAAATAATATGAATTTAACATATATTAATAAAAATAAAATTTGTTTTAAATTGCTGACATTAGACTATATTGTTATATTCGTATGCAGTCAATATACGTTGTTTATTTTTTATTTTTCGCGGCCAATTGTTACGTTGTTGAAATTACATTTGTAACGGATTTCTTCATTTATTATTCTTAATTAGAATTTATTAAATATTATAATTATTTTCATGTTTAAAATTGGGAAGAAATTCAAACATTTTTTTTATTTAGATTTAAGTCCAATCCTATTTCATAATAATTTTGGGCGTTTATGTGCACGTTTATATTAAGAATTCAAATACAGTTGAAGTTATTAGCTATTATCTCAAACTGAAATAGTTTGTCTATTTTACATCTCTATATAATATATTTCAAAAGTGTTTTTATCGATGCGCTATATCTTCCTTAATACTTCATCAAAGCGGATGATTGAACCATCGTTTTGAAAATTACATTTCCCGCTAATGATGAAAATTAAATAAAAAAAGGTTTTAATTATTTTTTTTTAATTCTCTGTATATGATTTCTCAAAAGAGCGTATGCTATAAATAGCGCCATCTGTTTGCAATCTGTACATGCACGACAGTCGTTAAAGACACGACAGTCGACAAAAGTAAACAATGATCATACTATAACTTCTAATATAGTTTTTAAAGAAGTTTTGTAAACTATGAAGCTAAAAAAACATATCTGCAGAAACATATACATAGAACATATACGTAGTTTTTTCACAAAGAGACTTTAATTACTTTCACTCACTTATTTTCACATTATATTACGATTGGCCAACTAGTATGTTATTTATTGCAATAAGGGAATTATTTAACAACAATGGTATAACACTTTTGTAATTCGACGTGATATTTAAATAAAAACAAACGCACTTTACTAAATATACGTTTTTTACTGTTTTTGTTTATTTGATTCAAAGAACACAGAGAAATCATTTTATGAAAATATCAGACCAGAAATGTTTCCAATGCAATTTCTTTTGCAATGAAAGTAAGAGATAAAATCTAACGGTTGTAATCTAACGAAATTATATAAACAAAACAAAATATTTTTCTGAAAATATATAAGTAGTTCAAATTTAGTTATCTGATGTATATGTAAATAAAAAACTCATGTCAATATCTGTCATAAAAAGGAAATGATGGCGGGGAAAGAGTTATCAAGGGACAAATGTGTAGTCTGCGAACGAGAATGGCATCAATATAATTTTTTTTCTTATGACGTATGATTTACATTTGCTCTATGATATAATTATCATACGTGACGTAATTATCTCCAGTTTTCATTTAAATTGATTGACAAGATGCTTGTAATCGTGTTTTTATATCAATTATGTTTACGTCAAGTGTTTAAATTTTGGGCAAAAATTTAAATATTTTATTTAAAAATAATATGTTTATTAGGAATCCCGACTCGAAATTTGCTTTTGTATTTAATTTAACATATTTGTGTTTATTTCATATCTATATAATGTTGCTAAATCTAATTTTTAAAATGAATGTCATTTCACTCTATAACAATGGTTTTTTTTTACATGGGATCATTACGTACAAGCAAGAAAAATAGCAGAAAAGAAATGTCTATACAGAGTGTTGGTTAATCATTGGAGCAAGGATTACTTCTCTAATTGTTCTTGAAAATGATAACGTTTTTTGATTTCAAACTTTATTATAGGGAAACAATTTATTTACCAATATCAAAACATTTTTATTTGCAATGTTTCTTCAATCTTAATAACATAAAATCTCCATGATATAAAAACTTGAAAAGATACTGGATTACCAGTATACAATTTTTTCATTCAGGGAAATAATCTATGTATCGCTCAAAATTAAAACCGTGACGCTCGGTGTGCATCTGTTGCGGGACACTCAACCCTTGTGTTAACGTTGAAATAAATATCTGAACAATGGATGTGAAAAATTTGCATTTCCTGCAAGGGGCATCAACATGAAACAGAACATCTAAACAATAGGGCAAGAGGCGAAAAAAATTTATTAAAGTAATTGTAATTTTGCACTTGAAAATCCATGGAAACTAATTTTTTTTATGATTAAACAATACCTGCAAATAGGAGAATTTAATTTTAAGAGCGCACTCTATTTTACCTACAGTATTTTGTTCTGTGACTCATTCACTTGCATTCATTCATTTCTTAACAAGATCTTCGAGAAACTTCTATGAGGGTTGCAAACAAAATCGTAGTGTAATTAAAATACCCAAGCTGTTGTGATAGAAAGTACAGTAATTAAGATTTTTAAAAAAACTAGTAGAAAGTACGGTATTTAAACTTTTCGGTTTTTCTTTAAAATGAGTTTTTTTGACGAAACTAAATATATATTTAAATGTCTATAGGAAATGGAGAAATAAACCTAACCTCATAATTTTTTTTGTGTTATTAAGTTAAGGTAAGTTAGGAAAAAGTTAGAAAGAAAATTGGTTGAAAATAATTTTCTATAATATTCAACATGCGAGCGCCGTAATCTTACGTTATTATTTTAGCTATAGCCAAATATTTCAATGATAATAGAAAGTTTTACCAGCTGGCTGTAAAAATAACTCACGCAAAGTGTAATCGCTGGATCGACTCGTGCTTGCCTCTTATAGGCTATGCACATCGCTTCTTTGGGAATTCTGTATGTGAATGGTAACTTTTAATACAAATGTGGAATTAAAGCTCATGTGTATGATGTAATGTATATTTTGTATATTAGTACTATAAAATGATTATATGCTTGAATAATAATAAATCACAAAATGAACATATGACATTTTAAGAATTGGTGTGATTCAAACTTGCCATTATTTGTAGTTTGGTAACTTTAAAAAAATATTTATTTTAAAAGTGTACCTTATCAATAACTATTTATTTTATTACATGTACAAGGGTACCAATAGCTTTTTCTTTATTTCGTTTTATTTTATTTTTATTGAAAATGCCTGAGACTGAGATTTTTAGGTATTAGGTAGACTTATATCTTGACATCTCCACATGAAATTTATTCGTTCAATAGTAATAATAACTATAACAATAGTTACAAATGAATAACTATAATTAGAATCAATAATGAAACAAATCTATAAAATTTTAATTGCAAAAATTTGAAAACGAGGAAGAAAAAAATAAAATCATTGAAATGTATCAATATAGAGCGTTGATTTGCGCAATGGACTGATATAAAAATTCAGATTGTCTCTAATTTATCCTTGTTCTTATAACTTAATAACTAACCATTCTTGGAAAACATAAAACTATTAACCCTTAGCACAATTCGTTATTTCCAACCAGACATATACACTCGTGGGGGGCTAGGTCCCCCATGTATTCATGTATTTAATTGGGAGTTAGCAATTTTTTTTTAATAAAATAAATAAAAGGCATATTGCAAATCAACAAAATAAGTTTTATTAAAATTTTAAACAAAAATGTCACATTTCTAACATCTTACTCAAAATAACTTTTGGTAATAATTTTTTAGAGTTTAGTTTACGTACTAAAATAAAAATGAAAAAATAAACTTAAAACCAAATGTGACTTTTTTTCCTTTTAGACATATAACTGAAAATAAAAAAAAACAAGAATAAAATTTTCAGTATCAAAATAGGTTTGTTTACTTATCAGTCTATAACAATTTTTGGGGACATTTTCAGTCTTATAAGACAACCATTATTTATGTCATGTATTATAGTATATGTTATTATTTTACGTTATTCCCTACATTTGTCGCATATTTTTACGTCAATGAAATCTACACGACATACATTTTTTTGGCATTTTGAGCACACATTAGGGGTATTACTATCTTTCTGACGAGGGCACAAATGGCACCATGCTTTTTTTGGGTCTTTTATTTTGACTCGGCTGTATCGACAAGTCCTCAGATGTTAACGGGTCCTCAGGTGGGTACTATACAATACCAACCTTTCTTAAAAACTTGTCCATCATCTTTTTTAGATCCTTTGAAAAAGTTTCTGTAGATCTTCCTGAACTAAAGCATATACGAGGTTCTCGAGAAATTTGTAACGGTTCATCATTTCGGTGTTGGATGCAGAATGGAGCACATGGCTATTTACTCCACATATGTTCAGAATAGCAAAGAATATTGTAATTGGTCATCTTTGACTCCTCTTGTTGACTGCACATTTTTGATCCAGTGCATCGACACCACTTTTTGTAGAGTTGTAAAATTCGATTATGTCCGGCTTTTTGGTTTCAGGATTCGTAACACGTTCGTGATACATTGAGGATACAAGAGCGATATTAGAGTTCCTTTTAGGTACAAATGATACCAAGGTCATGTCCCTTTGAAAGCCAAAAACTGACGAAAGAATTGGCCAATTCTTTTAGGGAAGAAATTGAAAAACTTTTTTTTCTGCTTTTTTTCGTATTGTGCCTTTTTGCTTTTTTCGTATTCCAAATAAGTTAACCTCTAATATTACTTCAAAAATAAATAAATTATCACAAAAACTTTAAGTATTTTCATAACTCGGACATTTGACGTTTTTGCCAAATGTTAATAATGGTGATGGTAACGAATTTGTGTTAAACTTTACGGAGGAAATGTAATGTGTGTGTGTGTGTGTGTGAGGATGTGTGCATGGGCGTGTGCATGCGCGTGTGCATGCGCGTGTGTTTGTATGCACGTGTACGTGTGTAGGTGTGTATTACATTCTTGCTGTAAATATTCTTTTACAGATTTCTTTTTGGAAGATTTGAAAATATGTCATATGTTAAACTATGTGAAGTGGTATTCAAAATAGCAATTAAAAGTCCCTGAAACACAAAAACAATTACTAAAATTGAATCGTGTGTATTTTGAGAGGATTCTCGTATTTAAAATCTTACCAAACCTGCTCCCCGATAAGCTTTAAGGTCTTAACATGAGAGACAAACTAGCAGCATGATTTGCAATGTAGTTATGTAGGGTAAAAAGGTTAAGCAGTTTAGTATAATAGCCTTTGGCACATTAAGTCAATCTAAACAAAATACTTGTATACGTGTTATTACGTATATGTATATATCAAGAGCAGTAATTATTTCTACAAACATTCTAAATTAAAAAAAGGCAAACGCTCTGTTTTATTCCACTTAAACATTATATAATTTAAAAACCACACATACCGAGGTATCTATTTAATTTTAAATGTATATTTGGTCAGTACATTACTATTTCTATACCAGTACAAACAAATACATATAAATAATGAAATGGATAAACCGGGTGAGCGACAATAATGCATATCAAGATTCCAGGCTCAAAAAATAGCTCACTAATTGTCATTTTTTTTTTAAATTCCAAGTTGGCTAAATTTTTGTGCAAAATTTTTTTATTACATTTTAAAAACGTGCAAAAAGTCTCCATTGCTCTTGTCCTGGCTTTTCTAGACTGACCAATTTCCTACAAAAAGGCACGGCGCACTTTTCAAAAGAACTAACCCGTTAAATTGGTTAAGCGCAGAGGATACATGACTACATATTCAAATAAGGCATAATATATATAATGCCATGCAAGATATGTAGTCTACGTTTACACTATATAATAAATGTATACCTTTGATACATTAGAAATATTTAGATAAATGTAAATGGATATTGTGTTTCCCCAAAATGAGCCCTCTTCATCCACATCAACTACCTAGAGTTAGAGATGTATCATACCTCAACTTATGAACCTTGTAGATTAATACCAACACTTCCAAGTCGTAGTACCTTTATATTAGTGTTAAACTAAAAATACAACCTATATATGAGTTGTATTTTTAGTTTAGCTATATCAAAACGATTTTATCGTGTCTGATGTAAGTTTTCATGAGATAAACCGCTTTTAGATGGTGATACAATGACCATTGAAATTGATTTCCAAGATTTGAAAAATTATATCGTCGATAAAAATGAGGGATATTTTTACCATTTAATTATTACAATTACGTACTTCGTCATAAAGACTGTACGAGAAACAATGTACAATAGCGTGTAAGCGATATTACATTAGTAACTAAAATTTAAATTAAAAATAAAAGCTGTTAAGTTTGAGTGGAACTTATGGATTTCCCGTACCCAATACACATATCATAGGCGTAAGAGAAATAATCTAACAGACAATATCCCTTCATTTAATTAATGTAAGTTATCCAAAACAATTTCCTATTGTGTTGGTTACTAAATGTTGTTACCGTGACTTTTCTTTCTCATTTCTTACATGCACAGTCAAACAATTAGAAGGGTATCACAATGATTAACATTTTGGAGGCTCATACATCGCAAAGAAAACACCATATCAAAAATGCATAAAATATATTATATATAAATACATCATATAAAAATAATAAAAAATATATACTATATAACCCATTCAATAAAACTCAAGTAAAAAAGTATCTCCCCTCCCCCAAAATTTGATGTATGAGGATTTCCGTCAAAAATTGAAAATTTTAATTATGATTGGATTCATTGAATAATGAACGGCCTTAAATTGAAAGAATTATATGATGCTGTGACATAAGATGGATAGAAAAATATGCCGAAATAATAAGGGTTCCATTTTCGTCATTTGGCTACGGAACCCTAATGAATACTAATACAATGATGCAAGGAATGTACCATGCTCCACAGCTTTCGGACATTAGAATAAATGACATTGCATTAAAATAAGTGGGCGATAGAGAAATAGAAATTCAATTGTCAATACTACCTATTGTTTATGCAATTAATAGTATCATCATTAAAAATATTGCCCACACATATTCATTATTCCGTACGCTTACCGGGGAAGTAATGTAACAAAGACGCGCCTTGCTTTTTGTATCCGAGATAGTGCAGAAATACATGTTTAGTTATTTAGTGCTCCCTTTCTCTGCGCTGTACGGTAACATTGATTCTATGAAAAAATGGATACGATTGTTTAAGGAGAATTTAAAAATCAGTTATTTTTTATGACAATCTCGTTCGAACTCCAAAGTACAGTAAATGCAATTTTTGCGAATTGTGAACTTTCAGCCTGAATATCTCAAAACGGAGCCGGCAAAATATCGATGAGGACTTTACAAGATTTTCAAACTTCATAACGAAGGCACGTAAATCCAGCTAACTGGAAATTTTCCCAGGATAAAGCAAATATTTTTTGGATAATAAAAATAAGTCGCAATACTAAATTTTCATTACAATTTTAAATATAATTTAAATAATTCAAATAATTATAATTTAAATAATTTCCTTAAGAATTATAAAGATACCAGTTATATGAAATTATATTCGTTTTTGCTTCATGTTTTGAATGGAAATTAATTAACTCATTACTTTTATTATACAGATTTTTTTTAATGAGCATGTATTTCTTTTATTTTTTTTTAAACGTACGAATTTTAAATTAACCATTAAAAGAAAAACTATTGAAACAAAGGTTTCCTGCTTGGGATTCCTTGGAAAATGTCATTAGAAACTTTTATGAACTTCATTAAATAGCTATTAATTCAATGCTGTTAAATTTCGAATTAACCGAACTTTTTATATGTTTATATGTATAATAATCAATCTCTTTTAAGAACTTCAAGTATTATTTTTTTTAGTTCGCCTTCACTAAAACTATTTTTTACATTGAAATTAAATTAATCCTAGTACAAATTTTTGAGAATAAGCATCTTGTTATGGCATAAATCGGAATCTTCTTTGTGATATTTTGAAAAATCATTTATTTATGTACGTCTTATATCTACTCACAGCAATCTTCAATTATTAAGTTTCTAATAGGAGCTTAAACATGAAAAGAATTGATGTTTTTAGGGGTTGTAGGTAAATTTGTTTTTTCATAGCCTAAATAACTTTTAGTTATTCATTTTAGTGCAGATCGTAAGGTTCCTTCGATAAATGTTTGAGTTGAATAGCCACTGGTGTTTTTTTTTCAGTCTGCTAAATCGTTTACGAGTCATATTGTAAACAATTTGAATGCGTTAGTATTTTACTCGGAATATAAAATTATTTATCATTTCATAAATCAAAAATAATCGCCTTAACTAGAACAAATCAATAAAAATCCAAAATAATCGCCTTAACTAGAACATTTTTATTGATCATTTGAACTATTATTACCTTCGCCCGCTCTTTTGGAAATAAATGTAGTAAGCAAAGTGATAAAACTCAATTTTTTTATTTCCAGCTAACAAATGCAAACAAAACAAAAGCTTTTAATCCAAATTTAGTACCCGAGTAATAGATACTTACTTTAATGTTACGAATGAACAAATCGCATTACTATCGGAGAGGCTGAAATATCTCGTCGGTGAAGGAATTGTAGATATTGAAGATTATTTGAACAAGACTGATGTAGTAAATATTCAAAAACTTGCAGTAACATATAAAAAAGTAATTCTAGCAAGATATTTCCCACCATGGTGGAATAAAAGCGACAAATGTCTAGTCAAATGCCAAAGAATAGTGCATTTATAGCCCATACTCGTAAGGTTCAAAGATAATTATTTAGGCAAATAAAATTTATATATATTTAATCTTACATTTTACCAAACTTTTTTTATGTATCATTTTTACAATATCACCTCTCCCAACTTGGAGTTAATAAATTCACTGCTGCATAATTTTTTGCTGTTATGTAGTGGTGCAACTATTTCTGTTTTATATACATACAAGGTGAAATATTAGCCTATTTAGAGAACAATGTAAAAGGAATAATATACCAATGATAATGATTCGTTACTTTCCAGACAAAATTTTATTTATTTCAAATTACACACTGCATAATGTCGACTTATATTCAAGCTATATATCGTATAATTGATAACAGTACATCAATAAAATATTGTTGTCAGTTTACAGCTATTTTAAATCTATTAAATATTAACAATGAGTAAATATCATTTTAATTAAGTAATAAAATAAATAGTCATTGTCAAAGTCTGTTTTGATCTATTTTAAGTCATTTACATTTTAATTTTTTTATACGATCGTCGTTCGTTTCCAGATACAACTCATAATCTAAGAGGTTACACTATGCAAACTGACAAGTATTCGATATTTTTAAAAGTAATTCTTTGCTGGAACTTTGGGATACAATATTGTTTCTGAGCCTAAATGAAATTGCAAAATACCATAGTCTCTCATGTACATGCATATCTACCCACACATATATTAGTATTATATTTCACTCAGCATCGACTTCAAAAAACGAACTTATGAACACGAACGAATGAAATTCTCAAAACGCTTCAACGTAATAAATATTTCAAGCGGGTTTTTATCTGTACATATTTCTTTATGTAAACCTTTATATATTTACTTACTTATGTCAAGACAATTAAAACAAGTCCTGGTGAGGTTATACCTCACAAGTGAAGAGTTTTTGTTACCATCTTTCGGCCCGATCATTGAACCCTGGTTTTGCTCAAACTACCTTTGAGCAAAACATTCATATCATTTTTAGTCTTGCGTAGATTATTTTTAGACCTATATTATTCAAACTTGGTCACAGTACTTGCGCTGTTCGGGGTTGACAAATTTTTTGGGTATATATTCAGCTTCCACGGTCAAATTTTAAGCAAATTGAACTCATGGACGTCATGGGCTATACTGGAAATAAATCTTTATGAATAAAAAAAGAATTATTCAAAATAGTTGACAAATACCCAAGATATAAGCTTCCTCCTTTTTTGAAAGTTGGATAAAAATTGAGAGATCTTCAAATAACCAACGAATATGGAACGCACTGAATAATTAAAATCATGAAATTACCTGTACATGGTTGGAACTTTTGCAATGCAACATCTTTTCTGAACATGAATAAATATGGAAAATACTTGAAATGCTAGAGATTTTTACCATCAGTGCCAATTTGAAGCCTTCCTTCCTTTCTCATGTACAAGCACACCCACATATACACAGGTGAGTTCGATATTCATCTTGGTATCGGGTGGGGGAGAACGAAAAGTTTTTTTTAATTACATTATATTATTATTAATGTGTTCCTTATTTTTTCCGTTTTGTTTTTTACTATTTCTGGAATTCTGAGGTATGATACACAAAAAATATACCAAATGAAAACCCCCTCATTCTTTGAAGTCTGTTAATAACAACCAACATAATCGAAGCACACTATTACTATCCACCGGTAAGGCCATTGAGGAGCACACATACCTTGGGCACGATATCATAATGGGCAGCGATAACTAAGCACTCAAATTGGAAAGTCAAAACACACCAGGTTTCGCTATATTCGGAGCTACTAACACATTCTACAAGACAAGCTACTACTCCGTCTAAATGTCGGAGTTTTAAAATTATGTGTTTTGAGTCGTTTCACTTGCAGAGTCGAACTCTGCAAGTCTCTGCTAAAAACTGTGTAAAGAAATTTTATGATTTTGACATGAGATAGAAAAAGTATCAATGAAATTTTGCAAGTAGTATCGATCGATATCACATTGCGCGACGGAAAAAAAAGCGGACTGGTTGAAATGCGAGACTAATAACAACGAAATTTTAGAATGTATAGCATGACCTGACTTTACGACAGTGATTAAGTCGACGATGTCCGACTATACGCAATCCGCAATTCTTTATCCAAACTTTATTCTAATTTTTAGCCCTAAACGCAAGAGCGATATGATTAAAAGAGGATGGAAAAGGTCAACGTACGAAACTGAATGGAATGGCGCTTATACTGATGATAATGTACAATTATATTGTCCAAAATGTGATTTGCTGCAACTCAAAATAACTTAATTTGATGTACATTACCGATGATGCTCAAATTGTAGTGAATGTATTTGAACTGTAATGATGTAGATAACTCAAAAAAAATTTGAAATTAAATTATATACTATATAGTTATGCATTTATTTCACATTGTCTGTCATATTATCGTAATTTCTACAGTTATAGACTTATGTCAACGTCATGTTACGTTATTCACAGGGATCTCATATTATTTGTGTCAAAATATTAACAATATTTTTACTGTACCTCCCCGTGTTTGTAGTGTGGAGGAATTTTTTTTACTCATCCTCTGGAGACAGGGTATAAAGTTAAAGTTTTACCTATTGATTTTAATTATAAGCCTCGTTTATGAAATATTAAGCTTTAAAGTAACTTGAAATAGGTCAACCCTCCAATATTTCAATCATGCTTCTAATAAATCTAATACAACCTAGATACTAGTTTTTGATCAGAATGCAATTTATACTATTTAAGTAAATTTATAACAACAAATGCAAGAGATGTAGATAACACAAAATCATACTTTGTTCGTATTGTGACCCGCATTTAATATTTTTTTTAATAAATGAAATTGAAACTAATGTTTTTTCGGTCATTTATCGAAGCTAGCTTTTTTAATATCAACCTATAAATACGATAGCAGCGACAGTATATATGGAATACGGAGAATAAAAACCAATTATTTTTCAAACGATTATTTACCTGCATATGAATTAAATTGCAATATGAATTAAATTATATTCCTATAGTTACGAATATATTTGCTTATCCCATGTTTCATTTAGCACACTTATTACCAGAGTAAAATATTTTCTTGACTTCATTAAGCGATACTGTAATATTTCCAGGCTCCTAATCTTAATCAAATAATTACATTGAGTTTTCTAGAAATTATTTATACTTGATGATAAATTTGTGTCGTATTTGATATTGAATTTATATTATATTGCAAGTTATGGAAACTAAACGAGAAGAGCTTAAGAAACTTTTAAGATCACACGATTCTGCCCGAGATGTCTATCATTTTTATCGTAAATAAATAATTTCTTTACATCACGAAAAAAACAATCTGAAATAAATTAAATTGACTTTTTATTGACAATATTAATATTCAATATTATAACATAAATTAAAAATTACTACTAAGTAGAATTGTTAATTAATAAAATATGCTGATAAATGAGCACTTAGCATATGAGTATTTGGCAAAATAAGGACAATAAAATATAAAAGTAAGGTTAATTTATTATAATACTCTTTCTGAAAACAAGTATATCTGTGGCTCTATGTATGCAGTGGTATAATTTATCAGATGAATAATAGTGCGTATTGCAATTAGCCTTAGGTCTTTATATGCTTTATAAATTTATTATCCTCAATGAAAAATTAAACAAAATATAAGTTTCAACGTCTACCTATCACTCTTATCACTATCACTCTACTTTGACGTCGATGGGCGAGGTATCTAACAAATTGTATGTTAGCTATAAATGTCATAAAATAAACTTCCTTTTATATACTTTAATTTCTATATAAACTTGCAGACGTAATATATTATTACGTAAGTTTAGCCCAATGACGAATAGAATTGAAGAAAACCCGGTAGTAAAACACGTAGGAAAATTATGTTTTGCAAGTAGCTTTGCCTTTTTATGATTCTTCAGAATCAGAAAATAATAATTAATTGCAAAGTTTCAACAATACATATTTCAATTTATTTCTCATTGATTTTTTTTTATTATTTATTTTTTATTTATTATTCAAAACATCTTGACGTAGTCTAGACGGTGGAGGCACTAAGATTATAAAGTTCTCGTTACCAGTTCACCTATTTGCCAACAGACAAGAAAAGAGCAAAAACACCCAGATTACGTTCGATATCGAAATAAATTAACTTATACCACCATAAATGTATAATATACACGAGTTCTGATGTTTTTCTCAAGTAAAGAGAACTAATATTATATTTAGAAATGTATGTTTAGAAAATTAATTTAGTGAAAACATCTTCTTATCTGATCTTCCTGTATATAAAGAGGAAAAATTATTTTCATCGTTACCTTTTTTAATTTTATTCTAATTCATTTTCATAGATTATTATTATTAAAAATTAAATTATTATTCCATAGACTCTGAAAATCTGATAAACTGATATCTGATAAAACTTTGAGTTCGGAGGCAGTTCAGTTTTGGTCGCAAATCTAAGTAGTAATGTAACAATTGTAAAATCCTTTTCGAAATGTATACTTTTATAAGTTTGGCCTATTTTCTATAGCCGGTAATATTTGTTGTTTTCTTTAATATTTTCAATTCATGTCAACATTATATTGATAGTAGAAATTCCAGAACCAAATACATGTTTTATATCCGAGTTATCAAAGCGTCTACAAAATTGTTTTAATTACAATTTTAAAAAAAAATTCACAAAATTGATCAATTTTCAGCCTTATTTTTCGTTCGATTGGCTAAACATCAGTTCAATTTGATATGGCTTTAAAACAGGTGTTTCGATTTTAACGAAACTTGGTAGCTTTACGACAAAAAGAAAGTGTCCAATAACATCGATAGAAAAGATTATGACATTATATACATGCATGGGTAAATGTTTATATATAACAAGTCAAACGATTCGGAACTATTAGTGGTTTATATAACAAGTTAATGGTTCGAACCTATAGTGGTTTTTTCATCAATTTTATTAAAATATTTATTATTATTGTAGTACATAAAAATACCTCTGATTTTTGGTTCTAATTTTCATGGCAAACCGTAAACTTACCCGCTCCGTGTAGCGTTTTGGTAACTATCCTGAGTTTACACCACGATCCAACTGGATAGGGAGAAGATCATGAGGAATTTAAGTCGGAGCGTTGGGAGTATAAAGAAGCGGCAACAAAAAGACACACGTTCCTTAATACCGTTTGGCTATAGCCCTAGAAATTGTATAGGTAACCATATTTAATAATAATTTTAAATATAATTAATATATATTAGAAGCTAAGCAAATATATAACTAAACTACTAAAATAGGCTCCAGACATGTATTTTTTTACGATCTCCCTGAAGATTGTATAGACGAAATATATATTAAAGATATATCTATAATTAATTAAATATTAAAAAATGTGAAATTAAGGATAAAATAAAGGATCAAGTAAAATAAGTTATCAGGATAAATAAAATTAAATGATTAAATGAAATTTAATTAATATTTGAACGTCAAATCATCCAAAAACGAAACTGTCCATTAAACACCTATTTGTCAATTAACAATCCTATTGTAATTCCTTTTCTTGGTTACAGCAAATTGTTATAGCAAAAACTACTTTTTTAGTTTGATATCAGTCCAGAATAACTTAAATTAATTTTATGTTGGGCTGGGATGCTTAAAGATCTCACGGAAGAGAAGAAATAATTTTTTTATTCGAAATTTTTAATAGCAGGTAAATATTAATGGATTATACAGTTCAAGATTACGGCGATTTACCTTCTGAGTCGATTTAAAATATACATTGATCCGACGACATTTAAACTAGAACTTTCATGAAACAAAGACATAGAGTTTTGGTTTCTCTTGTGAAGAGATTAATTTTGTTTCATAATTTAAATTCTATGAATGCAAATAGTGAACGTAATTTAAAATGTTTATATTTGTCAGTATATTTACTAGTTGAAAATGCAAAATTGAAGCAGGTAATAAAATAATATTGAGCCTTCCAAGCCAGTTTTTGGGTAAATATCACTGGCGCGAAAATTATATGACTGTTCCAGTTATTGGATATTATGGTTTTGCTACGTAAAATTATTTAAGTGTTACAAAGTAACTGGGACAAAAAAGTTTCAACATTAATAGTAAACCAAATGCCTTCTCAAGATATTGTCGAACATGTTCAAGGAATTATTTTCATAATCCGACCGAGTATATTTGTGAATCAAAGTAATTTAACAAACAATATGTAATTAAACAAGCGACGAGTCGAATGGATTGTTATCGTAATTTATTTAACATTGTAATTAGAGTTTACCTAATTTTACTTATGAAAATTGAAAAGAAAAAAATGGAAGCAACAGTTTCAAAAACGTTCTGCTTTTAAATAATTCATAAACAAGTAACTGATATATTTTTGTTGGCTCTCAGACAACTGCTACAACAGACTTCTCCTTGATGTCAAAGAGCAATTAACATTTGTTTACCCGTAAAGACAGAAAATATCTATTTAATGTTTCGCCTATCTAGGTAGGTTGTATTACCATCTACTAGCGCTTTATATTACCATCTATAGTTTTGGCCTCACTAAGTAAAATATTCGGAATTATGATAAACTTCAAAATACGATGTTGATGATACGACGTATATTCAAAAAGAATGAAATAGCGGGAAATTATGCGGGAAAAACTAAAAAAATGTTTACATTAAAATCAAGTACCATATTCGGTGCAATAACAAGGAAAGAACGTAGCATGAAAACTAGCGCTACACTGAATCATTTGTGCTGACTATTTCCTATTACCGTTATGTTCAAAAGATTAGAAGAATAGTTGTGACATGAATGCAAAATAGTATTTGCTTTTGATTCAAACAGTGTTTTTATTAAGATGACTGCAACATTTCGTAAAGAAACTTTTTTTCCCAATGTGGTTTCTATGAAACCACTTTCATAAATTCAAAAGGTTTGGTACTTATCGTTTCGGTATTATAGCTTATAGAAAAAAATATGACCTAATCATGATCCTATTTCAAGCTTATTTATACCTTAAACTAAAGTTGCTCGGCGTTTGGTTTTTTAAACTTCTGATATGTTATTAAATAAACGTTTCAAGTTTTAAAGTTCCTCACAAAGCTTATTCTTGAACAGATTTTCCAAACGGTTCTCACAAAATACAAATTATTTAGTAGATTTTGAATTTGTAAGACTTTTAAAAGTTAAAAATAAAATTTGAGAATATCCATTCATCAACAATCGATCTGGGCAAGCGAAACATAGGTATGTCATTACATCCAAATTCGCAATCATAAGTAGTGACAACGGTTTAAATAAAAGTTTTCAAAATTGCTTCAAATAATTAGAATTAGAAATATAAATTAAAAAGATGCAAGCATTCAGTTGGAACCTTTGCAGTAAAATATATTTCCCAACATAACTTTTTCAAAATGTAAACTTTGCGGGAATCGGTATCAAGTTTACGTTTATTTCTCTCTTTCTGTCTCTCTCTCTCTCTCTCTCTCTATGTATATCCCTCTCTCTCTATCTACGTATATATACAGACACATAAGCATCGTATTCAACTTGGTACTGACTAAAAATATTTTATTATTTTGCACTGATTTATTACTTCGTTAGCCGCAGTAGTCGGATGCGCATTGTTTTTTTGTGGTGGTGAGAGGGGTGACGCTAGTTTAATTTGGTGATATCTACTTATAAGAAGTTTTTAGTTTATTCTCTTATTATGTATAAATTAACCTTGGAATGAGAAATCAGTGTTATTTTTCAAAGAAATAATTTTGTGATTTCCCATTGTAGGGCAACGTTTTATATTATGATTATTAATTTAGTTTATTTTTTGAAACTCGTCTCTATATTGACAACAAACAAGTTGTTTTCCATTATATTTCAGACCAGATGACTTTGGAAAACAATGCAAATATTTTTTATTAAAATGCCGACACCGTCAAAGAAAAAGTCGGTCGTTTGGAATAATAAAGACAAAAGTGACGTGTAATAATTATAAAAAGACATAAATTATTTGATGACACTATAAACTGAAAATAATATTTGAAAAGAGTTCATCTACTTATTTTACAACAGGATGACATGATGGGACCATTAGTCGACTCTACTAGCAGCATAGTTAGACAATCAGCAAGTAAAGAAAGAAATATAATTGCGATCTCAAATCAAGGCTCTCTTACACCCTCAAGTACGTTAATAAACACACGACGACCATCAACAAATACACCACCAGTAAGAACGGCAAGACAGCTTCAATTGAATACGAAAGAGATTGATAGTCAATTGGAAGACAAATAATAAAGCGATTTTGAGAAATTACTTGTTGAAGTGATTGTTTTTGATTACCAAGCGCTGTCTATAGTGGAAGGTAAAGAATTTATACGTATATGTAAAAAAATAACCCCTAATGTACACCACCCCGTCTAGAAAAATATTGACTACTAAGTTAATCCCACAAAATTACGATGAAGTTCGATTCGAAAGTTATGGAATATCTTAAATATTTTGATTACATGTCTGCAACGACCGGTCAACAACAATGTCAAAGAACCAAAATTCTTACCTCAGCTTAATCATCTATTACACCACTAATTCCAAATTAAAGTCCACGAATTGTAGGCCCGAGAATTTTTAGTTTTGTATACCAGTGAAATCATAAAGATATCTTATAATCTATTCTCAAAAAATACTGCATAGTTGATAAAATGATTACCGTGATCACAGATAACGCGGCCAGTATTAAAACGACAATGACAACAGTTTATTTCATTAAACTATTCAGAATTTTGCAAAGTGCCACAGTACCCAAAGTTATTTTAAATACAGTGAGGAAACGGTAAACAAACTGCGTGAAAAATAAGCAGAAGTGCATGGTCACAGCGAAAGCTACGTACTCCTCCAACTTAAACATCGACCGGTATGGATCTGAAAGTGACTGTTCTATATGTAGTCACCAACTGTCTGGTGTAGAAGCTAGAAAACTAGTAGCAGAAGCCACGTTCTTAGATCTAGGTTTCATCAAAACTTTTTTTGATACTGATTAAAACGCTAACAATACACAGCGGTGGCTAACAGATAAACTAAAAACATTACGAGTATTTAGCAAAATCAACAAAGCTTGCTACAAAATCCAACGAGTTCGAATAATGTTACAGCTTAACTACCTCTGGAAATAGATGAAGACGATTCCTGGTTTGACTGAAAAGTTATGGACCCCATGTCTTAATCACAACCTACATCATCAGCCGTAGTAATGGTTAAACATTGTGTGGAATCTCAACCACGCAAAGAAAACCCATAGCTGTATTGGAAATCGCACATGAAGATATTCCCGAACTCTCTAAAGTGGCACTGTAGTACCTTATAATATCGCAAGTTTGGTACCCTCAGAGACGTTATTTTATATACATATTATATTTGTATATTTTTATAGTATATTTTTAATTATCAGTAAAAGCCTGGGGCTGTACCATTATGACTGCAACAATACACTTGTTATTATTCGTAGGTACCATAAACTAGATGTTTATATGGTTAGATTAAAATATTTCCTTCTACGTAATTAAGATAAGCAATAATTTTACGTTATTAAGCAAACATTGATAAACAATCTTGGTTATTCGTAATAAAAATTGCATATTTATTATTTCATTATTTATTCTCTTATTGAACCCATGGTCACCCAGCGCGTCCGCGCCCGGCCGCCACCCCCACACGTACCTCTACCTAGTCTCACTCACTGCGATGCGGACAACGAATTAGTAATTAATAATGGTTATAATCGAAATACACCGCGACATTTCATAATCGAATCATTCCTTTAATATCATTATCGCCCACCTCTGGTCTTGACAGGATGTCTTTTTAAGTTGTAATTCCAGGACACACATCACTCCTTCAAATTTGTACGCACCCAAGTTACTCACTTCTATTATTTAAAATATTCTCATAAAGGATTTTTTTTAGTTACGAATAACTAATCACTTCAAATAATATACGACATATGTTATTATATCAAACTTTTTGTCAATGAAAATTTGATAATCCAAATTGTATGCCAATTGTATTCATTCAATGAGTAGAGCTTTAATGGTAATTTTTCGACGTGATATTGTCATAAGATATAAATAAAGTTGGGGCATAACTAGACACTAATTGAGATTATGAAATGGATTTTCAAATTAGTTATTATTTACCTTCAAAATTTAGTTTGACGACAAATATCCTGAAACAAATATTCATAGTTTATGTTGCATTTATTTTTCATAGATTCATAATCAATAAATTATCTATGCTCACATAAGATATACATCATACGTGTCACAATGCAAACAAAAATAGAAATGCTTTGAAGGAAAAAAACAAACTTAAAAATCCTGCTATTAAAATTCTTTACGATTTTTAATAGCCTGAAAAATCTTTCTGAAAATTGCGATGAATTTAGTATTTAGCAAACTGGATGACTGGTATGTTTACATTGAATATAATCAAGACCTGGTATTGCAAAAGGTCAATATTTAAATGTAACTTCACGGAAATTTTCTCTTTATTCCTGTTAAATTTCAACAGATTGTTTAACTAATTTAATGTCACTCACTTCTACTATTTTTCTTAAAACATTTTATATCTGTGTTTCTTATTTACATCTGCAGGTAATTTTTAAAATATAACTATAAATCTTATTATCAAACTAAAACAAAACAAAAAACAAAACTTCTTTATCTTAAGGTTCGTTAGTCTTTTTACACGTTTTTATTATTTTTGGAAATATTTCCTTTGTTGTATACTGACTTGACTTTATCAAATTATATCTCTATTTAAATATCGATTATATATTCATAAATAAGCAAAAACGCCAACATTGAACTAGTTTCTATTAAGGTAAATATACCATTAGGACTTTCTTATTTATGTAAAGTATTGTTATATTAAATAACGAGGAAAGTTTAGCTTAGTAGTTTGTTATTAATTCAAAAAGTCATAGTTTGCGTACAAAGCATGTCCATAAATAAATTATAGATAAAAAATCCGTTTAGCTTTCATTAATTTATCAACAGAATTAAACTGAATTCGATTGTCTTCTTATGTGTTTCTATCACATGACTGAACTACATAATCGACTCGTGACGAAAACTGTGGAATTGGATTTTTTTCGAAAAGCATAAGAACTCCCCACACATAAATATTTAAGTAGCCAAAGTTGTGTTTAACTCGACATTAATATCTAAATAAAACGTAATTTATTTCTGAATATTTTTTTTATTTACTTCAACCGTGGATAAATACCGTATTTATGTTACAAATAAAATACCTTTCAAGAAGGTTCTGAATGAATTTATATAAATTTACTCATGTCTATCTTCACATAAATTCACTTAGGCAGTTATAAATAGTTTTTTTATTGAAGATATGCTGGTAGTGATAATGGTAATAAAATTTATAAGGAAGTAGATACAAATACACTGTAAATACAACGTGCATTCGATGGTAATGGTAAAAACTCCATATTATTGACATTTCTTGTGCTTCCTGTACACACGCTCGCTACAGAACGCCGTTTAATCTAAAGACTTTGTCTCAGATGTTTTGACGGTTCGATATAAAATTCATGCGTTAAAAGTAATTTTATTTGTGTTTTCCTTTTTAAGTTCTCAACCGGTCACATGTTCTATATAAATATACACACTACAGTCATATTTTTATTTGCTGTTCTATTTCCTTATAGGATCAACCAAAACTTGCTGCATTACACAGCCATATATAAGATCAAGAACTTATTAACATTGTCGTATTGTGAAAGGACGCCCCATCCTGTGGGTACGGAATAAATTTTTGAACGGTTTCTCGTAATGTATTTCTTAAAATTGTCATTCATAGTAGCATTTTAATCTTACAACTATACGTTTATGTCATACTATGTACTTTGTGTTTGTAAAATAAGTATTTAAAAATTAAGGTAATAATTAAATTATTTTTATTTACGTTTTCTTTTAATGTAATTGATATATTCAAATTATATTCATACCCGAGAACGTAATAAAACCAAAACCTTATTGAACAAGCTTTCGAGCTTTATAGTTTTGATAATAATTTACAAGGTAAATATGCATTTTTTTATTTTCATTTGTATAATATTTTAATGATTCTGCCTATTTTATATAAATAGAGAACTTTTTTAACTAGTTGACATTGTTAATGATGTACTCGAAACTATGTGACTTCTGTATTTCCTATTTTCACTTTTCATTTACAAATTTTATAATTAAATTAATAATTGACCAGTTATTTTTTAACATTTAGATCAAATTAAATGACCCAATAATTCAGCACTTACCTGTGTACTAAAGCTATCAATGATACTTACTCTTTGAAATTATTAGTTCTTATCATGAATTGAAATATATCGCACCTATTACTATATATTTTATTGTGAATTAAATTGTTATATTTCGATTTAATATTATTTAACGAAGAACTTAATCGAACAATGAAAATGAGAAAAAAAGGTGAAACACACATGTTTGCTTTTATACAATTCTCATAGAGAAAATTCGCAGTATGTTTATACATTATTGCAATTATTTAAAATTCATACTTTAGAAGAGACGTAATAAATAATATTCTCGAATAATATATAACTGAATTATGCAATGAAAATAGTATCAAAATATAATGTACAGTATAAATACGTACTTGAAACGAACAAAATTTGTCTGTTTGGAAGTGTGAAATGGGTACTAACATAAGCAATTGATCGATTATGGAGAATGAGAAAATTTTGCATTATTTTTATTGCTATTCCATAATCAGCTCCTGCGCCGTGAAAGTACTATTATTGTGGGAAACAATTAAGAAATTTGATCAATATCAATAACTTTTTAATTGTCAGCCTTTACGTAAATCAATTAACCAAAACAGTTAACTCTCAGTGATATTTATTTTGTGTTTTTTGAATCTGTTTCTTATTGTCTCACCTGGAATATTTGCCAGTCTTCTTTTTGATGAACGCATAGAGCCAATTCATTTTGACCTGCCGTACGTACACGTAATGACGCTTATATATTAAGACATGTTAACACGTAAAATATATAAGCTTATAAATTTCCGATTTTATTATGGTGTGGCCACTCGCACTTATGAATAAAAACTCAATATGGTTATTTAAAACATAAATAATTAAGTATAATGGCTGAAGTCATTTGATATCCTTTTCTTTAAGATGCGCTCTTTTGAAATAGCGATTACGTTACTAATATGGAAAGTGAGTGAGGTGGCGCCGCGATAATAGTATCTATTGTCGCGACGCCACCTCACTCACTCACGGACAATAGTATATTTGTTAAAAAAGTAAAATTACTGAAATTCATGTTTCAGTGATTTGACTTGTTAATAGTCTCACGTTGATTAAATTGTGAGACACTGAACAAAATATTATACTTACAATTTAAAGCTAGTTTACAATTAATTACCAACTGCGTCTCCATTTATGAATATCATATCTAAGAATATTACAAAAGCAAAACTTCAAATAACTTTCCGCGTCTTAGAAAAGACAATTGCATGAGAATTGTTGAATGTACTCGCCATGTTCAACAATTCTCATGCAATTTTTTTATAGCAGTGGTATAGAATTTTAGTAAATAAAATCACGTTGTCCACGAGACGGGAAAGTGTACAGATGTTATGAAAAAAAAATTATTTTATTATTTAATTATTAATCATTTTCCCATACTTTATTTGAACTGAAATCATTACGGTTTATTACTTAAATATGATGTAACTCTTCATATGAACGATACGAAGAGCAAAGAAACTTTAAATTACGTACCTATTACCGAATAAAAGACAATTATGTTTAAATACAAAAACTCGCAAATATTATTGCAAAATATTATCAAAACTGGAAATTTTCAGGAATATAATTGCTTTTAAACACCTTCAAATTTGCACAATATTACCTACTAAATCCATTGTTTACAAAACGAATATGCTATTTGTTAATTTTTTTTTTCTTTTGTCAAGAAATTATTTGTTCATGAAATTGAAAAGAATATAAATCAACATTTATTAACATAAGAGTTCGTTACTTCAGAAACGCGTTTTTGTATATTCACCTCTGTAACCAGCTCAAATTCCTGCATTCACTTTTTTACATCTTGCGCATGATTCTCTCAGGGTTGTCCACAATACACGAGTAACAGTGAGACTATGTTTTAAAGAGACGATAATATTTTAACGTTTCGGTCAGTATGAAAGTACATATTGGATGTTCCATAAGATAATGAGTGATAAAATATGATAATGAGGTATAAAAAGAAAAACTAGGAGTAATAAATCTCAATAAATATTTGAATGTCTGAAATCTAATTTGGCAGTAACGGAGTAGTAGATTTCTTACGGAGGCAAATCTTGTGAAGTAAAAAATATAATCGGTCTGTTAAATTATGAATGTAATTAGAAATTGGTACCCGCAAGGTCCGAACGGATTCTATCCTTGTAGCATTGCCGTTTGTTCGTCTGCGCGTCTGTTTACCTGTCTGTTAGGAGCTATTCACTTCTGAACGAAAGAAAACAGTTTTTTAAATTTACATATTGTATGTAATCTTTGGCCTAAAACTACAAATAATTTAATATCGCATTTTGAAAAGTTTCCAAGACATATATACAAAAAATACTGAAATGAATTTAATATATAAAAAGAAAAAAGTCATACTTGAAATAAAACCAAATTATTTTTGAAAAATTCAGTTTTATTTTTAAGCAAAGGATATATTTGTAATAAGTTTAATATAGATACTTTGTGCCTTTTAATATTTATGTACCTAAAGTTTTACGAAATCATCGTCATATGCATTCTAATCGCATATACTTGGTTCATTACATAGCAGTTGGGAAATTATAATATAGGCAGTTGGGAAAATGAAAACTATAAATACATAATGGGAAAAAAATTAAAAATTCTTACACGTTTCAATTTAAACTGTTAGAGATATATTCGAAAATTTGTACTTGTTCCATAATGAGCTAAGACATATTTAGTGTTTCAATATCTTTTTCTAGATTTTGACTGTAATGTGTCACTATTTTCAATCAAAATGTCAATAGATTTGCACCGAACGCCGAGAATCTTCGATCTAATTTTCTAACTTCCCATACATATATTTTACTTCAAATTCAATAATTGTATCGGAATATATTTTATGCAATAGACATTTATTTATATACCGCTCGCGTAAATTTTATACGGCTGCTGTAGGATTAAGCAACCAATCAAATTCTTTTGTATATTTAATTACTGCCAAAATTATTTAATACGACTCGTGTGTTTTATTTTCCCATATATTTAAAAGACCGCTTAAACAATAATTTCCGGTAACAGAAATCTGTTAGTGCTGCGATAAAAAATAAATAGTTAATTCATATAAGAAGGGAGATAACACCCATTTTTAAATAACATTTCGGTTTTTCCTCTTTTGGTTTTTCTAAAATAGTAATTTCGTAAACGGATATTAATAATTTTAATATCATAAATACGTCGTCTTTTTCGCGTTTACTTAAACCACAATTTTTAATTTTTTTCTTTTTCTTTGATATTGTACGTTAAGGCCTATCTCGAGTCGATCAAAGTACGTCTAAACTTCGTTTGTTTCATGAAAACCTAATATTTCAGATAAGGATATGCTTTTTTGTACACAAAAACAATCCTCGAACTTCCTTATAACTGAACTGTACTCAGGGCGTACAATTGTTCAACGGCATCCGCAATATACAATTGCAAACACTTGTGAATACAACCTTGAGGTACGAGAGTCTCTTACATATTGAACAGTTGGAGGCAAACAACAAATTCTTGTTTTGTTAAGTGCACCGTTTATTTCGTTTCGATATGAAAATTTTACAATATTGAACAACCTATTCTGCTCCATACGTACAAATAAGGAAACCAAAATTATCTTTGAAACTTCAATATCATGTAAGGTAAGATAAACATATGAAACTATAGCAAAATAAATGATTAAACATTGATTTAACAATTTTCCAGTTTTCAAGATGCTAGCATTGGTACTGGCGGCTTTCGTTTTTATTCTAATAATTTTGAAGTATTACTTCGAAAACAGAAAATTTTACCAACTGGCAGCAAAAATACCTCACGCTAAATGGGATCGCTGGATAGACTCGTGCTTGCCTCTGGTAGGCTACGCACATCGCTTCCTTGGAAATTCTGGAGGTGAGCAATGTTTAACTTTATACTCGTGCATTTCATACAGAGATCGCTTTTTAAATTGCTATAGCTAGCCGAATTAGGTAAAATTCGTGGTTTCATGAATACAAAATTAGAAGATTATAGTTGATAAACTTTGTCTTATCTCAACTCGTTTCTCAAACACACTCAGTAAATATAGCTCCTAATTACATATTCACGCAGGGATCTACTAATAATATATTGCTCCTTAACACGTCTTTAACTTGAAGATTGCTTACTGGCAGTTTGCATCTTGGAAAGTTAATTAATATTTGATACATTTGGTAAAGTTTTGAAATATAGATACGGATTGTCCCACGACAACAGTTCTTTGTGGGATTCATTCATTCCAAACACGCAGTTTACTCCATTAATCATATAGGTGTAAACTAGTATTCTTTATCCAATTACGCATTTATGTATCATTATATCAAGGGCTAGAATAATCGATACACCTAAATGAACCCCGTAAATAAAAATCCAACGAAACAAGATCAAAAGAATGAGGTAATCATACCACTGAATCAGCTTGACCTTTAACAATAACTTCAACAGTGTGACGAAAAATGGGCTCGTAACTCATGACCAAAATACGCGGGAACTCCATTGTGTTAGAGCCACTTAGCAGTTATAACGTTCAGTGGGAGCTGTTCGTGTAAAGTTTCCAGCTGTTGTGGCAGAAATTGAAGCTGCAGTCATTTGAGGCGGTTAAAAAATCGAACCTAGAATGTAATTCATTTTTGCCAGCATATCGGTTACTTTCTTGTGTTGAAATTATTGGGCTAATCCAGAAATCGGTTGTCCAGTTTGGTATCTGTAACGTTGTTGAAAAAGCCGAGCCAAACACATCATCATATCGTAATATTCTTTGTTATTAAATTTTGCACTTTTGCACTCTGCACTCAAAAATTGAAACAATAATGGTAACAGTGCGTTACAAAAAGATACAAGGGAAAATGTAATACAAAACGGAAATAAAATAAATAACGACATGGTGAGAGTTAATAATTAGAAGAAAAAAAAATGTGCTCGGAATTAAACATCACCCAAAAAAGGTAACTTACACATTCCATTTCGGAAGATAGAAGCTAAGAATATAGGGCTTTTCGTCAGTTTAAAACTCGTTTGTCCTTACGACTGTTTTTATAAAACACGACACATTTACTTGGTGAAAATAATAAAATTTGGAATCTGATTAGTAGGTCATTTGAAAGTAATTATTAGGTTATTCAAATGTGCAGTAATTTCTTATTTTCCATTAAAAATATTGTGGGTAAAAATACGGATCTATTCGTGATTGCATGCTTTAAATGAATTTTATAGCATAAAAACAACTGCAGTAAAAAAATGTTTCGCTGTTTGACAGTTTATGATATTATGGGACTATGCTTAAGCAGTATGTTCCTGTATTATAAAATGAAAAAAATTGAGAAGTTAAATGAAATTATTCAATTTCTTACTTAAAACACTTCTGCTGCTGGTATTAACTGTTGGGATGATAATCCAATGACAAATAAAAAAATGCACTTGTCCTTGTTAACTTCAAAAAATTAGCTTAAATTAGATTACAAACCAAAATCACAAAAAAAAGGTTATGACAGTATTTTTCGTAAGTTTTTGGGTCAAAACTTTTGAACACACTTCCGAGAATATACGTTTTTGCTTCCAAATATTTGAAAATATTAATGAGTTCTGCGGAAATTATTAAACACGTTTTATTAACTGTGAGGCAATTTAGTTCAAGAAATCATAATTTAACCATTTGAAAATATAAAAAATATATCCGGCATTAATTCTTAATTCAGCAATAAATTTAAACATCCTTAATTAACTTTTATCCCATCGGATTCGGTTATAACATGTATGCGATTACTACACTGCGAAAAAGACAAGAAACGGTAAATTTCTAAAGAGAGTATCTAAAGATAAATTCCATTTTGGAATATATAGACGATTTTTTTGTTTTAAATTTGTGTATTGCTTTATCTTCCAAAAAGAAAAGAAAAAAGTGAAAAAAATAAAATAACTTATCATTTACCTATAAAAACTGATAATTATATTTTCACTTTATTGAAATAATTGAAAACAATTAAAATTATTGAAAACAAAACATGCGGAAACGTCAAAGAAACCACACCTGATTCTGAATGCGAAAACGTTGAATATAGCTACGGTAAATATTTTGGTTGCCACAATCGCCTGTTTTATAAATTTATAATAAAATACTTACAGATGTTCTATTGACATAATATATTTTTTTAATTTTTTGAAAATACTAATACTTTCTATACATAACTTATGTCAGCCGTTATCATCTCGATAACTTACCTTAAAAAAAACAATACATTTAAAAGACCACTCACGTGTCTGTATGTCTATCTATCAGACCCGTTTTTCTCCAAGACCACTTTACAAAGAAAGTTTAAATTTAATAAAATATATAACCTGCACGTATCTTATAGTACATTTTTCGTTTTTGTACTTTTTTCATTTAATATCATATTTAACATGTGTATCGTTTAATTGGACTAGTTACGGAGATCTCAATAATATTTTTTTGTTCATAATTTTAAATAGTAATTCCTCAAAGATATACTGAAAAATATCTAACATTATGAATGAATAAGTTTGGAGGAAAACTATAGCAAAGATTCTAGATGTCCTTTGCCTGTGATAACTATAATTGGCATTATATTTACATTGCAAATGATTAATATTTGTAAATAGTTTAGTACAAATATTATATAACCTTAAATGTTTATAAGAGCCTAAATGGAAGCCATGTAGCACTTGTTCTACTCGGACTTGATAAGTTATTATTTCAAGGCGTAAACCTACAAAATCGAATGTACTATTGTATGCAATTCTGTAGTTCTATACTTATCAATTTGTTGTTTCTTTGGAAGATATTGTGGAAATATAGATTAATTAAAATATAATTTTAATTTTAAACAATAAGTTCAATTAAATGCTAGTCAAAAAAAAAAAAATATATATATATACATACATATAAATATACATATAAACACATATACATATACATATATATATGTGTATATATATATATATATATATATATATATCCGTGGAAGGTATATAGTTATACCTTCCACGTGGAATATAGTATATAGTAGTGGTTATAATTTAGTATCTACGATATAGGAGGATGACCTGCGGAATGAAACGCGCATTACTAAATGTGATGTCATAATTTCATATTACTATCCTTTTCCATCCAAACATTAAATTTAAACTTATGTGACAAGATCCAAGAATTGTGGAAAATAGTTTGATTTCTCATCAACCCGTAAATAAAATAATGACTTGTGGAATAAAAATTAATTAAATAACAAACAACTACTAATTAACTTAATTACATATCTGAACCTCGATGGCATTTTACTTAATTCAATTGTAATCAAATCAAAATAAAGTCAAACAAATGCAAAACTGTTGAAAGTTTCGCATACTAGTTTTTAATCATTTAGTGATGATTATAACAATGGGCTTAAGGACTCCAAGAAGATCTATAGCAGTCGTCTTGAAATAAAAGGTCAATTTATTTGTTAATACCTCCGATGTAAATCAAAATTAGTTATATCAGAACGTTTACTATATTTGATTACTTAAACAACTTAAGTTTAAACTTTGCACATACATTTAACATTTCGCGTTTAGAACGGCGCATAGGATTGTACAACTAGCTTTACTTAAATTTATCCTTTATACGTACATTTCACATTGCATGTTTTCAATTGCGCACTGGGATATGCAGCTAACTTTATCTAAGCTCAAGCTTTTCACATGCATTTATTATTTTGCATTTTTAACTATATACAATGATATGTAACTAACTTTTCGTAAGTTTAGTCTGTGCACATGTATTTGACATTTCACATTTACAACTGTATATAAAGATATGCAGCTAACTTTACTTTTGAGATTTAACATGGTTTTTTACATTCGGCATTTTAGCGTTTACTTTATCTAAGTTTTAGTTTTACATGTGGGGCTTTTACTAACATTATTTTTTTTTTACTAACATTTTACATTTCATATTTTCCCTTAATTTTCTTACTCTGTTCTTCCACGGATATATATATATATATATATATATATATATATATATATATATATATATGTGTGTATATATGTATATATATGTATATTTATATGTATATATATATATATATATATATATATATATATATGTACATATATTTTTTTAATAGCGTTTAATTGAATAATATTGATTCATAATAAATTTAAAATAAATGACTTCGTTGTATTCACATTTTATATTGGCTAACAGTTAGCATTGCCCTAGCTTATACTGTACAAACAAAACTACTCTGGTATTCCACCTCTTCCCATTATTGACATAAATTTTGTTATGGATAAAACGTTTTTAAGCATATCTGCAATGTAATCAATTGTACTTCCACCATTAAATTCTATGTTTTTTTTTCAATTATTGTGTTTACATATAGTTCCTCAGTTAAAAATTTGTACTAAATGTCTATATGTTTACATATTTTCTGAAACTCACTGCTTTTATCACACTTACGGAATTTCTTATCTATCTTTGAAAGCACAATCTCTTGATACAACTCATTACGGTCACACAATAAGTACTTCAACCATATTACCTCTTTGGTGGCTGAATAGGCTGCTAAGAATTCCGCTTCTACGGCAGACAGGTTTACAGTCTGCTATCGCTGACTGAACCAGGCATGTTTTCAACTATCCCTTCAGCATAACATAAGTTACTGTTTTCTGATTATGTTGAATTGCTTCTTGGCTTTAATTGCATTTTGAAGGGCGTCGGATTGTTAGTTTTTATATTTGATAGATATCCTCCTACTTGATAAGAAATCCTTTTGAAGCCTTTCAAAGTGTCAGCTAAAATCGCTTTTCTTACACTCGGATCCTATTTTTTTGTTTTCTTTTGTTGATATTCGCCATTGCTTCACATTCGAATACTTTCAGGTAAGTGAGGTTTTGCTTCTTTCCTGAACATATCGCCCAAAGAGTTTCGTATTCCAAGGGACGGGTTGGATCTCTGTTTGTAAGATAGGTGGCCGTAAATGCTACTATAGCCCAATACTGTTTCGCGAAATTTGTGTTGGACAGGAAGCACTCTGATTTTTCACCTAGTGTACTAGTTATTCTTTTGACTATGCCATTTTATTCAGGAGTGTATGGGGTGGTCATCTAATGTATAATTTCAGGCCTTTTCATGAAATGTGAATAGTCCCTATTTGTATATTCAAACCTGATTTTTGTGTGGAGATATTTAATTTTCCTACTTAATTGATTCTCGACTTGGTTTTTAAAAGCTTTGAAGGTTCCTAATACTTCAAACTTCCTCTGCAGGAATTAAATAGAAATCGTCTTTGAGCAATTATCTATAAACGTAAAAAAGTATCTTGCTTCACCAAAAGATGTGGTTTACATCGGGCCACAAATGTCCAAGTACACCAAGTCTAGCACTGTTGTGGTCTTAGAACTTTTATATCTAAGGGAATGTCACTTTAGTTTAACTTCTTTATCTGTTGCACATCTATGCTTATTATCTTTCTTGGATAATTTCACCCCTATCGTTTTTCTGCCTATTTTCAAAGGTCGTTATACGTCGTCATAGGTCGTCGACAAAGAAAAAAACTTCAATCCACAGAGTCAAATTTCTCAATATCTAATATGTATGCAATATTATTCCATGTATTCAACCTGTACAGGTTATTGTCTAGACTGGCAGTGTCTAATATTTCGATTGTTTTTATTTATTATGGAGGTGTTGAAGATAGGTTCTTATGGCAAGCTACCACGTGAAATAGTTATCGCAATCCATTAATTCTTCCATTAATATTAATGAATTGTTTGAAGTTATTTAATATTACATTTGTTTTCAGGTTTTTGTAGGTTATAAAGTCCTGAAAACTAATTTATGTTTTTAATTATAGCACTATTTTGTTACTAAGGTTTCTGGGCCCATGAATTCTATTGAATTATTTCAAGGCTAATGGAACCGCGTGGTTAATTAAAAACGCGGAACCGCGTGGTAATTCTGGGTGAATAGTCCGGAAACATATTCATCACTGTTATTAATATTCCCCCTGTTGTTTGAAGTGCAATGACCGAGTTGAAGCTTGTATATCCTCTACGATAGACAATGTACGAAAGGATTTTACCATAACTGAAAATTTCAACATTAGTAAGACATACTAATAATCTTAGATCATTTCCAAAAGTTTTAGTGAACCCAACTCAGTGTAAATTATCTTCTGTAAAAGCAAAGAATTGAATAATGAAAATAATCTCTTAAATTACAACCATTGGGATCTGTAAATAAATTAAACCAATTTTAATTAGAATGGCGTGTTATTATTTTTCGCATTTAAGTTTCTATCCCCAACAAGGTCTTAAAGCTAGCGATTTTAATTTCACACAGGTCACCTTAAATGGTCATAATTTACGGTTATAACAATCAACCATGCGTAAAAATAATCACAATAACTACATCTGCTTGTATTGTACAATATTATACAATTAAAGGAGGCAATTTTTTTCGGAATGAAAAGTGTTTGTACTTTAGACTAGACATACTCACACTTAATCAGGCAAGTCTGATAAGAAATTTGCGCAATTTTTCGCAAGTTAGACATAATATTGTACACATGAGGATATAAAAAAAAGAGTCACAAAGAAAGGTGGCATATCCAGTAATACCTATTTCGTAATTTTTAAGAAATAGTAATCTTATATTTTTTATTAAATTCTGATTTTTTAATTTCCCTCACCTATAATTAAGATTTGTTTTATGGGGGTCATAGGAAGACAGTTGGCAGTCGTTTATAGTTTCCTCACGGTTCACAGTACGAAGGATTTGAGTGAGTATAAAATTATAAAAATTACGATTAACCTATTCCCTTGCGTTTTCAAATATCTATTGTTGATGATCATCAACGCCATCACCAGCTGCTGTCGCATCGATAAATCTGCATATAAATCAGATCATTGTATAAAACCACTTTGCTTAGCTGTTCTAGTCAATCGATAAAATTTGAGTTTAAACAATGATTAATTTAATATAAATAATTTGTCATATCGGTGTAATTTTAATAATATAAAGTGAATAAAATTGATTTTATTTGAAGTTATAATATAATACAAGCGTTCGAGATAATGCTCATGGCAAATGTTCAAAGTTATTGTACACCAGCAAGTCGCATCGCTACGCGTGTATCGGTGAGTTTATGACTAGACATTTTTTATTTTAATTTATGCTACTTAAATCCAGCAACCAGGTAATTTATGAATGTATATGAAAACTGGTGCCGCTAAAAGTAATAGCTATCTATCCATATTTTACTTAAATTTCCCTTAGATAATTAATATTAACTTTCCGTAATTTGTATCGTGGTTTCTATAAAACTTACTATCATTTCTTTTTAATGTCATGCTATTATTTAGACACAGAGGCTTTTATATTAAATATTAATATTGCCTTCAAAATTTGTGACATGTGTATAAAATAGAGATTTTTAAACTTCCCGTATATAGTATTTGTCCTATTTCTTCTAACTACAACTGACGATAAAATTAACCTTCCATAATAAAATATAATTTGTATAATTTGTAAATATAATTACCTAAGTGTTTCGGGTAAATGGTATGATAGGTTACTTACACCGAGCGATCCATTTACTAGGACAAGCAGAGGAATGGTAAATTTTTTCATATGTTTTATATCTTTTTAAACATACAATTTAAAATAGAAAAAAAATATTTTTATAATCCTCATAACAAGCCTGTTCAAATAATTATCCACGTAATACATAACCAGACAAAAATATTTTTTTAAATCTTTATTTCCTTTTTTTAATTATTACATGAATATTTCCAAAAAATTGAAAATTTGTGGAAAATATGTGGGTTACCAAATGTGACTTTGGTTTTATGTTTCTAAATCAAATGATTTTACGAGAAAGTCGGCTTTGGAAAAAGGAAAATATAAAATATTGCATTTTATGTTTTTCATAGACGAAAAATGTGAGGAATATTTCAAAATTTATAACATTTAAAATAATCGTAAAAATTTTCTTACAACCTTTGCGTATTATTCTAATAATGCATATTTTTTTCATAAGTTTAGGTTGACTAGTTTTGGTAATAACGAAAGGAACAGATTTTTTCACAATTTTAATTATTGTTCTGTAATTATTAGATCTAATGCTTAAAATTATGAAAAACGATATTTAATATTTTGATGATTGATCCTTATAACTATTCCGATTAAACTACATCATCCACTACAGGTGGAATTAAAAAAAATCAAGTAATTAATTTTCAACCCAAAAACTTCCAAATCAATCTTTTTGAGTTTAAATTATTCGAGTCAACCTTAACGATAAGCAGTCTGGGAAAAACGATTGTGAAAATGAATGGGCAGACATGTGAGTAATCTTATAAAGCTTTCATTTTTCCTTTTGAGGTAAAGAACCCTCGAAATATAGAAAATTATGATTAGACCTAAATTCGCGTTTGTAGTCAAAAAACCATAAATGTACGTTAAGTTTAGTCTATAATTTGTTTACATCTATCATTGTTTTTTTATTATCGTCGGTGCTACGGGAATTCTTTTCTAATTACTTTTTTAATTTTCAAAGTTATTTGTTTGATATTTACCATCATACAAGTTTCATTTTCTATTTTTATTGTGTTTAAACCTATTTTTATTGAGTTCACCATTAATATCCCCCTTCCCACTATACTTATACTCTTTGATTTCAGCAATGAATTCAATCCCGTCCGCTTTGAAATTTAACAACGTGCTTAAGGTCGTTGTACATATGTCAACATTCATTAGAGTAATTTAACTTATAACTGTAGGTTTATAAACAATTCTTAAAGTCTTCTAATATTATTCTGAATGTGGACTGATCTATTTGCTGGTAACAACCATGGAGGATTTGTTCCCCCAATTTTTGTTTTAACCTCTGACGGGGTTTGTTAATAATAAATGAGAAATTAGAAATTTACATTGATGATTTACTAAAATATATCTTATAATTATTTTTATCAATTTTTTTAAAAATAAACTCACTTGAATGGATCAATAGACTCATAAAATAAATGCCAATACTCTTTTTAATAAAAAAAATTACCCAAAATAAGAAATTAACAAACTTCAAATAACCATTGAATATGGAACGCAAAAAAACGTTATAAAAATATTAGTATTAAATGGAGTTTTTGAGGCAAATCATTGCATCCGAACATAGTAAAATTTGCAAAATACAGTTACTGTTAACAATTTTTTATTAATGGAATTAAGAGTATTTAGTTGTAATTTTGCGGCAAAATATCGCTTTCAACCGTGACAAAAATTAGATATCTTTAGAGTCGGTGTTAAATTTAATGTGGCGCTTATGTATCTATGTGCATGTGTCAAGCGAGGGATGGGCAACGGTATTTGGCACCGACTTTCTATTTTAATCTGAGCCAACATCCCGTCAAATGCTTATGATTTATACAAAGAAATAGGGGGGGGGGGAGATAAACATCTATGGTATCTAAGTATCAATCATTTATCTATTTACTACCAAGACTGCGTCATGCACATGCATACATTCTTACCTACCAACTTACCATTATCTTGGTTATTTATTTACTTTATTACTTTCTTGCCCACGTCAATGTAAGTTAAACGAGTTCAACTACGATGAGTATATTTCTCACCGCTGAAGATTTCCTGTCACTAATTTTAGAACCATGATCCGATCCTTTTGAAGAAAGGAATCTTCAGAGAAGTTAAACGAGCCCAAAGTTAGTAAACCTACCCTTCAGATTTAAGAAATTCATGTCATTCACCTGTTGGTTCCAGCCAAGACCCTGGCCCCTACTTATGACCATAAGACTGGTCTAGAAAAATAAAATGAATACACCTGATAAACGAACTATTAACCATTGAGTCTCCATCGTCAGACCATTGTCACTATTTATGACTGATGGACTCATCAAGGCAAGTTAAATGAACTCAAATTCTATGAAGTTTCTTCTTACTCGAGAAGTTCAGTCACCAACTTCCAGCTTCATCAGCAGATCTTGACCACTATATGTGATAAAATACTTTTAAAAACGTACCAAATGCATTCAAACTCGGAGTCAGTTTTCAAAAAGGAGCCTTGTCCTTTAATCTGTTGAAGGAACTGCCTTTGGATTTATAGGTAACCTATCATTAGGGCCTAACTACATTCCCACGGGATCTCGCTGAAAGCACGTTGCTTCCAAATAAAAAAAAACAAAAAAATTGGTCAAAATATCTTCGAGTTACAGCTGTACATTGAATGAAGAACCTCACTATTCTTTTAAATCAGTTAAAATATCCGAAATTTTAGAGGTATGTCGTGAAAACCTACTCGAAATTCTTTTTTTTTCAAATGCACGACTACCGTAAACAAAAACTTTTTCTATGTTCAAGCCGCAAATTTCCAATAATTGGATTCTGATACTAGAAACTCGATCTCCATTAGTATTTTGAGGGTCTTCGGAAAATTCTCAACCATCCGAACCAACCACTCTTTTATTTAAATCTTGCCTCCTACCCTTAATCCGTCCATATCGACATAGGCAAAGTTAATTTTTGTCTATTATTATTTAATTTTAATTTATTTTCCGTCATAAATATACCAATATTTGTTTTTCGTTTTTATTTCAGATGCTTATGATACTTTGAATGTTTTTGCTCGCAAGACCATTACAAATGGAGGAATTACGAAAATGTGGGTGGGTCCACATCTATATGCAAGTAAGTTTTTTTGGAAATAAAATGAAACATGACTTACCCTAGCATTGTACAAACGTTCATTAAATTTTATCTAAATAATATTATAATTAAAGGTAACAATTTAAATTAGTTGGATTTCAATTTCAAATGTATTTTGATCAGTTTAGAAGAATCCATATTTACAAATAATTTATTAGCAGAATTACTTATCGCATGCTTTCGTCGAATACAGAACGGTACAACCTAATATGGTAAACAAAAATGTTGATTACAAACAATATCTAATAATAGACTCATAAATCCTGAATTTACTTGGCATTTCATTGTCGTGGTCGATTATTTAAAATAACTATTTCGATGTGACTATAACAATTTAGTTTCTTTGTCATAGAAACTATTCTGTGGTTTAATTTCGTAACAGAAAATGGGTGATAACAGATCATCGATGCGTATATACCGCTAACTTTCTAACGGGCTATGTTATTTATAATATCTTCATAGAAGCTTATCAATATCTTCATAAGTTTTAACGTCACTAACATGGATTAAAAGTTTAACTCCATAACGCACCAGACTTAGTTGGACTCCCTCCACTTAAATCAATATTACTTATCCCTACACATTCTACAAATATTATGTACCATATTTCCATATAGACACAACAGGATGATCAAAGCTCCAAATCAATGGAATAAGTCATGTTATGGCGGCCCTAAAAAACAAACCAACAAACTTTCCTCTTTTTGTAAATCATACTCTTTCATTGTCAAATTGTATTGACATATTGTCACAGATATTGCGTAAACATCCGTACATCATGATATTTTAATAAATATTATCGTACTATAGTCTGAATTAGCCTCCATTTAAAATGTTATAATAATTTTTTCTGAATGTCACAAGAATATTACTGCAGAATAATTACTGAATTCATAGCAAAATTCTTTAATAAAAAAAAGGTTAACTAATTTTTTTTTTATTTTCAGTGATATCAGATCCTGGAGCTGCAGAAATTATACTTACCACCTGTCTACAGAGAGACAGATTTTATCGTTTCGGAGCCAGCTGGAGCGAAAGGGGATTATTACTTGCAGACGGTAAATATTTTTGTAAATAACTGCATAACCCAACTAATGGACAAGACAGAATTTGTTATACTCGCTAACTTAAGGATCCATAACAAAAACTATTTAAATTTAAATTAAAAATAAATATATAACGGCAATGGTTTCGATAAAAAAACGAAAGGCGTAGTTCGGGTGCACGCCGTAGATTTTTCGTGATAACATAGTGATAAAATCGTACATAACTCGTAATAAGTGTTTCTTATTATTATGTAATTAAATTACCAATCTTTTTAATACAATGGTGACACAGAGTAGTATCACAGGGAGTGTCGCTGGACGCTGTATACCCGATGGGTCAGCCACGTCACAAAGGGGTTCTCTTTGCACCGTTTCTTTTTAATTTTCTTTTCGACGCTGTCGTAGCTCCTGCATTTGCTGGGCATTGGATATTTTATGCATTAAATTTTTCATTTCATGCCAGCTCCTGCGATTCGCGTTTTCTATAATTTCTACCGTATTTATGAATGATATGAGACGACATCTCTTTTTTTTATAATTTTCCATTTTTATAATAATTTTTACTAATATTCCGACAAATATTTTTATTATATCACTTTCGATCCCAGCAGTATTCTACAAGCTCTTCACAATGACGCAATCAACATCCTAGCTAAACTTGTTTTCACGCTACACACACACACACACAGATGTATATATATATATATATATATATATATATATATATATATATATATATATATACATATGCGATTAGCTTTGTGTAAGGATATAATATATATATATATATATATATATATATATTATATCCTTACACAAAGCTAATTCGCAACAATCACTCCCATGCACTTACTCTAGTCTAATGACATCACAGGCAAAACGAATACTGCAATACTAATATGGTTATAAGAATTAAACTGAATTGTTATTTGAGTGTGTTAATATTATGAATTTAACTTATTTTGAAATTAATTTGAATTCTATTAAAAATAAAAGAAAATCACTCACAGTAGTGTTATAAAACTATTCTCATACCAGAATTTAGGACATCACTAAAAAGTTCTGTATTACTGTTCATTTATTTCTGACATACTGAAAAGTTTTTACTTCCCATTTATTTAGGAAAGAAGCTATACTTATCTTTTTAAATAGTTATTTTAGAAATTTACTGAATATTTATTTTAACTGTAAATCTTAACAATACATACATATCTCTGCGTTATTCAGAATATGCATTACACAATAAGTGACCAAAAAAAATGTTTTCCGTGTATTCGAAAATAGTTACAATTTCTGTCTAATCGCTTATATAACCTCTTGTTTTTCATTTATTTCTTACTGGGATTTTTTAAATTTAGAAATCCTGAAATTAAATTGGGTATTTCAAATTTAAAAATAAAAAAAATCATTTAATAGTTTATTTATTCGTTGCTAGTTAGTTGCAAAAAAATATAAATTCCTTAAACATATATACAAATAATTTAATATTTTTTAAAATATTTAATCGACTCGTTTATTTGAAAAAGAAAATTGTTTTAAGTACTGATGAGTGCTTCTTTTTTAAATTTTGTTTATTTTTTTATTCAGTCAAGTATGCTAAAGACAAAATACGAAGACCGACATTAAATTTGGGATATCGGATAATTTTAGTAAAAATGATATTTCCATCTTCACTTGCTTCTTCGAAAATAATTGTTATAACATGGATATATATAAATATATATATATATATATATATATATATATATATATATATATATACACATACACACACATATTCATATTTATACTTTTTTAATTTCAGTTAATTTATGGAAGCGAAAGAGGAAAGTCTACAATCCATCGTTCAGTACTCGAGTAACAGATGGCTATTTGGACGTTATGAATGACCAATTTTCTATACTAATGAAAAGGCTAAAACCTCTCGCTGGTAAAGGAACTGTTAACGTTGAAGATTATCTAAACAAGGCAGCTCTTTCAGTTATATGTAGTAAGCATTATATTACCAACTAAATAACATCTTTTTTCTAGCATTCTATCTCCCACCGAGGTGGGATAAATAGCTATAACGTTAAACTGTACTGACAAGTCTAGAATTCAGTGAAGATTATTTGCCACCTCCATCTGATATAAATCAAGTTTTGTTCTTATAAAAGTTAAATAAGTTATTTTAAATATTAAATTATTTAATTAATTTACGCAAAAATTACTGCCTATTTTAATCTGGAAATGGTTAATTAATTTTAATTTTTTTTATTTGTGGAGATCACGTGATGGCGACGAATAGACAAATTATCTGGTTCTAATTTCTGTAACTAAATTTTTCATGATATTTTTACTAAAATGTTGAAAAAGATACACAATACATATTTCAATTGTGAAAATTTACGTTTTATATAATTTTCTCACTCATATTACTAATGTACTATTTATACGATTTCATTACGTTGAAAAATATTTTTAAAACTGCCTGGCTACTTTGCTTTTGTCCTTTTACACATATTTGTTTACTTTCAATGAACCCTTCTGAATTGTATTAAAGGAGTATATTTATTTTTATTGATTTATATAAATCTATTATAATAAATTAACAAAAATTATTACGAAGCTGAAAACGGGAACATCATGCTTGTAAATTAGATCGTGCTAAGAAACTCGCACGGTTTACAAATAAATTTACAGGTAATGTATGGGCCCGCATAGAGTGCGACACTAACTGCGACACAAACGTCCGATACTAAGGTCTGTTCCGTTCACATATTAACGGTCAACTTCAAAAATACATACAACATTTTATTTATAAACACTTATACTACCACAAAAATGATATACTCTGCACCTACTGTTCTTAATACTGTAACCGAGGGCGCTATCACAGTACCCTTACGATTATAAATGTCATTTTAACGTTACTCGTTTGCGTTGGGTCTAATGTCGTCTCAGTGAAAATGAAATTATTACAAATTACAAACAAAAATAGTTCCTTAAGTTTATAATAATAAAAGTATGTGACCGCACTCCAGGTATGCTCTGAAGTGAAAAACAATTAACAGGACAAAACGAAACCAATCTTGAACAGATTATTACAAATAAAATACGATATTTTCAATTACATCGTATTATTATTCAAACATTTAGGTTACATCGAATATTAACGTCAATATATGTACGTTACAACCCATACCGGTGATATATAACAATCAATTAATCATGTATATAATTAGATTTTGTCTGATTTTTCGTCCACGTACTTTTTTTTGGCACCAATTTTCAAAATAAAAAAGTGCTGAGTATCATAGACCCTGTAGTTAGCCACATTAAAAGCCAAATAACTCATTATATCAATCTTCAAATTGGCCATTTATATACATAGTTCATACCACAGATGATTCAGTAAATTTTAATTAAAATGAATTAGAAGGTTGAAAAAACACATTGTTTTTTTCAAAATTTAGTTATGTGAATAATTTATTAACTCACATAGATACTAGGTTCGAATTAAATCCTTTTTAGTGTATTACGCTAAAACTGGCAAAAGTAGACTCTCAAGGAATCACCTCTTTATCAGTCCGTGTGTATATCACAGTAATTTTTTCAGAAACAATTTAACATAGAAAGTAGAAATTTCCCAAAGTTGTAAAAAGTGACAGCCCAAACACAGGCGTCGAAAATTAAAGTCTAACTTTTGGTACACCAACAGTTTTGCAACTATGGTGTAGATTAAGCGAAAATTATCACCAATGCGTTACATAAGCCGCTACTTTTGTAATTTGAAACAATTTACTTGAAACACGTAACGATTTTACATAATATAACCTAGCCGCCTAAAATAGTAATATGAAGTTTTAATAAAAAATAATTAAATCATTATTATTATTACTTAATTGTGCGGACTTTGTGGAGAAGAGCATGCCTATAAGAGAGTCAGGGTTTTTTGCAGGAACGGTAGAACATAAAATGCGGCATCCACGTGCAATACCTATCTACATCTATATCCGCACATTTGTAACACTGCTGGCAAAGCACAGTAATATATCTAAGTTCAACTTGCAAAGAGCGGATGTTTAATTTTCGTTTTGCTAAGTTCAAGTTACCAGAACTTTTTGTCTTTAGACAATTTAGGCGTCATCATTATTATGCTATTGCCACTATTTCCAGAAACTACATTCAACCTTGAGGGCTATAATCTGCAGACTGATGAGCATTCGACAGTTTTAGAAGCGCTCCAAGACCAAACGAACGTAATATTTACAAGACTATTCAGAGTATGGCTTTATCCGGAATTGATATTTCAGTTGAGCAATTTCGGGAAGCGGGAGAGGAAAAATCTGAAAATTTTGCACTCGTTTAGCTATGAGGTTCATTTGTTTAAAAAAAACTATTATTTTTCCAAGAATTTCAAATTTTATTTAATTTGCCCTATCAAATTAAATAAAATTTGAGTCATCCTAATTTCTGTAATTTTCTTGATTGCTTTTTCTTGACTGCTCTGCTTACTCTATAAGTCTGAAAAAATACTAGAGAGTTTAAAAAAATATCAATGAAATCTAGGTTGTGACTTAAGTATATTTTAAAACATATTATTAAAATAAATATTATCGTGACATTACTTAGTGGTTTGCAGAAGCATATTATTAAAAAGTTTAAATTAAAAATATCATTACAAACCTTGTTTCATAGACTACCTTTGTTTCAAATTTCACGTGGACAAAAGCACGATAGTAAATATTGACTAGGATGTCGACAACTTTTGTATGGTTTTAACGGATCTTTGACTGATGTTTAAACCATTAATTTGTCAATTTAATTAAACAAAATCCGTGTTCAATCGGAATAAGAAATATCTAAAAGTTTAAGAAAAGTCGAATGAAACCAAAGATAAATTAAAGCTTTGTTTATTTATTTAGTTTACATTGAGAAGAGTTTGTTAAAGCAAAAAAAATTAAAAAGTTACCTTATTAGAATAAGAATAATTTTAAAACTAAAAGTTTAACTATTTCAAGACAAAAATTTATAAAATTAAAATTTATTAATATTGTATAAGAAATTAGAACTCTAAAAAGAGCAATGGCTAAGTTTCTATCGGTATAAAATTGCGTTCAAAAATATTACAACCAAATAATTTTATCGATAAAATTATCGATAAAAGGACGGAAGGTAGCGTAAACGAGAAACATATATCTTTATACAAAAACCCGATAAATCATTAAATTTTACGCTAGATTTTTATTTTACGTGATCTGTAAATTTTAATGGATGAAATAGCCATTTCTGTGCAGGTTTTTGAAAATGAGTTCAAAAAGTACCTTATAATTTTTTTAAAAATGACTTGTCATACATAAATTTCTCTGGATTATTTCGATGTATGTGCTTTGATCAAGAACAGAATACATTATCGTTGTTGTAGACTAGCTCTTTTGAAGATATAATAATTGATAAATTCACAATCGCCAAGAAATAGCGAACGCCATATTCCGTGTGTCTCCATGTGCCTCTATATTGCAAAATGCAATTTTTAAAGTTTTTATTTCGCTATCCCTTTCTAACTTTTGAATTTGCTATTATACATTATCAAGCTCTTTGTCACCACCACTTCATATATAAAACAAGTTTGTGGTACAAACAGAACATCCTTACACACATGATTACTTATCGCTGATCAATATTTGTTCTACTAGACCAAACAATTCTATGGTACTTTGATGAATATTATTGAAATAAAAAACTGTTTCTTTAACTTCATTTAATGTCTGGTAGAGGAGTAAAAAAACTTAATTTAAAAATGTCATTACAAACAAAACATCGTTCATATTATGAATCCGACCAATACTGTCTTCGAGAAATTTATTGTAATTAAAACAATTTTTTTGGTATTATAGATGATAAAAGCAAAACGAGAAGAGCTTGCGAACCCTAAACAAACAAAGGAGAGTGATAATGGTATGGAAAATTAGAATTTATTATATTATTCATATTAAAATATGTTAATGATAAAATTATCTGTTCATTCGAAAACAAACAGGGAGAGAGAATATTAAATGTAACTTTGCGTATACACCAGTAGAAACAATCAGATAAATGAGAGATGCACATATTATACTTCCGCAGTGTAAGAATTAACTAGTTTTTGTTGACTGTTACAGCCTTTAGTTCTGTTAATTAACACTTTATGTTTGTAACAGCTGTAGGGATGTATGACAGGTTTGGCCTGCATTAAATTTGTTGTAAAATAAATTCCTATTAAAAAAACTCAATGTTTTTTAAAAAAATTTGAAGGGTAGAATATGGCTTTACATTATTTTGATGTTTTGTTATAAATATAATTTGTTTAAAATATAGCAGCAAAATACGTTGCAACACCAAAATCTATTTCTTTTGTGATTTTTTTAATAAATTTAAAACGTCTTCCCTTATCAAAGTTCCTTTATCTCAGAATTAGAAACTGGCGACAAAATATTTTAATTAAATTTATTATTAATCTCAAAATTGTATCTATAGGTTTTTGTTTACCAGTGGCCATATCGAAAAGTCAAACACCCATCTTGGAGCTTATGCTGAAAATGTGTGATGAGGAAAAGACCATCACTGAGTCTCATATTCGGGAAGATATCGACATTCTACTAGAAGCTGGATACGCTTCGTCTGCCATAGCTGCTGGACTACTAATGACTTTATTAGGGACACACCCAAAAATACAAGAGAAACTTTATGACGAGTATGGGTTTTTCATAAATTATAACACACCCCGTCTTATATAATGGATTCATTTATTATTTACCTAAATAATTATCATATATCCCAATTTACCAACGTGTAACATTAAAAAAGTTTGATAAGAGAAACGTGTCACATATTGGAGATATTTTTGAAGTGGCGCCATAGGAAATGGTAAACTGTGACCTATTACAAATACATAAATAACCTTTAATAATAAACTCGATTCAAGTTCACAACTACTAAGTTTAATAATAATTATCCAGGGAATTCTAAATTATATATTATCCCTTGGCAACAATATTGACATTAAGTTAGATAGGTATTGAAACATTTCTTTAAAATCTAAGCAAATATTATTGTATGAATAACTACTCAATTGGTCCTGGTTGCATATTCCCCCAAAATAATTTTATTAATTAAAAATAATTTTCTTTTTAAAATATATGCATAATATATTTTTAAACATTTACTTCATTAATTATTATAATAATTTTGTATCTATTACATAGAACAAAGTTGTGACAGAGTGAATTCTGTACATTAAAAATATTTAAAAAAAAGTGATTATAAAAGAGCGATTTTTCCTGTCTTCTTTCTGTGAAATTTGGTGCGCCGATACATCTGGGAGTATTATCATATGAAATAAAAACAATATTTAAGAGAAGTTTTCCTATTTACACGCGAAAGAATTTGTAGGCACAGGTAATACCGTACAATAGCTTCATTTGTAATAAGTCTATAGTAGAATTAAACATTTAATTTTTCTTGATAAGTAGATGATTTTAACGAAACTAATCTGCAGGCTCAACCATTATTACGGCGATTCCATCAGGGACGTTGAGAAGATGGATTTTGCGCATCTACCTTATTTGGATTGTGTCACTAAAGAAGTACTCAGAATTCATCCCTTGACGCCGGCCATACTCCGAACTGTAGAAGAAGATTTGAAAATATGTGAGTAAATTAGGTCGCGAAATGTAACGGAAATCCAATTTGACATTGCATTTAAAATTAAATAATTGTTATTAAGATTAATTTCACAAAATTAATAATGTAAAAAATTTTATGGGAAACTTTGTGCTTCTTCCTGCTTAAAAAGAAAAATAATAATTTTATCGGGAAAGTTTAACAAGAATAGATCTTGAGTTCCAGTCAATTTATTTTATTCGATGTAATTCATAGCACGATTTGTTTTCCTTGGTAGAATTTAAGAATGTATAATAATATTTAATGTATAACTATAGAATGTATAACTATATTTATGAATGTTTTATGAAAAAATTGAAAAGAAATTAATGCCGCAGATACGAGATCACTGAAAATCTGAAAGCTGTTATGCGATGTGTGGTTATTTTAAAATATATGTGAAATTTATATCTTTTAAAAATAAAACTGAAAGCATCAATAAAACATGGTTGGAGTACATATTATCTATCGTATATCGTATGTATTTTCTTTTTTTATATCGTATGTATTATCAGATGAACTGTATTTTCAAGTATATCCCATATTAATATTCATTTCTTAATTGTCCTGTCAGGAGAATAGTTCCGTGTTCGTAGAATTCGTAGCTAAAATGACTGTATTTGCACAAAGTGAGCATTCATTTATTAATGTTGAGTGAACGCCAAGAAGTAAGTGCCGAAGTAGTTAATCTAGTTTCCTGATCATTTGATTAAAAATCAATTTGTTCTGGCATGGTGTTGAAACAGTTGAATTCGATTTTAATGAAATTTTATGATATTGCTGTGGATACAATTATTAACATTCGTCAAATGGAAAATAACCATTTGATGCAGTACTAATTTTAATGGAACGTACAGTTTCGTACTGGAAATTTCTGGAAGTTATAAATTGTAGTTTCCAGACGTAGATAAGCACAAAATTAAATTAATACGCTGATATATTCTAATATTTAGGATCGGAACCAAGATATATTTTCATTGTTTCTTTTGATTACGAATTTCTGTTAATGTGATAGTATTTGTAAAAAAACCTTTTTCAGTTTAGTCTTATTTAAGAATTCGCTTGACTGAATATAATTTCACTTTCAAATAAATGATCCTATTTTTTGAAATTTCAATAATATAATTTTAAATTCACTATTAACACATGTACAATATTTGGCACTGGAAATAGTGAACGGATATTTATTAATTTGTCTGTTGAGTATCTCTCTACGTTGAATATACAAGAGTGGATAAATCTTGGTTAAATAAAAACTCGCACGGAGCAAAACTATCAATAAGTTTTGCCACCAATTTTATTAAAATATTTAAATTATTGTTACAGTGCATTACGTTATACATTAAATCTATACTTTTTTATGCCTATTTTCAGCTGACAAAATAACTTTACCTGCCGGATGTGGCATCTTGATATCTATCTGGGGTTTACACCACGATCCAAATGTGTGGGGAGAAGATCATGAGGAATTTAGACCAGAGCGTTGGGAGGATAAGGAAGCGGCGGCAAAAAGGCCCATTGGTTCCTATGTACCGTTTAGTTACGGTGCTAGAAATTGCATAGGTAACAACATTCATTTAAAATATAATGCTGTGAAGGTAAATAATGTAAGTAAATGTTGATGGTTTATTGTGCATATGAGAACATAAACAATAATTAATAAAACAGAATAAGACGTACTAATTCAATACGACACCCATATTATTTAGGAGGTAAAAGAATGATATTATTTTTAGATGAATTTTTTAAATATAAATTGAATAATAATGGCGGTATTTAAAAGTGGTGATATTTTTAAAGATAAAAATATTTTTGTGATCCTAAGACAGAAAATGAAACATAAACTGAATGAGAACTACTAAAATAATGAATATTTGCGAAATATTTTAATTTTTACTGATGATTTAAATAATAATAATAATTTTAAAAATATATTTTCCATTTATAATTGTTCTTTCCTTGCTGTGGTCACCCTACAGCACCGTAAATGTTTCCATTTAAACTTTGTTATCATCTAAAGTTGCGAATGAAGTGATGCAAAAAATATACAAGTTCCAACTTGTCAATACTTACAGAGACGTTGTTAAATTAGTACAACAAGTCAATTTCTACAGGTTCTTGAGTACAAAATAAAACGAATATAATCATTGCTACTTTTTTTTTTCTTATGCTGTTCTCGAAGAATTATTTTATTTGATAAATTAAAAATTATTAGTTATATTATTTCGACGTTAGTGTTTCGACATCGGGAGTATAACATCAGGGGTTCGACGTTAAGGTACTGACAACAGCAGATTGAGCTTATTTACAAACTTAGTTATCAAAATTATTAAATTTACGGGCACGAAAAAAATATATGTTATTCTTGAAAATATTTCTAAAGTTTTAGTAATTTCAAAAACGCAACTGAAATATGTTTTCTGTCTGAAACAAAAATCCAAAACATCCCGTAAAATACACTTTACCCAAAATTAACTCTTATTTAGAAGACTTTATTAATAGAATTAAAAGAAATAATTGTTCTGTTCTGATTTAAAATCTTAATTATTTATTAGTTTAAATCAAATAGATAGGATTCTAATAAAAAAAATAAAACACATTATTTCTCTCGAATACAAAGACGACTTTTGGCGATGTCCATTGATTCTCTTTTACTCGCATGCGAACGACACCGTGTGCTGAGACGCGGTGCTTGCTGAACATTCGTCGGTTGTTTTTTTACCTCCTCAAGAAACAATAAAAATAAAAAGCGGCATAACTAAATTAATTGTAATCTTAGATTTAGATCTGTGTTTAAACATCATAGGTACGAGTGCAGCTCAGCACCAATGATATTTTGATATTTTTTTACAGGACATGAAAAAATATGCATTATATATTGAATGTAATGTACATTTCGAATGTGTATTTCGAAATGTATATTGTAGCTCGCAATTGTTTATTATAAAAAAAGTCTATTTGAATATTTTCATACGTTTCTTTGCGCGTGAATATGTTCTAATCCTTTCTCTTCTATATAATTCACCATTTGTTCAATCCTTTCTGCTTACTCATTTTTGAATGTTTCGAGTTGGTCTTTTTTTGTATTAAAAGCCATACTTTTGCTTATTATATTTTTGGACCGTTTGATATTGTTTTTTATATCAATTAGTAAATGTGCACATAATTTTTTTTACATAATCCTCATTACTTGCCCAATTTTGTATGTTTTGGATTCGTTTCTTTTAATTACAAATTTATGTTTGTATTTATAAACTTTCTTTTCGCCATCCTACTTTCTTATTCCATTTTTAAATATATTGGTTGGTTTTTCCTATATCAATTCGTGTTTCTGTTTATATTTTTTTACGTATTACTTTTTCCTACCAAATTTTGGATGTTTTGGTTTATTTTTTTAAATTACCAATATGTGTTTTCATTTATAAACTTTCTTTATGCGATCATTCTTAAATTCTTGGTATTTTAGTTTTTTTTTTAATATCAGTTCGTGTTTGTATTTATATTTTTTGTACGAAATCCTTTTTGCTAGCTGAATTTTGTATATTTTGGGGTTCTTTTTTGTAATTATCAATTGGTATTTATATTTATATTTCTTAACGTAATACTTTTTGATTATTTATATTTTTTAATGTATTATTTATTGAATGTTTTGAGTTTTTTTTTTAATAGTCAATTCATGTTTTTATTTGTAAACTTTATGGGATGCTTTTTTTATCTGTAATTTTTTTTTCATATCAATACTCTTCGATTTTTTACGTAATATTTTTGCTTACGGAATTTTGGATGTTCTGGCTTTGTCCTTTTTTAATTATCCATTTGTGTTATAAACATGAAAGAATAAGCTATATAACCTTTACACGGACTTAGTCGGTGGATAGAGAAAAGGACATAGGCTACATTTCGTTCTAGAAATCCCATCCTAAGTAATATTATAATCTTAACTAATATCATGAATGCAAAAGTGTGTATATTTGTACACATTTCATGTAATAATGGAGCAAAAGATCAACGTGACTTTCTGTACAGAGATGGCTGGCGGGCCAGGCTTCTAGCCAATCCGGAAAACATCATCCTAATTAAAACAATAAATCCAGCCAATATTAGAAATTCAAAAGTGTGTTTGTTTGTACTTCTTTCACGTCGCAATGGAATAATATATCAATGTGATTTTCTGTGCAGAGATATTTGTAAGGCCACGAAATAACATAGGCTACTTTTAAATTCAGGAAATATCATCCTAAATAACATAAAGATTAAATAAATTAAGATTCAAAATTTTTTGTGCTACATTTACGTCGCAATTAAGTAACGGATGGAAATATTTTTTGGACAGATATTTTTAGGGGCTGTTAATAACACAAGCTAATATCTAATTCGTTAAATGTCATCCTACCTATTTCACATTTTTTCTGACCGCGCTGAATTCATTTATGGAATACCCAATTTTATGCGATATCTAAAATAAATAAGAATATCCATATTACTATTGATTCGTGGGTTAATATTTATTAATCTTAATTAATTGAATAATTATATACGGGTCTATGTTTATATACACATTTATACATATATATATATATATATATATATATATATATATATGTATATATATATATATATACATATATATATATATATATATATATATATATATATTTATATATATATATATATACATATACATATATATGTATATATATATATATATATATACATATATATATATATATATATATATATATATGTATATATATATATATATATATACATATATATATATATATATATATATATTTATATATATATATATATATATACATATACATATATATGTATATATATATATATATACATATATATATATATATATATATATATATATTTATATATATATATATATATATATACACACATGTGTGTCTATGTTTATAAGTATGTATATTTAGTTTCTTACTTAAACGTTCAAATACCAAACCGAGGACAATAGACATCATAAAATGAAATATTTCAAATATATAAAAATAATCTGCCTAAATTACATCTATATTTTTTGGTTTGATCTATTTTTTCATATTAAAGTAATTATAATACATATTCCCAATATTTACAATAAACATTGCAAAAATAGGCTCGTTTGTGAAAATTGTAAATACGCCTTTAAATAACATTTTAAAGTCATATTGACTTTTCAAAGAGCACAAGTCGCAAATAATCATTCGTGCGGCTAGCGAATCATTGACACGGTTACCTTAGTTCGCCAACATGCCGGGTTTTGGCGAAACTTTAGTTTACCGGAAAGCTTAAGTTGATATCAGCACAGTAAATTGACGCTGTGAGCACCGAATTTAGTTTCGAATATTACGGACGTTTTTTCACAGAAAAAAAACGAGTATACTAAAAACTTAGTGCTTAAATTTTCTTATACGAGATTTCCCTCTATGGTAATGAAACGTAAAAATATAATTGTGAGCCGGAAAGTTGAAGATAAAAATAAAAACAAAACTTTTTACTAAAATTTTATTAAGCGGGTTTATATTTTACATTAGATTTTATTGTAAGCTGCAATCACTAGTATAAAAGAATGAATATAGGTGAACTATATAAAAATGTTAAGCAGTAGTTTTTCGATTATGTGACTAATAATATTCACACTTAAACACTTTTAAAAACTCTCTGTATGTGACTTTATTTAAACCATTTAATTAGACGGCTTCTAAATATTTTATTTCATCACAACGTTTGTATTTAGAACAAAGAACAACTTAGATTTTAATAAGTTTTTGACTATTTTTCTTAAGCCGTCTCTTATAATTTATAAATTGAACTTTTTTGGACGGCAATACATAGATTTATTTTTAAGACAATATTGGAAATAACACGAAAATATTTCGACAGTAGAATTTTTCTTTATATTTCAAAAAACTTTATGGTGTAATAAATTTTAAGGTATATAAAACTATACCTTCATATTTTAATTATTATGATTCAAGAAGTATTTAAAAAATTTAAAAAATATGTGCCCGGTCCCGACATTCTAAAACTAAAAATACTAAAGTCAAAATCAGGAAATTTCTAGACAGCAATATTACCAGAAGTTTATATAATGTTTACCGGAAAATTGTCTAGAATATCTATAATTCCTGAAACATCGAAAATAATTTACGCCAGTCATATTGGTAAATGCCTTAAATATTTATATGTACCTAAGTATGCACGCTTCCATCGTGGGATGGGTTCTGCTCATACTTGATTTTTTATTTTCATTTTGTTTTTGGTGCTGTGCTATCAGCAATAACAATACAAATAGAATCTATCACTATAATCAAGTACTAAAAGATATATATATATATATATATATATATATATATACATATATATATTTTTTTTTTTTTTTTTGTGATGGGATTTGAATGATGAGTTTTGCAGATTTATATAAATATTCCTCACTTTTAAGCTGCTTAAATTCGCTGGTTATATTTTTTATTTCATCTTTATTAGGGTGGGAATATTATTCTTGTATTATCTGGGCCCAACGCTATACGAACTTTTACCAGAGTCTTTACATGTGTATGGAAAAATGTATAAGTTAAAAACGTATGTGAAACTACGTAAGAAAAAAGAGACATACAAAGTTCAGTTTACGCACAAGGCTATACCCGGTTATTAGATAACTTACATTCGACACAAAATAATAATAACACTGGGTCGAAACTGAGTAATAACAATGTTAAGCTTGCGTCACTTTATAGGACGTAGTTCTTAATAATGTACGTCAACGTTTTAAGATTTTATATGTATATATACATTCATACATATATATGTGTATGTATATATATATATATATATATATATAAAGTAAAAAAATTAAGGAATATGTAAATTTTTCACAACTGGTTCAACTATCCCACAGAAACGAAAAAAGGCGTGGAAGCGATAAATCATTAATTCTGAAGAAATTTGCCGCCGCTTCGACGAACGCAAAAATACGAGAAGCAGCTTGTACTAAGAAACCGCCCCCCTCGCCTGTTCCTTTCCCCGTCACGTTACTATACCTCTATAGTCAGTATGCCATTTGGCTTAATTGCTTACGCGTGTGTCGCTATGCGATCCACAGGTTATGGATGCGATAGTGATTAGTGAAAAAGCATAGAGTAATCATTTTCGGGCTTACATTAAACCCCATGGAAATAACAAAAATTACCATCTAGTGAAATTTAGTGCAAATATGTGGGAAGGAATAATTGATAATGTAATTATAGCTTCACAATCGTGAAATAAAATTTGATGGAGAGTGACATTGGATTTCTTGAAAAATAATTTGCAATTGCGAGCGAAATGGACGACTTTGAACACTTATCAAAATGTCATTAAGGATAAGGACATAAAGACATATAAATAGAAGTTGATAAGATACCTAAATTTTCTATTGTTGTAAATAGATTTAATCTAATTATTTAAAAACGCTTAGACTTTGTGTGTGTTCGTTTCAGTTCGCAAAAACAGTCTATCCGATAGCAATAATTCCAAGTAAATTTGTCAAGTTTCAATTTTATGGCGAAATACAGATTGTAAGTTTAAAATAACATACAAAATTAAGTTTATAACGGATTTTACTTCGAACGGATTAAAATGTGTAAACAGAAATTAATTACATATATAAGCCTTCAATTATTGTAAAAAAGTTCAACTGTAATATTTTAAATAAACCTTAATGAGATTACCAATTTTAATAAACAATTAAGAACGAAAAATTGGAATCTTATTTTACAAAGTACACTTTTCTCACAAAGTAAAGATAGAGGATCGAGTTAATTGAAGCCTAAGTAAAATAAAGATCTTTTTGAAGCGTAATTAGTAAATAATAGCAACATTAAAAACATTGTCACCAATTGTTCAGTACTCGAAAATTTGTTTGTAATTAAAATTTTATATACACGCCCCCGTGTATAATCTGTTAATATTCGCGTATTTGACCATAAATAGACCGACGCATGAATGTTAACATAGTCTCAGAAATGAGCTAGGGTGACCAGTCTTTCCATGTTTTTTTAAAAATAACACTGATGGTTCTAGTTGTTTTTCATTTCCAATCCATGGGAATGAAAGCAAATAGTTTTGTTTAACTTTTACCTCAATTTCGGTCATTGATTGAGAAATATTCCTCTGCGTGCGTGTATATGTGTGAGCGCGCGCATGCGCACGTGTTTATGTGTGCACATCATGATTACATGTTTGTGAAAAAAGAATGAAATCATAATTATTATTAAATTTTCACTTTTATTGCTTTCTAGCTCTTAGTAGATTTTATTTATTTCGAGAAAGTGCTTAAGTTCAGAGATTTAAGCTCTAATTATATAATTCAAGTATTTATACATTTGCATCACCTTCTTACAGTTTTCCACTTTGTATAATCACTTTTAATGGTGTATTAAACATACAGTACTTTTGAGAAAATTCTCTTTGTTTACGATTTACATATTATTTTTTTTATATATGAGAGTATCGACAAAATGTTTGAATTTTCATGTAAATTTTTCCTATCATACATTAATATACTTATTTAATAACGATATTTGCAATAGATGAGTGTCACGAAAACAAAATATGCAAACGCGTATTTTTTTGGAATTTAATACTTCTGTATATTTCCGATGGATTTTAATATTTGTGTACAGTAGCATTTGTTTATCGGTATCTTGTCACGCATTTTCACATGGCTGGTAGCTAACTTCCCCCAAATATTCCAGTCTTCCCAAACAATGACCAAAAAAAGAATCTAAATTTGTTTGGAGCATCAACTATGAACTTTGCATCAACTATGAACTATAATTTTTTTGAAGCATCAACTATGTACTATTATGAAGTTTCAGGGTGTTGAGAGTGAGAAATTACGGACGGCATCCGATTTGCGGAATTAATAATATTATGCAATTTTATATTACAGGTAAATACCAGGGGATTTTGCAGTTCAAGATCATGGCCATCCATCTTGTGAGGCAATTCAAAATATACGCCGATCCTTCGGTTCCGATGAGATTTAAACTAGAACTTTTCATTAGGCAAAGACATGGAGTTTTGGTTGCTCTCGAGAAAAGATGAATTCTTTTGTAATTTAAATCTGTGGATTGTATTTACAGCAATTAATGTTACATAAGTAAGTATGTAGTAGTTTCGTTAAAATAAAGATAGAAACAGATTTAAATTTTTAAGAGATTTGTCTTATCTTGGCAAACTATACCTTCTAACAAACTTTAAATTGTTACCGCTTATAGAAATACTATACGCCTTTTAATTATTACTTAGTTCTTAATTACTTATATATTTTGCATATGGTTATCGTAGTATATTATACATAATCAGAGTTAGTGGAGTAGTACATGAAGTAAAGTTCAAAGTTTGAGATTTTAGTGTGCTTTATTGTTGCATTTAGGATCTACGTAAAATTTGTTAATTAAGAAAGTAATATTGCCATAATCTCTGCAATTCGTTATATCGTGGAAAACAAAGAAACAGCAGTCACGTCTGAGAAACAAAAAACTATTGAGTTAAAAAAATGACATCGGTAGGTTATAATCAAAAACGTATTAAATATAGATGACGAGAAATATGGAAAAAAATTGAATACCTCATTGTCATGGAAAAACTTTCGTAATATTATATTTTCTAAGTAAACTTGATTATAGCCGCAAAATATTACGTGTTGAAATGCTGGTATGTCGTATGATTGACGGCCACGTTGCTTATATATCGTTAAGGTGTAAATTTGTGATCGATAAATTATTATCCCAGTAAATTAGAAATACGTATGATGAATAGAAAGAATTTGTAGTCTTTTAGCTCAGACTCGCACCCTTGCTCTCTTAGAAAAGATTAACACTATACTCCGCCGAAAAATAAATTTTATTCCAGAATAAAATGTACCTCTTATTCGTCTTTATGACTCGGGTTACACACGTGACAGAGGCTGCACATATTTTACGGAGATTAGTCGAGTAGTTACGGCATGATTATTTCAGAAAGAAATGATTTTGATATTACAGCCGTACTCACAGGAAAATTTGTGTGATTAAATTACCTTTGAAAATAATATAAATTAGAAATATGAATTACCACAAATAATTCCAATCGATGTTAATGTCCGGTACGATGCGACTGTCCGATATTATACGATCGAAACAATGTAATTTTGCCGTATAAAACAAAAGAAACGATTAAGTGCCGGTATTATAAGACCGAATCAACATAAGTATCCGATAATTTATTATCGAAACAATATAATTACCCTGTGCTATACGATATGAGTATTCAATACTATAAATCCTATTCTTGGTCAAGTTAATATTGCTTTTGAAATCATTTAATATTATAAATTATGGGTAAAAAAATAACAAAAACTTTTCAAAAATTTGTAGTATGTGTAACTAGAATGGACTTGATCTTAGAGGAAGGGAATATAATTTGTAAACAAGCTGGTATTTTTAATATGTATTAAAGCACACATTTCAGGGATTCGCAGTGAGAAAAGTGCAACAATAAAATACAACATGTAACACAAAACAAAAAACTATGTCTTCATAAATATTTTATTTTCAATATATCGAAAACAAGTAATGACAAACAAAAACGACAACAAAAATGTGACGAGATACATAATCACATTTTAGAAATTAAAGCAAAGAATAATCAATGTCGATTGCTTTTTTTTTAATTCGTAGCCAGAATTAATTCAAATTAATATTTGACTAACATTGACATTCATTCTACTGATGTAAAAGTGAATGTCGCTTTCGCCCTATTTAAGTTTCGATATCTCCGCACACAATGTTACATCTGTGTACGGAGGATACAATAGGACACGACTTGCCCTTTTTTCTTATCTAACTGCTTCGAAGGTTCGTTATAAATAATATTTACAAATTTTTATGAGAATAAACTGACTTTCAAAAAATAAAAATCTGTCATTTTCTAATCGATGATTTAAATAATACTTTAAGCATATTATTTTTTTAGTTCTGTCTATTTAAAAGTTCCATATTTATTCCTAAAACATCTGGGCTTAGCACTATATTGAGTTTCGTTAAAGGTCCTTCATTTATATGTGTATGTCAAAACGTAAAAATTCTAAATGTATCGTAAAATTCTGTAAGAAAGAGAAAAAGGCAATAAAGAGTATCGAAGAGGCGTATACCTGATTAGTGAAGAACTAAACATATTGGGTTGGAGACTGAACATGAAGTAAACAAATTTAACATTATACCAGCTTTGAAAAATGTTCCTCCACTGTTTACGCGGCCAAAACATGCAATGAGTTATATCCTGATAGCCGAATTACGCCGTCAATTCAAGCACTGGAAAGACATCTGAAAAAGGAATTAATTTTATATCTCCATTCGTTACTCTCATTCGTAAATCCCCATCATTCACTCCGTGGTTTTTCCTCCAAAATCATGCCCGTTTCCTTTATTATTTTCATTATGTATTAATTAATTACTTGCTATTCTATTTTGTTTTTATCGGCTTGCCATTTTATTTGTTAGTATTTTAATTACTTTTTTTTTACATTTGTTGCAGTCTTCCACAATACGTTATACTTTTATATTAGAATTTCAGTTAGAGTGGAAGAGAATAATCCTATAAAAATAAGTTCCACTTATGGTTTTCTATATTAAAGATGAATAAATAAATATTATTTTTGCACCAAATTATCCCTTTTATTTTTATCTTTTCACTATTTATTTTTGCTTGTGTAAGAGAGCACTCAGTTAATAACAATGTTGTGTTTGTCTTTGGTAATAAAAAATCTTACAATTTCTCTAAAGATATAATCATAAACACACAATAAAATTCCATCAACTTAATTAAAAACCGCTTAAAAACACCTCTGCGTCTAAAAATATACAAGTGTTTAGGCATTTATATTGAGCGAGCAATGTTGAATTCATTTATGGATGAGAAAAGCCGTTAAAATATTCTACCAATATAATAAATGAAAATACCGCTAATATTTAAAACGGTTTTGACCAAGAAACCAAAGCTAAGGATTTTTGTACAAAATGGATTACAAAAATCCTTAGCGTCATTAGTTGAGAGTTACAATAATTTAGAATAACGTCATCTACACAAATCAGACAATGTTAATGATTCAATTGTTGTTACTTACTGAGCCTTAATTATCTGTCTACCAATTTATTCACAGTACTGTCCTAACTAACGTACGCAATATGTAACTGTAAAACAAGCGAATAAATTACATCCATAGAAATTAATAAAATAAAAAAATGATAAATAAAATAGTGAAAATTTAATAAAATATAAAACAAAATAGTGAACATTTTATTAAGTTATTAAGTTATGAATAATATAAGGTTCATTAAAAAATTTAAGAAACCCTAAGTAATGGATTTTGTTATTAATACTTCTTTTATTAACATCCTAAAATATATAACAAACCATAGTTTCTTCCCTGGTTCGATTCTAGATCACATGAAAGCATTTTAAAAACAGATATTTAAATATAAAATTGACAAAATAAAGTAGAAAATATAAAATAAACAAAGTACTCGCCCTACGCTCATGCATATGAAATCGTTTAAAATATTCATAGGAATGGGACAATTTACTAAAATGTTGTTCAAGTCTATCACGGTACTATTCCAAAGAATTGAAATAACAAATCAATTAACCTGATATGGAATAACTACATAATGTTCTTTAATGTAATTCTGAATAGGTGAAATAAAATTTGATATAAAACTCAACTACAAAAACAAGCAGATTTCAGCCAAATTTTCTTAGAGAATGGCCAAGAAAATAGGCCTAATAAGGAAAAATAAATTGCGCGCCTATTCAAGAAGTAACACAGATAGAGTGACAATTAAAGGAGAATAAAAAAGATATGTGCTGTGTACATGTATTTTGAAGATTTAAGGAAACGTTTCGACGCAACGTCATTTAAAATTATTTAAGAGTCAAGGTGTAAAAATTAATACATTATATAAATTTAAAGCAAATACGTAAATTTTACGACTGGAATCAATTTCAAAAGAGGAAGAACAGAGTTTAAAAAGAAAAGTTTTAGACAGAACCAGAATAAATATTCAAAAAATCATGAAAAACAAAAAACAGACACAGAAATCAAGAGAAAACTGTTGGAATTAGCAACTCTCCCATCTTTGACATGCAGGTATCTAACAGGTTTTCTACTTGCTATTAACTGTGATCCATGGCTGGACCCTAGTTGAAAAGAAAAAAATATTTATTATGTTTAAAATAATGTTCTCGTGAAAATATAAGAGAAAATGGCTAAGTAGTCTTTAACATACACACATACATTATGTTCACAGACCTTTCCTAAAAAATATTTTTGGTACGATAGTATAAAATATATGTATTCGTAGTGCTGGATAAAAAAAATAAGTTTGTATCGATCGATAGGTTACATCTTACTTACATTTTCTTATTTGCCGATAATATAACTTTAATAATAAAAGGCCCTAATAATGAAAATATCTCTAAAAATATGGAAGAAATTCTCAGCAAATTATATAGGTGGTTCGTAAAGCTTCTGAAAAGTGTATCCCTAAATAAAATTATTCTAGTTACCACCAAGAATTAGATGTACCTATAGGTGAAAATTTAAATTGGAACATACGTATTCAAGAGGTAGCTAAAAAATTAAATGCGGCCACATTTGCCAAAATGAAGGTAGTAGAATTGGAAAGAAAGTAGAGTTTATTTCCATATCATCGTGACTCATGTATTGTTTTTTTTTGGGGTACTATAGTAGATTCAAAAGGAATATATATATTATATATAAACGTTAAATTCGATATTTGCCACCCTTATGTTCCAAAGATTGACATAAGGAGGCGTTTCGAAGCAAGACGATCGTAATTATACTTTATGAAAATATTATATATGCCAAACATAATATTAATAATGTTTCTTTCAATTCTGCTGAACACAAATATAGTAACATATACCGGCGTTCATTAGAAGCAGAGGCATTAGTAGCGTTAAACACAGACAATAGTGTATTTCAAAAAGTTTATACGCGATTGTTTAAATTTTTTTTACAAATTTTATTTTAAATTAAATACTTTTGAAGCCACTCGTTACCAGAGCCAAGTGAAGAACATGTTTATGAAAAAGGTGATCATATAGTCAACAAATCACCAGTTGGTAAATAAATATTTTATAACTAGCCTTTCGCCCGCGGCTTCCTCACGTAGACTGTTCGTTTTTTAAACTTCAATCAAATTTTGACTTTCAATCGTTTTAGCTATAAGCAAAATTAAGGCGTGGTGATGGTTTCGAGCAAAAAGAACATATGAAACAAATGCGATCTCACTCGAACTATTAAAAATTAAAATGTCGATAAAAACATAATTATAAATATATCTACACAAATTAAAATACGGTAACGATGTCATGTCTGCATACCAAACATTTTTTTAAAAATTTTTTTATTGTAACGCTAGCAATACACACTAGTCCAAATTTTTTGTATCTTGATGAAATATTTTGAAAAGCGAGGGCTACTCCTACGTTATGTAATATTGTTGAATTTTTAATTAACAAATACACCATTTAAAAAAGTGTATTTGTCCTTTTTACGTACAATTTTCATTAAAAAACACGATAAAAATTAGTAGTAGTAAATGTGTGGTAACAGGTTATAGAGTAAGTTAAGAAGTAAAAATGAAGAGAAGCGTTTCCCAAATAGTTTTCGTTTTACCAAAGTATAACGCAGTCATTAATTACGACCGAAAGACGGAATATTTTAAATTTCTCTTAACAGTGTTATATTTTGTTAAAATTTTCTTCATATGAAGGTAAACTGAATTTATCTATGTAACAGAATATGTATCGACCTCGAGTATGTGTAAGAAACTGAACTGTCTTCACTGTAAGAATATATTATATGTGTGAATATATTATGTACCCATATGGAATAAAACTATGACTGAAAATAATTTACGTAAGAATAACAATTTTATATGCGGGAATTAAAACTAGTTGGGGATGATTTTCAAAAAGTTTTTAACATGAAAATATTTTAACATACTAAGGTCCCGCCAGACGCTTTTATTGTCCGTTTTTATATCTTTATACCTCGTGACCCAAAGGAATGTATGTATTTTAAAAACAGACCAATCTATATTTTCTGCTACTATACTTATGCCATCGTGCGTTTACGTTATTGAGCGGAGACGGGTGGTCGAAATTTACCCTCGCGACCAAATAAGTAGTCCTAACTCCGCAATGGAAAGGGTTACTCGAGTTATTTGTATTACGTTATCGTGTAGATATTGAGGTGCTCCATAAATTAAGGTAAAAATTAAATCGTTGAGTCGATTTATTATTAATTTCTACAGAAAGTGGCGTTAAGTTTAAATTGGAATGTTTGTCTTTCACACATTCGTATATCATACTTTATTTTATCAAGAATGCATGTATATGTATGCAATAGCAATTTAAAACAATAAAATAATAAATCTGCTAAGTTATGAGGAATAAAACTTAGCATGATAAAATAACTAATACTTAAAAAAATAAAGACATTTTACAGTGAAGGCAGTTCAGGTTCATAAAGTTATACCAGAGGTCGAAGCATTTCCTGTTACTCTTCTAGATACATTGAGTTTATCTTTATGTATGAAAGGCAAGATATTAAAAAAAGTTTAAAAAAAATACTATTCACCTGTCAAGAGACACTTAAAATATTTCATGTTTTCGGTCGTAATTAATGACTGCATTTTACTGAGGTGAAACAAAAACTATTTGGGAAAGGCTCCCCTTTAATTATACTTCTTACCTTACTCCATAACCTGTCGCCTTCCGTATACTACTACTAATTTGTTTCGTGTTTTTTACTGAAAATTGTTCATAAAAATGGCAAGTATGCCTTTTTTAAATGGTATATAATGTTCAACAATATTATGTGATATAGGAATATCGCGGCCTCGCTTTCAAAATATCTCGTCAAGATACTCGTCAAAAATCTGGACGAGAGTGTACTGCAAGCATTACAATAAAGTTTTTTCTTTAAAAATGTTTGATTTGCAGACCCGACGTCGTTACGGTATTTTTATTCATGTAGATATATTCGTAATTACGTTTTTATCAACGTCGACCAGAGCCATTTTACTTGCAACTAGCTGAGCTCGCGACCTTTAAAAATATGATTCACTGTCACATTAATGCACCTAACTCCATCTATTATAATAATTATAAAAGTCAACCTTTATTGAATAAGTATACTTGGTATTGAAATATGAAATTTCTTAGTAATTGTTACACATTTCCTAAGTAAGCTTGGAACTTTATACATTTTCCAGAAATTTAATTAACTTACTTAATTATATCGCTAGCAATTATCGCTAAAAATCATTTCTGGGTTGATATGTGTTAGGTATAGTTGAGGTAGCGTTGAGCTTGCTTTGGATTGGTTTGGGTAGTGTTGGGTTTGTTTGGGTTAGGTTGGAATAGGTTTATTTGAGTTGAAGTAGGTTTGATCTGTTTGGGATGTGTTGGATTAGTTTGGGTTTGTTTTGAGTTGGGTTAGGCTCTAATTGGTTGGGATGTTTTGATTGAGCTAGGTTGGACTGACTATTATTGGAATGGTTTTAGTTGGGATAGGATTCGCTTGTTTGAATTGAGTGTCCTTTTCGTTGGGGTGCGTTTGCTTTGGTTTGTGCTGATTAGAGTTTGGTTGGATTGGATTTTCCTTGAATTAGGATCAAGTGGGTTTAATTTGCTTTACTTATAATTGTATTGGGTTGGGTTGGGTTGTATTGGGTTTGATTTGGAATGGGTTGAGTTTGCTTTGGTTGTGTTACGTTGCTTTGTCTTTGGCTGGGTTTATTTTGTTTGGATTAGGTTTGGTTGGGTTAAATTGAATTCTGTCGGATTGGATTTGGCTGTGTTGTATTGGGTTGGTTTGTTTTGAATAGGGTTTGGTTGAGTTCGATTTCCTTTTAATTGGGTTACGTTTGCTGTTAATGTAAATAGACATATTATACATGGATGTTTTTATTACGCATCGAGTACCTAGGCACTTTTTTTGTTGTTGTTGACGAATGTAATAGAAATGAAAAATAAATTCGCATAACTTCTTTTGGTTGAGTAAACTGATTCCCGATGAAATTGAAAATCGCTTTAAATCAACCCTATATTTTAAAATAAAATTCCATTTTAATTGTATCAGTAGTTTTTACATGACGTGGGTCCAAACAGACAGAAAGTTAGAAACTTAATTTTTATGTATTTATTATATTTGTTATATATTTAAAAATCATTTTTTCCTAAATAACTTCAATATACCAACTCGCTAATTCCATAGTTTTAATGTACTTATAGATATAATTCTAAATAAATGAAAATGTGAAATAAAATTAGTTATTAGGCAAATCTTAATGCAATGCGCTTATTAGTTTCTAAAATAATCTTAAAAACGAATTATTTTAGAAATTAATAAGCGCATTGCTAATTGCAGATTAAAATCACTCCAAATGAAGGATACCTATAATTGACCGTTGAGGTGTTCCATAAAGAGGTAATGATCCTGACCGCAGAATCACGTCAAGCCAATTAGTTATACTAGGCATGCTGGACGTATTTGGCATTTTAATTAAAATGGGCCCAAACACAGCAAATAATTTACTATTGACGAGTTTCAAGGGAAGTTAATGACCTTGGTCACAATAATAAGGTCAAGCATCATGATAATAAAATTTTCACGGAAACTGCCTACCGATCAAAATCAGCCTATGCCATTAACCATTGCATAGTTCCAGAAGAAAATGATCACGCTAGCTGCAGTATCAAGTGATGGTCATCAAATTATTTTATTATCGGGATTTTATTAATGTGCAAACTTTTAACTCAATACAATGTTTAGATAGAAGTGGGATAAAATCAAGTTGCAAGTTTTTACTTACAATACATGTGTCAAAAGAGCTGATGACGCTGGCTACAGTGTCATTTTATAGTTATCAAATTATTGTCTTGTCATTGGATACTTGTGCAAAATTCGAAGGCAATTCGACATATAGACGAGAGTTGAAATCGAGTTTCCGAGGTATGAACATGCACCTCTGATCTAACAAAAAGTAACTAATAAATATTGTCAAAGAAAACCATTTGCTTAAATTTATCCAGTGAAGCATATAAGCATATTTTTTAAGTTTGAAATAAAAATATTAAAAAGTGAAAAAACTATCCCATATCTCAGAAACTACATAACATACCTTATTTTAAGCAATTTAGATTGAAAATGTATTCAATGTTCTGCTACCTTGATTTTTTTCAGAATATTACACCCGTTAGTCGAAAAGGTGGGTGGGGGAGGTGCACCCTTTTAACTATGGATGGGCATACCTCACCAACTATTGATTTAAGTAAAAAAGTTATTTTGGAAATTCTATGTTATTTTTAAAATTTATCTAACTCTACCCCCCTGTCTAGGTGCACTGGATTTTTTTTCATCGCTCAGTTACAAGTATGGAGTGCCAACCCTAATTTAACTTTTTTTTTTAAATTCACTATTTCATTGTACAGTGATTTACAGAAAACACCTACCATCCAAATTTCATATATGTAATGTCAATAGCCTCCGAGTAAAACGGCTGTGACCAACAGGCAGACAGACGGACAGACAGATAGACACACAGACGGACAGGACGAAATTATAATGGTTCCGTTTTTGCCATTTGGCTACGGACCAAATCACCAATCACTATCAATAAAAAGGGGCAACAAATCACCAATCGCCATCAATTCACCATCCTAGACAACATATATTAAAAAACAGCATACACAATATTCGAATGTTCACATTCGAATATTCTATACACTAATTTTTAATCAATATATCGCGCATATATCACTCAGAAATTTCATTATCTGATAAATAACAAAGATAATGTCGTTTGTGAAAACAAATATGCCCGTAGCTCGTTACGTGGAATAGTAGGACGGATTCCACGAAATATGTCGAGAAGTCGAACTTATATGAATATTATTGAAATATTTGGATCGTATCATTAAATTAGTATTGAGAATTAATTTCTTCAGAGAATGGCTTAAGAGACATTTGCTCCAATATGCTATATTTCATAAACGTACGTTTTTATGCCATTTCTATAGTTTGTTTCTGCGCTTTAAGTAATGTATCTTTCAAAGCAATACTTTATAATAAATTTGGAATTTTTTACGACTATTTCCTTATATCGATCGCTCTATATAAACCATCAAAATAACGCAAAATTGACCTGGACATTACAGAAATACCCACATTACAAAAATATATTGATACGTGAGTGAACCTTTTTTTTATTTGTACGCAAATCTTCATAAACTAATCTGAGGAGTGTGTATAAATCACAAATTGCATTAGTCATTAGAATTCATTCCAAAAAATATTAGGTTAGCAATTTATAAGCCCGCGATCTCTGTACACATTTTTTTCAACTTTTAATATGTAGTCAATAAATTCAATCGTTAATTATATAAGCACAAACGGTATCTAACACTTCTCGCCAACGTGTAGGCAGAGCAAAAACATCGTCATTGTAGAAATCTTTGGACACCTTTGACCGAATAACTGTTGAAGTTTGATTTTATATGACTTTCGTCTTTAAATTTTCTATCACGTAAATTATTACACAGAGAGTAAAATGGGTGATAATGTAAAAAAGAAAGATCTGGAGTGTACGGTGGGTAAATTAGCATACTCCATTCAAGCGAAAGTAGTTTTTCGTTCATTCCTTTTGTTACGTGGGGTCGAGTACAATTCTCATGTTTTTTCATTTAAAGGAAGTTTAGCGGTAACTTTCCTCAATTATTCACAATAAATCTTAGCAGTAATTGTACTATTAGATTGAAAGAGTTCCCTATGAATAACTCAAATATATTTTGAGTGCGTGGTGGGATGTAAATCTATTTAAATCCCACCACGCATTCTTTTATCCAATATTATATTTTGGTCTAGGTACACCTTTTTCTTCTGCTCGTAGCCCCTGACGTTTACGCTAAAAATTAACATAAGCCACTCACTTTATATCTTCTATAACCAGATACATTAGCCTCTCTTGGATACGATGGGAGCCCAGTAGCTACAAGTGCTGATTAGCTCTCATCTGAAATGAAAAGTGTGCTAACTCATGTGGTAGCCAAAAGGAATATTTTCACTTCTTTCTCCAAGCATGAAGTTGTTTTCCATTGCAATATAAGGGCATGGAAATAGCTCTGCCAAACAACGCGAACTAAATCTGTTATCTGTTTAATAAGGCTTTTTCTTAATCAATTATATTCGTAATAGGTTCATTTGGATTAGGTTTATCGGATAGGGCGAAATTCCCTCCTTTGAATCTTTTAACGTCATTTCTAAGACGATTTAAAATATACATTGACATTTTGGTTCCTAAGACAGTTAAACTAGAACTATTTATGAAACAAAAATATGGATTGGCCGTTGTTCTTGAAGATAAATATTATTGGTTACTATTAATATATATATATATATATATATATATATATATATATATATATATATATATATATATATATATATATATACATATATACATATATATATATATATATATATAAATACATACATAAATATACGTATTGATCGATGTATTAATATACGAAGGGTAACGAGAGATTATTTTGTGATACAGGTAAAGTCGTGATAATTTTCTGAATGTTGCCACTAACGAACGACGCCAAGCTTTGCCTGTAACGGAATCGGAGCAAGACCGTGTATATGGATGGACCAAAGAAGGAGTGAGATAGTAGTATCAAACCTAATTACATGGCGTTTGAAGCTAAATTCTCGTCGAACTTTGAATTGCGCGTTGACGTTTGGACCGGCAAGTGAAAAAAACGCAAATTCATCAAGAAATAAGGTAAATTATGCTAGTATTTATGCAATATGAATTAGTGTAATTAAAAACAAATTGGGCACAGAAACCAGGTGACAGAATTTCTGTAACTTTTTATACAAAACTTCTTAAGTTTTTAGACAACATTTTTAGGTTATTTTCGAAATATTTTTAGTGATTTGGGTGAGTTATTTTGTTTGTCGATTTTGCTCATCTTATCTAAAATTTCATGATATCTTGGTATCTGTAAAGTCAAATATATACATCTTGGTATCTGTAAGTGGTGGGGTGGGATAATTTTAAGAAAATATACAATATAACACTTCATATGGCTGAAAACTCCTCTGCTTATAGAGCTTCAATAGCTAACCCTGTTCACAATTAAATGAAACTACGTGATGTAGTATTATTTCTACTTTCTTTAACTTCTTTAACCACGACCTAGGTTTCATTGTATTACAACATCTTCAGGTGGGGTATTAGCAAAGGTTGCTAATATCCCTTTGCTTCTTGATCTTAGTCGCGGATTATGAAATAAAATTTTTATAAAGTTTAATATTAATGTTAAATTTATGTGTAGAATTTTGATAATATGGTTACTAATGCAAAATTTTCTTTCGTATTTTCCATACAATGCAATGACATGACATACATACTTGCTAGTATGTATGTCATGTCATTGCAAAGCGCAAACCAAGTGCATGCCTCGTTAGCAAGCTAGACTTAATATGGACGGTTTGGTCACGCTGCTTTGTTTGGCGTTCAGAATATTTTATTTTATTAATCTTTGTTGCATTCACACAGTGCGCATTTCGAGAAAAAAAATTTAGGTAGTTGTGATAATTAAATATCCATGTTTTTATTTGCTTATTGTCACCAAACATATTGACGATAGCGATATGTTTCTAGAATCAAAATCCACCCATGAGGAAAAAAATATTTATGTTTTATCAATTTAAGTTTTATTTTGTATCTCCTGTACGAATAAAACATGTTCTTTTTTTAAATACCGAAGAGAGTAGGATAAATACAGAAACGAGATGATGAGAAGTAGACACATATATACAACTTATTCCACTAAGCAATTTCATCTACGGTATTAGGTAAATCAGGAAGAAGCAATAACAAATTTAGCAAACATGTGCTCAATGCAATAAATGGCGTTTCCTCGAGAATCGATTATTTAAGTAAATCCTATAATTATTTTAAAACTGCATATAAAGTTTACTAGAACCAAAACCTGAGACTATGGCATAGCGGCTGATACACGTGGAACGAGATGACTTCAGAACAAAGACATTTTGTTTCTGAAGCAATTTTGCATACGGTCATTTAGATTTATGAAGACCTATGGACTATATTAAAAATTCCAGTATTTTTAGTATTGTAGTATTGCTTAAATAAAAGGGAGGATGATATTTAACGTCAATAAATATAAATGGACTTCTTGCGGCAGCACGTAACTTCCCGGGTAACGAGATGTTGTATTCATTTGACTTGGTCAGGCTGATGGCTTTTAGTTTAGTTTAATTATTTCCAGTTTAGTGTAAAGATATTAATTTTGGGAGAATATTAGCAACTGGTACCTAATCATCCATAATAGCGATAATTGGTATTACCGAGTACGTGGTCAGTTAGTAAATAGCCAAAAAACTATTTGCACGGCTGTTGTATGAACTAAGAAGGAAATACAAATGTCACTTAAAAGATTAAAAAGGACTATGTATTTTTGAAGAAAAACGTAGAAAGCAAATCAGTTAATTTTTATAAAAAATTTTCACTTCCAGAGTTTGTGATTTTTGCGTGGCATCTAAGATCAATGGAGATAAGAAATTCATGATAAAACCTGAGCTCAAGGAGCTCAGGTTTTATCATGAAAGTAAGACTAAAAGTGGGACTTAAAATGAGACATAAGAGGATTATGCAACTTCTAAAAACCATTTTTTACTTCCTAGAAATGAATCGTTCATAAAGAAAATTAATTTTGACACAGAATAGGTCTAGTATTTTGTCAATCCTGCCTACAAAAAAGTTTACAATGATTACTAGACATTGGAAGTAGTATGACTATTGTAATGATTTACTTTTCGAAGTACTCGAAACACAGATCACGGGTATTTCGAAATGTATTAAGCCAAAGCATTTAAAATCGTTAAATCTGTAAATATGGATAATTTTGTTTGTAATTCTTCTCCAAATGACTGCCTGAAAAATAGTTGCAAGACTGTGCTAAATATTTTTACTTCTTGAAAAGGAAAAAAATCACCAATTTTTTCTAAATTTTCTGACTCGAATAGTTTATGTATTAATCCTTGACGTGCTGATGTTATTTTCGACGGATATATAAATTCTGATTGACGTCCTTGACGTGATGGATTATATGTCCTTATACAGCACTCTTTTAAGTAGGATACATAATGTATCTCGTTTGTAGCCATTCACGAAATAAATAATCATAAAATGCCAAGGTTATATTTTCCACAATAATATAAGGATAGTGGCTGTCTACAACGATATAATTTATAAGGTTTATGATTTTAGAGGCGATAGGAATACCTCGCCATCTAAAATTGATATTTACTTTGAAATAAATAATTCCGATTCGGTGATGGTGCCTTAAAAAAATATTTAAAACTTCCGTCGGTTATGTATATTTCAATAATTTTAAGTCGTTCATAAAATTATATAAAGGAACTAAATGTACTGAAAATAACTAAACACGTCTCTATTATGTTTTTTTATTAAAGGCGGAGTGGAAATTGGCTTAATTTCTTCTTTTATAAATGAATTGTTTATAAAAGTTTTGTCTAAACGCAAAAGCTGCAATATTAATTTTCATTGTAAAGAGGTTAAATTTGTTTGTTAAAAGAATGGGTTAAATCAGTTAACTTTCAAAATACTACCGTTATTCAATTAGACACTCCGTGTTGAAGCACTGAATGTACGTGTGTGAAAAACAGTATAAATAATTTCACAAGTACGCTGTGTACCCTTAAATGTTAATAAGTACCTAATTGTGTAAGGAATCGTTTTAGTGCAAAATCTACCAATAACAAACAGGCTTATTAAGTATACAAGGAAAGCGAAATAGTGTTCTTTTACTCACTGAAGTGTGGTCTTCAGTAGAAGTTGAAAAGATGTTATGAATATTTTTCGTTGAAAATTATTTTAATTTAATGTGCGCCGATTTTTATTCGTATCGGTTTTTAAAGCAATAAGTAACATTTTTCTAATTTTTTTCTTCTTTTATGCGTTTTCTATTTCCAAAAACATAAAACTTCATTTTCTAATAAAGCTGAATATTCTAAGTTATTTCAAAAAATTTTTACATATTTATTATTTTATTTAATTAATTCAATTTTACATATTTATTATTTTATTTCCAAGGCACACTTCTTTTTAGTTTTCTAATGTACAGCTTTTGAGAATTTTAAAATTTGAATTTAAATTTGTGTTTTATATATTTAAGAATATCACATTAAACTCGCCTCTATATAAATCAATATAACATCAAATTTTTTTAGGGCATTAACACCATCATAAAACTACTTGGACATTATTTGAAGAAAATCTATAGTTACAAATTAATAATATATGATATGATGTCATAAATATTTCAAGATTCTGAAGGTAAAAGCCTAATTACTGTCCACGTAGAAAATGGAACCAAGTGTCAGGAATGTCTTTGATATTTTGAATGCATTTTTATGAATATTATTAAAAATAAAAATACTCCAAAAAAAGATGTGTTAAAAAAAGTTATGTTATGTTAGTTCATGCCCAGTATAAAGAGAACGCTATCAGAGCGTCACGCATTATTTGTTTAATGGTAGCACTACCCTAAAAATTGACCCTGTAAATTGACCAACTTACAACCTATGAACTACCCCAATGTACAACTAACACCAATACATATATTTACTTCCCGAATATCCTATTTACTCTTTAATAAATTGGAGCCCGAATTACATCTGAAATTGTCCTTTCTAAAGAGAACACAATACCGACCTTCAGGGTTTTATATTCACCCATGGTACTATTTAATAAAGATTCATCATAAACACGATATTATAATCGTCAAATTGATTAAATTATTTGCATAGAAGTAACCTTTACAAGGCCTAGGCGAAGCTACAGTTTTAAATCTTATTAGCTTCATCACCAAATGCGTTTCAAAACCTTGCTGGTTCACGATCCGTGAACAACTTGTTTGCCACAGCAATAGTAATTAGAGAAAGTTGATTGAAGTACTATAGCTTTAAATTACCTACGAAATACCGTTGTCTTATTAATTTTCAGATTTTTGATTTACGTGATTAAAAACTTAAAATGGGAGAAAACCTCATAAAACGATTTTAAGTCCCGTCTACTTTAATAAAAAATCCTATATTTCTGGATTACAAAACTTTCAAATCAACTTCTGTCTATTTATCAATTTTGTCACTGTGGTTCAAAATTTCACTAACTCATTTTTGAGTTATTTAGAATCAACAAGTTAATTAAATGATTCGTTTTTAAACATAACGCCAACTAAAATAAGATATTAATTCTATTTTGCATATAGGTAATAACTTTTATTGTACATTTAATTCAAACCAAGGCAATACTATATAGCTGACTGAAATCTGTATACAACGAACTTGTATATATTTGAACATGTGTACAATCACTGCAAAAAAACTACCAAAAAATGTATTTCTGTATTTTTATTCTTTAAATGTGCACAACTTTCTTAAAGCCAATAAAGAAGGTATTTCTACCTTATTATGAATAAATTTGTTAATACTAAAATAATTTCTTACATATTTATTATTTTTAAGTGTTCAGTGTACATAAATATTGGAAAATATTGATTCATCTAATAATACATATTTCACAATAATAAAAAAAAATTGAGCAGTTAATATTGACTCATCTATTCGCTATTGAGAGATTAATTCCATTTATCGGTTTCAAAATAGTTTCAACTGTCACTTCAACATGGGGATCCGCTTCTACGCTGTAACTCCGTAGGATGGTGCATAACAAAACTTTCATTGCCATCATGGCGAACTGACGTCCTGAAATTGTTAAGTGGGTTATGAAACAAATTAATTATTAATTTAATATTGACCGTCGCATAATATTCTAACTTTATAATTCACGTCAATATTAATTATGGACACAATACATTTTATAATAGCAAAACTAAGTTCCCAAAATTTATTTGTGTATTAGAACTAGGACAAATTTTAAGAACGAAAACACCTCATTTTTTAATAACCGGAACCTTTATTTTTTTAATGTATGCAACATTCACTTAATTTCATAACGTATATTTCTACTATGGTTTTTGCAGTCAAAAGGTATTATAAACGCAGATGACTTAAATTAATATTCATCACTAGCGTTATTAACCAATTGAGTTATCTTAATTACTTAAAGGTAAAAAAAGTTACTTAAAAAATATATTTTTCTCCATATTCAGGATTCAAATGTCGACTCTCTTAAAGTTACAAAAAAAATAAATGATTGATTTTATTTCCTCCATCATCTTCTTGATTCCTCTATTAATCAGTTTGAAACTTTTTGTTTTTTAGTAGTATCATTCCTCATATTATATAAATACATTAATACTAAACTTACCTATACAATTCCTCATACCATAACTAAAAGGTATAAATGCACAGTGATGTCTTTGAGCACATCGTTCTGGAAGAAATCGATCTGGGTCAAATTTATCTACATCTTCACCCCAAATGGATGGATTTCGAGATAACCCCCACATAGATATCATGCAACCTGTGCCAACTGGAATAGTGGCTGACGCTGGAAGAAATAATATATTTTTTTAAATTATATATTTTTAAAATGTTATTATGTAAAATTAATTGAAATAAATAAGTGTTCCGGAATTATTGAAAACGGGTCATATATTAATTTGCACTTCCATATAAACTGTAAATTGTGTAAACAAAATTTGTAATTAGTACCCTTTTAACTTTTAAAAAAATTTAATAGACAGTTTATAGCCGTCCTTTTAGCAAGGTAACAATAAAATGTGTTTATTGATATCAAGGAAATTACACATGTGGTTAAAATATAATGTTAACAACGACAACAAATAATATATAGCGGTATAAAAAATTATTCACAATCAAAAATTATCTAAAAGACACGAATTTAATTTAAAGCCAACACTCGATTCGACGAAGTATGCGGAACAAAAAAATACACAAATATTAAAAAAAATTAGGAGAATAAATCGTTATTAATTGATTCGCACGATAATTGAACCTCCCTCCGAAGAATATGTTGCAAAGTTCCATGTTAATATATCTAACGTTGTAGAAATTATGAGACTATAGCACTGGTAAGCAAACAGATGGGAAAAATGAAATTGAAGATATGCTATTTGATTGCGGAAAATTGTTAACAGCAATTCTTTTTATGTTAATCTCATTTCCGTTTAATAATGCTATGCTTGCCAATGTGGCAATTTATTTAATACAAACATTATTGTATGCAAGTAATAAGAGAGAAATAAATAATATTTTTTTCATTTGTCGATATTCTTATTCATCCAAGAACTATGTGGAATGCAATCAGACACCTAACATTTCTCAATGTTATTTTTATATTTCCACTGAATTAAATAAAAAAGTTTAAAAAGTTTTTGGGCATCTTTGAGAATATTAAGACGATATGTTAAGATTCTAAAGGAAAGTTGACGATCAAAATTCCCACAATCACAAAAGAACATTTTCCATAAATAATCGAGAAATCCACTTTCATTTTTCCTTTTATTTCGATCTAAAGACCGGCAACTGATAAACTATTTTACAAAATTGAACGGTGAAAAAGCCATTAGCCGCAGAAATCAATGGTAATAAAGCCAGACTATACGTCCACTATCTAAGCAACATACCTCACATTTTACTGAAACACAAATATGAAAATCAAATGTATTTACTATGAAAAATAATATCCACAACAATTTAATACTTTTTGAATTAAAAATAAATGGTTTTAGGTGAAATTGATACTTACTAAGTTCGAGTTCTCGATCCGTAAATCTGACGACAGTGGGTATCGTCGAATATTTTCTCAACGTCTCTTTGATAACTCTTTCCAAGTATTTCATTTGATGCAAGTCTTCTTTTGTGACGCTCCGCTGGGAGTTTTCAAATATTTCATTCAACCTAAGAATAAAAGAAATAATCAAATACGTCATCGATTGACGCTCCGCTTGGTGCCTCCAAATATTCTATTTAATCTAAGAAAGAAAGAAATCTTCAAAAAACGTCACCGATAAATACATAAACATCTTCTTTAATAACGTGCTTGTGCGAAAATCATGTGGTTGGCATATACATAATGCTATATCTGAAAAAATGCATATATAAAGTAAGGACTTACTCATCCATAACTTTACGCTGAACTTCAGGATATGCCCCGATCATGACTAGTGCGAGACTAACTGTCAACGCAGTGGTTTCACTACCAGCGACCATGATAGTGTCTACTTCCTCCCTTAACTCGATATCTGTCAATTTTTTACCATCGTCTGACTGGTCCATCATATAGTCCAAGAGTGCTTTTCGGGCCTTCTTTTTAGGCCCTGAAAGCAAATAAATCAGAAACTTTAAGCGAAATTTCATTTTTAAGGTTTGCATGTCTTGAAAAAAAATTAAATCTCTTATAAAGTTATTCACATGTCCGTCCGCCTGTCTGTCTGTCACAATCACTTTTCTTTTTAAAAAGCATTCAACTTAAAACATAGAATACATAGATCACCGTAAGCTAGCAAAAATAGGATGTCCCTGTTATAAAACCCCAAAGCTGAAATGAATCGTGGATAGCCATGAAAATATTTTAGAAGCTTAACAAAAAATATTAAATAATAAAATTTTCCTTCGACATTACAAATAACATTTTTGACCCACTTGCCTTTCGCGAAAATACAAGAGCGCAGTTCATTTCTCTTTATTGTATATTTTATCTTAAGTTTCTTATCGTTTTATATTCATTTATTAAATGCATTGACACTGGAACCATAACAACTGATCAAGAATTTCGTTGAAAAAGTATTAAATAAATAAACAACGCTTCTCTATGATTCAAATACTAATACAAACGAGATATTCACATCTGTCAAAATTTTATATTATTAGTTTCATGTAACAAACATACCATTTATAACACTCATAGTAATAATTAACATTTTATCATAAGTAATACGGACCCATTTTGGTGCATATGGATTATCGCGTCTGTTCATTTACACATTTACATAATTTATCTATTCATAAAGTATCAATTTATTTAAACGACTTATTAGTTCTTAAGTTTTTATGAATTTTAAAAATTAAAGTGCATAAAATAATACACTACATTTTAAAAATTAAAGTGCATAAAATAATACATTAATACGCAGTTAATTATCAAATGTAAAAAAATAATCTTTAAAATAATATAGAGCATGTAAGTTTTCAGCTCAACTAATAAGTTTACGATATATATCACAGAAAGTGGAAACCTGGTACCACCACAAAAAAGAAATATTTTGCCCAATGAAAATTAACCATAACGATGCTAGAAATTTTGGAAGTCTTTAATACTATTTTCATCACCAAATTACATATATTTTGTTAGGGCAATAAAACTATAGAACCATTTTCTGGAACCTGTGTCTCATATTATTAGATGAGACCACTGCGGTCAACGAATGCGAATCTTTGACTTGTCACCTAATTTCATAAATTTTAATTTCATAATAAAATGGAAAAAAGATTTGCTTACCGTTAATGTAATTGTTGTTATTTATGTGCTTATTATCTTTTTCAAGTGCGTGTTCCCTTCGTTTTTTGGCTATGATCTGAAATAAATGGATAATGTACATAAATATTAATGTCACTTCATTAAAAGTTATAATAAAAGTTCTTTTGATTTTATGTTCACTGTACACAATATTCATTTAAAAAATAGTTTTTTTTTATAAAACTTTATTAATTATGATTCGGGTTCTCATTTTATTTACACCTCACTCCACCCGAGATAAAGTAGACAAGGAAAATGGATTCTTAATTATTATGAATGCCCAGTTTCATTTAGCATTACGTCATTTCTTTCTACCGCTACGTCACTGTTGTCGTCAGACGTGTCACAAATTTCTTAATTATTTTATGGAAAGGATGAGTAAATACAGATATCAACAGTTGGTTGAACAGATGTTTTTTTAATTTCTTTCTTAGACATTTGTTATAAATACTGCCTAATACTACAAAACTCGAAGCTAAACAGCTAAGTTTCTGAATTGCAGTGAATGAAGATTGAATGTTTTTGCTCAAAAATGTGTTATAAATATATAAGTGGTTAAAAGTCGAGAACAAACTACCTTTTACAAAAAAAATTTTTGACAAAAGAAAATTCAAAGCTCCTCGTAATTTTATGTCCATATAATGGATTGTTAATATGATTCGTTCCGGTTTTCGATTATTTTAAGTCAGCTCCTTAACGTCGCAGTATTCATGTTCTGTAGGTTCCTAGAAAGCTAAGCTACAATAAAAACAACTAAAATCAATACTTGATGAATTCCAATAACACAAATTAAACGTTTCTACATCTATTATGCCAATGCAAATAAACTAGCACACATACAAACTTGCCAATAAAATTTCTAAAAGCTTTTGTTTTGACAACTAGTTTTTAAGGGTCAATTGCTGCAATTATATTACATTGGCATTTAACATAGCTTAGACACAATAAATCTTGTTAAATTTTAAATACATACATTTAACACGGTTTATACTTACACTGTTCGTAAATGCGTGCATCGTCTCGATAGATTTCTGCTGCAGTGTGTGATAGCGCGTCAACTTAAATATAAATTCGGGATAAAGCCAAATCTTGTTAATTCTACTGCAAAGAACTTTCATTTGGTTCGCAGCAGCTACGAGGAAAGGATTATCCGGCTGTGATTGCGCTTCCACTTTCACTCCCATTATAGTCTCTGTAATTATTTCATCAGCAATAAAAGTAAATTAAAATAAACATATATTTATTACAGTAATTTTTTATTCATTTTAACATCAAAGAAAAACGAATTGTTTTGTTCCTTTTCTAATCACGGTCAGAAAGCTGTTCAAATTTGATTTCCGATGTAAAGTATATGGTATATATATTATCTGTAATATTTATCACATATTAACATTCACATTTAACTTGTAGCTATTTAAATTAAATTTTAATATTAAATTGTAATAAATCAGAAGTAGACAAATGGAGTTTAAAAGTATTATTAAAATGAGTGACGAGATGTTTCACGGTGGAAACATTGCTTTTTTTATTTATAATAATTTACTGAATTATTTTCATCTTCTATAGTTTAAATGTGCCTGGATTAAAAAAAATTGCATCTAAAATTAGGATGTATATGTAAATCAAATATTTTTCAGTTGCTTTACTTGAATAAAATGGTGGGTTTCGAATTATTCAAGTTAATTTTTAACGATGCCTCTTTCTAATCATCCCAACAAATTGAATCAAAATTACAACAATTTACGGAAAATTACGACGAATTAAATTTTAAAATTAAAATAATTACGAACATCTGTCTAAAAACCGCTCAATTATATAAAGATAAAGGAGCTTTGGGCTCCAAAAAAAAACTTACCACAAATAATATCCACTGCACAAGGACCTAAGTAACTCATTACATCGAATTTTGGTCCAGCAACTCTGGTTCTTAATTTGTCTACTACGATATTGCTCTGCTCGCAGAATACATCTACAAAACTATCCAAAACAGTTTGGCTGAACGTTGGTGCTATAATTTTTCTGTGCTGTCTCCAAATTGATACTGTGAAGAAAATTATCGCAGACAATTTAGAGGGCGTTAGAAGTAAAAATGACGTCTTTCAATTTAGTAAACACATTTTTTTCCGACTGTATAATTTTTTGTTCTATATTAACAGTAAAACGGTGTCATAAAATACAAACCAAAAAATATTTAGGCTAATTTTCTTCAAAATACCCAGTATATACACTGGGTATTTTTTACACTGGGTCACTATTTTGGTGTCATTTAATAGCATAAAATTATAAAGAAATTTCACAACGTCCCGATCATAGTTGTTTCGAAAACATCTTGATTCTCAGTTGATATTTAACTTCTATTATAAAATAATTTTTGACCGTCGATTATTTATGGCAAGTGAAATCAAGTTTGACAATTCTTGTGATTGACATCTTTGGAAGTAAACAAAGACAGATTTAATAAGATGATCTTGATTTTTAAACACGATTAAGATTTCGGATAGCGATAAATCCTTCTCATGATACGATCAAGTAAATAATTATTTTAGAAATATAACTAAAAAATATATTAAATTACCTGGACTTCCAAGTAAACCGTTTCCCAACCACGCATTACCGAATTTATAAGCATCACCCTTTTCTAAACATGTATTGGCGAGGATTTCGATGTCGGCAGGATTTGTGAGAACTAAAACGAATACACAGAATTTAACAGATGCAACAGTATTCGCTCACTATATTTATATAAATACATAGCATATATAAATTACTGCGATAAAAAAACGTTCATAGAATGAAATAAACGACAATACTGTAGAAAAAAGTTATTAAATACTTTCATTGATGACGTCAATAAATGCAAGTGTTTGTAACATGTACATAATCTGAGAATATTTCAAAAAAAGTTTTTGTTAATATTAATTTAATATTAATCTAATAATATTAATTTTGATAATATTAATCTAATAATTTTCACTGCTCTGTTGAAATTCTCACGGATGATTTAAAATTTTTAAATGCATATTAATAAATTTTGAATGTAAACAATTCATTTTTAGGTTCTTAGAACTTGAATAAAAAACAATCTTATTACATAAAAACTCACTGAAAAACCGAATTTAGCTCAATGAAAAAGCAATTTAGATCATAAATTACCATCACTTCGTACACGTTGAGCTGTCGTATTAAAAAGACGGTGAAGTGTAGATCGGGTAAAGATTCTGCAGAAATTATTATTTGTACATGTTAAAATGGGTAGCCATGTAGAAAGATGGTAATTAAATAATTATAATATTGTCATTATTGCATGGGATTCAAACCCTACCGTTGGATCTATAATAGTATTTTTTTTCTTTTCATTATATTATCTCACTCTTTTGCTCAAAAATTTTGTTAATAAAAATTATATTGAAACACTGAAAATCAATTTCAAATAGTTTTGTTATACTCATCAATTGGTAAAATACATGTTTTTTTTTCGAAACTAACTGCTAAAAGCGTTTGGCTAGGAAATTATAAAAAAGGAACACATTGTAAACGATGTTGAAAGATTATTTCCAAGAATTTTTATGATAAAATAAAATATGCTCCATGATATTGTTTTTAAAGATCTATCCAAAAATGTCAATATTGATACAATGCACAAAAAATCACCCCGATTTTGGAAACTAATTTTTACATAATTTTTTTGTTGCTATTTCGCATTATGTCTTTCTTCCTTGTTTATCACTTCCTTAAATAAAAGAATATACATGCAGCTGAAATGACCTACACATAAATTCTGTGATATACTGGCTGGCAAACGGATATGGTAAAATTTCAAGGATTTCTAGTAACTGCGGAAATCTGATAATGACAAAAATGAGTAATCCACTTCTGTTATTGAAGCCAAAGCCAAATTATAAATGAAAATTCGGATAAGAGCTTACAATTGTTAATTTATAATTTAAGCTTACAGCTTATAATTTTTTGAAACCCATAAAAGCGATAAAAAAATTTCCAGTTACTCAAAACCCATTTTTGTTACCTTAGAACGATATATAGATTCGAAAAATCTCTAGAACTAGCAGTATTTTGCAAATTTATTTATATCCGAAAACGATAATGTATCGCAAAAGTTCCAACAGAGTACTCGTATTTTCATTATTGTATACTTTTCAGTGCGCTTCAGTGATTATTAGAAGTCGGTTCAACTTTTTAGTAAAAATGTATTGTTTTCTGTTTTTAAAGATCTGTCCAAAAATGTCAATATTGTTTGGTCGTCCTTAGTCGTTTCTTATTAAATTATTATTAGACCTATATTAGCCCTACCTGTCCAATGTTTAGAAATTCTACTATATATCTCCAAATCCTATGGTAGAATAAAACCAACACCCCCGGGACCATACTAAGAGCATATCCTTCCAAAGAAAGAAAAATAATTATAAAAATTGGTAGGAATTAAACATCAAAATTCGATCAAGATACTTGTCCTATTTAATATTAAAGATTTCCATGGTATAATTTGAATTTCCAACTTCTTATTCTAATCAAATTTATGAGAGTATACCCTTTCAAATAAGAAAGAATCGCCCAAATTGGTTGAACCTATGTCACCTAGATTCGACAAATTAAAATGGGCTGTTCAATTTTGTTGAATTTTGTTGTACATCTGCTATTTCCAACTTAGATTTTACCTAGTTTTTACGAGACTATGTTGGGAGTATACTCTTCCAAATAAAAAAACATTTTAGAAATTTATCTTTTGTATGTAAATATAATTTAAGTCACGATCATATTTTTTTTTTTAATTTTCAAAGTTTTCTAATCATAATTATTATTAAAGACTTCATTATCATAGGTAGATCCTGCATCGCAAAAATATAAGAAAATCACTGAATTACAAAAAAAATGTTTATTAAATGAATTGACATTTTTTTAATATTACCCGTAAATAATCGTCATTATTCTAAGCACAACAAGGAATTTTCCGCATCAGGCCGTATCACTGAGATGGCGGAGGAGGACTCGAACACATTATTAGCAAGAAAATTGTATTGGCTGTAGCCGCCCTTTTTATGTATATGCGTTTAAAAATTGGTTCACAATAGGATCCATCTGACGTTGCGTCGACACATTATTGAATAGCAGCATGGCTTCGTACGGAACCTTAACGGTATAAAGGGTAATTTACTTCGTCCTCCTATCTCAGCAACAAGCAACATGCAGTAAAAATTAACGGTTTTTAATCACCGTTTGTTCTCGTGACTACGTGGGTAACTCAAGGTTCCATATTGGGTCCCTTTTTGTTTATCATGTTTATAAATAACATTAGTAATTGCTTTAAACACATCAAGTTCCAAATACATGCTGACGACCTACAGATTTTCTCCAAAATAAGAGATTCGTCTGATCCTGCGAAGCTACCAGGGGATTTTATTAGATTAGATGCATTTTGTAGGTTAGACAAGATACAATTAAGTCACAGTAAGTGTAAATCGATCACTTCTTTTAAAAACAAGACAATCTATTTTCACATCTATGTCAGTTGGCCGTTCTTTGGAGTTGTTAATAACATATGTGATCGTGGTGTGATGTTTGATAAAAACTTATATTTTGATATTCTCGTTAAGCAGATCACGTCGCAAGCTTATGCTTTGCTGGGCTTTGTTTTACGAATCACCAAACAATGTAAGCAAGTGAGAAAGTATCGAATCCTCTATACGACTCTTGTGCGACCTCAACTTGAGTATGCTGTTGCAGTCTGGAATCCATATTATCTTACATACTCTGATATGATCGAAAGAGTACAAAAACAATTTATACGCACATCGAAATATGGCTTTAATACGCCCAGAATAGACTACTGTAATGCATTGTATGCATTCAAATAACTTACTCTTCACAAAAGGCGCATCGAACTCGGAGTAGCTGTACTTTATAATATCTGCCATAGTCATTATGATTACGCTGATATAGCGAATTAGTTGCAGTTTTGTGTGCCAGAGAGAGTGACCCGTAGCTCCACGCTTCTCTATCTATCTACTGTGCGCAATAATGCTGGTGCTTGCGTACCACTAGAAAGGCTTTGTGATGATTACGACAGAATATTTTATTCCCTGGACATATTCGCTAGCTCATTACTTCAATACAAGCAGTCCATTAAACGGATACTATACAACCATTAGTCCTTTGAAAGCATTGATACTACATTTTCTTTTTGTCAAATCCATAATTTTACAAATAGGGTGATAATTATTATTAACCCTATTACTGAAAACTATTATGGTGAATATTGAATGAAAGGCTGATTTCAATCATTTCAATACTTATTGTTTTTTATTAATATTACATGTCTTATAATTTAATAAATATATATATATATATATATATATATATATATATATATATATATATATGTATATATATAATGTGTACATGAAATTGATGTAATTAAGAAACGTTCGTATTTATAGCAAAGCATAGCTTAGTACAATATACTAAATTAAAAATTATTTAAAAGCTATTTATTTAAATAGCTATAATTAATAAAATGTAAAAACATAAACAAATTATTAATACTGTGCAATTATAAAAGTAGTACATACCCACATTCAAATATGGTCCCAACCAAAACTTGCAATATCCACCGTTTCGTTGTGAGAACTCGTCAAGGCGTTTGTAAGTCTCGAATATTACTGTCAAAAGTCAAAAATGTATCCAAAAAAAGTTAAATATTTTTAAGGTTATAATCAAAAAATTAAATATCAGTAGACAATTTTTATTATTAGTAAAAAATTAAATATTTTTACAAGTATGCACTTGCGCACGCACGCGTTCCCGCACGCGCTCATGCACGTCCGCACGAACGCGCCCACGCAAGCTTCCGGTCCCGCGCGCGTACGTTCGCAATAACGCCCTCGCACACGCACGCACACACACACACATATATACATACGCACGTATGCTCGCGCATGCACGCACGCACGTTTGCGCACGCACACAGACACATATATTTCTGTCTATTCAAAATATGCAGCCGATATTATTTTATTTTTGGGTGAAAATAAAAGCATAAAATGTTCAAACTTTTGTGATTTCGGTGAATGTTATAGGCTGCTTCGTTTTATATATTTTGTATAATTATATAGAGGCGAAACAATTTTAATACATAACATTATCTTATCAAAACAAAATTTAAACCGAATGTGTCATATATATATATTCTGACCTTATCATTACCGAAATGCACGATATCTATTTAGTTATTTTCGAAACCCTGATTTAAACCAAGATGTACACTAAATCATTAATTTCTTATTTAGAACTCGTTTTGTTTATTAAATGCCATTATTTTTATAAATTAATGAGCGTTCGAGATTTCTTATGAAAACTTTGAAACTTATAATTGGAAATCATTTTATAAAAAGGCAGTCTTTTTTTTGCTTTTATGAGCAGGAAGGGTGATGAAACTATTTCTATCTTAAAGCATATAGCGTCAGATGGAATAGGAAATATACATAGTAACTTCTAAATTAAAAGCGATTTCAGTAAAGGAAATTTGTCGAGAGCATTACTGAGTTAAGCAAACTAAATCCTTATAACTACATCAAAATAACGTTTGAAAGTATTATACACGAAAAACTAATCTACAAAAAATCATATACAGATAAATGTTAAAGAGTGCTCATTATAAGATTGAATCGTTAAGTTACAGTTCTGCACTCAAAAACTCTCTGCACAAAGTACATAATAAATGACTAGCCATTGAAAATTCCATTAATTATGATAAGTTAACCGTCATTAGTTAGATAAATGTGTCCCATCTTGTCCGGACAAAACTGGTAGAAGCAGTTACTTAATAAAAATATTGTAAAAAAACTTGATTTTTACGCCAAGTCTCGTTTCATTCAATTTATTAGTACGTAGTATGACATGTTTTTACTTTCGAATTTGCAGTATTTTTAATATAGAATAAAAAAAAGCAAGTTCACATACCTTCAGAGTTTCCAAAAAAATGGTATCCGCTACCTATGAGCGAATTAGATTGTATACCCGGTATTTTGTCAGCCAACTCGTACAAGCGACGTCTTCCCATTCGAAATTTCAGGTAACTCAGCAAGATTATGACGAAAATAGCTACTAGCACGAGCATTTTTCGAATAGCAACTGTGAAATTGAAAACTGTTACATCAAGTTACTCTTTTATGAATTAATGTTAACTGCATACCTATATTAATATTGAATGCAGTATAATATGTATTTATTCTAGATAAATTCACAAGTAACGACAATTACACCGATATTTATACGTTTAAGTAAATTTCAATTTTTCAATTTATTTATTCCTTTATACAATACCAATTACTCAAAATATTACATTTTCTCTTTTTAATATTCAAAATGCTAAATACCGTCACATGTTCACTTAAGCGTCCGTATTCCCGTCACAAACTTTTTTGCTGAGAAACCGTTTGACGTAAATTAAAATTTGGCATAGTAATGGAGCTTATAAACACATTTGGAAATAATAAAAACCAACAATATTTGGTATTTGTGAACAGTTTCATATATATATATATATATATATATATATATATATATATATATGTCTTTTTAAAAAGAATTCAATACATCGTAAAGGCATTGACAAAACGAAAAAGTAAACACATTAAGGTAAACGCTTAGATTTTTATTGTTCAAATACTATCGTTCCCGACAACCAAAATATGCTTAAATATAGGTACACCAGGAACTCTGACACAAAACCAGCGATATACATAACATGTTTGAGAAAATGGAAGCACGTTAATGAAAATAATTCGACATTAAACACTAAAATTCAATTTCGACAAATAAAAAAAATTAATTTTTCGGTGAACACTTTAAATAAAATATATGGAGCGAGCAAAATAAGCCATGATGTTATTGTGTTCCATTATCCCTTTCACTTGAATTACATAACCTTCACTTCGTGTGTTATTTATCTGTACTATAAAGCTGTCATTAATCCCGTCTAGTAAATACACTAGTAGAAGACATATTTAACACTGAGATTACGTTAAAAGCGTCTTCTTACATAATTTTTATTCGTAAGAAAAGCCACAATACCCAGAAAATACAAAATTTGTAAAATTTTGCCAATAAATAGATCACGTTTCGATATGTAATGTCAATGTGTGTGTGTGAATATGGGCGTGTGCATGTGCGCGTGCGCCAGTATATATATATATATATATATATATATATATATATTTAAAAAATCAACTAAAATAATGAGAATACAATTAAAATGCATTTTAGGTTCTTTTCTATTACGCGTGGATTTAGAGAAAAACTTTCCTACTTTAATTAGATTTATTAATCGTAGAAAATACTTACTGATTTGACATTCAATACACAATTTAAACCGTATAATGGAACAACTAGAAGAATATATATGGAAAAATGAGAAGAAAATATGTGGAACAACTAAAAGAATATATGAAATCTTAGTGTATGAGAACGAATTACAGATTTTGAAGTTTATTTGGTCTCTCGTCAATACACCCACTTTTATAAATCGTAAAACTTTGGTGATGACAGTAATTAATTACATTTTTTCGTTCATATAATCAAAACTTGGTAAATAATTTTTCCAAAGTTTTGTTCCATGATTAAAAATAATAAATTTATATTTTACGTGCAATTATTGACAAAAAACATGTTCAAAAGGTAAGAAAGCACTATTGTCTTAATTTTGTGAAATCAGTTGTTATCGGACTCTTAGCGGACTCTTAAAGCATTGAAGTGCACACTACATACTTGAGAGAATTTTGCCTATAACACGAGAATCGTTTATTTATATATAATGGAACAACAGCAATGATTGTGTTATATCTATTGAATTATCTGTTAAATTTATGTATGTATATATACATTTATATATATATATATATATATATATATATATATATATATATATATACAAAGAAAACCACTACATTTATATACTAGTGTCATCGCTTTTCTTAAAAAAAATTGACTTTGAAAATCTGAAAGAAATTTCTACATACGATGGACCGTTTCGGTACACACACACTTTTTTGCTTCGCTCCGGCAGTGATTAAACTTAGAAAGATAGAAAGAAAGATAACTTGAGAAGGATAGTCTGAGAGAACCCAAAAAAATCGTGAATTGAGAAACTATTCTTTCAAAAAATCATTATCATGTTAAGCGATATATTTTAAAAGTTAAATTAAATATTATTTTCAATATATTATCTTAGTTGGATTAACCGTCCCCTGACTTTATTATTTTGGGAAAAAAATAGTTGTAAAAATCGCCGCTGTTGGGATATTTTTCTAAAATATTGGGAGATAGGAAGTCAAATAATACATAAAACAATTCCGGGAGCCTGTTCTTCAATAATTTCCATTATTTGGAGCATGTTTCGTTTATTTTCATTTTATACTTCAATATTTTAATCAAATTTGATTAAGTCTATTTTTAAAAACCCACTTTCGTATAAAATTTGTTGCCAAACAAGGAGGTCTCGCTCGCCTAGGTCCACGCCACGCTATCATATTCTCGCATAGTAAAGTATAACTAACACTGAATAATTTTTTTCATTTACTTTAATTTTATTTATCAAATAAATTTATTATTAATTCAGACTAAAATACTATTTTATTATTAAATGTGTACTAACTTATTATTAAGTGTGTAAACTTGTAATTAATTAGCTACGGTACAATCTTCGGAAACGTTGTTCTGCCATTTTAAGATTGAATAAAAACCTGGTGGAAAATCTAACAGGAAATTTTACCTCACCTATTCGTAATCTAGCAATTTTTTAACTGACTGAAAACACTCAGATTATTATGATCAAAATATATCTTAAATATTATTATCAAAATATATTTATTTAAATCACTTACACTTCTGTATTCATACTTTTCCGCGAATAAAAATTAATATTAATAATTATTATTACTAATATTAATTTTATAATTATTATTATTTATTGACAAATAAACTTGCAGAAACAAAATATTTTTTTTTAATTTACAGTAAAACATTATTTAAAAGGTACTTACAATAAGAAAACGGAACGAAACGAAAACTATTAAATAACCGCCAAATTTGTAATAGCGTTAAAATATTTCGGTGCCGAAGTGAAACCGAGATCGGTTTTCATCTCGGTTTTTAAATGGAATAAACCATTTTTATGAATTATGTGAATGAATATGACAATCGTTACCTAATTAGTATTTTAATCATCCTTTGAATACGGCTCAACCAAATGAATATTTTTCTACGCACACTATCGATGTTTCATTTTTTATGATAATGAGTTAAATGGGTAAGTCGAAAAAATTATAAAGAAACTTTAGTGATCGATTTATGTATGTCATAGATGACAAATAGATACTTCTGAAGAATTGAGCGTGATTAAAAATGGTAATTGCTATATTACTCTCCCCAATGTTATGCTAATATTTATTGCCTCTTTGTTATCATGAATAATGTTATACTCCATAACTTGACACCTCGCTGTCTCGCACTAGAATAAAAAAGATAGTGATAATTTGTATTATTCGTTTATATCACACGTTTTCTTGTACAACAAAAGTTAATTTAAAGAGAATTTTTCAGGAAAAGAAAGAACACTTAGAATTCTGTCCTATTCGTCCGTCTGTCACAGCCCCATAGTATTCAGTTTTGTACTTATGTACTTGAAATTTTGTAAATAGGTGTAGACATGACGATCTCAACTAACACATATTTTTTTAATACATGTCAATTGGTGGTGAACATTTCTTTTGAGCATCCTATTGAGAGGGATATCGTCGAATAAGTATTTTATAGCAAAATTCAGGTTTCATTTACATCTCTTATTATTAGCCCAATTTGCGAAATACTGAGCTCCATATTGATGTTTTAATATACCTCTTTCCTCTATATCTAATTTTTATGCCATTACCCTGAAAAGTTCTGAAAAAAATTCATATATTGGCACGTGACTAGACTTTTCAAGTAAATTTATTTCGGTTAACTTGCAACAATAAATTTAATGTAGGAAAATTTGGATATCCACATTGTGCGGGTTCCAACATGAACTTGGTCTTTAATATCGAGTGCGTTAAATCTTCCTACTCAACAAGTGTTAAACATAATTGAAAAAATGTATTCATACATTTAGGTATGTATGTACATTTTACAGGGTCACCGATACATTAAACGTATTTAAAGCCTTATAAACAGGAAATGTAATATTTAAATATATACCGATTAAAATCCACACGGCTATTTACAACTCCAACATTTTCAGAGGTATAGCTATTGTGTGAATACCGAAAAATGTAAATTGATACTTATTGAAAGATATAATCAATACAATACATGAAACAAATATTACCCACGCATTTGTGGAACAAGTGAATGCGGTTATTTATTGTCATTATTATTTTAGGTCGCATTTTTTCTGATGCAACGATGAGTGAGCATGTGGAAAAAATAAAAGATATTGAGGAAAGTGAGACTGACGATTTTGTTTTTTCCCGTTTTGTAGCAGAAATTTAACTTTATATGCATTGAAGTGATAACAATTTTATTATAACAAAAATGGAACCAGCTGGAAAGTTTGTAAATTAATAATTGCTTTTCCGAAAGAGCCCCCGTTTTCCGGACGTCCATTGCACGGCGCCTCCAAAAGAAGTCAGCACTTCAATGACGCCCAGGAATCGTATTCATTGCAGTTTATATTTTGGGAATAAACAGAAACTGCATATTGTGACCGCAATTCCTAGACCCCGCGTGGTCGGATATTCGGCCGTTCGCCTAGTTCAGTGTACAAAGGCGTTTTCGTTATGGTAGAACAGCAACGCCCTTGTAGGGCGTTGCTCTCGATTTTTTTTTCAGAACGACAGGCAAACTTTTACTAATATACAGGTCGGCTATAACTATTCTTTTATTTTTTAGAACAAAAATGACATAATAACCCGTCCGTTGAAGAATGAGAGTATCATATTTTTCCAACAGTTTTTCCTTTTTAACACGTTTTTGTTAGGTCAACCTGTAACTAATTATTGTAATAGAACTTATGAAACGAAATTTCGTACATTTCTAATTGTTGTCATCATAAAATTTACAAGTTGTGTGTAGTTCTGATGACAATACTACAAAATGATACCATTGGGCTGATTCATTTAAATAGACCAGAAAGTTACATATTAAATTTGATAACGAATCAACGTGTCCTAATCGAGTTTGGGCTTCTAATTGGTAGTTTTGTGTGATTCTGATGGCAATACTATAAAATAATAGAATTGGATTAATTAAACGAAGCAAAACCGGATGTCAGATCGAAGAATTGGTTTGTTTGAAATGGAGTGAATGTGCGCTCAATCGCCCACAAACACAGAATCTAGAATAGACATCCCAGCCTAATTAACTATACTGCTCTGATAATTTGTATTCTATAGAAGTTTTTTTTTTAAAGTGTTAATATATGTAAAAGTAGTTTTAACTACAATATAATATCCTTCTATCCTATAACATAATAATAACAAAGTAATAAAAAATAAGAATAAAGAACTAAAAAACACACTTTTATAAGTAAATGTATTACTTAAAAAGCAAAAAAATAATTTTCGAACCTTTTTGTCTGTTTGTTTATAAGGACTTTACTGTAAGCCATGTTTGTTATTGAGTATAATATTTGAGTATATAAGCGTGCGGTTCTTTTTCTAAAAAATCAATAAGTTTGCTTCTCAAATTAAAATTACGTGAATGAAAGTGTTTAATATTTCAATTAATTTTCAATTAGAACTCTTCAGAAGGATGCATTCGCTGCGCAGGCGGTCACTTAGTTTCGGATTCTTAACAATATGTTTAGCTTTCATCAACCGTAACGATATCGAATGTAGCATTTGATTGACCTCCATTGAATTTCTTTAACATTTTTCGAAAACAATCAACGCGACAGTATTTTTGAGTTTAGTTTAAATAAGACACCTAGCACAAATTTTGTAAAGCCTAAATATTCATATAGAACTTAACTTGCCAGAAAGGGCTAATATGTTACTCTATTGTCAATCCTTATTATGCCGCTAAGCATTGATGTCATCTTCTTTTATGGTAAGGAATTTAAATTTTTTTTAGATTTTTAAATTTGAAGACAATTGTATCGGAAACCATCAGATTTTCTGACATTTATCAAACAGTTTATATTCAAAGTGAATATTTTTACTCAATTAAAACAAACGAATAAGAAAATCTCCTTCATTTACGAACCCATTCTAAAAGCCATGTAGGCTAGAATAATAAATAAAATTGTGGTGATAACAAAGGGACACTTAAATAACAAAGTTCTTTAGGCATCAAAATTCAAAACATCAATGAACAGCTACCGCCGTGTTTATCTGAACTAGATATATTTATAAAAGGAAAAAAAAAACAGAATATTCTTTTGTCTGAAACAATATGAAAAATGAGTTTGCGGATGAAAATATATTGTAATTACACGATGAACTAACATTTTTTTCAGTCGTTCCAGGCAAATGAAATGATTCAAATGACAAATTGGTTCATTTGTTTTTATTCATCTTACGTCATTCTTAGAGAGCGATAACAAGAACTCAGTTGGTTCCTTAAGAAGCAATTTTTTCTCATCGGTGTCATAAATTATGAATCTTGAATGTATTGAAAACAGTGAGGTAGACCGTGGCAGGCCACCGCTACTACTTTTCTTACGTGAATACGTTTGTAGAGAAGTAAATGAACGCGGCGTTTTATTTTTCTTGTCGTTATTCGAATTAAAGGACGCTGTACTCGCACTCAGCTGATTAAATGATAAAAATGTACCGAGTGTAAACGACACGTTTTCGGATTCGCTTTTTCTAGGCGTAAAGTTTTCTTGAGTTTTGATTGTGTATTTTTTTTTGAGTTTTGATTGTGTAATTTTAATACAGTATTACGCTATCTAACCGTATTAAAAAGATAAATATTGAATGATAATATCATCTAAACTTTGCCGAAGTACATTATTTCCAATTTCACGATGCTCAAATTTTCAGACATATTAGGTATCCGATACCAAACTTAAGGTCACTAACAGTCCGATGATCCAAATGGCATAATTGTAAGTCTATATCTGCTTGATAATGTCAAAATCGCCTACGATGTCGGACGAATGACGCAATGCTATAGATTTCGAAACTGTTAAAAATTTTACAGGTCCACTCGAAACGGTATGTCCGCGACATGGATCATAATCTAAATAGATAGTCAATTTTATGATATACGAGCGAGATAGAGTGATTTTAACAGGTATCTGACTTGATTGACGTAATTTTTCATAAATACCCAAATGTGAATCATGAAATATGACGCAATGCAGCAAATGTGATTATGGCCAATACTATCTGCGCGTCCTACTGAATGTGTACTGAATAGAGTGCTCCGGCTTTAGAGGAGTCATTACGTCATAAAGAGTCGGTTGTTAATCGCTTTGTCCATACATACTATTTACGGGATTAAATGACAAATATTATGGGCGCAGAAACCAGACGACGCGTCGATTTAGTCAGTCCGTTGTAACTTCGTGTATTCATACATGTATAATAGAACGAATGTCCTAAAGTGGTCCAAAAATTCTTATAAATTCACTTGTTGGAGTCTATATTTCTGCTCTGATCTTTTATTTCTTTAAATATGAACTTTTCTAAATACCGGAGAACAGAATTTTTGATTAGCGATATGAAGATATTTGTGGCGACATAGCCCTTCGGTCATTTTCGTACGTACAATGGTCTCCGAATATGGTGATAATTAAAGTAATGTAATATATCATGATCACCACGAATCTGATGTGATTGTGGTACCGAGAAGAATCGATATTTCTAGTATTATTATGAGGGTTGTGGAGTCTCATTACTCCTACAATAAAGAGAAAAAAGTTTCCGCTCTCCCTCCATATCTCACAAAACAACCATTCATTCTTCATTGACTTCACTAAGGAATACTTCATTCCTTGATAACAATATACTTTTATGAATTTCTTGTTATTTGTCCTTTATTTTTACTAACTTGCCACATCACTTGTTATTACTTTAATTTTTCCACAATACACTATATGCTTGTATAGAATAGAAAAAATTAATCCTATAGCAATATGTTCCCTTGTATTTTTATACATTAAAGATGAATAAATATATGTCATTATTGCACCGAATTGTCTCCTTACTTTGCATCTTTTAATAATTTCTTGTACTTACATTAACTGCGAAGGAACACTGTGTTATTAACAATATTTTCTTTGCTTTTGCAAAATAAAATATCATATTTTTAAGATATAACCGTGATTATATTGTAAATTAAGTAAATTAAAACACCTCAAGGTCTAAAAATATTATATTATGAAACAAGACTTATAGTTTCATGCATTTTTCTTGGATGATTTTCTCGAGCAATGCCATATACAGTCATGAATAAGAAAAGGCCGCTAATAATATTCTACCAGAATAATAAGTGATAATACGGTAAAAATTTAAAGAATTTTTGACCAAGAAATAAATATAAAATCTGTTAAAATAATTCTTAAGGTCATCTATTGAAAAGTACGATTATTCCGAATTACACCATCTACAAAAAGTATGTAATAGTAATGATTCAACACTCATTTATTTATAATTACTAATATTTCTATTTAGGTAAGTTATGAGAAAACAAAGAAATACATCTATGGAAATGAATAAATAAAATGAAATTGAAAAATTCAAGAACAAGATATCGAAAATTCAAAAAATATGGTTCAAAACTTTCTGACACTTCTGAAAAGTTCCAAAATGTAATAACTACATATAAAAACAAAGAATTAAATATTTCATAACTATGCAAGTAAAGAAGGGAAAAAATTTATATTTTTGAAAGGACAGACGTAAATACAATGAATTTTATAACCAAATTCATAAATACAAATTCCAAAATAAGAGACCTAGAAATAGACAGAAAAATATAATAGTCCGTCAATCAATTAAAATAACCCTCATTATATATCACACAAAAAATTAAATATAAGAAAAAGCTCTGAAATTTTCATGTATAAATGTCAATAGTCAATTATCATATAATTTAAAAAAAATGGTAGGGACCCAGAAATGCTCAGTAGTAAGAAGGGCAAGTTCAAATTTTAAGCTGCTGCCCTCTAGCACCTGAGAAATCACTAAAGTCAACACTAATAAAGAGCAATCCTGACATATAGCTTGTCACAAAACACCGGATACAGAAAAAACTTCTACTCTTATTATCTGTTTTTTAGACTGCAGACCATTAAAAAAATTAAACTGCCACTGAGACCATGGAATAATAGGGACCATGGAATAATGGTAAATTTAGTTCATGAGTAGAGAAGGTTCATGGAGTGAAAAAAAGCATTTAAAAAGCACTCGTACAGTAAAAATAGTTGTCATCCTTTTTAAAATATTAAAATTGTTTGTAAATAGAATATTTACAAGTTACAAATTATTTCGTTTGCCCAAAAGGAAAATAAACAAGGTAGACTCGACGAAAACCCGTTATACAATATAGTAGGGTATATAAATAATTAAATAAAATATATTTCACAAATTGGATATGTCGTAAATTAGCAATAATTAAAAAATTAAAGAAGAATCGTCAAACATGTAGTTAATATCTCTAGAGATTTATTTACCCTGCAATAAAAACAACAGAGAAAAATAAATTGGAATGAAACTATTTTCTTATTAAAATCATTTTTCTTTGCCATAAATTAAAATGAATAATTACTTAAAATGAATAATACAAGGTAATAATTACATGATTTAACAAACCGGTAACATAGTGTCAGGGGAGATAATTAATGTGAAATATGGCCCTGATAAAAAACCAACATCCACCTTTTTTGTCAACTTGCTACCTAGACCTCAAAATAAGGCTTTTAAGGAGCTGAAATATATTTACCGTCAAGCTGTAATTATAGAAGACTCCAAGCAACGTAAAACCATAACCAAGCTAGTCGACCGACTTACAAAATAAATGCCTACAGAATAGCCACTTGGAACATTAACGGACTAGCCCCCAACGAACAAGAGGTTGAGCTTTTTATGACAGAACAGAAAATTGATATTCTCCTGGTTTCTGAGACACACTGTACCTGCAACTCAAGTATCAAATTCAAGGAACATTTATGTTACATGACCAATCACCCAGATGGCACTGGACATGGTGGAACGGCAGTCATAATTAACAAGAAAATCAAACATCACATAATGCCGGGTTATAAAACTCTGACTGACTGAACTCTGACCACTGACTGGGAATTACTCAGAGAGTACATTGATAGCTGTATACGACTTAATGTCCTGTTAAAAACTCAGGACAACATAGAAGAGGCTACTAAGTATATTACAACACTTGTTCAGGAAGCTTGTTGGATCCATACTCCGGTGCAAAAAACAAAAGAAAAGCATATCAATTACCCGTTAAATATCAAAACCGCCCTACTCAACAAACGAAGACTCCGTCAAATTTGGCATCAGAGTAAGCTCTCCGCGGACAAAACTGCATTTAACACAGCATCCAGAGACCTGAAAGACATTTTACACAAATGGAACAATAAAACCTTGGCAGATCAACTAGAATCCTTGACAGCCTCAGCTTCGACTAACTATTCACTATGGAAATTTACTAAAAATTACAATAGACCCCATAATGTCAAGCCCCCACTCAAAATAGCGGATGGATGGGAGCGAACACCACAGGAGAAGGTGGATGCTTTTGCTCAGCACTTAGAAAAAGTTTTTTCACCAAATCCAGGCATGGATGTACAAAATGAGACATTGATTAATAATGTGTTACAACAAGATTTCCAAATGTCACCATCTCCACACCCTATTACAGTAAGGGAAGTCTGGAGAGTCATTTCTAATCTACATGACAAAAAAGCTCCCGGATATGACCTCATTACCAAAGAAATACTAAAGCAGCTACCTAGAAAAACTATAGTGCTTCTGACTTCACTATTTAACGCCATACTGAGAACCTAGTACTTACCGACATTATGGAAACTATCCCGTGTGATTATGGTATACAAGATGGGTAAACCACCCAATGAAGTATCCTCATATGGAACTATAAGTCTTTTGCCAATCCTTTCAAAGGTCTTTGAAAAACTCTTGATGTGCAGAATGCTACCAATCCTGGATAGTGTAAAAGTCATCCCGGACCATCAATTCGGCTTTAGACAAGACCACTCTACCACTGAACAAGTCCACAGGGTCTGTGGTAAAATAAGAAAATGCTTGGAAGAAAAACTGTACTGTTCTTCCGCATTCCTGGACATTCTACAGGCGTTCGATAGTAACGCCTGTTGAATATCACAAGGGGTTACTATATAAGATAAAAATCAACTTACCTCATCAGTACTTCTCTCTAATTCAATCCTATCTGTCGGGAAGAATCTTTCAAGTAAAGGACGCGGATGTGACGTCTGGGCTTTTCGAAGCAACTGCCGGAGTCCCGCAGGGATCAGTCCTGGGGCCTATTTTGTATACAATATTTACTGCAGACTTACCTCAGCTTGAAAGTATTACTACAGCAACATTTGCTGATGACACAGCGATAGTAGCAAGCCATGCTGACCCTGCCATGGCATCACACATGCAACAAGAGGGCCTTGATGAAATAACCACGTGGCTACGGAGATGGCGGATACAGGCGAGTGCAAGCAAATCTGTCCATGTTACGTTCACACTACGTAAAGGTAACTGTCCTGAAGTTCATCTTGAGAATACCACACTACCTCACCAAGATAATGTAAGATACCTGGGGCTACATTTTGATCGCCGTCTGACGTGGAAACAACATATTAAGACAAAGAGAAATGAACTTAATATCCGTTATAAGAACCTACACTGGATCATGGGAGGAAACAGCAAGCTGAGTATTGCCAACAAACTTTTAAAATATAAAGCCATCCTAAAGCCAGTGTGGCTTTATGGAATTCAACTCTGGGGTAGCACTTGTAAATCAAACATAAGCATAATACAGAGGATGCAGAATGCTATCTTGCGCTCAATTATTGGTGTTCCTTAGTTTGTCACGAATGCTGAAATACATAAAGAACTGAAAATGGATACCATCATGGAGGAAATCCAAAGATTAACCAAAAAATACCATGAGAGACTGGAAAACCATCCTAACAAGCTGGCTACAGAGCTAAAAACTAGAAATTATACAAAGAGGTTAAAAGGGAAAGACATCTTATAGCCCTGTGGGGTTCAGTAAAGACTACGGAGTAGATGACTCATTGCAGTCACGCTCGACCTGTCAATGGATTCACTCAAAACATCCACTTATAGTATGACTACTGATTGCAGATTGTTGAAAGAATAAGAAAAAAAAATGATTAAACAAGGAATTGAGTATAAAAAGGAATATAAATAGTGAAGATAAAGGAAAACCAAAAATATTGATAGACAGCAGGTGCAACTGCGATAGCATAAATGAACCCAGAAATAAAATCCATTCTGGATAGCGGATCAATCCTGGATGGAAATAATCAGAAAAATAGTGAAAATTTTTTAATAATATGATGACATGTAATTAAAAAAGTTATGTGTTTTTAAAATAACTTTACACATACAAAAACAATAAATTAAACAACATACAAAGTAACAATAATAGCCAATGCTGAGTCGAACCTAGGTATTTTCAAAGCATGTTAAAAACAGATATTGAATTTACCATTAGTTAAAATAAAATTGACAAATTACTCACCATTCAACTAACTCTGCGCAGTTTATTCTATAATATATATATATATATATATGATAATGGAAAGTACGAATCGATTAACTTCATTTTAAATAATTACAAAAATTTGTTAAAGTAAAATTAACCGGAAAAATTGGACAGGTTTTCATAAAAGTGTACCATGGTATACATAAGTGTGAATTTCCCAGACGGAAACCGTGAAAATAAAAATAATAAGAAAAAAACTGCTACTTCTGTTCAAGAAATACCGCAAGTAGAGTAAAAATTATACGAGCAAAAAAACATATGGCATATGCATGCACTTTGTTGGTTGAAGTAAATGTTTCAACTCATTAGAGCAGAACCTAATTTAGAAATCACTTAATCAACTAGATGTGACTTCAAAACGTGTTTGTAAATTTTATGACTCGAATCGATCTAAAAAAGGAAGTATCAAACTATTCTAAAAGAAAAGTTTTGGACAGGAACAGAACCAATACTGGAGTATCACAAAATCGTGAAAAAAATCAATAGAAACAGAAATCAAGAGAAAACTCTTCGAAGCAAAAACCCTCCTATCTTTAACAGGCAGATGTCAAATATTTGGTATTTTAAACCATGACGTAACTTTTACTGAAGCATAAAACATGCTTGAAATATTTAAAAATATACTACGTGTGAAAGAACTTGGTATTAGAAATGGCTAAGGAATTAACCAAGCACTCATGCACACTTATATTACAAGTAATTTTATACATCTGGTTACAAGATTGGATCAATAAGTATTGTATGAAGTATTTTAAAATATTTTGAGTGAATATTTCCTCGTTGGCACTTTAATTTTATAATTTTTTACTACATTTTTCATAAATTTGAAATTGTAAATGCCATCACAGCTTATAAAATCCACATCTACTAATTTATTTCCGAATATCCGTTTTTGTTTTTAAGTATCCTGGGACAAAAGTACATAAATTATATAAAATACATAAATAGTAAAACAGACTTAAATTATTGTGTAAACACTAAACGTACTAAAATTAACCGAAATTTAAATAACAAACGTAAAAACAATATATATATATATATATATATATATATAAATATATATATATATATATACATATATATATATATATATATATATATATATATATATATATATATTTATATATATATATATATATATATATATATATATATATATATATATAATATAATATATATATATATATATATATATATATATATATATATATAACTGTTGAAAAATAAGACTACAGTGAAAAAAAAATTATTGCTTCGATCATGAAATTTCTTTACGTTATTATGGTCACCGTCAAATAAAAATGGACAGAAAATAATATTTCTCATTTCGCGTGACAGTTAGTGCAATATATAATAATTAAACAATAAATCTATGGTACATATATATCCTGGTGAATCATAAGTCTATGCATAAGATTTTTGCGATGTTAAAATATATCAAAACATATCGTAACATTACAAAATATTTGTTGCTAGTAGTGTACAATAAAGGCAGTATTTATATCCGTAGTCTCATCAGCGTTAATTAACACAACGTTGCATACCGTTGACATGACATATCTTAAGTTTTGAATCAAAAGGCATAGTGTCCTTTACCTCACCTGGAAAAATGGTGTAAATTTATGTTTTGAATTTTCTCGGATCAATTATTCTATGGAAATCGAAGGACTGGATTGTATTTTCCGTACAATTTTTCGGTTCAGTTTTTTTTTCCAAAACTGAAACAATGCTCTGTTCTCGATCATGTTTTTAAACGGTAATTTATTAGTTTTATCAATATTCAAGGTTATTTTCACGTGATAGTAAGATCCAAAATTTATAATAAAATTATTGAAAGTAATTTTTTTTAAATTTACCATAACGTCGTTTTATACTGACTCAGTTTTTTTAGACAAATCGCTCGAGTCGCTTTAATTTAAATAAAATTAAAAATGTTTAAGTTTATTAAAAGTGTTTTGAAATAAAATCAAAAGTGTTACAACGTTTACATATAACTGTAATGCTAATTCTATAATTTTTAAGAGCGATTTTTACCAAAAGTAAAAGGTATATAATTTCTTTTTTCAAAATTATAATGTAAAAGCATTTTACATTGACTTTGTTTTTAAGATAAATCGCTCCACGCGTTTTTTAAAATAAAAACGTTAATTATAACGTTGTGTTAATTGTCCAATTTTCGAGAGCGATTTTTATCAAAATTAACTTTAAATAATTTTTAAATTTTAATGTAAGTTAAATATTTATAGTTTGAATAACATCAACAAATTCAAAGAATTTTATGCGACCACTACCTTAACATCTTCTTTGCTTTGCGCCTCTCTATATATCAAATTATGCAACTATTTTGGTCTTCATGATTGTTTATTTGAAACATCTGATGATGAGTTAAGATGGGACTTAAAATATTTAGATGGCAAGATGCGCCTTGACATTCGATTATCTTCGTATATTGACGGGTTTTTCCGACTTAATTCCCCATTCGTTGTATTGTCAGCTTTTCCGAGTTAATTCGATCAGCTTGGTGTCTTTTCTGCCTTTCAGTCAGCTTCGCGTCTTGATGGTTCTTTCCGACTTATTTCGGTCAGCTCGTTTATAACGCAGTATTGCATTAAACTGTATGAAAACGTTAAAAGAACATAGCCTAAGTTATATTTATACCCTTAGACTAATAAGCCGTTGTTGGAGTTCTTTAAATTTTTGACATATACGACTAAGCTTATTCTTTTAAATAAAACTATTTTGGAATATAAATTAATTCTGGCAATATTTTTCGATAGATGGCGCTATACTAATGCATGGTCCAAATATATCTTCGAGCTACTTTTTTTTTTAAACTTTAAAAAAAATTACACATATATGGTTGGGTTCGTCCGGGATTTGAACCCGGGATTTCTCCCACCTAAATTAAAATCATACCCCTAGACCAAAAAGCCGTTAATTCGGTTCTTACAATTTTAAATATGCATGCACATTAAACCACGTTTGATTTATTACCATTAACGGATGGTAATAAATTAAAGGTGATTTAAGTTATTTGTTAATGGTAGTTATTTTGCTGCAAAGTATCTACACCGTTTACCAGGTTAGGACCTGATGAGAGTTCTGGAGATGAACAATGTAACTCTTTAACACATGGCAGTAAATTATTTGTGATTCAAGATATTTTGCAAAATAACTATACCATCGACTCGGTTAAGGCCTGATGATGAGTTCTGTAGTTAAATAATGTAACTCCTGAACGGATGGTCGCAAAACAAGCGTGATTCAATAAACATTGGTAGTAGTTACTTTCTGAAATAAACTGCACCATCGACCAGCTCAAAGTGTAATGATGAGTTCCAAAAAGAAACAATGTTATTCCTTAACACATGGATGTAACATGAATGTACCTACTACCAAATTAATTTTCAAAATGATATAATTTTAAAATAATAATATAAGTTTTAAGTTGTGATTGAGACTTACTAAGCTCGAATTCCCGATCCGTATATCTGACGACATACTGACTGTCGTATATATCGAACATTTTCTCAACGTCTCCTTGATATTTGATAACTGTTTCAAAATATTTCCTTTGGTGCAAATCTTCTTTTGTTATACTCCGCCTTTAATTTAGAAATTGTTTCATTTAATGTGAAGAAAAAAATCATTAAAAAACCTCGTCAAAAAGAAAGAAAATGTCTGCATCAATATTATATTTGTTTAGATATATGTATATATATATATATATATATATATATATATATATATATATCATATTTGTTTACAAGTATATATATATATATATATACATATTTATTTATTTATATATATATATATATATGTATACACATACATATAATATATATAAATTGTGGCGTTTTATGTATATTATTTTTTTAAATATGTGTGATATAACGACTTCCGCCGAACTTCAGAATATCCACCGAACAGGTCTAATGCTGAATTAACTTTATGGAGACTATTATACTCGTAATTGTTAACACAGCGGTATAGCTACCAGCGACCACGATAATATCTACTTCCTCCATTAACTCCATATTTGTCTATTATTGACCATCGTAATTAGTCTGTCACATAATCCAAGAATGAATTCTGAACCTTAGTTTTGGATCCTATAAGTAAATAAAATGGAAACTTTAGCCAATATTCTATTTCTAAGAGTCAGGCATAAAGAAAAATATGAAGACCATCATAATGCCATTCAAGTGTCCGTCCGCGTGCCATTTGTCTCAGAAACCGTACTACAATCGCTTTTTACATACGTTTACATTTAACACGATTTAAACCCTATTACATTCTAGATACATATATTTAACACAATTGAAACTTACGTTTTTACGTAAATACATGCATCGTTTCGATAGATTTATGCTGTGAAGTGTGATAACGCGTTAATTAAAATATAAATTCGGGATGCAGCCAAATCTTGTCATACCACTGCAAATAACTTTCATTTCGTTCATAGCAACTACAAGATAAAGTCTATATATATATATATATATATATATATATATATATATATATATATATATTTATATATATATGTATATGTATATATGTATATATATATATATGTATGTATATGTATATATATATATATATATATATATATATATATATATATATTTATTACAGTATTCTTGACTTTGTTTTCCGTTTGTCGGTCTGCCATAACCCTGAGTATCAAGTTGAAGTTTATATCAAATACTTAGGCCATCACAGCACTAATAACTTAAAGCAATATTACAACAAATTATTGGCAACCATTAAATTAAAACCTTCCGTGAAAATTTTCAAATTGATTTATTTAACTAAAAGTATTTCCATAATATAAAGAAAAATTTAACAAACTCTTGAATAACCAGCGCTTAGGTTGGTGCTAATAGAAGGAAAAGCCATCAGAAATAAAAATGGAATTAAATAATATTAATACTTCACACAATTCATAAAAACTTGATGTCTATTGGGTAATGAATATCATGCCATCAAATTCTGTTAGGTGGCTCAAATACAACGATTGTTCTCAATAAATGAACTTACCGCAAATTATATTCAGAGTACATGGGCGTAAGTAACTCTCCACATCGAATTTTGGGTCTGCAGCCCTAATCCTTAGCTTTTACTCTGTTCGCCTAATACATCTATGAAATTATCCAAAATATTTTGACCAAATTTGATCCTATTATTTTTCTGTGCTGTCTCCACATTGCCAATGCAAAATGATTGAAAATGATCTGCATGGCATTTATAACTAAACGTTTCTCTGAAAAATTGTACGCGGTAAGAACAGATTATTTTTATTCATTTTGTATATCTTTCCATTCTGTGAAACTAATGAATTTATATCAAACATGATTTCTTTCGAGTTTCAATCTTTATTTCTACATATCTGTCATAAAACACAGACCAAATAATAATTGGGCTAATTTTTTTCAAAACGCCTCAGCAATATCACTAATTTAACGCAATTGTATAGAATTAAATAGTATTTATTTTAGAAGGGGATTTCATAATGTACGAATCTTAGTTGTCCCAAAATCTCATGATTCACAGTTAATGTGTAAGTTTCTATACAATACACTAAGTAGTTAAAACAAGTGAAATCAAACTCTACAATACTTGTGATAGACGATCCTGGAAATAAAGGAAGAAAAGATTTATTGAGGTAACTTACAGAAATTAAATAATATTTTAAAATGCGTCGATAGATTTCTATCGACACGACTTGTTTGGGTAGGCATAAGTCATTAGCTTTCTTAATTAAGTTAAGTTTTAAAAATAATACTATTAAACATCCTATTTTTAACTAGCAAAAACTTTTTATTGCGTTTAGATTTTTAGAAAACAGCACGTCATTCACGCATAACAGTGCGTTAAAATAAGTAATTATTTTAGAGCTCTGACTGGAAAAATATATTAAATATCTTAGTTCTCCTAGTAAACCATTTTTCAACTATGTATTGCCAAATTTATAAGCATTAGCCTTTTCTGAACATGTACTTCGAGACGAGAATATCGATATCAGCAGATTCTGAGAAAAAAACGAATGCACAGAGGTTGATGGAGTTAAAAGTATTACGTTTACTATATTTATATAGATGCATGACCTATAAACATTACTATAAAGTAAATAGTCCATCATTTTAATTATCCATCGTTCATCGAACGAAATCAACTACGATACTGTAGAAAAAAGTACTCGAATACTTTCACTGATAACGTTAATACGAGCAAATGTCTGTAACATGTTTAATATCTCAGAGTATTCCAGAAGGAATTTTTAGAAGATTGCGTATTAAATATCACCTATTAATTCTATCATTGCAATCACAACTTGGTTGAAAATTACATGGTCAATTTAAAATTCTTAAACATATATGTTCAATGTTAAATATAGTTATTTAGGTTCTTATGTTTAATGTGAAAAATAAACTCATCGTACAAAAATTAATGGAAAACCGATTCAATATACGAGTATATGTTTATTAGCTAAATAAATCGCCATCGCACGTCGTTAACTGTAATATTTAAAAAAAACATTCATGTTAAAATTAGTGGCCATATGAGATGGTGAAAATTATTTATATTTTAATGTAAGAGTCAAATTATGCCATCGTGTCTACAAATACTTAATTTCTTTTTTAGAGTATAGACTTATAGTCTTGCGTGAAATATTAAGCAAATATGTTTTTCTATTATTTCTTAATAAAAATAACGATGATACACTGAACATAGTTTGAGACAAGAAACATTGGGATCGATTTTGAAAGATATATTAGGACAAAATAGAACATGCTGCATGACATTATTTTTAAAGATAGGATCCAAAGATTTCAATATCGTGCACAAGAAAATCAACCCAACTTTAAACTGAAATATTTTCTTTTTTGTCGTTATTTCGCTTTAGGTTTGTCTTACTTGTTTGTCATTTGGTTAAAATGTATGTCTGGTGCTGAAATAACTCAGTCATAATCCTGTGGTATGCACCGGATGAACGGACATGACAAAATTTTAAGAGTGTCTATTTATTACGTAATCATAATGACGACAAGACAAGCAATAACTTCTGCTATTAACAACAGTGCCAAAGATAATTACAAATCAGATAATAGCTTATATTTATTTATATGTAATTTTTTAAACTTATTCGAACTAAATCAATAAAAAAAATGTTAACTAATCAAAATCCATTTTGTTACCTCAGGACATTATTTTAGTGCGGGCTTATCTTTTTTTTTCGCAAAAACTTTGTTTTCGTATTAATTACTATTGGATTAAACATTAACTTAGTGATATTTTGTCTACCTTCACCTTAACAAAAATTTAGTGCTAAAACGGAGGGCTCAATACTAAAAAAAAATGCAAAGATTATATTCAATCACATAATATATACGCTTAAACGTTTTAAGTAATTTTACATATAGGATATAAATATATATATATATATATATATATATATATATATACATACATACAAGGATATAAATACAAGAGGATAAAGTACCTTCTCGTTGAAAGAAATTAAAATCAGTTTGGTGTAAAAATCTAAAGCAAAACGAACGTAAATTATTACTTTGTTATATCTTACCCTGTTGTAAAGCTGTTTTGGATTAGTTCAGTCCGTTTGCGAACTTATATTAATTAGACCTAAGCAATTTTAATGCCAGTATCGTCTACATCGAATGAGCAATGTGGCCTCTAATTTGAACTTTTATTATGGAGAAACAACTAATTTCACATTTGTTTATTTACAACTTTTGTTTAAACAATATAACAAGTTTACTTGTTATTAATGTGTATATATATATATAATTGAGAATAAATATTGTATTATTAATTTTCTTAAATCTCGGTTTTTATATGCTATAAAACAATGACATAAAAAAGGTGGTCCTACTCAACACTCAAAACTGAATACAGATTCGAAATTATATGTTGAGTATCTTCACTAGTAATATAATATAACTACATTAAAACTGACAGCCTCGCAAAAAAAATTATCTAACTATTCACATCGATTATTGATATAGACTAGCTAACTTGTGTTCCAACCAGTGCTATTAATTCATTTACATATATGTTAGTTTAAAATAAAATGTGTACGTAGGGTTTAAAAAATGCAACGAAAAGTAATGAATTAAAGTAAAGGCTTGTAGTAACAATGTTTGATACATAACAAAATATGAGTAGAAATTACAGTTATACCTATTCACAGTAATCTAACAAATAATTTGAGGAAATACACAGAGAAAATCACACATTATATTGACTTTTGATTTTCATCAGTGAATATTTAAAACTTCCGGGTACATCGGTACCTAGAAATTGCAAACATCGTTGACACTATTTTTAAAACGTAGTTTTAAATAGAAATAATTTCGAAAAATATACCGAGAGCTATTCATAAAGTTTAGAAGATTTATCAGAAATCATCAAAGTCTTTTATCAAAAAGGACTAACTAAAAATGTAAGTGGTGTTTTAAATTTTTTTTGTCTCAATGTATAATATTGTGTATTTAGATGACAATGACTCTTTGCATGATCGATACATTAAATATACTTTAAAAATAATCAAATATTGTATAAAATTTAAATAAAGTTTTAAATTTAAATAATTTTGAATAATATAATGATTATAAGATAATTAGAGAAAAGAAAATATTAAAAAACGTGTATACAAGAGAAAAAAGAAGACGCACATTATATGTCAATACCATAAAAGTACTGCCAGACTTTTTGTATAAAGAAAAGAAATTAATTTGTATTCGTTTCAGATATTTATTGGCAAGAGATTACTATATAAATATTGAGAATTGTTGTCTTTCTCCTCTTCTATTCTTCTTTATAATTTAAATACGCCTGAGTATCAATAATAATAAATAGTTCAAATCACTTACTTTAATGATGATCTGGTGTCTGTTGGCTTTTTAAAATCCTCTTCTGTGCATGCTTCCAGAGTTTTTTCTTTGTATGTAAAAATATCATGCCATATATTTTAACAGATACATATAAATCTTAGAAAAAACAGATTTGTATATTATTTGATTGATTATTCCCACATTTGAATGTTTACGTTCCAATGCGCTTGATTATAATGCCTGTCGAAGAGGCATACACTCGGCCAGATGACATTTACAGTAAAAATTAGAAGCATGTATGAAATTTTTCATGGATGTAGAGCTAATACCAATACAATTTTAATCATGAAGTTTCGACCCGTAATTCTGCATATTGCACCATTTACCTTCGAACTATCGAGCTATCGATAATGGTCATATTTACCATCGCTTCGAGCTATTTTGACATCCCCAAAACTCAGCTCCAGAGAGTGTTAAAAAACTTGATTTAATGACTTGTTTACTTGTCTTTTGCTTTGGTATGTGACATAATCTTTAAAATTATTAGAATTTTCTCTTTGCAAGTGTGGTTATTAGAGCGATAAATATAGGAAAATTATATATCGTGATCAAGTTCGATATTCCGATATACATATGTTACATTCAATAAATCTGGAAGTAAAGCTATAGCCGAATCATCTACGCTTCTCTAGTAAAACTGCAAGAAGTTGACTGCTTTTATTTCACTTCGTTTTGCCACTAATTTTTTAAAGAGAAAATTGGCTTTTGCTACTTTGACACTACTAAAGGGATGAGTATAAATGATTTGATGTTTAGTTATGTTAGACTAAATATTTTATTGTTTATAAGATTCCATATTTTAGTCGTCTTATTATTTATATTTATTTCGTCATCCTATTATTTATATATTTATTTATACAGGCAATAAATTAGTTAATGGTAATAGTGCACTAAAATTATTATTATCAAATAATAAAATTTACGATATAAGTTATTTTAAATTGTAAAAAAATGGTTGAGATTGACGCACAAACTTCTATGCATCAATTTTATACGTTTAGAAAAAATTATAACGCCACAGTTGAAATGACACATAAACAATATGTTAGACTTTCATCATAAAAATAATTAAAAGCAGTAATATTTTTGGTAGAAGCCAGAAAGTTAAAAAACCTGTCCAACTGGTCCCCATATAGCTCAGCAAGCCAAAGCCATGGTACGAAGAAAACTAGCAAAAGTGAAATATTTATTTACATACAGACGTCATCGTTACCCATAACATATCCGGCTTTAAAATTTGACGCAAATAACGTACAGTACAGTCAGCCGCATAGAAGTAAAATCCGTTCTTTAAATTATCTACATATTTTAATTCGTGGTGATTGGGTTTTCACCCTAATTTTTTTTATATTTTTTTGTTGCCACGTTAATTTTTTTTGACGTTCAATCTCACTGCACATTTTGTACTGTGTAGGGTAATGGTATTTATTTAGTTTAAGAGTGACCAATAAAAACTGGTATTTAATAATAATTTATAAACAAAATATTAATTAAAAATTCGAAAAAGTCATACTGTTATCTAATATTTGTTATTAAAATCCATTAGACAGTATCATTCGATTGCTTTTTTTTCAACGATTAATGTCTCCTCTTTCTTGAAGTATGAATTTCCCTAGAGTTTTGTATATATATATATATATATATATATATATATATATATATATATATATATATTTATATTAATCTTTTCAAATAATTACAATAATGTATACGTATTTTATTGGAAACGTGTGAAATGCAAACATGCATAATTTACCATTGTTTTTCTATTTCATGGTTTGGTTAAGCATTCCGATAAAAAAATGTTAACTGAGAATGTTATAATTTAACTCAATTTATTTCATAACAAATTACATACAAATAGGTAGAATATATTTCAATAAACAATAATAGCTAATCATTATAATTAAAATACAACTACGAATAACCATTTTAAGAAATCATGAGAAACTGTCCAAAAACTTATTCCATATTCAAAGGATGGGATGTCCTTTCACATTACGGCAGTGTTAACACACTTCTGACGTCATGTTTTAGTAGACACTATAAGATAATAAAACAATAAACAAAATGTCAGTACAGCAACTGCTCACATGTACTGTATATTTATATAGAACATGTGACCATTTGAGAATGTGGGCTAACTTTAAGTCGCAGACAAAGGGACGCGATGAAGAAAATATATTGCGTTCAGAAAAATTATTTTCAAGGCTTGGAATTTATGATAAATGAGTCAGATGAAGTCAAAATGAATTCTTTAGATTAAACGTGGGGTACGTGTAAATGTACCTTATACGTATCCTGTGTTTCCTGTGGAGAGAAAAGTAAAGAAATGGCATTAATAATAGTTTTTTTTTATTATCATCGTAATCAGTTTCTATTAAAAATTTATAGAAATATGTGACTACGTATTTATAAACGTAGTTACCATTTTTACTACTAACGTTTCTTTTACATAAAACGACAAGACTTTATAACTTCCTGAATCAATCAATCCAAGGCGAACGACGAATATATTCATTCAGGACGTTCAGAAAAAGCATTTCATAAGTGACATCAGTATTGTATTACCTGTGATTAAAGTAAATAAAAAACATGCATAAATGATTTAGGTTTCTTTTAGATATCGTTATCACATATATCTAAAAGAAACCTAATCGGAGTGAGACTATTAATGATAATTAAATATTTAATTGTGAGGAAGCTTGTCTGCTATACTATAGATTTTTTTACAATTATAGAATAGGAACACAATAGAAGACAGTGGAATTCAGTTCAAATCGATCAACAAATTAATAAAAGACAGGATGCTGTAGGTTATGTGACAATAGTTTTCTTTACAGGATTCACAATGCAGCAGCTGTAAGAATTTTATGAATCAAAAATTCAAGATACTGATAAACAATTATTTGCATCTTTTAATATATGTCAAAACTCGCCTGATTAACAAGGTTATATTTTTGTTAAAGATTGTATATTTTGCAATTCAAAATTGTGAGAAGCCAGATTTCGGTTAATTTTTAATGAAAAAATTCGTCCTAATAATTTAAAAGAGTGTGTATTTCAGTATTAAAAAGGAGTTGCTATTGATTTTCAGATATGTTTTAGAGATGGTTTTAAATAAGAATTTATTCGTTAAATGATGATGGTAAATAAATTTCATTAATATAAAAATAAACCAACGTCTAATTAATTTAAATAGAATTAATGAAAATAAACCGGCGCGGAAACAGAATCAACCCTTACAGAACTTGTGTAATTTATAATTATTTCATCAGAGATAAACTCTGATATTATGTTTTTATATACGTATCTTCAGTAATTCGATCCAAGCTACTAACTGCAATATTTTAAAGATTCATTTAATTTTTCCAGATTGATCAGATATATAAATTCAATGAAATTTCCAAAGAAGTTCTTGAATATTTTAGTAGGGTGCGAAAATAAAGCCACACAGTGCTTTACCTATGCATGATCAGTACCATAATTAGCTGCTTGAGATATTCGTATTTTGATAGTAATGCAGATAATTATGTATATTTGTTTCCATATTTATTTATACAGATAAATTGATATTGCTTTCATAAGTAATTTTGATATAATTGTCCAGTAAAGGTAAATATTGTTAGACATAATTTTGTTTCTCGAATCGGTCATTATTTTATTTAGATTTCCAAGTTAATGACTATAATGAATACAATAAGGAAATCTGCAAAAAAGTGAATTCAACAAATGGCTGAGATTGCCAATAGCTTAAAATTTGAAAAAATTTGTAAAAATCAAGCAGAAATTTTCATCACTTTCAAATGTTCCTATAAAACTTTTTTATGAATACCGGTGGAAATACGTTTAAATAATAAAATATATGTACATTGTAATACTTGTTCAAAATTCAGACCTCAATTGAAAGTTTTAACAAAATGGGGAGATAATTTTTTGCTGTGGTTACGTATATATTTTTTATTTATTCTCAGCCCTACATGTTGTTGCTTGATACCATGTTACTGGCGTTTTTCTGAAATTGTGATTATCTGAAACATTGACACTGGTTATATTTTATTTTTTAATAATTTATTATACAAAATATTAATTATACAAAAGTAATAAATTCCTTGATTAGAAACATTGCAGTTTAAACATACGCGTCATGTGATGCATAATTCCAAATATATTTGCTTTAGAAAGTGGTAAGATCTGCACAATTTTTATAAGGACACGACAAATTAAAATATCATAAAAAAACTCAATTGTGTACTAGTAAATATCCATGTCATAAAAAAATTAATTTCGTTAAAAATTACACCTTCAGGATAAAAAAAAATAAAAATATAATGAGTAACGGCAGGATACAAATGGTGTGGAAAGGGCTGAAAAAAAATAAAAAGTAGGCTTTTTAATACTTATTATTTACACATTGTGTCACAATTGATGAAAAATAGCAATTTTGTTCTTCATAATTATGCCGTAACAATCAATATAAATGGCATTTATAAATATTTCTAGCTCTGTACTTTTCAATAAGCATTTTTGTTCATAAAAATTCAATAAACTTAAAATAACAAAAATACTTATGTATAACCAACAAGAGATGAAACACGTTTTAAATGTAATTAGTTCGTCCTACATTTATGAGGAACAACGACAATTTACAATAAAGCGATAGCTTTATAATAACAAAAATAACCGATTTTTAACGATAGCAAAAGAAAAAACTTCATATTTTTAAACAAATCCAAAAACAGACTTGTTTAAATATAACGATTATATCCATTATTATTAGTATAATTTCTACTATTGAATATATTTGGGGTTAATTTTGTAGAAATCCATTATTCACAATTAAATGAAATTAATTTTTCATTAGATTATTTTCATCATTTAAATAATCTTTGCTAATATCCCACCTGAAGATGTTGTAATACAACGAAACCTAGGTCGTGGTAAAGAAATTAAAGAAAGTAGAAATAATACTACATCACGTAGTTTCATTTAATTGTGAATAATTTCTACTATTTAGAAAAGTCTGATAATCATAGCATTCATGATAACATTCACAATAATTTGAACTCAGTCTCAATTTTAAATTGTTTTAAATATTTATATTTCTTCAAAAATTATTTGTAAAGATGCAGGCTTAGATCAATAATATAACATACCTATAAAAAGCAATGTATTTAAAAAAAATTTAATTTTCAGTAAAACAAAAACACAATTTTTCCGACTGTAATTAGTTACCACCAAAGTAACCACATAAAATTTAACAAAAATGGATTTGTAGACTTTTGCTTTAAATTATATTTATGGATCTATGGAAATAAATTTACATTACAATAGTATTTTAATTTATTGAAATTTAGTATTTAAGTCATTTATTAATTGAAAAATTTTCAATTGTATTAATTTTAGTGGTTTTTCTTTTTTTGACAAATTCTACTTTAGACTTTAGAATTTGTCGGTATACATTAAATACAATTTCCATCAGGCACTTTTCTTAGGTGTTACGTGAAAAATTATCTGCGTAATGTAAAATTATCTGCATATTGTCTGGGCAATGGGATATTTCTTCACTCTACCTTTTATCTTAAAAATCATGACAACGAACCAATTACCAGTTGAAATGAAAGTCTCGGACATGTGGTAAGTTCTAAAGTTTCCGAATTTTTGTTTCCTTTACCAATAATAGTATAACTAATATGAGTTCTACAGTCTATTACATTCGTGTGATTCGCACCAGCTTTTACGAAAATATTGCATTGAGATCGTCCGTAAAAATATGCCTTTTCAAGATGATCACTGATCTCAGACCTATTTGTAGTGTCAGCTTGAAAGTGTCTAAATGAGTTCCTTGCTAACATTATGTTCTACAATATAAGCAGCTGAACCTCCCATTGTTAATTCTTCGGCAAAAATTAATATTATCAATTTGGTTCTTTTCCCAAAAAGAAATAGACATCTCTTTGGTTTCTGATAAAATATAAAAATTTTGAACAACAAACGTTTTGATAATTTGCACTTTCTTTTGTGAAGGGAGTAGGAGGTTGCTACTCGTAAACATATCTTGACAGGAGGCTTGTTCTGGTTCGGTAAAGACAAATATCGCGCCTTAAAATCCGCACGCGCCTAAGTTCTTCTATCGTATAAAATTGTCTCATGAAGACATTTTTTTTAATTTGATATAAATTGTAACTTAAAATTTTACACTAGATATGACAATATTTTCAGGGTATATTTACTGGGAATTTTTGTAATATACTTCGCACTTTTACTTTTTCAATGAGCAGAGTGTTACTATAAGTTCCGGAGGTGATATATTCGTTAAATATAAAAAAAATTGGCATATCTAGATATAAACGTGAAATACTTTAATCAAACTCTTTTAATAAAACAAACAGCCATGGTTTTATAAATTTGCAATTGTTATTTTAGTGTTTGGAAAAATATCCTATTACTTGCTATATAGTTAAATTGGCAAGTATGCAAACGCTTGTTTTAATTTGTGATTATGAAAAATCCACGCATCTCATGAGTTATAAATTAATGTTATCGTATTTATGCCTCTATTATTTATATAAAATGTCTTTTATAATCTTATTTACCTGCAAGAAAAAAGCAAAATCAATTGCAGCACTTATTTCATAACAAAAAATAGATTGCAAAAAAACAATTAAATACAAATCACTGAAGAAATATAAATGTATTTAATTATTTTTCTTCGTAGAAAATTGTCTAAAATATGTGGTACGCGTATAAATGCGGTTTATTTAAAACTTACAAAATAGACATAATAATATACAATTATAAAATTTTCATTAGGAAAACTTTATCATAAGAAACAATGGTACAAAAAGATATTTATTAAATACACTTCGTAACCTACATGCAAAAATCGCACAGAATATATAAATCAGTTACATCAGAATTTGTAAAAACCGCCCATTTTTTGTTGTTTTCCTAAAGAAGTAAATAGTCAGTAAATTGAAAGAAGCAGATTCTAGTCTCAAGCTCCTAAAATATTTCAAATACTACGAAAATTTTAGGAGGCAATGAAGTGATATTATAAAAATATCTAATGTGAAAAAAATCACATTAAAATTCATGAAAAGGAAATCCGTTCCTTACATTAACCAAGTTATTATTTATAAACGATTTAGTAACGGAACAAGCCCATATATTTTGGAGCAAGTCAAAATAAAGGGTCACCACTTCTGAGACCAAAATATAAAATATAAATGTGGAAAAGAAACATGTTTTAAAATGGCGGATATAATTTCGAACCTAGAAAGTCGGTTAGACGTATTTTTTGGTCATTCCTTCATGATTTCAGAACTTAAAAATGACTTTAACATAAATAAGACAGTCATATACGGTTTAGTTGGAAACTATTTATAAAAATAATACCATGAAACCCAGTTAATGTATTTTAACAAATTTCATACTTGCATGAAAACGTCAAGTGTTATTTCATAATCTTCGTGATACGCACATATAATTCAAAAGTTGATCCAAAAATTTGTTAAAACCACGAGATATTGCAGACGCTATGATGCAGCTATACTTAATATTCATTCTAATCTCATATTAAAGTTCATTTACCAGGAAAATGTCATTTTCAATGATGCATATTTCCGATTCACCAAATAAGCAATATGGAATGTATCACTATTTTTGATCCTAACAAGTACATAAACTCGTAATGGATTTTTAAATCATAAATTATGGAATTAGAGTGAAGCAAGATGTGGTAAGAGTGCTTTAGATAACGCTGGTGGTGCATTGAAAAGAACTGCTAAGAAATAGTTAACTAAGCAGAAGACTTAGGAATCGTAGCACATGGTGGAAGTTTTTGGGGATTGAAAAATTCAATGTAGATGTTTTATGCGGAAATCCACTAATAACATCAACAAGAATACATTAGAATATATTAACTTTATATTATAATAATAACAATAATGATAACTTGTTATGTTTTACAGCATATTATTTTTTTGTTTTAAAATATAAGAATTGATGTTTCGTTGTGTTGGGAAAATATAACTTTTCTAATATAAGTTATGTTGTTATATTTGGGTCTCATTGCTATATATCTCAATGTAATATTGAGTGAAACAATTTTAATTAAAATATTTCATGTACCCTCTTAATTAAATATACTATTTTTTGTTTTTCAAGTTTAATAAATATTTAAGAAAAAAGACGTGAAAGTTAACTGAATATAGAGTGACAAATATTTACAATTGCTGTTTCTTATGATTGTTACAATACGAATATGGAGAAATGAATACTCTTTCCTTTTACCAGTCCTGACATTTTCTTCGAATAGCAAAAATTAACAGGCGCAACTTATATTTTACAGTTCTTATCAGACATTCCGGGTCTTTGCCGTTAGTAAATATATTTCTCTTTTTTGTATACCTGAAATAGTATATTGCTAATGAAAGTAATTTCATAATGACGTCACCGCTTATTAGTAAAAAAATGAGCATTTTTCCACTTTTTAAATATGTCATATCTTTATAAAAATTTGCACATTTTGCCACTTTTTCAGAAGCTAATATCTTTGGAACTATACATGACGTTATGTGTAAATTTAGATTAGAATATAATTTAATAAATTTAGAAATCCTTCTTTCAAAAAACAAAATTTTTGTTTTATATTTTTTGACGATGATAATTTTGGAGTTGGATATTTATTGGAATGCCGAGGGACGATTTCAAATGCTAAAAAGTGTAGTTATCTATCACATTATTAATTGTTATTTCTAGTACAACAACTCAAATAAAATACCAATTCTTTTAACTGTCTGTGATGATATCTGAGATATGAAAAGTACTCGGGAGTAGTCACTTCAATTGAATTTCTTACTGTATCTCTATTAATAATATCATAGCGTGACAAAACCAATTCGTGGAATTCCTCTGAAATATCACATATACTGTCCACTTTTTCTAGTCTTTTAAAATTTCTTACTTTGGCAGTTATAGACAATATTAATATTATAATATGAATCCAATAAATTATAAGAAGAAAGATAACAGGGCTAAAGTTTTAATTTGATGATTCATTTTGTGTCATTTTAGACATTTAATCGATTTAATGAAACGAAACCAATTGTTTGCTTTGACGTGTTAGTTAAATATATTACAGTCTCAGTAACTTTTATAATTAAAGGAAACTGTGTTTAAAGAAATTTTAAAAAAACTTTTTTAATTTTTTTTTTCTTCAGATATCAACCTTTTTGATCAGACTTTTTGTATTCCGTCACTTAATTTGGAGAAAAATACAAAAAATTACAAAAAATATATTGAAAATAATTTCTAGTATTGAAAAAGTAAAATGCAAATTGTCACGTTTTGTATGTGGCACAGACTTATTCTTTGAATTTCGGCTATACACGAACCCAGGTTTTGTAAATAAAACACGGAATATATCATGTCTTCAATTGCCGCCTAAATGTAAATTTTTTATTCGTTATTAAAATCTCATAATCAATATATATATTCTCAAATATTTTACCTTTCATTCTTTCTTACTAGTTCTCTTCAAGTTTCTTTTGCGACGTTACGAAGTGAATTCTGTGGTTGCTTGTATTCTACGACGTTTTCTTGAAATGTTTGTGCACGCCCGGAAATATTTTATCTACATAAAATACACGCCTAGTACTTAGAGTTGATTCGGCTGATAATATTTTAATCGAAATTTCAATAGACTGCTTGTTTTTCTCAATTAATTTAATTTAATAGTCATTTTTGATTGAGTTGAGAAAATAAATTCTCAATACGATGTTAAGCTTTTTTTAAATATATATGCAGTTGTAATTCTGAGATAAGTTCAACATTATTTATGATCCTTTTTTGTTTTATAAGAGATTTTGAAAAGGTCTCACATAAAAGGATGGAAAAATTTTAACGGATAAGGGCACAAAAATCTTGTGACAATTTTGATACCTAGTGATGATGAACAGTTCGACACTTCAACGATGAAGAGTTCTACTTTATGTTTGTTTGACTTTTTTAAAGAGTCCTTTGGTCATAAATAGTGTTCATTGTCTGATGGTGGAGCAGAAAGATGACGTTAAGGATTCTTTAGTAGAGAAAAGTGAACTCATCGAATTTGAACATGTTTTGTTTAACTTGATCTTAACCAAAATTATTAAATTGGCCACTAATAACATACAGGTAGATACAGGGCAAAGAAAAATTATCCTGTTAGTAGGAAAGTAGATAGGTAGGTAGGTAGTAGATAAGTATGTGCAGGTATATATAAAATACACAAAGCAATTAGGATATCAGTAGGCAATTAGGATATCAGCAGTTGTATAAATTTGCATAAATATGTATAACGACAAGAAACAACCAGGCCATTAAGAGGTAGGTGTATAAGTATGCAGATAATAATATAACCAAACTATTAGGAAGTAAGTATGTAAGAATGTACAAGTATACAAACAAGCATAAAACGACGAAGATATTAGTATGTAAATAGATAAGTATATACAGATATATAAAACACTGCTAGCACTGATTAAGTGGAAGAAAGTAGTGCCTATAATGAAGTCAAAAAGAAAAATGTTATTGACATGTACGCATTTATATAAATAAAAGAAAATACACACACACACACACACGTGTATGTATGTATAACACGCTTATAATTATATTAGATAAACGCACTAAATAGTACTAAATAATAAAAGTGCGTATTCGTAGTTAGAATTTTTTGACACAATATTTTTTTCCAAAAGCCACGTATTCCAGTTTTCAGTATAGATTATGTGTCCATCGTTGCAGTCATGAGGCAAAATTTGTGTGTTAATAAAAGCGCTGTTTGAATCCAAATATTATTTTGTATCTATTTCACAATTCTTTTTTTAATCTCTTAAACTTAAGCAATTGTCAGAAGAAGCCGCTACAACATTGACAATTATTCCACTAAAATTATTCAAGAAAATGTTCCAATCCCTAATGTGGATATGCACAATGTTTTTTCTTTAATTTTCATTCATCATTGATGAACGGTAGAAAAAAACCTCAAGAAGAAATTGAAAGTCGACTCCAAAAAATTATTAAAAATATCGATAAAGTATTACGAACTTGAAAAGAGTGATGGAGCAGACGAATCTTTATGGGTTCGTGTCTTCAAATGACAATGATTGGAGTATTTTCCGAATTTAGAAAATATTTTATTATAGTTGTGTTTTATTTTACTTGGTGAATTTTGATGAAATCGTTTTCATACATCATATATCATTCAATTATTTTTATAATAAGAACCGCACACATTTGAAAAAAAAACGGACTTCAACGATTCTATTTCACTAAAATTTTTAGTCAAAATGCTTAAAATTGTGTAATAAGTTGAAAAAAAAATTTTAGGCTCCTAAATTCATCCTAGTGACGTCTTGAGATGTGGAAGTATTTTTAATATTATTTTATTAAATTCATAAAATAACAGAAATACAGTGAATAGATATTTAGTGCAATATTAAGATTCAAAGTCGGCATTAAGCCAATGGCAAAACCTGCGAATGTGAAGATATTTTATAATTGCATAATAACAGATTAATTTACTTTTTATTTACAACAAGCAATTTCTAAATTTTTATTTTAAATATAGTTTAAATCACGCAATTGCAGTGACACAGTTAGGCGCGGAATATACTATATTTTGTAAATCGGCTTAAATTCATTCATAACAGTTACATTATAGCTGGTATTGGCCTGCCATTAACATGGTATACTTCCGCATATTTTTCAACCCTTGTATACACTTTATTTAAATTTATTTTCATTTATATATTTGCTGAATTTTATATTACAAACTTTTTATAATTACATTTAAATTATGCAAATGTGCTATTTAAATAATTAGAGATATAATTTACCCTTTGCCAAATTATATCTGACGTTCAGCATTTTTTCTATATTTTTTAAATAAAAAATTATCATATATATCTCTAATGACAATCTAGGAAGTACACAAGCCAAATCTGATTCATAAATAAGTTCTACACAGCATTTACATACATTATGGACTTATTGACCTGTATCTAAACGTAACTAGACAGTGGAAATATTTAATTGATATTTTATATGTTTACACATAAATACGTTCCAATTGCTCTTTGAAATCAATGAAAGTTATGCTTTGAAATTCACCTGGCTAAATGCCGGTAGTTACCACCAAAAAGTAGTACTACTCAAAATTATATCAGTTAAGTTACTATGAATTAGTCAAAAGCAGAAGGCTCAGGTAATTATTCCTTAAAATTTTGATTTCCTTCAGACAGTCATAAATAAAATGAAATAAGTTGTGCTAACGATGTAAAATAAATTACAACAATCATTCTTGCAACTTGTCGCTTCATATTGTTTGTTACAATGTTTTGATTCGCGAATAAATTCAATTGAGTTATTTTTCATATCTTTGGACATACTTGACAGTAACTCAATAATTTGTGTAGTACATTACATTCCAGGAAAATTAACATTTTAACTTTTCACCTTCCATTGCCATGTAACACTCGAATTGCTTTACATAGTAAACCATGACACACAGAGTCCTGAACAATAATATAATTTTCCTGCGATCCTATTTGATCCAACTTCCGTCTTGGAAATCTCAATTTTCTTTTCTTACATGCTTCTACTTTTCATTGAATTTTCAACTTAAACGTAAATTGACAAATATAAATATATTTCAATATCGTTCTCCATTTTATCTATATATTTAGAGAATTTAAGAAATTTAATAAATTTATCTCTTTTCGAGAGCAACCATAACTCCATGCCTTTGTTTCATGAAAAGTTCTAGTTTAAACGTCATCGGAACCGTCGGATCAGCGTATATTTTGAATTTTCTAAGAAGGTGAATCGCCGTGATCTTGAGCTGTATAATCCCTTGATATTTACCTGCCAATCAAAATTGCGTATATTAATAATTTTTGATATGTGTTCTCAGCGAAACTGAAAATTTAGTGATGTACCATATATATGGCATGTACAAGTATGATACAATTTTTTTTCTTTAGTTCATAAAGATAATATTTAAAATCATTAAAAACTACGAAAAAAAAATTTAAATTAGGTGCGCATAAAATTAACTGAAATTTCTATAAATAAATGTAAATTTTCTCCAATTGTTTACCATAAAAATTGTTGCATTGTTCTATTATTATGGATCTCTTAAAACAATGAATGTTTATAAAGTTTTTTATTAAATCTACTTTTTTCCATAAGGATTCCAGATAGTCACCAATATCAAACATTTTAAGTGAGGTTGTAATAAATATAGGTGTTTTATATAATTGAATAATAGTAATTACAAATACGTAACTGACAAATAGATTTAAGCAAAATTGTAGCAACGATTGAAAATCTATATCCACAAAGAAGAAGACGTATGAAATAGCACCAGAATCGGTGGTGGAAAGTTATGAAAGTATAACTTATATTAAAGTTCTTAGCTGACGTAATTAGAATTAAGTAACACTTAGGACGTAAAACCACTAAAGAATAGCCAACAAAAAATGTTATTGATAGTGACATTTTTAAATAATTTATTAAAATCTTTATTGGTTGGGACAAAACAAAACTTTTTTTAAGTTGTGAATCTCTGACTAACGTCAAAATAAAAAAAATAATTTTTACCATGACATTTACCATAACCAGAAAAAAAGAAATTGACAAAGAACTGCATAATAAAAACTTTTGCAATATTGGAACAACGTTCGTAATTTTACTCGAAACTAGAAAATAAAATTATCTTTCGACAGTTTCATTGGATGATTTGACGTTATATTTCTATTTTTTGTATTCCTATTATTCAGTTATATTTATCACGATGATTTATTTGTTCATTTCTTAATTTCCAGTTTCTTAATATTTGTTCCTGTTTCTTAATATGTCTTTATTGTACATTTCCTTGACATCGACTTTTATGGAGATTCTAATTGAAATTACAAACACTTTGTTCGTTATTTAACTAAGATTGAAAGATCGAAAACATATTTGTCTGGAGCTTATTATAGTATTTTGTTTCTAATTTTTGCTTGCTTTTAATATATATTAATTATCCTTACAATTGTTATTAAATATGGTTACCTATACAATTTCTAGCACCGTAACTAAAGGGTATGTAGGAACAGATGTGCCTTCTTGCCGCCGCTTCCTTATCCTCCCAACGTTCTGGTCTAAACTCCTCATGATCTTCTCCCCACACATTTGGATCATGGTGTAAACCCCAGACAGATATCAAGACGCCACTACCTGCAGGTAAAGTTACTTTCTCCGCTGAAAGTAAACATAAAAGCTAGAGGAGTTATCATATAATTTTGAGTACTACGGGAATAAAAGTAATCAAAATATTTTAATAGAATGGATAGCAAAAATACTAATTGATAATTCTGACCCGTTCGACTTCTCGTGTAGCAATACTTACCAATGCATATATAGAACTTCATCTTGCGGAAATGGTCATAAGTGAAACAACACAAATACATTTAATGTGGCAATTTTCTATCAAAGTTTCCACTACGAAGGATTGTACGATTATAAGTACGAACAAATTGAAAGTATTGATAACTTCCTTTCTATCGTATTGGTAGATACCAAGTTTCATTAAAATCGAAACAACTCATTGAAAACCATGCAAAATTGAACCTAAATTTAGTCAAATAAACTGTAAGTAAAGTTGAAAATTGATGACTTTTGTGAATGTCAGTAAAAATACGATTAAAACTGATTTTGTAGATGCTATGACAATTCGGAGGTCTTTGGTGATATTTTTGGATGATATATCTACTCTCAATATAAAATTGACACGAATTAAAAAGATTTCAAAAAGATTATGTTTTGCTGTCTATAATATATGCGCCGAACTAAATAATATACTGAACTCAAAAATAAATTTTATAATATTTGTTACAAATTACTACCTGTAGTAGATACAGCTCCACAAAAGAATATAAAATAAAAATAAATGAAATTGATTTTTCTTCGACCTTTTTTATTTCATCTTTCAAATACCCTACCTGTATTTCTCTGTAATCTCGTATTTGAAATGTTGATTTAATTTTCGAACTTTCCATAAATTTTAAAATTTACTTTGATTATACATAAGCACATGAATCCTATGGCAATCCATACAAATATTAACGCAATAAAGAAAAAAATATAATGTTTGTTATATCTTTAAACATGGATTCGTATCAAATTAAGAAAGGCAATGTTGATAATTATTTTTTCCTGTTTATGGACAGGGAGAAAAAAGACTATTCAAAGTATTAATTTTACGGAATGCGTCCACATAATAATTCAAATTATTTAATTTTCAGTTCTGAATAAAATTGAACTTTCTTTAAAACTCAAGAAATTATTTACTTACATATGGTTGTATCATTTTCTATCGCTCGGAGTATGACTGACGTTAAGGGGTAAATTCTGAACACTTCCTTAGTGACACAATCTAAATAAGGTAGATGCGTCAAATCCATCTTTTCGACATCTCTCGTGGAGTCACCGTAATAATGTTTGATTCTGAAAATAATTATTGTAAAAATAACATCAATAATATAATATTAAAAACTTCCTTTAAATTATTTTCATTTACTGAAATGATTTAACTATTGTTCAAAACATAAGTTCAAAATAATAATGTCTCCGTTAAATAATGTTATCATTTTAAATGTATTTTAATGGTAATAAATTAATTTTCGGGCTCTTTTTAAACTATTTTTTAAAACTTCTTATCAGTACGGTAATTTTTATTCCCTCCATGAAATTAAAATATAATTAGTAAACCATGTCGAGTAAATATTAGGACTTCTGAATACGAAATAATATAATTTTTTATACTTAAAAAGAACCTCGGAACCCGTTTTCATTTTAACTTGACGGTGGTATTAGTTGATTTATTTTCATATTCAATGTAATCTGTGTATTTGTATTGCATTGTAATGTGTCCAGCTCTTTAGATGTCTTATTATATCATAAGTTTTAACTAAAAAGTATAATAAGTAGGTAAATAAACAACAAATGCTTGAAACTATTACTGCCTTTAGCATCTACATTAACGACAGTATGTTTTGAATAATATATGAAAAAATCATACTCGTTATAAAGTTTCTCTTGAACTTTCTGGTGTTTTCCCAGTAAAGTTAAGAGTACACCAGCAGCTATGGCAGATGAAGCGTACCCAGCTTCTAGAGCACTATCGACTTCCGCTCGAAGATGAGAATTCGTGATAGTCTTTTCTTCATCGCACATTTTTAGTAGAAGCTCCAAATAGGGCAGTTGATTTGTCGATTTATCTAAAATTGAAATATTTATTGGTAATTCACGAGATAGAATCACGAAAAGGCATAGCTATTTATAAAATATTTCCTGAAATATGTCACTTTCTCACGTATTTCCTGCGCAATTAAAAAATATATTTAAAATAAGTCATTTTTATTTATTTCAAGTTATTTTTCGCTGTAAATAAATTATTTATTTGCAATTAATAAATAAAAAATAATACACACCTTCGTCGAAATCATGTGATTTTAGACGTTTCTTAAGCTCTTCTCGCTTAGTATTCATAATCTGGAAAATAAATAGTATTTAACATCCAGTAAACACAAATTTATCATTAACTATAAATAATTTCTAAAAATAATATAATGATTTAAAAAGATAATACAATGATTGAATTAAGACTAGGAATTTGGAAATATCACATTATAATTGTTTTTATCCTCCGTATTCCATATGTGCCATCGTCACTAGAGATTTTATACATTAATATTATTAAAGCTACCTTCAGTAGCGATAGAAAAATATTAATTATATTATCACTTATGAAAATAAAACCACTTATGAAAATAAATGTGTGTCAAAAAATGCACAAAGTATGATATCTTTATCTCTCGCACTTTTTGTTCCAAATTGACTGAAGTAATTTAATTTGGGATATTTAATCAAACGCTAGTGTCAAGAATTACTCAAATTTTTATGACGCATGGTTGAAAAATTAGAGATTGAACCTGTTGCAAGTCACTTTAAAAACTTTATTAATATTAAATTATTAAGTAAACCCTTAGCTTCACATCCTAACTCAAGTAGATACGCAAAAATATTTGGTCCCCATTGTAAATACGCGGAGATAAAATAAAAACATTGTTGTTAATGTTCACACAAAAGTTGAAAAATTTGAAAATACATCACAGAACTCCTTAACAATTAAAAATATAGATACTGCGATTAAGTTTAAATGATATTATAACAGTAAACAAAATGTAGAATGATTTAAAAAAAAATTAAAAATTATTTAAAAACCTCTCCCATCGAATGTATCACTCACGTGTATGTATGTGGGTGTGCAAGTAAGTGAAAGAGAAAAAGAGGCATCGACTCGGCACTGATTGCAAAAATCTTTAGTAGTGCCAGTACTTTGTATATTTATTTATGTTCGAAAATGTTCCCTTAGTAGTTCTAAAGTTCTAAGTTACCTCAAAAGTTCCAAGTAAATACTCGTATTTTCATTATTTTATACTTTTCAGTGCATTTCTTATTCGATGGTTATTTGAAGTCCATTCAATTTTTAACCGACTAAAGCAATAGGTCATCTTTCCAGCATTTATCAATTTATTTGGAAAATTCTTTTTTATTTAGAAGGACGTACTTCCTTTACGATATACTAGTAATTCCTTAACACTGAACATCACAGCATGATCGAGCTTCAATGATATAAGTCTACAATCCGGTAATGGAAATAAAAAATAATCCATATAATTCCTTAATACTGAACATCACAGCGTGGTAGAGCTTCAATGATATAGATCTAATGATAATCTAATAAGACACGACTACGTGTGGCTTAAATCTGCCCTTTAGGAAAATCATGTCACAATCATTTTTTCCGAAAGATGATGACAGAAAGTCTTCATTGATGAGGAATAAATTCATCCAGTTTGGACTCGTTTTATTTACCTCAACGTAAGCAAGAAAATAATAAAATAAATAGTCATCCACTTGGCACCGATAACAATAATAACTAACAGTAGCAGTATTTTGCATATTTATTTATGTTCAGAAACGATATTGCGTCCCAAGAGTTTCAACTAAGCATTTATATTATTTTATACTTTTCTATGTTCTTCCTAGATGATTTTTATCTGAGGTTAGTTCAATTTTATTATAATAAGTTTGTTTCTTAAACAGTTGTTTTTATAAAACTCAGCATGATCTGATATGAGGATCAAATCATTGTTCCCCAACCTACTATTAGCTTCTTGCCGACCAAGTCAAGCTTCTGAAAGGTACATTTTAGAATTAAGGCACATAAATAGTTTTGCAGAAATATATTTGTTTATTTTACGACTACTAATATAGGAGATTGATCTCCACAAAAAAGAGATAATTCGGCTCTGTATCTAGTTTTCGTTAAGTTTGTATTTTATGAGCACTATTTTTAGGTCTCATCCCTCAATCTACTTAACGCTTTTTGGTAGTCAACGTGAAATTCAGATGATTCACATTGAAAGTTTGAAGATTTGAGGCACTTATTGGTGTTGAAACATGTACGTATACGTGTGCGAGTGTGTGTGTGTGTGTGCGTGTGTGTATGTACATGTCGCGCCATCTATTAACACGTTGCATTACAAACATTTTATTGTCGAACAAAGACATCGAATTTCATGCTTCATGTAAAATTTTATTTCTCGTGTGAAAAATAACTTATTTATCACTTCGCTACACAAAATATGCACACACCGAATTTGACAGTAATCCATTGCTTAGTTGCGTACTTATTAGGTAATCCCTACTATACCCTTATATATTAAATATGCCCCAAAAACCAACATTAAGGAAAACGGGACGACAAGTAAACCATTACTGGCCAAATGACAAAATCTTACACTAGTAAAAACGTTTTGGTTTTCAAGATGTCGAAACTTCTTTAATATTTCAGAAAATCACTGTTGAGAATCACTGGACTAAACAAGTGATCAATGAACAGAAATTATGGGACATCGTGAGAATGACTGGCCAAAAAAAATATATATAAAAAACTAGTTTAAAAAAGTTGAAATAAATTTACCTCATAACTAAATGAGTGCATAGTTTTTAAATTTCTTCTCTCTCGTGTCCCAAAACTGCTCAGCTGAAATATAAATTCCGGATGAAGCCACGCCCTAAATGCTCTTGCAAATATTAAATTTGTATGGTCTTGAATTGCTTCTAAAAATGTCGAATGCTTGTCAGTCTGCATATTGTAACCTCTAAGACTGAGAGATGTATCTGAAAACGAATCATAATCGTATGAAAACTATAAAGATAAACGGTTTAAAATATATAAAAATGAATATAAACAATGAATATTTGATTTATTTAAATAAAAATAAATTAACTTGTTACTATTATGTGGAAGGTTTAAATGTAAATAGTCAAATACCTGTAAAATAATAACAATAATATGATGATACGCTGTTAACACCTAGACGTGTGTATCTACAATTTCAAAGTAAGTAGAGAGTATGAGGTGTGAGTGATACCAAATGAAGAATGTACCGGTGAAAAATTTCAGTCTTTTTCTGCTATTTATTTTCTATATTGTTCTCTAAATAAACTGACATTCCACGTTATAAGGACATAAACTAGAAGAATTTGAATTAATCCATAAAAAATATCAAGAAAAACTATGCAAAAATGAAATTATTAACTCCCAATTTGCAAAGATATGGCAGTGATATTCTAAATACGATATATCAAAAAACTTCGGTAAAATGTAACGTAAATTACGCCTAAATTATGCCTAAATAATTCTCTTTGAATGTTCCTAATGTGGACAATATATATGCACCATTACATCATCACCTTTATGTCACCGTGATGGGATATATTATGCTAGAATTAAATGTTTGTATACTTACTGCATATTACTGAAACTGCAGCCTTATTAAGATAATCTTCAACATCAACAATTCCTTTGCCCACGAGAAGATTCAGCCTTTCCGTTAGTATTGTGATTTGTTCATTAATAGCATTAAAATAAGTATCTATTACTCGAGTACTAAATGCTGGATTGAAAGCTTTTCTATTTTGTTTCCACTTATTTGCTGGAATTAAAAAAAATATATTTTTTTTTGACTATAATTATTATATTTAATTCCAAAAAGCAAACACAGCTAAGAATGGTTTAAATGTTCGATGAAATGACTCCTGTTTTTCATCTTAAACATTTATCAAAGAAACTTCTGGTCTGTACTAAAATGGAATGATTAAGCGTATGATAATGAACAAAACAAATTTACGTATTTACAATCCAAAAACCTACCATCGATTATTTTTCAGTTCTAATTTCTTATTATTAACTACGACAATAACCGAAGAATGGAACTACATATAAGAAATAAAAAAAATAATTACTTCTTTAAATCGGCTAAACGTAGATTTATGGTATTATTTTAAATAATTTTGAAAAGTAACTTAAAAGGAATGGGTTTTTTATAAAAAAAATTATTAATAAGAAATCATGTTTTACCATTTAAAAAAATTCTCACGGTTAATATAAAGATTTACTTAATTTATCATCAAAGACTGAAGCCAAAAAAAGTATAATTTCGACAAATTCTATAAAACTAAAACTGACAGAAAGAAATATACCTGGTATCTTTAATATCCCTACAGAAATATCTATAAAACGTAAGGGATATTGTGCATAGCGATTTGTCTTTTCATAACCCAGAAATATCAAAATTTATCTTTTCAAAATTCCCAATTATATAGATACCTTTATAGAGATAGCTTCGTTTGACATTTTAAAAATCATTTAGAAATCTCCATTAACATTGTGTCAACTTTTCAAGAAAATTGAGGTCAAAGGACATGAAACATGGCGTTCCCCAAAAATTTCATTTCCTTTAGTTTCGAGGTCGACAGAGATTGGTATAAAAATGACAATGTTTTTAATTCTCTATCAAAAAGACCCCACACATTTTATTTCGTAAAATAAATTGTTACCGTTGTAGAGTGCAGAGAAACTGGTCATTGAATTACTATGCTTACATTTCTACACCACCTAAGAAGTTGAACGCAAGGCGTGTTTTTAGAAATTCCCGGTACGTAAAAAAACGTAAAAATATAAAGTCTTAGTGAATATTTTAAATAATGACACTACAATAGAATAAAAATGTAAGTCTTGCTAATAATTAAAATTCTATTCTGTTCGATCTATTATAGCGATTGCAATTTCCACAAGCAGTGGAACATTGCAAATCCTTTGTATTATCGCCTTCATAGGGTTCCGTAACCAAAGGAACCTTTATAATTTCGTCAAATTGGTGTCTCCGTTCACATACCACTGCATCATAACTCTTTCAATTTAATTCTGATCCTAATTAAAAGTTTGAGGGATGGAGATATTTTTTTAATTTAAAAAGAACGAATGGAATGTGATATAAAAGTATCTTTTAAAATTAATTCTAAAATATTTTTTGATATGGTGTATTCTTCGTATCTGCTATGAATCTCCTAAGTGTGAATTATTATGTGTCTTTTTAACCTTTTATCTACGTACATGGAGATTGTGAAAAAATAATGACTACTTCTTATTATTTATTAACAAAGAAAAATTATAAGACGCGGCCAACGCGGCCAACAACAAAATGAATTGTTTCTCTTACGCTTGTGAAATATACAATAGGCAATATTTTCACTCATTGGGAAAAACATGTAGCTGGGTATGGAACCCTTTTAGTGTAAGTTCAAATTTAACAAGTTTATTATTAATTTATAATATTTACCGATATAATATCAATCGAATTTATATCAGTCTTTACATAAAACTCATTGATATCTTCAGTTATGTCAGTGGGAAGAATTAAACATTATTCACCGTTGCAATGTCCACAAGCAGTGGAGCAATGCAATCCACTTCTTCGGCATTCAACATGTCCACCACAACCGTATCGGGACCATTCCGTTTCATGGAATTGTTTCCGATGTCGTGAGAAATTAGATTCAAGTGGAAAACCATCATTTTACTTGCCCAATATGAAGCGGGAATAATCATGATTCGGTATAAAACAAGAAATTTTCTTCTAGCGCAGATACTATTTTCATCCAACTAATAAAAAAGAACCATTGTAGCGCCCACCAGTTGGAATACAAATGATCAAAACACTTGTTGTTTTATTTCTCACTAGCAGATATTACATTTTAATCAACACGAATTTCTATCCGTCACTAATCAAATATATACTTTTTTACAGCATTTCTGAGGGCTTAATTGACTCATTTAAGATATTTTTCTTCTTTTTCACTTTTTTGTTAACAAAAAAGTGTACAATTTTTCCTAATTCAATCAGCCAGTTTTTTTCTTTTACGAGAAGATTGTTACATACTTCCAATCGCCTGATTTCTCACAGCCCTTACACGCTACTGTGATCTATTTCTCATTTATTCTTAATGAAAAAATATGTAAATTATCAAAATAATATTAATTAAGTATTAAACATTGAATATATCCCTCGCTTCTATCGACACGAGAATTTTTTAATCTTTGTAAACCACGGTCAATCTGTCACTGTTTAGAAACGATTTATCGCATAAAAAATATTTATCAGGCATGACGAATTCATTATCATGCTAAACTAAAAATACAACACTTACGCGTTTTATGTTCAGTTTACTCTAACATGTATGCAGGTAGCTCAACATCGACTTGGATGTGTTGCAACTGCACATCTGCTATTTCAGGTTGTTTGTATTGTGCATGAGAGGTCGTGTTGGGGATATAAATGAATGAGTCATCTCAAATAACTAAACCGGTTGGTTATGGGAAAATATGCGTTGTATTTTTTGTAGAGAATTGACCTCTGTCGGCATTTGAGCAGACACGATATCAATGGGGTATTTTTATACGTTTTTGTAAACATCACAAGGAAGTTCTATACAAAAGTTAACCTGGCTGTAAATTTTGTTGGAAATTGGTCATTATTGGGTTATTATTGAGGCTCAAAACCTTGATATTTATTATTGTCGCTTATTCGGTTTGTCCATTTGAATATTTCATTGTACCGGTATAAAAGTAAAACTCAAAACGTAGCAAATAATACATGAGCCAAATTTACGACTTAAAACTATGGCTTATGATGGTGCGATAGTATAATATATATAAGTGAAATATTATAGTGTTTTCGGTTTTTGTTTAAATTTTGAATACTTGTAGAAAATGAATGGCGCAATAAATACATTTATGTAAATAACACACAATGCTTTGCATGAACGTGCATTCGTTTAGATCAGCTTAAAGAATCATAGATAATTTAAACGGTCGAATGTTATTATCAGAAAATGTTGTTTGCATTTTTTTAACAATTTCTAATAAACAATTACAAATTTCTAGTTTATATAAGATTAATGACGGTTAAAAAGTACCATTTTCGACTACTAATCCCTCGCCGGCCCACTTGGCTCCAAAGCGGTACATACTGTCTTTCTGGAGACAGTTTGTAAGTATAATTTCTACAGCTGCTGGATCTGTTATCACTGAAAAGACAACAACAATCGGAATACAATACATCAGAAACCAATAGCAAATAATTCTTTAAATTTTCACAATTATTTTGTAATTTATTTAATTATTATTCATTCTTAGCAGACATTCAACATTCAAAACATGCTATGCATAACCACTTGGTGAATCATACTGTTAGTTTGACTCCCATGTTAAGATTATTAGGCTACCCAATATCTTTCTAAAACTCATCGTAGAGCAGGATTGTTAAAAAATGTGAGAAAAAATATTTTCACGACATAGCTTATTTCAACTGTAATCACTGTTTTTGCGTTTTGCTAATAAAACCTTCATAATTTTTTAATTGTCATACTGAATATCATTTTACATAAATTAATATATATATATATATATATATATATATATATATATATATATATATATATATATATATATATATAGTATTTTATCGCAAATATGTAGAATATTTATACATAAGTCGCGTAAACCATTAAAAACAAATTGTTTCATGTTGCGAATAAAGTTTTTAGGAATAACATATCTATAAAAATGTTGTGATCATTATATTTTTATTTACATTAATAATACATTTTTACACATTTTTATATAATGTCTAACGAATGTACCAAAGTCTGTAGCAATATATTTAGACAGCTTGTAATTACAAAATAATGACATAACAACACCGTTTACATGTCATATAACAATAATTTTGTGAGTTTATAATATTTTTCTAACATATTTCTAGATAAGTTATTTTTCGATTTAGTTGCGTCCGCCATATTAAACTGCTCAAAATGAAGTGGAAATTTAGGTGAATCTAATATTGTTATAAAAATTTTAATGTACTAAGAAAATGACTTGTATTTAGTTAAGGATTTCTATACCAAAGTAAATTTCGTTCATGCCGTGACACATAGCGGTTTCTTGTGTTAAAGAAATAAAATGAATAACTTACTTGTATATAAATATGGACCCAACCACAGTTTCATAATTCCTCCATTTTCAATTGTCTTTCTACCGAAAATGTTAACAGAATCGTAAGCATCTAGAAAGAAAACATAAACATATTAATTTTTAAAGGCCCCTTTCAAGTACTTTGAAACGTTTTTATCCCCTGAAACGTTCTTTAAGTTCATTTTCGTTTTTAAGGTACCCAAATCCTATTTCGCTTATTTATAACTCTCTAATAATAATCCATTCATAAATTTTAATCTTATTATGTATTTGGCATATTTGCTTTGATCTTTGTTTTTTTATTATCTTTGCTAATTTTCTTAGTCTTTTGACGTTAGAATTTAAAGTGATTTTAATGAAAATGTCATTACACTTTAAATCAATTTTTTTATGTTTAGGATATTTTAGTCATTTACCAAAATCTCAATGAAATCTAAGCAAAAAAGTATTGTTTTGTCAACTTAACACTAAAACCACTATTCCTTAGTACTGGTCATTTATATTAGAGAAAAAAATTGTTCATTTATATCAGAAAAAAATTATTTCATTAACACCAATATTTAATACGACAGACGAGTGGCTTCCTTTTCCATCTTTGCCTTTCAATTTCGAAGCATTTCATGTAATTTTGAAATATGACATAGACAGTGGGTATATCTTAGATTACAAAAAAGGTGAAAAGTGATAAATATACAACATCAAATAAATGCAAATGGTAAAAATTTTAAATGAACCAATCCAAAAAGTTTGTAGTTATTTAAAAATGTTTTTGTATATATATATATATGTATATATATATATATATATATATATATATATATATATACATATATATATATATATATATACATGTGTGTGTGTGTGTGTGTGTATGTATGTGTATATAATTTTAATATCTTTGATATTATTTCCAGCATGAGTGAAACATTCGCACGCGCTGCTATCATTTAGTGTACTTTAAAATAACTATCGGTACACACACCGCCATGCTGCGGGCAGAGGAGTAATATGTTAAAGAGGCCATTATCAAGTTCCTACGTTGAGATCGTGACGCAGTTATATTTTAAATTAACTAATTGACAACATTATAATTTTATGTCCATGTTATTAAAGTAAACGTAAAGCGCTTTGGTGTAGTTTTTTGTACAAAAACCATGGACTTTGAATTCAAAATTTACTTTACCAATATTTTTTCCTGTTGTTATTTTTGCCTTTTAACACAAATTCGTTACATGACGTCATGTTAATAAATATGATTTTTCTCCTGTACGATCAAAGTAAACGTTACGGAAAAAAATGGGATCTTACCAACAAAATACTAATTCTATAAAAGCAGTGTTTTAGTATATGAACTGGATAACATATTTGAGTCAATGACAAACATGTGACGCTGTGATTGAAGAAAATGATTGATTAAGATGATCCGAACCTAATGTAATTTTTCATACAAAAACCTTTACATGATGTTATATAAAGTTTATATCCATAAAGCGTAGTTTATACCAAGTAATTTCTATACATTTATGATAACGTAAATTACTTTTTCATATCATAGTGGAAGTCTAGCGAGTTCATTACGCTCACGTCTATGAGAAAGGCTTTATTTACCACAGTTTTGGAATAGATATTTTATATGTCTATAATTTTTCTCAAGAAAATATAACTACAGACAACGTGATTTGCTTAGATATGAGTGTGTCATGTGTGTGTTTATATAGATAATAAATGTATTCCGTTTCGACTGCGTCATGCAGCATACATTTATTTTTTATAGGTCATTTAATTTCATTTAATCAGGTGATGTTTAAATATTCCCAAAATACACGGATTGTAACCATTATTGGATCAATTGACATTTAATACTTCACGATTATCGTGTAAAAATAAATACAAAGTTAAGTATCGTCATAGCTTCAATAAAAGAAAATGTTTAGAAATTTACTTAACTTTTTTATACGTCAAATGTTAGATTTATGAAAACACTTGCTAACTGTTGAAATAATTTTATTAATTTTTAAACTATTAATGGCGGTTCAAGTTAACTTTGTTACAATGCAAAAAATTAGGCTTTGTCTAAAATTGTTATAAATTACGGAGATAATTTGAATTAAAATATTAGACCAGTATGCTATTGAACAGATTCACAGATTTGCAATTTCTTTATTTCTTTGTTCCTTTGTGTTCTAATCTTCGCAATTCAAATCTTACAGATTAATCATGTTTCTTATTATATTGTGTTCTAATGTGTTCTAATCGTCCTTTGTGTTCTAATCTTCGCAATTCAAATCTTACAGATTAATCATGTCTCTTATTATATTGTGTTCTAATCTTCCTTTGTGTTCTAATCTTCGCAATTCAAATCTTACAGATTAATCATGTCTCTTATTATATTTATAGTCATTTGCCTACAAATATATTTTTATTAATTATTTCCATTCTGTCGTAATTTTTGAACGAACGATTTACTATTAAATGTTTCTCTATATATCACTTGAAATAGTTGTTTTTAATACTTAATATCTCATAGCTGTATTTAATGCACGTGTCATGTATTATTTATAATTAATATATCTTTTCTAATTTTTACACAAACTTAAATATTTATGTACGTAGGATATTACTTTCTTACGGGAATACAAATTAACCTAATACCCAAGAATCTCAGTCATTGTACTTCATTCTAATTTATATCATTTTTCCGTATAAGTGATGTACAACTAAATTAAAATAAAAAAATAGAATGATATCGTACATTTAAAACAATATTTTTGAAAATTAACGTAAATAAAATTAATGACGAGTTTGGGTTAATTAAACTGTAATTATTTCATAAGTTTATTTTACGACAAATATCATATTGTGATATACTTAAGCACGTTTTAAATTTTTAAGCTTGTTTTCAAGTACGTAACATATAAAACATATGTATTACGTCACATACGAGAGTTTTAGTTCCACATTTGTACAGTCAATACTCACCTCCAGAATTCCCAAGGAAACGATGTCCGTAGCCCAATAGAGGCAAGCAAGAGTCGATCCAACGGTCCCACTTAGCGTGAGGTATTTCTGCCGCCAGCTGGTAAAATTTTCTATTATCGTAGCAATACTTCGCTATTATTAGAATAATAATGAAAGCGGCTAATAACAGTGCTAACATGTTGAAGGCTGAAAATTTTGAAAATTATTTTTTACCTATTATTTTCTAAGTTTTTCCTAATTTACCTTATCGTTAAAATTCAAAAATTGGTGAGATATTGTTTATTTCTTCATTGCTTACTGATATATAGAGATATATACGTTCATTACAATTAACATGAACCGAGAATATGTCTAGACACAAGTTATCTCTTCTGATTACTGTACTTTCTGTAGCAACAGTTTTGGTATTGTAATCACCCTACGATTTTTTGGATAATCCTTATGTAGTTTTGCTTAAAATCTCATAAAAAATTTAATGAAGGAATTGAATCAGTATGGAACTAAATATTGTACGTAAAACAGTATGCGCTTTCTCAAAATAAATTTTTTGTATATGCAGGTACACTGGTAGGTAACTGGTTTCTTGAATATATCTGGAAACCAGTTTACCTGAAAAACGGGTTCCTAGTAGTAATTATTCTCATCTATGAGAAGTTTTTGCATCTTATCCCATTATTGAGATATTTTATTTCAACGCTAACGCAAGGGTTAAGCGTAGTACCAAGGATGCGCACTGAGTGCTACGCGATGTATCAAAGCTACGCTGTAAACACATTGAAATTTTGGGAGATACGAGCATTATTTCGTAGAAAGGAAAACGATTGCACTAGTAATTTAGTATTTTCTGCAATCTTTTTCTGATTTCGATAATGAAACATTTAAATGTGATTACGATAATGAAACATTTAAATGTGATTACGATAATGAAACATTTAAATGTGATTACGATAATGAAACATTTAAATGTGTTTACGATAATGAAACATTTAAATGTGATTACGATAATGAAACATTTAAATTATAAATGAGAAAAAAGTATTTTGTTGTTATGAAAATTACAAATATTTTGCTGCTTAAAAGTGTCATAGTAAGAAATAAATTGTTTCCACGTAATAAAGGCCCGGATCAAAAAATATTCTTATTTTATAATTTTAAAAGCAATTTGAAAAATAATTCTTATTCTTCTAATCAACCAAGGCCGTGTGTAAGAGCTTCCTCTTTGTTATTTTTATATGTATGCACCTTTTATTCGTATGTGATCATTATGATCACCTACATATAAAAAAAATCAGTGCTTTAGAAAGAAATGACTTAAGTTTTTAAAATTATATTTCGTAATATTATATAGATTTTAAATAAAACCAAATATACGAAGATTTATGTGTATGGTCAAGTTTCGTATCTCATTTTCAAGCATGTATCATCTTTTTACACAATGTTTTAAAATTGTAATATGACATTATGTTAAATTTAATCACAACATCTTGTGAATCAATTTAAATACAAACTCAAAATATAAATACAAACTCTAAATAATTACATCACTTATGACAAGTACGTCAAGGAGCAAACGTCAATCATATGATGCCGTAAGAAAAAAATTATGGCGGTGTCATTCCCGATCGCGGCCTCCAAATTTTTCTTGATAGCTATTTCGCGGTCATTATGTATTTAATTCATTAAAAATCTATATCGTTACTTCAATAATAATCAAATATTTTTTTTTTAAGTTATGTGTGAGGAATATTAAGTTTTTCTTTCAATTTTTTTATGAATTCTACGGGTAATTTATATTTCTATGATAAATAAAGTTTATATTTCTATGATAAATATTGGCACGAGAGTTCAATTTTCAATTCAACATATATCTTATCATGAACTACCTACAGGTAAAGTAATTTGTTCTATTTTTTTTTAATTTCGTCACCTTACAACTTAGTATTTTATCCTTGCTTCTGTTTAAGAAATGCTTCCTTGCAAAAAAGAATTCGCTTGGCAAATATTTTTAGTTTGATATTTTTATGAAATAACCTCTTTGTGGCCTTTGAAATTGTACGAAGCTAACTTTAGTAAAAGTTTTCTTTAAATAAATGAAGAAAAACAGTGAAAAGTCATATTTTAATAAAGTGCGTTTTTTTCTATTATCGCATCGAGTTTGAAAAAAATGTCGTGATAGCAATGAGAACAATTCAATATTCTGAAATTACCTGGAATCACCGAGCGGTTAAAAGTTTATCTGCTCCGCACAAATAAATACGCAGGCTGTGCCAGTTTCCTATACACTTTTTTTCTAATGGAATATTTTCAATTTAAATACATTTCATCACACCGTCCTGCTTTGCCATTTATTATTATGCATAAACTGGTAATATTTAACAAATTCAATAAAATCTTGAAATATATTAATTTTAATGAGTTAATCTAAAAACTGATATGGATGATTCATTGTTTCTTATAAGATCCCTATCTATTCAAGAGATTAAGTTAAAAAAAATTAAATGTAGTTTTAAATTTGAAAGACCCACCATTTACACGAATTACAAAAAAAGTCCCTTCAATTTTACAATTTATATACGTACACACTTTGCTATAATATTATTATTTAGCTAAATATTAATTACGTCTCTGTATGTTGTATCCCTATTTCCAAAATTTCCTTCAAATGTGTCTAAAAATGTACATTTTGTGTGGCTGCGGCAGACGGACGTATGAACATGGCAAAGGACGGATGTACATGATATAACTATTCTAAAAGGGACGTAATGGCAAAAAAAAGTTTAAAATATAATTTCAAAAGGCATGCAAAAAGCTAATACTTTTAAAGTCAAAAACTAAAATTATAATTTTACATAATGGCCATACTTGAAAAAAACAAGCTCGATATTTTATCGTCTATTTCATTTTTCAGTCTTAATTATTTTTAACGGTTATAATGTCATCCTATCCCCCTGTTTTTCTGTATGTCATAGCCATTTTTATCGGCGACTGTTGACATTATATTGGTGAATTTTTTGGATCGTTGGTGGCTTTTATGAACCGCTACACAATGCAAATTAAAATTATGAAAAAATATAATATTAGGGGTTGCACTCCATACATGTAACTAAGAGAAAAAAATCCAGTGTACATAGGCGTGTGGAGTATAATTAGATCGATTTTACATTTCTGCAGAGGTTCCAAAATAATTTTTTTATTCAAGTCGATAGTTGGTGAGATATGCGTATATAAATCTTATGAAGCGTCTCTTTCCTTTAACTTTTCAAATAACGTGCGTAAATTCTGAAAAAAAATAAGGTTAATCGTAAAATGACCTTAATTTTTTTTCAAAATTAAGGTCATTTTGGTAAAGCAGTCAAAAAAGCACATTTATTAAAGTCTATTTCTATTATCTATTCGTCTATTTCTATTAACATTGTCGAGTTCGGAAAAGTTTTAACCATTGTTGTTAGTTAATTTTCTTACAGTATAAAAGTAATAATACTTTTCATATGAATACATGGCAGAATAACAATAAAAACTATTTAGAGCTTTAAAATCTCCTCCAAGTACTGAAACCTGAATTGTACGTCTATTTTGCGCAATGAAATATACGAACGACACTATTTTCCTATACCTTTTATTTAACGAACATTTATATATATATATATATATATATATATATATATATACATATATATATATATATATATATATATATATATATATAAGAATATAGAAGGACGGCACGTTGAAATGTAATAATTTTTAACAAATTCGCTAAAAATCTATATTGACATATTAACTGTATGACTTAAATGTAAAACCCGTAGATACACGGAAGATGCACCGTTTCCCCTAACTTCGTTGTCCGTTTACGCGATTAAGGTGGAAAAAATAAAAATGTGAATCAAAACACTACAATTAAATTCAGCTGATTTTTTTGTAAAAATCTAAATATGTAAAATAGATAAAACATATTTCGATAGATGACAATAACTAATAATTTCAACTGTCATTGACTGCTTTATGTAGGTACACATGAATACACAAACTTATTAGGAAATGTGATTTAATCTAATTGTAAACAAAATAATCATTATTTCAAATTTTATCAACAAGACAGTCAGTTTAAAGAATTGACATTAAAAGTAATGAATAAGCAAGATATTTAAGAATATAACTTCAACAATATTACAATTGACTTCTGAGGTACTACTCTGTACAAAATATACAGGTAAAAAAATTTAAAAAAATAAACAACGTGTTTTGACAATGCACTAGCAATATAATAGAGACCGGATATTATCTGATTCACGTTAAACGGAGTTTATTGATATTCATCAAGTTAATATTATTTTTAATTAACTACAATTTTTAATTAAAAATGTTATCATTGCTAAACGTGACAAATAAAATCTAATAAAAAAATTAATTACCTTTTTTTTAATTTTTTCACAAACACAAAATTACATATATACCGATTTAACCATTTATATACAACTGTCACAAAAGTTAATTTTCTAAGGAACTTATCAAAAACTTGTTCGGCACATACTCATCTTACACGTACTTTGTTACTAAGCAGCTCCTATCCGATTTCAATCTTTTATATGCGTAGAGACGTAAGATTCGTTGGATATTATAAGGAAATAAATTAACGAAAAAATAACAACATACCGGTGCAGAATTGATGATACAAGGAAATCGGTCAAGCACCAACCCCGGCAAATGATATACAATTTAACCATATAATAATTTACAATTGAAATAGTTCTAATCAGATTAGAGTGTTTAGAGTGTCCTCAGATTTTCCAAATTCTTTACTGAAAAATTAGAAGGATAATATTCACATTTGAAGTATAGTATCTTGCATGCAAGATTTAAAAAATTGATAATGGTAAATGGAATTTACCACTTAAAAAAAATGTTCCCGCTTTACATACTTTTATTTTGCTACATACAGATTCACATTTCTATATTAAGTATAAATCTACGTGAACAGATGCAAAAATGTATAAATTTTGAAGCTGTGGCAGGTGCATGAATGAACAGTTGTTTCACAATAAAACTCTAAAAAGTATTTAATAAGGAAAGTCAGGCTACGGTAACTATGAATATCAAATATAATATAAAGCGCGATACAAAATAAGAGAAAATGACGAAGCTTCGTACGCTATTAAACAATAATGTTCAGAGTTTAGGTTTGAAAGGGGTATTGTCGTCTTTTGGGACCAAAAAATAATCATGATGAATATTAATGTGTGGCCTTTCCAGAGACCAAATCTCCAAAGACGGAAATGCATGCTAGTTTGGGTTTATTTAAAAACTTTAAGAAAAATATAATGCCAAGTACACTACATATATCGGCAGGAGTGACAGCAAGATCTATAAAGCAGTTGTTGTAACCAAAATATGTGGAGACTTTCAATAAGTGATCCATTCATTTGTTCCAAAACGAAGTAAACAGAGGATTAACCGTTGGATAACCGCACGTGTTTGATATGACCAAAAAAGCTAGAACGAATAAAAGAAAACTGAACAAGGCACTCCAGAGTATCGCGATTAAGACGAGAAAAATCAACTGTAGGGCTATGAGAGCTGATAAAATGCACGAAATGAATTTGTATCATCATCAGTAATTACTTCATTGATAACTCAAACACCAGTGGATCGATTTAAATAAGTAATAGCCTTTTTTATTCCAAATTTAATTCTCTATCGTTTGAAGCAATATAAAAACGATATTGCAATATAAAGTAAAAGAATCTAAGAAAAATTCTTAAATAATAGCCATTTTTTATGTCTACACTATATATAATAACGGCATCTCAGAAAAAATTAGCTAAACAACAAAACAAACTTAGAGGATCGCTTTCAAGACTCAAAACTGGATACTTTTAAAAAAAAATTATGTCGTGTAATATCAGTAGTAATATAGCAAAACTCTGCTAAAATTATACTACTACCATTCACCCTAAAAAGTTATATATTCCAGTTAAGTAATATTCTAGCTATTTAATCATCAATAATTCAGTTATATATATATATATATATATATATATATATATATACATATATGTATATATATATATATATATATATATATGTATATATATATATATACATATATATATATATATATATATATATATATATATATATATATATATATATGTAATGAAAAGTAATTCGAATGAGTCAAACTGAAAGCTCGTAGTACTAATGGTTGATATATAACAAAACGTGAACATATATTACAATCATAAATACTTATAGAAATCTAAGAAGTAATTTCGATTTTACTTCTTAATGAAACTGTTTGATCGCTTTTCGTTTCAAATTGTCAAATGTCTGATAAAGGTAAATTATTGTGTACATAATGAATGGATAAATATCGAATATTCTTCTGAATATAAGGAACATAAATGGATGAATATTAGGCAGAAGAATAGGGAACAAAAGAAATATTTAGAATAAAACAGTGAACTTGAAGTAATTACAGAGAAGACAATATGTTATAACCGTATATATAAGAGAAGAAAGAAGACTTCCAACATAAGCAATTATTAAAAAATACAATGAGAATTAATGTATAAGGCAGAGAAAGAAATTTATATTTTTTGAGACATTTAAAAGAAACCATAAGATATTATGGGGTAAATATTCTTATTCTTCTGTAAAATTCAGATAGCGCTGAGTGCCAAGATATGCTTAAGCGAATCAAAAATAATATAAAAGTTGTTTTCTTTAAGAGTTCCTTTTTTATATATTATAACATTATGTAGTACATTTTAATAAATACAAATCAATCATTACAAAAAAGACAGAGTTTATCTTATTCGGTTGCTTGGTTGATAGTTCCAAGATTTGAATATTTACTTTCCGATGCTCAAGATTAAAATGGCGGTTCTGTACTCTAGATTAGGTTAAATGAAGCATAACGTTGTGAGCATGGAACTGAAATTAGTGTCCTTGCGTCACCACATCTCCCCTCAAGGTACTCCGTTAAATGAAAAAAGTAAGTTGTGATGAATTTTTTCAAGGATATAGAGCTAATATCGATGCGGAAGTAAATCATGAAGTTCCCATCCGTACTGTTGCATAATGTTCCCTTTACCTGAAGCGCTTCCAGCTATTTTGACATCTCCAAAAAACTCAGTTCCAGCGAATGTTGAAAACCGGCTTCATTGGTTTGTGGAAACATGCTGTAAATTGGTAATTCTCTTCGCTTTGATATTTGACAGAATCTATAAAACTATTAGAATTTTCTCTTTGTATAATTTTGGTTGATAAAGTGATGCATATCCGAAAAATATCTACCGGGATCAAGTTCGATGTTCTGATATATATATATATATATATATATATATATATATATATATATATGTATCGCTGCTTTAGAAGAATATCGTATTATTACCAAATACTACAAAATTGAGTTTTCAACACCATTCAATGAAAAATGATCTGTTTTATATACTCAGTAAAGATTGTATTTTTATAACAACATTTTTGGCCATGGCACCACCGAAAAACTGTATCCTATTGGTCAATTTTTTACCGCCATTTTTTCCAGATAGCGTTCTATCGCCAGTTGCAACTTGTATTTAGAAGTGAACACTCGGTTGCTTTTCTGGAATATGGTCATATTACAAAATAATACAGATTTTGAGTGCGTATTTATACTATTATAAATGCGCACTCAAAATCATTTATACTATATTGTAATAGTATTTTTCGTAATAAGATTTTATCTGTTAAACAATCTGTCGTATTATTGAACTTGACACAGTATTTCAGATAAAAAGCAACTCGAAAACGCATTTATTTTTTTTTAAATGTCAGATACCTACCTTACTAATCGTAATTGTCACCACCCCATCTCATCCGGTGAGTGTCATAAGAGGCGACAAAGGGACTGCCTACACCCGACAGGGTCCGGGCAGCACTCTGTTAAAATAACCTACAATACTGCGATCTCCAACCCGCCTGCCAAGCATGGAGATTATGGCACACGCCTCTAATGTAGAGAAGGTCCATAGTCCAGCAGTGGACTGTTAAGGGCTGTGATAATGAATCTAGGTAGCTAGTTACTAGTTAGCTACATTCTTGGTATCTAAATTCTAGGTACCTAGATTCTACTACCACGATACTTAGGTACTTATGAAGAGTAGGTATTCTAAGTAGGTAGATTCTAGGTTGGTACGTAGGTTAAGGTACCTACCTAGGATCTAGGTCCGATATCTACGACAGGGAATCAGAATCAGATAATTGTCTGAAAGTGCGGGTATATACCTACCTAACTTTTACTTGTTTTTTTTATTTCAGTGGCAAACCGACGAACACTACAGATGTTCCGGAACGTCAATGCCACGTAGAGTATCAAGGGAATACAAGAAGTGGTACGTACTTTTACATGAAGTGTAGGTAGTTGGATTTTTGATTTTATAATAATAATATTATCAATAACTATCGAGAAGAATATTATTATTTTAAACTTTTTTGATTCATGTTTCATTGGATATTTTTTCATGTTTTGTTTACGTTACAGGAAAATCAAGTAGAGGACAGAATGGGTCAAACTGAACGCGTGATACTATCACCTTTGCCGTCTGAAAACAACAAGCTTTTAGATGCAGAAGATCCGCTAAACCAGCAAGTACATGACTATTGTTCAGATGACAGCTTTAAGGACCAATAGTCATCAGCATTTACCGAATTACGTAAATGCTGATGACTATTATTCCGATTCTGATCATAGTGACATAAATAGTAAGAAACGCGCAAAGCGATTTAAAAGAAATAAGTTTGCTGAAAACATCGATCCCATGATTTCAATTGCGACTAAAAATTCAAGTTCAAGTCAAATTAGTACGCCCAATTCTCACCAAAAAATTTATTATTCAAATAAGTCCAAACCAGGTCCTTCAAAAATATCGTATCTACCATCGAGTAGTTCATCTAGTTCAAGCTCTTCCTCGGACTCTTCTGACAGTTCATCATCGTCTAGCGATTCTTCAAAAATTTTAAGAAATCATGGCAAATCGTACGTGAATAAAAAAAAGAAAGTAATTCAATTGAAAACTCCATGCGGAGATAAATGCAAATTTAAGTGTATGGAGAACATTACAGAATTAGAGAGACAAATGATATTTCAAAACTACTGGGATATGGGGGACTTGCAACGGCAGCGAGAATATATTATGCGACATATTTCCGTAATCAAACCGAGATACTCGTACAAAGTACTCAACAGTAACCGGGGAAACAATTTTGTTTTTTATCTTTCAATAGGGGATAAAAATCGTCGAGTTTGTAAAAATTATTTCAAAGCTACTCTTGATATTAACGACAGGGTTATTACAGCTGTAATCAATAAAACGTCAGACATGGCTATTTTAGAGCAAGATTGTCGAGGCACACACGAGAACCACGCTCATCTTGATCCTTGGTAAAATATAGCATAAGAAAACACTTAGTTGATAGTCATTACTGCAGAGCAGACACCAAGCGAACATATATTGAAGGCGGCAAGACTATAGCAGATTTACATAGAGACTATGTTGCTGAATGTAAAAGTAAAGGTTTACCTTTTGGTAATTATCTAGCATATTACAATATATTTTGTTCCGAATACAATATGGCATTCTTCAAACCTAAAAAAGACCAATGCGAAAACTGTACAAATTATACTAATGCGACTGAAGAAGACAAACAAATTATGAAACATGATTATGAACTTCACCTAGAGGAAAAACAACTAGCAAGTGATCAAAAAGATGAGGACAAAAACAATACTCCGGACAATTGTATAGTATCCGTTTATGATCTACAAGCTGCAATACCTTGTCCTATAGGTGATACGTCGACATTTTATTACCAATCCAAGTTGAACTACTATAATTTTACTATTTATAATATTAAAACCAAAGATGTGAACTGTTACGTATGGGACGAAGGCGAAGCTAAACGTGGAGCTATTAAAATCGGTACCTGTGTACTAAAATACATTGAAAGCCTGGAAGAGACCGCCAAAAAACTTGATTCAAAATTGGATTTTTTATTTTACTCATATAATTATTTGATGGCAGTATACATTTTTGCTGTGCATAATTATGATTTCATAAATTAAATTTGTCATAAATTCCTCATAAAGGGTCATACACAAAATGAGGGTGACAGTGTTCACTCTATTATAGACCGTCAAATCCAAAGAAGCCTCAAATCTGGTGCGATCTATACACCTTATCAATACTCACAGATAATACGAAGTGCGAAGAAGACTGGTACCCCCTATAAAATATACGAATTGACCCATGCCGATTTTTATGATGTCAAAAGTTTAGCAACTGTTATAGGCAACAATTTTTCTAAAAATGCAAACAAGCAATCAGTAAAACTTACTGATATAAAAATTTTGAAAGTTGATTCAGACGACACTCAAAATGATGCCCTCTACTACAAAACATCATACGAAGAGGAAAATTTTAATAAAGTTATTGTTGATAAGATAAGAAGAATAAGAAAAACACAAAATAATAATATAATTTTGTACGAGCATGCAAAAATAAGATGAAAGTGTGTGAAAAGAAGAAACGAGGATTATTAGGTTTACTACAAAAGAATACAATTCCAAATGTTAATCATTATTCTATGAGAATCTTTAGGGTTTTTTACAGGGGGGTTACCGTTAACTGATCGAAAGATTATAATAATTGATATTAATATATACTTACATAGGTAATATGACACGTTCAAAGTATTTTTTTTTGCGTATTAGTAATGTAAAACTTGCGAACTGATTATTATGATCTCAAAGTATTATAGTTAGATATTTAGATAGCTTTTTTAAAAGACTGTTCAAAATAGAGACTGATATAAACTCTGTTTTGTGTTTAGAATTTATAAAATTATTCTAATTTTTAAGTTGATAAAAGCTATATTGTTCAATTTTGAGCTTTTTTGAATTTTTATGTTTTGTTTCCAGAATTCATAAGATTCTATGCTACAACAATTACTTAATAAACGTTAGCTATTTTTAAAGATGTTAAAGTTTCTCATTTTTCTATTTTTAGTATGTTCATTATTTGCTGTAAAACCAGTTATTACTTTATATTTCCATAAAATATGTTACATACAGTAAGCATTTTTGTAAAAGAACGACCGAATTGGTACTTTAACACTATTAATTTAAAATAAATAATGCTAAGATGTCACAACTCAAAATGTATCAGTATCACTGAGAAAAATATAATGAAAATTTTGTATTATTTCTAAAAACACCACTGTTATTAAAAATAACCTTATTTTTTTCTAGTGTTTTTTGTAATGAGCCAGCAATCTTATAAGTTTAACTGTGTTATTTTGTTATAAGTCTGAGACCTAGTAGTCATTTTCAATATTTAGTACTAAATAAGTATTATTTTCTTAAAAACATTTAATAAACATAAACTGCAATATGTTTCTCGTATTTTAATTCAAGTTTCATCAACATTTGCGCAGTAAATAAAAAAATACAGCATTTGAAGATTTGAAAAAACTTTAAAGTGCTCTACTGAAAAATTCACTCTTTTTGAGTTACGACAGTGTTCTTTCAAAGCAGCGATATATATATATATATATATATATATATATATATATATATATATATACACATAAATGCTACATTCAATAAATGTAGACGCAAAGTTATAATTTAATAATCTACGCCCTTCTAATAAAACAATAATAACTTCACTGCTTTCACTTCGATTTATCATTAACAATTTGCAGAGGATTTTTTTTTGATAAGATAAGTAAGGTTAATTTAATATTTGGTTATGTTACACGAAATATTTTATTGTAGAGTAGATTCTACTTTTAAAAAAATGCCGGATAAATAACAAAACTGACGATATAAGTTACTTTAGATTATAAACGGATCGTTGAGATTGACGCATAAACTACTTTACCTCAACTGACGCATAAACTACTTTATCTCAATTTTAGCTATTCGTTTATCAAAATTTATAACGTCAATTTTGAAAAAACGCTCTGACAGTTTTTTCAACGTTCATCATAAAAAATAACAACACTAATGTATTTGGTATAAGCCAAAAAGTTGAATGACCCGTCCAACCGGTACTCATAAAGTTCAATAAAGAAAGATCATTATGTGAAGAGAACGGTAAAGGTGACGTACTTACATACGGACGTCATTGTTACCCACAACACAGCCGGTTTTACAATTTTTTTTCACCTTAATTTTATGATTTTTTATTTTTGGGACACTCCACAAAAAATCAATTATTTGGCAATATAAATTGTTTTTAACGGTTAGCCTCACAACTAATTGTATATTCTTTAGAGTAATGGTCCTTATTTAGTTTTACGGGTGACCAATAATACCGATTTTTAATACCAGTTATTAAATAAAAAAAACGCAGAAAATCATATTAGTATCTAATCAGGACACAAATGGACGTGGCATTTTTTAAAACCGCAAATAACTTTAGATTGTCGACTGAGTAAAAACTTAACGAATTTAACGTTGTCAATTCAGGTCTACTGATACACTTGTAAAATCTCCACTTTTAAAGTTCCACTCCGCACATTACTTGCGACTCGTCTAGCCTACGTGTATATTTCTGAGTAGACAAAATGTTTCTTAGTGAATATGATAGTGATTAAAATGTATCTTTGTATGTCACGTTCCAAAACGACCCGCACGAAAATTTCTTACGGTGCAAATTGAGTTACTTGACTAACATTTTTTGATATATGTTTATTTCATTCACGAACGAAGCCCTACGTTTTATTTTAATTAATATAAATATAATAATGTACCGCGACATGACTCCTTTGAGCTTGTTTCTTCTATTTGGTTTCCTGTCTTTGTATACGAATACATCGCACCGAACTTCACCAAAACGCACATTTTCACTTTTATTTGCTATTAATTTTTTTTTCATTTCTCTTAAACTTGTAATGGAAATTAAAAAGTTGAAATATCTTTTATCCACCGACAATGCTCAAAATTACTATTATATTTATTTTATATTATTGATAAATTAACTTAAGCGTCACCAGTTTGATCCCACATGCTTAATTAACTTAAGAACATTTTTACCGTGGTTTGCCTATAAAATATATATAAACACTGTCTCACCACCTTTTCTTTAAATCTTTTTAAAACTTAACATTTCTCCATACGAAGTATTTGCATATTTATAACAGTTTCGCCAGCGCTATTTACGGAAGTCAAGCGACTATTTTCCGACTACCTAGACATTATTAACTATTTTTCAAAAATTGTACATTATTTGTGCTTTCCATGTAGCTTATGGCAATCTGAAATATACAGGTTTACTATATTGAACTAAGAAAGTGCATATCAGTAGGATTAATACTTTTTTCTTAAATCCCTAAGAACCAAGAAACTAACTTTCCTCGTCTTGTTATTATGTTAATAGGACTTAATTATTTTTTACTGTATTGAGTAAAACGTTATCGCAGGTAATCAGTAATAAAGTCAATAGTTATTTTGAATGGCGTAGTTTTGCGAGAGATCCTGTGATTTTATGATTTTTAATATGACGTTAATTTTAATTTCTTAATTGATAAATTAAATGGACGTTAAGAAAAAAAAAATATATTTATATATTTTTTATGTTTTTTAAATAATAGAAACGCCTGTTAACAATTAAAAAACTTACAGTTCTATTATTTTGTGAGATTAAAACGTACTGGTATTTTTGGGTTTCTACTTTGGAACAGTAAAAAACGATATAATTAATCTGACCTTAAATCGATTCCGATCATTATAAATGTTAGTCTCCAGGATTTATTATTGCCTCTAAAAATAACTATGCAAACTTCAATTTGTTATGTTGCAAAATCTAGGAATTCTTCTCTTTTTTCAACCCTTTCTAGCTAGGCCACATTTATCCAGTTTCATATAGAACTAGATAAAATATAATTTGTTTTAGCAAAACTAAAGTATCACTTGGAACCTAACCAACAATTTCCCAAAATTTATTTCTTTTTTATATGAATTATATAAAAATAGAAGAACTTCAGTTTATTGGCAGCAACAAATTTACGAGCGAAAATATTCCCTTTTTGTGAATATATAAAAAAAAATATTTTCTATTTCCGCAGTCTAAAACATATATTGAAGCATTTTTATTACGATTACCCATTATGAGGGCTTTCTAATATTTTTAAGTCTTAATTCGGTAAAAAATTATTATTTTAAAACCTACATTCCCTATAAATGCCACTTAATTATCAAACTTTCACGCGATTTCAGCGATAACTCATGAGTCGTTTCTTCAAGCCAGTCTCAAGATTCTCTACCGATTAACTTTTAGTTTACTCTATACGACTAATCGATAGTGGTCTTTGAAATATTCTAAGTTCAAATCAATTCTAATTTCAATTAATAAGAATAGAAAGGTCATTTATTTTCATGTAAACATATCCTTGGTGTTTTATATTTTGAGTTTAGTCTATTACCATATAGTGTGCAGATATAAAAAAATACAATATAAGGAATGCTGAATTTAATCAAAAATATAAAATTTATGTTTTGAAAAAAACAGGTCCCTATGCGCCGTATTTCCTTTCTTTAAATATGATCTCAACTGTATAAGTAATATAAAAGTGTAAACCGAATATCCATAGAGTCGCATTTATTCAATTCACATGATCTGAATTACTTTATCGAATACCTTACTGGAATCGATGTACACAGCAACAAATTGCTTTTGTTTGCAAGAAGCATTGGCTATCTCGAAAATTTTTCAAGTAATAATTGAAGTTGTTCTTTGTTTGGACGAAACATCGCATTAGGAAGGTGTTAAATGACGTGTTTTGCGTACGCGTGGACGAGATGTTGAATATATTTACCAAATATTTATTCGTTGCCTTAGACACTTCGATTGTATTCGTGTTTTTCAAACGTATTTTTTTTTCATTCGTCATCTTTAAGACCGTGGGAGAAGAAGCAAGTGAAAACGATGTTTAGAGACGATTATTATTTTTTTCCCCTCTTATTTATATCTTAATTTACACAATTTAATATTTCAGAACAATTTGTTTAAATTCAATGATATTTATTTTGTATATTGAGGCAAAGCAAGTTATTTCCCGATGTAAATATTGACTATGAATATAGCGATATACTTTTTCGGTCTATGTATCTTCTTTAGCATAAGAAACTAGTCTGAAAAGAATATCATTTTGTGTACAACTATTCTATATATCTCCATAACATACAAGTCTCTATATCCTACGAAAATAGAAAGCGGTGATGCCAGGTAGTTGTGGTACTTTCCTCATTATGACCTTCTTCCTTTAACTTTGTATTTAAAACGCTCTTAAGGTAACGAACCATGTGGGAACATTAAAAATTATTTCTTTGTTTGTGTGTAACGTCTGTGTTTTAGTTTCATAAAACCTGTAAATAAAGTACGCGATCCAAACCCACAACAACTTTACAACTTTAGCCTTGAGTAAATAAAAATATCTAGAACTTCTTGGATGCTTGACTGAACATCGTGGCAAAATTGTTTATACAAATACTGCTTTCTTTTTATAACAAAATTTATTCACAGTTTTCATAAGGATAAGTAAAGTAATGTATTATGTTGCTTCTGAATTTGAAATGTTCCATGTTTTTCTGATTCTTCTGAGTTAGAAATATTGACAGTTAATTTTTTTCTTCTTAAGGAATCTCGTTTCTTGACAAAGATTGATCGATTTTTAAATTTCTCGATTGATCGATTTTTAAAAATAATAAGCCAATTGTTATAAGCAAAAGTACCAAATAATTACTCATATTTTCATTATACTTTTCAGTGCTCCTCTTAATCGGTGATTTATTGAAGCATATTAATTTTTCATACAAAGTTTTATATTTATATCTACTTATTTTTCTTAAAAAAATATTCGAATAAATGTAAATTCAACTGGAAGTGTCCTTAATATTCATGGTCACTGAGTAACCGTGAATGCTGATTATTATCTTTTTGAATTATAGTTGCAAGATCATTTTTGCTTTTTTATTTACAATGGCTGGTAATTCTTAAATTATAAATTATACAATGTAACCCTTCTTTTTTAACTTTTGTTTATTAATAACGGATTATTTATATATAACTTGCAAAAGTATAAAATTATTTTTAAATTGGTAATTTTTTTGTAAATTTCTCTTTTAAAACATTGTACACAGTGTAGAAAAAATATGCAAAGTATTTGTCATCGGCAACAGATTTTGAATAGATAATCCTTTATTATATCTAGTTAACCGGTTCGAGCCTAATAAATACAGGGTTCGCACTGGGCGCGTTCACTTTGGTGCGTCACACTTTTTTATTTACTGCAAAAGTACCACCTTGCCTTATTAGTGACTATTACCGGTTTGACTAGATGATGGTGCGTCTGGTAACAAGTATCTACATTCCCGTTATCAATATGGGTTTGACTTGGCCTCGTTATGTCCAATAATGTATAATTACAACTCTAGTAAACATTATTAATAAATGCTATTAACAAAGTGTGCCAACAATATATTAGACTAATATTATAAATGAGAGGGAGGGAACAAAATAAATGGATAGCTGGTATAAATTGCATTCCCTCTGACATTGTCTGTGATTGAAATGTTATAATGTGGGTAATACATTTATTATTTCACTCATTTTGTTTAGCTGAAAACAAAAGGATGTTATATATTCTGCGAGCGGACAAATAAAATTGTGTTATTATTTTTTATTAAAAGCATTTATTTAGATATTTTTCGTTGTTTTTATATTATTCACGCAAACATTAATCAGAGGGGTTAATTTGAAGCGTACTAATAAAATTGATACGCCTATAAAGCTGCTGACGCTAGGCAGCGCTGATGTCACGCACCCAGCCAGTACGCTCTTCTGTTTTATATCTCCTTTCATTAGCGTCTTTAGACGTTGTTCACTTTAATTTTCCTTAAATTGCTTAAAATACATTTGCGAGAAGATTAATTTTAATTAGAGATTAATACGAAACTATTTAACTAGACCAATTAACGGACACACGCGTTTACAGTAGAATTTAAATATTAATAACAAGTAGCCATAACATAATTTTGCTGTCAGACTAATTTCAAACATTGACACCGGGCTTGTGTAACGCCATAAAATTTGTATAGATGGCGCATTCATTCTAGTGCATTTTATTAATTTGCCACACCGTATTTACCGCGCCATCTATTGACTTACGTTTCAAAGCACATATCAAGTGTTGCACGCATTATGCCTCACCGTAAGGCAGCAAATAATTTGATAATGGTGTTTTCGTGTAACAGAGGTCGTTTCGTAAACATCTTTATTTCATTCTCGGCGGCGTTTAAAATGTGTTTACAATTTATTTATCTTGTTACAGTTCCATACATAAAAATTCTGTCTGTTGTATATTACGTCAATTTTTGTTAGAAAATGCTATTTACATGAAATTTGGCGCGGTTACAGTAATTACTTGTTCGCATTCAGTGAAATTATTTTAGAAATATTTTTATTTTTAAATGAGGGTTACAATTTTATAATGGAACAGCAAGGTTAAAATGTTAAGCTGTGAAAAGACTCTATATACCAATTCAAAAATTTTATTTCGTTTAATTTTGAGCCATGTAGTTTTTGACTTTTGATCAAAGGTATGTGTGAAGAAACACCTCCCACCTCTATCTCTGAAGATTGCAATCTGAAAAATATAAAATAAATCAGATTAATAGAAGTTCTTGCATTAATTACAATATACAACAACGTTTTACACATTTTTATTTTTCGAAGAAAAGAAAAGAAACTGTTAATAGTTTTTTTTCATCTTCGAATGCTTAATTTGTAGACCATTTTCATAAATTATGCACCTATTATCTTTTACTCGCAGAAATTCAAACACACTCCGCCATTTAGAATGATTAAGGAAAATTAAATACTGAATCTTTATTTTCATGACAAGTATAATGAAAAATAAAATATTTCCCTCTAAAAAAAGTGAGATACAAATGAAGCCCCCGAAAATTTTTCAGAAAACCAAATGCATAAATTAATAAGAAATCCATTTGTGGTTGATATGGAACAGCTGCCCGAGATATTGCAAGAAGGAGCTTTGGACGTAAAAAGTGATTAATCTGCTCGCAATAACTTCAGCCACATGGATTTGACTGCATTTTGGATAAAATATATGCCATTTATCCTATTGTCGGCAAGGATATACTGGGTATTGTTTCACAATTTTCAGATACCTATCTTTGTGCTGCTGTTGAGTCTAAAAATGAAACAAAGAAACAGACTTCATGTTGAAAATGATCTGCGTAGTACACTGACTAATATGAAGCCACGGATTCACCAGTTGGTTAATAAAGTGCAGCTGCTCTCGATAATTGTGTGTTTTACTTTTGTTGATTGTTCACCTGCTCGTCGTTTGAATAGGAAATAAACACACTCAATTATATTTTCATCCTTTATTTAATTTTCTTATTTTGTCTCCTTATTTCAGCCTCTCTTGCAAACAATTTTTTTTTAATTTAACAGGCAACGGGTACGTAGTATTTTAGCAGAAAGTTGGGTGAGGCACATAGGCTAAAAGATTGGGAGCCTATGGTCTAAAATCAAAACAAAAGCGATGTACTGCGGTTGTAGTATGGAAGCGGCGACGCGTCCATTGCGTCTGACCGAGAGACAAGGCACACATGCCTCTCGCTTAGCCAAGTAAGCAAACTCAAATAATCCAAGCGTATTGCATTTTATCGGCGTTACGCAAGTTGATTAGTCTGCTCACTATTTCAAATATAGATTATTGTTATTTATAACGTGTAATAAATATTAATATTTTATTGCATGTAAAATTATAGTAATAAGTTATTAGAATTTTGTACTAGATTGTGAGATATGCAATCTGTCCGCTGATTTATTATTATATACACAAGTAAATACAACTTCTACTACATACACACAAGTTCTACTTACAACTTCTACTTAAGCTTTAGCTATACATATAACTTCTAATTAAACTTGCAACAAATATATTATTATTATAGAGTGATATATTATTATTATAGAGTGAAGATCACCGATTTCTAGGCAGTCCTGTAAAATATTAAATGCGTTGCTATTTTTGGTATTTAAATGCAAATAAGTAAAATTATTATTAAAAATCGTGTAATTTGTACAAAAATTATAATGTGTGAAGAAATAAATTTAATTTTATAGATATTATAAAGATCGGCTTCTAATTTTATTTAGCTGATGATCGTCATTAACGTATTTTTAGTATTATAGACCGTTTGCAAGTTGGTGTTATCTGTCACTATAAACAGCCCGACATCATAAATTAATAAGAAAAATAATTGCAACATACGTTATCCTGCATATGGGATTCTAAAATCGTGGGTTCTTCTCGCAATTGGCGTATTCGTTTTACATGTAAACACACAATTACACTGATATTATTTAATTATTTACAGATCTTAACATATTTACTTCCAGTTATTAATAATTTAGGGATATGAAGAAATATAACAAAATAAATTTAAAAAAGAAACTAAATAACAAATACGTAAACAAATATAAAACAAAACTTCATTTGAAATCCTACGATGGAATCTTGTGGCCAAAAAATTATTTGTCAAAGGATTATCACAGACAAAAACTTGATATAAAAGCAAATTGCGAAAGTTTACCTATTTCTTTTTACTTATGGTATTTCATATAATTTCATTTATCGAAAGACGTCCGATGTAATTTTGTATCAACCTTAAGAATGATCTTACCCAAGAGAACTTCATTGGCTAAAAACATAATTACATTTAATTAACGTCTAAATTCCTCACACCATCTTACGAGTTATATTCTAGATTACCAAATATAGGTACGCAATTTTTATATTTAAGTTACACAAATAATAAGCACAATTTGTCGGAGCATTATCACCACACAAGAGACGTAGAGTCAACAGCCCAGATGACCGGACCCGCAAACCAAAGAACACAATCAAGAATTGCAAGTAAAGGAGTCACAACCTGGAAGCCATCGGGTCATGATATGAGATATAACACAATTTATAAAAAAAAACTCTAGATAATAAGTACACAACAGCATTTCCATACCGATTTAAAATAAGATATCGTAATTTGATATTTCAATACAAAACACACTTACTTAAGTAAAGTTTATTTTCAAAATTATTATAATTATTTGCTCTACATGAAATAACACCTAGAACCCCCAAAGAAACGCATGGTAGAGCGACTTCGCTTTGTATTATTAGAAGAGATTATTATCATACAAATATAATACATCAATACCTCCTCATGAGATCAAATACTTTACAGAATAATAAAATACAATAACACGATACACTCTTTAAAAAACATCAACCTATTAAAATAATAAGATTTCTTTTCGTTAAGATTGTTTTCCCTTAAATAGATTTATCACAAACTTACCTACAAACTACATAATTTTCCACAAAAACGTGACTCAAGGTCTTTGCAAAGGAATACACGTACGTTGTAAAAATTAAAGAGAGAAAATTATTAACAATAGAAATAGAAATAAAAATACATAGATATAAAATTATATAGTTTGAAAAAAACTTAATAAATTTGGAAAAAAAATTATTAAAGGTGATCACCGAAAAAACTTTTTGAGGAAACAAAAATTCTTATAGCAGGAGGCTATTGCAACAACCAGATTAAGATAATGCAATTTACACAAAAGCTGAGAGTATTGCCTTTCAAAGTAGGTGAAGCAAAAATTAAATAAAATAACTGAGCCCACTTTTATTATTTCGATCTATATAATATACAGTGCGTGCTAAAGCTTGTAAAAATGTAAAATTCATAATTCACTACTTAATTGAAACTTATTTGAAACTAAAATTGAAAACTTAAATTCAATATTAAATACCCAACTAAAATTGAATAAGTAAATATATAACGCAATAAGTATAAAATAGTAAAAGGATATCGATTAAATCACGGCTATCTAGGCATAATTAAATGAATGTCGGGAACTGGTGAGTGAAAAGAAACCGAAAAATATTATTCAGCAATATTTGAATTGCAGAATTACCAGGACCAGATTACATCTAAAATAAACAGAGAATTACGTTAAATAAATAATACATCGCAATATATAATGACTAGATAAAATTAATTAAGGACGATTAAGTTAAAATAATAAATAATACAAATGCATTATTAAAAAGACAAAAATATTTCCGACAAAAGTGTTACGCACTAATATAGGAGATATTTATTAAAATTTTGGTTTATCATAAATATTGTTAAAAATACTTGGAAACATAAAAATTCCCTGTCTTTCTCAGAATAAAACATATGCCGTAGTATATAGGGAGAAGATATTGAGAAGATGATCAAAACAATTGTAAAACTCTATTCGGTCGATCATATAAAACAACGACACTAAATGAATATGAAACTATACAAAATATAAACAGCTACTACATTTACAACACAATTGCATTTGCATTAAGAATACTTATTATGTACTCTTACAGAAGTAGTCATTACTACTCAAATGCTTCACGTACCTCTGATAACACAGTTAATGTCAAGCCCTGCTTGACCTTATTGAGATAAAACATCAATACTATGACTTTCCACGTAAAATGTACAGTGAACTAAAAATGACAACAATTGTATCATAAATATTTTCAGGATGACGGACGATTACAACTCATGCGAATTCGTACGCTTTATATCACATATATGTCAATACATTCTATATGTCAATACGTCACATGAAGATATTGTTGAATAACTCGGCGAGTAAACATACTCAATAAACTTTCGTAACCCAATACAAGTTAGACTCAACTGGCATTAGAAAGGCTATATAGTTTTAAACAGGACTAAATTAATACAAGCTTCGCATTTATGTAAACTCACCAAAAATAAAAATTCACTATTATTGAGATTTCACTGCTATAGAGATAACTCTTTTTTATTAAAACTAAAACAGATGTCATTACATAATTTTCATGAAACAAGCGGAAAAATCCTTGCTGTAAACCATTTGACTTAGAACAGACCGAGAACCTAACATTTATTTATTTGAATGGAATTTTTGCTTGAACAATGGCTCTTCAAGGAAATGTGAAACAATGAGAGAGGAAAATGACCCTGAAAAGAAAAATCGGTAAAATACGAAGCATTTCTTTGTTGCGCTTGACGGAGCTTCTTCCTAAGGTTGGAGGAATTGTATCAACCGATGAGCACGGTTTCTTGTAAATTATTACTGTACTGGAAATGCGCAGTCAACAATTCATATGATCAGCCCTCAGACAAAATACGTAAGGAGAGATTCCAAGTACGAGTCGTGAGCTGCAAGAACGTGAATTATAACACAAGGTGAACTGACGTTATGAAAATGATAAATAGCAATCATGACATTCCTGTTAGTAAGTTGTATTAGAATCAAATTATATTCTAGTCACACATCATAGTCATATTATGCTTTAGTTGTATTCGAATTAAATACATGTTTTTTTTAATTGAATTATTTTATTTAATGGTTTCACCTTTAGTAAAAACCGTGCAATATGCTTACTGGCCTGATATAAGCTGTAAGTCACAATTTTCATAAATGGGTTATGGAGATGAATAGAAGGAGTACAATAGCTCATATGTGCACTAAAAAACAGAATTACACAAGTCGTGTTGACAGCGATTATATTACTAGCGCATAATATAATGAAAGCCATTATATAATTAAACTAAAATAATAGGTTTATATCAATAAATAATCAATTTCAATAGAATTCCGTTATGTCCTAATACATAAAATATTAGGAAAATTCTTGTATACCTATATAAATATATATATATATATATATATATATATATATATATATATATATATATACACACATATATATATATATATATATATATATATATATATATATATATCAGAAGAAAAGCAGATGGTGTTTGAAACTTGATATAAGTATTTAGAATATTATTCAGTATTAACCATATTGTAGAATGGATTTTCCTCTCATTTGCCATATACATTTCCATAAATTATATGTAGTAAGATTATTTGCTGGAAATCTAAGCAGTGGGAAAGTAAAAATAAAGAAATATCATGTCATTATAACAGATCACGGCGTCGGGCGCGGAGTATAAGGCGAGGTAACTAAATCGATTACTGCACCTGGAATCGATAAAAAGGAATAAATTTACTGCTCTTCTATCCACTCTGTAAAGTGACGAGTTAAAAATATACCGACAAACTCGGAGCCTGTATATTCGTTTTGTTTGGCTGCACTCGGCCTAGGGCCGAGTATACTCGTAGTCGAATCGTTTGGTTTTATCGGTCTAACGCCGAGTATGCCTGAAGCGCATCATACTCGGCGTGACTCGAAATCGCGAATTGTTTTTATAATAAATGTTGATCATCGTGATCCAAAATAAGATTTCACTACAAAAATTTCATAATTTTTATTTTATTTCGATTATCTTTTTCATCAAGTTAATTTTTTCTTTATGTTCGAGAAATATAAAATTATTGATATATGTGTAAAAACATTAAATAAGATTATAAGAGAATTCGTAATTATTTGACTTGTGGCTAAGAAGAATATTGTTTTCTGGAATTTTTAGCAACTTTACTGACTTGATATGTAGCCGTAATGGAGCAAATTCGAAAACCACGTAATTTTTTTGTCAATATTAAATAATAAGCCTTGAACTGAAAATAGAAAAGTCACATCATGAAATTCGTCACATCACGGCTAGCGAAGACGTCTGTTAAATTAATTTCTGATATCGAAATTATATGGTCTCGAACATCGCATTAAATTATTTGGCTGTACTTTGATTTATTTGTACATGCGCAACGGACAACAGAAACATGTTTGCGGGATATTTTTTCTATTTTCAATTTAGACCTATTGCTGTACAGTGTTCTATTTTCAATTTAGGCCAATTGCTGTATAGCCATAATTAATGTGGCTATTCTCGTGTTTCATTCTCTGCCGATGTAAGCTTCGGCAGTAAAAAAGAGCAAATCAGCCCTAAATGGGCTATTTTTAAGTGTTTTGAAAGTAAATTGAAAAGGGCATATTAAATAGAAATATTTGTCTAAATAAAAGGAGTAGAACTTGAAAGTCTGCATAAAATCAATACAAGGATCATTATATGATAAAGTAGTATCAGTATCAAATTTAAGTGCATTTATCCAAATTGCTGATATTTTTCAAGTTTAAAAAAAACTTGTGACTTTTTCCAGGTTTTCCTATTTTTCTTTAAACGTTAGTATTTTAACGCATGTAAATGAAATACAACAACAACAAACAGTCAATTGTAATTGTATATTATTGCCATTTATATATATATATATATATATATATATATATATATATATATATATATCTAAAGAAAGATGTAAAAGCGCAATCAATAATAATACTACATGTGGCGAACACGCAGTGTGAGCTTACTTCCTGACTTATTCACAACTAATCTTGCTGGATGTCAAAACGTAAATGAATATGTGAGCAACATAATGGCTCACAAACAGAGAAACATAAGGCTTAAAGTAGACGGAGATTGGCGGGGCACGTTACTACACTCGTTTACCAGATTCACTTATATCCATGATCTTAAACCTCAATAGTTTCAGTTTAGTAATAGGGTTGTAGCATTGAATGGATTGCAATTACAATATAATTGGATTTACCGCTGAATTCTGCGAACAGCCATTTAAATTATTATCACTCTCACTCCCTTTCATTGCTATCAATTAAAATAGTCTTGTAAATATTATATTGACCGGGTTTACCCATACTTCATTCTTAAAAATCTAAGTGATTTTCAAAATGTTGTTTTCTAAATAGTTAGGAGAAAATATCACCGCCATTAAAAAGGAGAATAAATAGATAAATCCTTTTTCATAAATTTATGTTACTGAAAACGACTAACAGACCATAGATTGTGCGATGACTTTTTTTCCTAAATTCTAAAAGAAAATTTCATAATATATTTTGAAAAAGTAATACATTATTCCGAAAGTAACATCATAAAAAAATAACACCTGAAACCAGCATGAAAAGTGAAACGAATGAGAAGTAGATTCTCAAAAAATGTTTTACTCTACGATAAAACATTTAAATTGTTAATTTCAGTACGTCTAGCGTTATTAAATATAATATAAAAAATCAGTTCTAACACTGAAATCATGTAAACTAAACCTGCATCAGAAAATAACAAAATGTACTCAATACTAACATATTCATTTAATTTAAATTACGAACCTTTATTGTTGCACACTAGCATCATCGTTACGTTGTGTTAAAATAAAAACTAAGCTATTCGAGTGTCAAGTAATCTATCAGGTTATTAGCCTAGAAACCCTAATAAAAGTGGAAAGTGCAAACAAGTTTAATAAACATAATAAAATTTGAATACCGGCAAAAATATATCCTCACCAATGAATCATGGTCCTGTTCACGCGTATAAAAATTCCTGAAACAAACATGAAAATGACCTGAAAAATTCCAATGATATTCAATATTACTGAAAAATGAACCGACCGGGAAAATTAATCTACATCCTGTCTCGAGCACGAAGAACTGCCAGATTGTATAGAAGGTGAATCACCTGTAGATCCAAAGAAAGATGTAAAAGCGAAATCAAAAATAATTCTACTTGTAGATCCAACACTCAAGAAGCCAAATCTACCAAGGAAATGTGGAACAACTTGGCGCTCGCTTTCGCCGACTTAGAGCTTACTTCGACGACAGTGTGGGCTTACTTCCTAACTTATACAAAACTAATCTTGCTGTACGTCAAAACGTAGATGAATATGTGAGCAACATAACGGCTCACAAACAAAGAATCATAACGCTAAAAGTAGACGGAAATTGGCGGGGCACATTACTACTCTCCCGTCTACCAGATTCATATATATATCCATGATCTTAAACCTCAATACTATCGCCATTAAGATTAGTGTAAACTAGGTGAAGGCTAAATATTCTAAGATGTTAAATTAAATGAAAGTTTTTTCCATAACCATAAGAAAAAAGACTAAGAAATATTAACCTAAAGGTCGTTGCTGATTCAACTTTAACAAACATGGACATAAAAGTCTACGCACGGCAGAGTGCAAACCTAAACCAAAGAAGAAATCACATCAAACAAGTTAAATCACAATTGGTATCATAATTACTAGTAAAAGCTATTTTCACAACTTCTACTAGTAATTTTGATGCCTGGCTCGTGTGCTTCAACGCACGTGATCAAACATGGTAATCTGTTACAAAAAGAAAAAATACCAATTATAAAAACAATTAAGGTAGCAAATGACGAATCTTTATTAGTGAAAAGTACTGGTCAATTAAGTCTAGCCGTGAATGACAACAAGGGTCAGTGCAAGAAAATATCACTGCAAATTTCAAAAAGTATTTAAAATAGATTGGCCTTATGCATCAGACAACCACTCCCTATACACCTGAGAAAACTGGAGTCGTAAAACGAATGAACCGAACCCTGCTAGAGACGGCTTAATGTCTGCTTACAAATGCAAACCTACCTGTCCTCTATTTGATGAAAGCAATACACAGAGCTGCTTATCTCATTAACAGAGCTCCGACTCGTTCACTCAGATGAAAAACTCCAGAAGGGATATAATATAAACAAAAATCAAATATTGAACATCTAAGGATATTCCATTGTGAAGCTCATATGACTTTCAGAGGAAATAAGGAGAAAATGGTATCCTAAAGCATAGAAAACTTGATTTATTGGATACTGTGAAAATATTCAAAGCTTTAGGTTTATAATTTATCCATTTAGAAAGTTATAAAGAGCAAAGATGCTGTTTTTCTAGTTTACAGTTAAAAAAAATTATGTTTCTGTAAATATGTCTAATTCAACAAGTCTATCAGGATCAGTAAGTGACAATGAAAATTACAGCTGCAATGACAGGTCAAGTACTACAACCATCACTGCCCATGAGTATTACTCTGATCAAGACACTTCCGGAAGTTAGTATGTACAAAACACAGTAATTGAAACACAACCTTAACCAAAAATAACTGTGAGATCCACAAAAAGAAGAAGGAAGTAAGAAAATATCCACTAGGTTCAATGAAAAAGAACTTCTGTGCACTGGTGACAGTTCAACGACCTCTGTTCCTTCGAACTATAATAAAGAAGTCTCATCAGCTGACTCCGAAATATAGAAGATGTCAATCAAAAGTGAAATCAAATCATCGCAATGGAACGTGGACGTTTATAGAAAAGCCTCCGGGTGCTAAGGTGGTTTTCTGCAACTGGATATTTCGCATCAAGCATTAACCAACAGTTCTGCGTTACAAGTCTCGATTTTGCATAAAGGGACGTGCGCAAATAAAAGGTATAGGTTATGGTGAAATATTAGTACCCATAATCAGGTATGATACTATACGTTTATTACTTTCTATAACAGCTTATGAGAAATTACACATAATCAAATTCAATATAACCACTGCCTTTATTGTGGTGAACCAACGGAGGAGATACTAATAAGTCCATCTTTGCTTACAGAGCTTGGATTGATTTGGAAACCTTATATACCAACTTGTCAAATCTCTTTACGGATTAAAACAAGCTACCAAGTGCTGAAACACAAAATTAAATTCAGTATAAGACAAATTTGGTTTCACAAAAACCGAAGCAGATAAATGTGTTTATATTGGAAAGCATCATGATACCATATGTCAACTGTGTCTTTATGTTAATGTTTGTTTGCTAATCTGTAAATCTATAACGATGGAAATATTGAATGAACTCAAAGCAAACTTTGACTTAAAAAGCTTGTTCACCTACAAATTTTGTGGGCAGACAGAAAGATGCAATGAAAGTATATTTATTCACCAAACTATTATATATCTAGTAAATGATCGATACCTATATACAAGTTTTTAATTGGTTCCATATATACAATACAAATCCTAACAGATTTCCTCTAGGCCTACTTCCTACTTTTTACAAAAAGTAAAATTTAAGAATACATAATTTTTTTTAAATTCTTGGGAAATATTAATATTGTTTTCCATTATGTAAACATATTATTCATTAAATTTTTATAAACATAAAAATATTGTATATTTTTTTACAATTCTTTGCTTTTTTCAATCAATTTTTTTTACTTATTGTGTATGTAGGTCTCTTTACTAACTCTTGTTTAAACCAAGGTATTAAAAATATAAATGTCGAAGCTGTCTAGGTAATGGCTTCTTTCTTATATTATGTTATATATCAGAAAGAAGCATAAAAGTAACAAATTTGACGATTTACCATACCATTGTTTCTTCTATTGTCTGAGTAAAGCACAAACCTGGTGTTTATTTTCCTTCTCAATAAAAAAAAATATAAAAAACTTACTCTTTTCCACGAACCCTTTTGTGAATTTTATTACATTCCCTTTCCACTATATGCCAACCGCCATGAAACCAAAATTTAAGTTATTTTTAATGCCATTTCTTATTTTGGGCCAAAGGATTACATATTATATGAAAATTTCAAACCCCTCTTATTTTTGGTTTCAAAATTAGAAGTCTCTGACGGACTGACACGAGGTTGCCACAATAATAGGATTTATATCGAATTCTTTCAGTACGGATACTCAAAACTTTTTAACCCGTATTATATTAATTTCTTTTTTAATTTTGCGACTAATAGACTGTAATAATAAATTATACAGGATTCACGTTTTACTATATAACCCTAAAAATTAATTAAATACATATATACCATTGAATAGAATAATTTTTTCATAGACGAATACCGATATATTTTCTAAACATAATGTGTATATATATATTTTGAAATATCGTAATTGTAATATACTGAGTATAATATATTAGAACCCAGTATACTCTTGAAGATAGTTACAAGCAAAAATAAACAAACGCTTTATGACACCAAACATTTTTAGTTGGTTTGGACGGATGATAATAAAAAACTTATCTAATTTGACCTTAAGGTTAAAAATATCGTTCAATAAATGTAATTATTTTATTTTATTGAACATCGACATTATTTAAAGTCATGTGTGTACACCATCACGTCAGTTTATATTATTCTTTCTGGACAATGTTTTGATATCGGTTTATTAACACAAAAAACAATTTTTACAGGTCAATATTTACCTTCAATTGCAATTCCTTGAATGTAGGTAGCATTCTATCCAATGTAATGATAAAAATAATAATAAATTATACTTATTTTTAATTAAATTAAGAAGTAGGTAGTAGAAAAATTAAAGAAGACTTGAAAATAATTGTTTTTATGCGTGAAAATAATTTAAATAACGATCAATCTGACATGGATTAAAGATTAATAGTTTAAATATTTGCTTTTCGTAAAAAATATTACATATTTTTCCAAGATTATATGTCGTTTGATACATGAAGTTTGTCATTTGATTTTTGAAAGCGATTATTGAGATATCGAATATTGTTCAGATATTTATATAACGTTAAATATTTTATTTTCAATAATTTTTAATATTATTTTCATATTATCTGTTCCAACTCAATTTACATTGTACCAGAATGATATCTTTTTTAAATCGGGTATAGTTTAATTAATACGAATTTTTGCCGCCAAGTTAGCTTTTCGCTAAGAGAATAATAATAAATTATACGTTAACCATTTTTTTTTAACGAAGTGAACTCTGTTAGATTTAAGGCAAAAATGTGAAATTTGTTGATACTTTTATTTAATATGAATACAAAACCAACATGTTAACAAAATGAATTTTATTTAAATGTGCCTTTGACTTTTTTCCCACGTAACTGCCTAAACGGTGCATTAAACGTTCACCTCAATCTTCTACTATATGTACATAATAAGACGATAAGATATTTTATTAAACATATAAAATTACATTTAAAGTTATATATTTGTTTAAATTTATGATCACTTGAAGGAAGCATGAAATAACCTTCATGTGATAATTTTTTATACATGAAGGTTATTCATGCTTTATAAGATTTTTCTTTAATATTACTACTAATATTTTCCCCAGCTGAATTAAACCTGTAATTAAAACCAATAATTTAAGTTAAATAACAACCATATTTTAACAAAGCTCTTTCAATATAGGATTTTAGTTATATTATATGAAAGTGTATGCTTTAAATAAGTGTGCATATATATATATATATATATATATATATATATATATATATATATATATATATATATATATATATATATATATATATATATATTATATATATATTCTATTACAAGTTTTAATATCCCAAAAGTGACGTTAAATGTTAAAAAAAATTAAATGCTATAATAATTCAATTTAATTTTAATAAATTTAATAAAAAAATTTTAATATATAATTCTTGTATAATAAAATAAAGATATGATAATCTCATAGCTTTTTTTTTTTTGCATACTTATAAATCTGGGATGGATAAACTAGGGTAACATTAACAAGCAAGTTAAACAATACGTGGCCGTTTTAGCAGTTTAATTTTTATACCATTACTACTTCTCAATATACCTTCAAACGCTAACTGAATATCAGATTCGTCAGGTAGTAAAACATATCTTCTAATCAATTTCGAAAACATCACCTTCATTTCGTGCATAGCAAACTTTTGACCAATACAATTTCTGTGGCCAGCTGCGAAAGGAATAAAACTGAGTGGATGTCTTTTAGCTATTTCACTTGGCTCAAACCTTTCTGGAATAAATTCTGAAGGATTTTCATAAATATCTGGTCTTCTGCCGAGTGCTAAAACGTTTACAACAATAGTAGAACCCAGTGGAATATCTACATTTCGTATCGTTAATGGTTCTGTCACTTTCCGAAAGAAACCAGGAGCTGGTGGATGGAGCCTTAACGACTCTTTGATGACCATTTCTAAATAGTTCATTTGGCTGAGGTCGTTATACGTCACTTCTTTATCAAGGTCATCTCCAAATATCTTTACTTGCTCATCGAATACCTTTTTCTGAATATTACTGTGGCGTGACAAATTATAAATAACAAAACCAGAAGCAGCTGCAATTGTGTCGTGTCCAGCAAACAGGAACGTATTAACTTCATCTCTAACATCAAGATCTGTCAGCATACCTCGTTTATAACTCGATAATAGAATGTCTATAAATTGATCTTTCTTTTCATCTACAAGTATACCACCGTTTGTTGTATCAATTTGTTTTTCATAATTCTCTATTTTTTGTCTGATAGTATCTTGCGTTACTCCATTTATAATTTTTAAACATTTTTCTTGCAATTTGGACTTATTTGTAAACTTGAAAATCACATCACTTTTCAAAAAAATGCTTAGAAAACGTTCCATGAAAATGGCAACGATATCATGTATGGCTTTTACATAATCATTATTCCGATCCATCTGAGTATTCAGCTGTACCCCTGCGGTAACTTCGCCTATCACATCCAGAGTAAACAAATCGATTAAAGGAAATATGTCGAACGTTTTACCATTGGCGAATGCATCTAACTTCTTCATCAAGATTTCCGCCACTCTCTCTTGAATCGTTATATATTGCTGAAGGGCATTGAATTTGAATGCGGGGCTCAAGAGTTTTCTTCTGGTCTTCCAAGTATCATGATCAGCTAGTATTAAACCTCGACCTAGCCAAGATTTAAGTAAGTCATATTCCATAGACTTCTCTGGCAAAGCCTTGTTTATAAGAACCTCCTCTATAGCAGTAGTGTCAGTCAAATATATAAATAGATATGGACCTACAATCAGTCGAGACACAGGTCCGAAATCTGCCATTTTTAAGAAGAAACTGTAAACGTCAACGGAATTGCGCGGAATCTTATGCGCGTTTCCAATTAGAGGAAGCATTTGGAAGCCCGGCAGTTTTCTTGCACATTCCTTGAAGTCTCTATTCCATAATAATTCAAATGCAATCAGCGTTAACACTAAACACACCACAAGTATAACAAACATTTCGCCGCCCGTACTGACTGCTAAAATCGATACAAACTAAGTCTAAAGTACATGGTGTTGTCTATTTATACATTCGCAATATCTGTTTAAATATTTAACCTTGACGTCTACTTGTACGTATTATCTTGTACGACCTTGTCCTCTACGCGTCTATTGAAATTGTGTGTTGCGTAATTTAATAATGTAAGTTCGTTATCACGATTAGTTGCCAAGAACATTCGTTTTTATATTAAATTTATGTATTCATTATCTGTGTTGTTATTATTTATTTAGTAATTTCAGTGCAACGCTTGGACACCGAAATTAATATTAAAAAGGGTTGTGTTAAATTTTTTATTTTACTTTAATACCAATTTACCGCGAAGAATATTTAATAATTTACGATGAAGAATAGGATTTTTAAAATAGTTCTGATTGGAAAAAATGAGTAAATAATATAAAAAAAAATAATATTGTGCCTTTTTTTAATAATATTAAGGTTTAATAATATTATCTTAAAAACAATTACATTAACATTCGAAAAGACCTTCTTATAAAAAGTACCTTGGGTAACTGTTTTTTCATTATTAATTAATTAATTAAAAATTAAATACAAATAAATAAATAACAACGACAGATTTATATCCTAGCATTTCTAAGTAAAAGTCCTATTCTGCATATGGTTTTATTTAATTTATGATAGATGAAATGAAATAATCACTAAAATACATTATATTACCATACGTTAAGTAATAGAAATACTATTTAATTAAAAACATTTTGATTATTAGTTGCTTGAAAATTTCATTATAATAATTATCATTACTTAGTAGGATCCTGATGATGTTTTCTACAAAACAGCAATAATTATAGCAATTTAATTGTTAATAGAGTAAAAGTAGTTAAATAATAAGGAGGGGGAGGAGGAGGTGGAAGGGGAATGGGACCATTCTATTGAGATTCAAAGCAAATCTAATATCGTAAACGAGCTATTCACGTTCCTATGAGAAATGCAAAATACGCCGAGCAATGCCTGGTCACCCGGTATTAATATTAATATATAAGCCATACTCATAAAAACTATTTATTTGATATGTAATTATAAATCTAAAAACTTACTAAACGCTTTTGTGAAACCTTTTCAAAACATCGAATATATTATTTTCTCTTGCTACATTTATTTGGGTCGTCACGGTCTAGTATCCTACTACTATTACCCAATTGAATATCAAAAAAACTTGACGGTGTTTTTGATATTCAGTTCATGTATTTAGCTTCAATAGCCGGTGTGACCGAATACATTTCCCGCGTCGAGTCAATGTTGATGTAACTCTCTTTAATTGTTTAATTAATAAATACTTTAAGACGTACTTTTTTATTTATGCAATCCAGGTATAAACATTTTTTTTTCCATATATAAACATATCATTTATTTCCGATTGAGAAAAACTCGCTCTACGAGGATTCCGTACATACGGAATCCGTGCTACGATATCTTATTCTGTGCTATGATATCTTTCAATATCGTAAAACCATGATACATACTTGAAACAATATTATTTCTCACTGCGTAAATGTATAAATAAATTCCTAATATATATTTTGCGGCTATAATAATTAAACATTTCAAAGCGTAAAGTTAATGTTGAGGTTGATTTTAGTTACTTGTATGGAGATTTTAAAAACTTTTTACAAGCCGAATTCCAGGTATTAATTTTACATAACGGATTATTAAACTTTGAAAAAATCGACTTGAAAAACGAATATTTTTTATTTATTAAAAATTGAGAAATATATTATTTATCCTAATTATATAAAAAATTAGTACGATCATTGAAATTTTTTAATACCGACTGCTTTGGACACCTTTTATTTCATCAAGAAATAAATGAAAAAAAAAATACAAAATGAGGGTACAAATAATAAGAATTAAACAAAATACACGGTACCGCTCCGACTGAAATATTCCCTCGCAAAAAACACGTTTATATTCTTTTCATATATATGTTCTTGAGTGCGTTAGAAATAACGTAACATTTATTGGATTTTTTTAGTTGGCGCTAAGTCCAAAAAAATACAATAGGTATAATAACGAAATTCAATCTAAGATTCTTCCGAACTGTTTTTTGTTCTGGTAAATTTTTCCACTGATTTCAAAAAAAGTCATTCACTTTAAAAAATAAAAGGCGTCGGTGCGAATTCTTATAATAATGGCACTTTTCAATATTTCATAAAATTATTGGTTCATCAAGTATGTTGTCTTTTTTAAACGACTTCGAAAAAGGTAGAGTTTCCCAAATCAGCTGTATCTTTTTCTGTGTATTTTACCTCATATCTCCAGCATTTCTTAATCAATGAAAACTGTAAATAGATAAATAAATCATTGTTTCATTTATTATTTCGAAGAGTAGTATGGAGAGATTTATTATCTCTCAGCACGGACCCTTGAAAACGTATTTAAGCCTAACCGTGAAAATTTAACATATGCCATAAAATTCTTCCACATTAAACAATTCAAGTGCCGTGACCGATTTTGGATGATTAATGTTTAATGATAAATAATTGAATAAGAAACGACTAAGGGTGACATAAATATGCTCTTTGGTAAATGACGAAGCCTGGAATTCGTCAGTGATAAGTAATAAACTCATCGAATTTGGACTCATGACACTTGTCTCGACGTAGTAAATAAGTAATAAGGTAAATAGGTAGATAAATATAGACGGGTACGTCCAATAAAATTCCAACTTTTGATCTATAAATTTTCACAGCAAGTTTACTGTTCACCTGGAATGTAGGACTAGAAAATATGCCGTTTCTAGTTAATAGTATTTCTAATTAGTATTGGGGTACTGCTTGCCTAAATTGTAAGACTTGGGGATCTGCTATTCTCTCAGTAAAGATGGCAGGGAGGGACACTCTCTACATAAATCGTGGGACTTGGGTCTGGAGTCTTTTATATTAGTTTCGTTGATCTCAAGTGGAGACTCTGTTAGTTAACTCAGAATTTCAATCGATCATTACTCATTTTGTGGAGGTACTGCCTACTTAAATCGTGAGACATGAGAACCTGCCATTTTTAAGTTACTATCCTGTGTTTGATACTCCGGGTATATCTGCAGTGATAGGACCTATTTATATATGTTACCTCATGTCACTGGCATTAATCTACCAATTCTGATTATTCTCTTTTTATTTTATTCGCTCCAGTGAAGTATAATACAAAATTAATTAGAATTTGGCCATAGTTCATAAACTACACCATAGTGTTGAAGTGAAGAATAACATTTCTAAATTTTTTACATGACTAAAGGTGGAATATGTCTAACTTATAACGAAATCAGGGTACAATTATGGGGTAACAATACGATACAAGTACAAAATATTAAGATACAAGTATCGATAAGAACTTTCCACTGCTGATCAGTAAACCCATCTAGTTTGCACTCATTTCACTTGTCTGGACGTAAGCAAGAAAATAAAGTAAATATGTAGGTAATTATATACAAGTATATACAAAGACATGAAGCGACTAAGCTATTTGTCGGTACGTAGATAAGTAGGTAAAGGTATAAACCAATGCACGATATTATTGAACTTAACACGCGGGTAGGTAAATAAATATGTACAAAAGACATATAGCAATTAGAATATTAGGAGGAAGTTAAGAACGTTTGCATAAAAATATACAAGAGCATGAAATAACTGGGATATTAGTAGGCGTATATATAATAAGTGACGGTAAATATAAGCTTTAAATGCTAACTACCGTGAAGCCAAAGAGTGGTCATGATTTTACATATATGTGCGTGTAAATATGTATGTATAAGTGCAGATATATGTGTTTATATTTAGGTTCATTAAGTACTGCAAACCTGTGTTCCAATTTCAGTGTAACAAAAATGAATTAATCGTAAGTTCGTGCCATTTTGGGCAATACAGGACATCACGGACAATAAAAATGGGAAAATAATACTTTTTAGAAACAAATTGAACCGACTGCAAATAATTACTAAATTAGAAGCGCGCTGAAAAGTACACAATAATAAAAGTAAGTGTACTCAGTGGGAACTTTTTAAATAAAATATAGTTTTCGAACATTATTTAATTTTTAATAGCTCACCTATGCGTCAGTGGGCGTGAATTTACATGAAGGAGTCGACACTAAGAGTTTTATGTACGTATAGAAACGATATTATACCGTAAACGTTCCAAATAAATACTCGTGTTTTCATAATTTAATACGTTTCAGTGCGTTACTTTTTCACTGACTTTTTGAAGTCGGTTAATTTTTTTTTGTAAAAAAGATTTCTTGAAACTTTAATATATTTTATAATTATAGATGCTTCACACAGCTAAACATATAAACAGATGATTGTCGTCTAAACGTATTTATACTCTAACGAAATAAGAGATGAAAAGGAGGAACGATTTAAAAAAACCGGAGAAGAAATTCAGAGAATATTTCACGAGAAAATTCTGAATAATGTGAACATAGGCTTTCACATGTAAGAGTCTATACGAATAGGACTCTAAGTAATAAAACTGTAGAAGCTCTTATTCACCGAGTCATTTTAATAATTTAATATTTGTCTAGTCTTCAAAAAACCTCTTAATGATGATAAACGTGCACTATCCATTAAAGTGACCCATACATTATTATGGCCGATCTGGTGCTATGATTGCTTTGTCAACGTGCATAATAAAACAATTGTTTTCAATCAGCATGACTTATTATCAATTGTCAAGGGGTCATTTTGTCTATTTCTATTGTACAAAATCAGACCATGGTCAAATTTATATGAGGCCGCTCTCAACTTACTTTCTTCTGAATTAATATAATTTAAATTGGTTTATAAAACTTCTTCAGCTTTTGATTCATAAATATGTCTCTTTTTATGTATTATCATGCAAAATGAAAAAAAAAATTAAAATTAAGAGCCCTCGGTTTGGAAATTGCTAAAATTATTTATTTTCTCTCTCTCGTACTCGTACATTCTATCGTATATAAATTAGGAATTAGTTCTCTACTTTTGTCATTTTAAAGTATTCTTGAGATAGAAGTTAATGCTGCGTAATAAATTAACCGAATCTTTACAAGTCGCAACAAAAGAAAAAACTTTTCATTTTTCCACTTATAAACTTTTATAACGATGGCATTACAGTTTTAAGCTGTAATTTGTTCGATTTGAAACAATATACCAGTCTTAGTATCGAATACTTTACCATAGCAATCTTGCATAGATCTAGTTTGATAATTAATTGAAATTTTAATTATTACTTTAACATAATTTTTACTTCAATTGAAAAGATTTCAAGGTATCTGACACTTTCCCTAACAATTTTGACATTCAATATTATATATCCTATTTTATAGATTCACATAAGTAGTGTGAAAGTCTTTTAAGAAATTTACTCGATAAAGCCAATAAAGAATAAAGAGATGATATGGAAGCTGCTAGAGATTTGGCAGGAAAAGGTCTGTTAATGTTAACTGGTTTGGAGTGGGAAAAACGGAGGCGTATATTTAATCCAGCTTTTAGCAACAGTGCACTAAAATCCTACATCGCTATCGATGAAAAAAATGTTGACATCATGATAACTAAACGGGAAAAACACGTTGACGGGAAGTCTCTAGATATAAATCCGCTAATTGAGTTCTATACTAAGGATGTAATTGCTGAAGTGACTACGGGCTTAGAACTTAACACTCGAATAGATAAGAATCAAGATTATCTTACTGCGACGCACTTCCTTTTAACTACATTTTTGTAGAGAACAATAAGCTCATCTATAAGATTCGATAGTATATTCAAATTAACGTGAAGATACAAAAAATATAAGCAAAGTTTACAAGTTGTCAGAAATGTTAACAGGAATTGCATTTGAAATGAGAATACACTTTTAAAAACTGAAAAAAATTAAAATTTTCTATAAAATAATCCTGATGCTGTCAAAAAAATTGTAATTCTTGATTTTTTATTATCACAAATTGAGAAACTATGACAGATGAACAGTTATTGGATGAAATCAATACTTTCTTATTTGCAGGCAATGATACCGTGGCTTCAGTTATCAGCTTTATTCTCACAGCATGTCAAGAAACAAGGAAATACAGAATAAATTATTCGAGGAACAAGTCAAAATATTCGGTAGAAATATGGATCTTATTAACATGAAATATGCGGATATAGCAATTAAGGAATCGTTGTAACTGCTCCCATCCGTACCTTTTTTTTTTTCGTAAAGTGACTGAAGCTTTAACTATACGAAATATTTCAACACCTCTTAAGACTACTATAGTAATCAACCTTTTATTGATGAACATAAATCCAAATGTTTTCGAGAATCCAACAGAGTTTAAACCAGAGAATTTTCTGATTTTTGTGTTTAAATGTTTGGTGCTTCGAATATGCGACCTTGTACGTAATCTCATTAAGTCTAAGTTAACACCTGAACAAGGCAATGTGTATTAATATCGCCTGCCCTCACTTTTTCATGTTTTTTCAATTTATTGATTACAAAGATAATTCCCTTTTATTAGAAGAGATAGACAATATTTTTGAATTAATGGTATTTATTTATAATTTACTTAATTAAGTTTTATGATTTCAAACAGTTTTTTTCTTGCGATTATATTTCAGTTAAAATTATTCTGAAATGTTATTTATCGCAGGAAATCTCAATATTTCACCATTATCTGGCGTAAAATATTATAAGCCTTTCGCTGACAATTAAAATTTATCAACCCTTTTAAATGATCAAGACCTTATGAATATAACATTATCGTCTATACTCATAAATCTTCTAAAACGAATGCTGTTGCAAAAAATACATTTTATTAGAAAATATATAGTTAGTTTAAATAATTTTTGTGCCAATGATTATATGTATATATACGTATACATATAAACACACATATGTATATTTTTTTATTTTAGTCAGTGATTTTCTAATAAATGACCAAATTTTGAAAGAGTTTTCTAAAAAAATTTAAAAAATTTTTCGAGAGCATTTTCATCCAATAATGTAAATATTAATGTATTGAAATTCACTGAATTATTAATATATGTCTTTTATTCATATTTGTCATAGAATATTTAAATTTTTTAAGAATAATAAAATAAGCACATACTTAAATAAATCAGTTCCGTAATTGGCTATATCTTCTGAAATTGTAAATGTAAATTAACGCAATAATTTTAATTTACAGTTCGAGTTCAATGCTTGTGTCCAGATTTTTTTTTCAAATGTTTCAGTCCGTGGCTGAAAAATTAAAGGGTTGTATATTGCACGTCAATTCGAAACTTAATATTCGCAAATACGGAAAAAAGAAAATTTTTTAAGTAGAATCTCAATTTCATTATAATAAATCTATTCACGATAACGGTGCAAAGCGTGAAAAGAGAAATAAATGAAATACTTATTAAAATAGATTTCCGCCTAAAGTAGCAAAAACAACACATTTCATAAAGAAATCTTCGATTTTTCCATTCATATACAAATGAAAGGAGAAAGTGTATTTTAACGCTAATAGTTCCTTTAGATCGACCGATAGACCGTTTCCATTTGATCCAGAGACGTGCTTGAATATGTATATATGAACGAAATAAAACATCACTTCTCGTTGAATTAAATTGTCAAAAATGGCAAAAAAATTAAGTAAGGAAATACATAATTGCACAATTAAGTAAATACATGATACCTAATTAAATATAATTGCGCATCAATAGACAATCAACGATCGTACTTCCGCATTTGATCGTGCATTTTTCTTGCAGCAAAAGGAGGTTTATTCTAAAAATTAGGATTTAGAAAGAACGACTCTGTTCGAAGAGAATTTTTAGTCAATATGTATATATCGCCGAAACTATTTTGAGACTATGTTTAGTATCACACAAAATGAGTTTCAAAAAACTATAAATATTCATATCATTTTACCGATTTGATAGATAAGTAAGTAAATAAAAAGCCAGTTCGGGATTTTTATTAATTTTTTTCGAAATAACTATTCACAAGAGTTTCATCGACAAGTCGAAGTTAGTTGTTGTGTGGTCATACAGATAATGTTTGCTTCGATAAAGTTAAAAAAATTCGTTAAGAAATTTTTTGTAGTACGTAAAACTCTGTATAAGAATTGTTTTGAGTAGAACAGGTACATATTATAATTTTTGAAGAAAAACGTTCTGAAATATGTCATCAAGACTGCCGTCGGAGAATAAGGCTGATCAAATAAATTTTACTGCAGTGGTAACCAATAATATTTTTAGTTAAATAACATTTTTTGTCGAGCTTGTCCCCTAAAGTAAATACTTACGTATTTGAACCAATTATAAGGTTATGTTTTTGGTCTTATACTTTATCCACTTATGTAATTTTTTTTATAATATTGAATCAAATTTATAATAAATATAACTTTCACTTCCAATTTCTTGGATATGAGACCGAACTATGGACCTTTTGCTTTTAATTTTATATATCGTGAAATTTGGTTGTTTTTTTACATAGGACATATTTTGTTTTACAATATAATTTTATATCACTAGTATTAATCAGTGATATAAAATTAAATTTCCCTAGTTATTGTGATCCTTAATGTAGATACAATTTCACATAATGGGAACTATTTTTCACACTATAACCTATTATTTGCAAGCGTGCGCGGATTGAGCACTCGGTACACTGCACCCTGTGTGTATCAAATGCTCAATCAGTGTCATATTTTACTTTATAATGAAATCGGTTACATGATTGCGTAAATAGGTTTCAGTAAACATATATTATAATATTTGTTTACACAGAACTTAATAGTTAATATGCAGTAAGTCGATCTGATTAGCTTTATTTTCACTATAATATGTAAAATAGTTCATATAACACTTGAAACTAGCAGTTCTTGTATATTACGACTTCTAGCTGAATCATCTGCAACTATTACTTGCAAACAATAGTAACATACTTAAATGTGAAAATCTTTATATTAAACTAATATATCTATTTGAATATGTTATCACTCTTTCTATTCTGTATATAAACTATATGACATTAATTGTCTTTTTAATAGCTTTCATAATATTTGTGAGACATATTTTATATCAGTGACCATACTAAATATAACTAGATTTCAGTTATTATAATAACATTTCATATATATTTGTTAGTTGCTCTTTATTACCGTATTCGCACTGCAAAACACTTTTACCTAGACCGAATGCTACATTACCATTGTTATTTGAAGGAAGAATCAAAAACCATGGTTTATAACTCATCACTTCATTTCACAAAATTAGTCGATAGGTCTTTTTTATTTGAACAATAGACTGACTCTCCAATGACTTAATCCGTCAACCCATTTTGACGAAATATTGTTATTTAAAAAAAATGCTTGTCCATTTAAACTTCTTAGTTTAAATTGTTGAAAAAATAACACAAATATTTATAGTTAATATTAACGTATAAGCAAAACCATGGCTTTGTGAGGGCTCGCGAATTAATTAATACGTGTCCATTAAAATAATGCTTTCAGGATGCAGTTGGGATTGCCGCGCTTCTGTAGTGCTTTGGACTTATTTGCAGATACTCATGTGGAGGATATCTCTATAACACAGCCTAGGATATGCGACAGTTCCAACACCATCCAAAGCATAATCTCTGGTTGATTAATCATTTAAATGCATTTTCATATAACCAGTTTGTTTAATATCCATAAAATTATAAGTACGTAGATATAACTTTAGAAATCACCCTATTAATATAAACTAATTGTACATATTGCAAATTCTGATAATCTGTTATGTAAGAATTAAAAAAAAAAAACAAAATAAAAATTTGGAAATGTTCAAATATTATTTTTACAATATAACTGTATTATATAAATGTGGCAAAATTATGATACATTAGTTACTGTTAAATAAACAAGAGTTATTCCGTTAACAACTTTCATTTAAGTAACACCTTGAATTCCGCATATGAATTTCTTCTCGCCTCCTACAATTTAACATATGTGAGTTTGTAATATTACATAATCCATCATAGGAAAATCTTCTATTTAATGCTTTTTCAAACTAGCTTTTTTTTAACCAACAACAATTTCTTTTTCTCCAATGTCTACAACTCATTTAATGTTAAACCTTGCGACTTATGAATTGTAATTAGTATGTTTTTTAAAACACCATATTGGGGTCCAAGATCCGTATTATTGTCTACGGAAAATTAATTGATTTCATTTTTGCTTGAAATTTCACAAACAGTGACAGAGTACAAAGTCCATTTTGTTCAATACCAAATAACCGACAATAATATAAGTTGCATTGTGTCAATTCCTTTTCTGGTTGTAAGCTAGCCGGCATATTAAAAAAATGAGCATTTCCTCGATAAGAATATAATTCAGCATCTCGAATTCTTTTCTGAAGTTCTTTTGAATCAGACATCAAAGAACGGTTATTATATCATTCTTCACGACGAGATAAAGTAAGCCTTTGTGGTATTTCGCTCTGACAACAACAGAGCTTTAAAAAAATGCAGAAAATGAAAAAAATTACAGATGTTTAAAAAAATCTCGACAGCGGAAGGTTGTTAAATTTACTCATAATTTGTTCTGTATGGTCCAAAAAAATTAAAAAACTAAATTTGATTTTTTTGAATGTAAATCGAATCAGTTTCACCTAATGATCATATTATTTTAGGTATAGAATTAATAACTCTGAACAGTAGAAACAGGTAAAAAAAACAGGGTCAATACAAATGGTACTTGTTAGTACGAAATTGAGGTGGATTTTAGATTAAAAGATAAAGCTTATTAAAGCTTAAAGTATTTGTTAACTTTAAAAACTTAAGTGAAAAATATTAACCTAACTACTGATAATAATGTATATTATCTATCTTAAATAGGTACTTTCATCCAAAATTTAGTAATTCAGCACCTTTCTATATCGTGTTTTATTCGATTTATGTAGGTTTTTTAAATTCCACAATTCACTGTCCATTAATTTACAATATAAGAACAACCACGTATCACATTTCGATTTTGTTAGTAAACATTCTTTCTGGAAATATTACACATCCGTATGCCCTATTAATTCTGTAATTCCTAAGAGATGACTTTAGTAACAGTCTAGTTAATAAAATATTCACAAATTACGTTTCCATTTTGTTATTAAACATTCTAGAAATATGAAACATCTGCATGCATGCTCTATTAATTACGTAATGTTATAACAGATGACGCTAGTATTATTTCTAGTATTACGCATCGTTGTTTAGTATTTTTTGATAATTTAGTGAAAGGTTTAAATACAAAAATAACTATATATAACAAATCTAGACATGACTTTAAATTATTATGTTAAATTTCAAATCTAGAGGTGTGATAGTTTTATCATAAAGTGAACCACAAAACTGAATGGGTTGTGGGATAGTGATGAGTAACGTGAAAGAAGCATTTGCATCAAAAGAAGCATGTACTAAATGATATCGTCGTTGCTTCTCTTGCTCAAATGGAAATTGGAATAAACGTAAATAAATTGATAATATTTGTTGTTTTTTTTAAATACTTTTGACAGCAAAAATAATCTCACATTGGTGATTACTTAAAGGGTATAAGACATGTTTTTTACAAACAAATCTATCCATAGTTACAAGCATCAGGATATTTATTTCGAAATTTTCATTATTATGTATTCATTATCATTTATTTGATTAGTTTCTCCTTCACACTTTTATGTATGTATAATACGTACGGAATAGAAATTTATGAAATCAACTGGCTGCAACTTGTCTTGCTTAAATAAAATAATGTATAGATATTCATAAATAGATAGCAAGCATTTTTTTAAATATTTTTACCAGGGTAAAAAGTATAACGTTGGTGGTTGTACAAAATATGTGATATTATATTTTTTATGAACAAATCTACTGGTCATTACATGCGTGATTAATTTATTTTATAATATTTCCTATTTACTAATATATATTATTGCTCTGATTAAATTTTTCTTCACATTTGAAGGTAGGTACAAAATATAAATATATAAAATAATTTCATCGCTACTTATTCTGAATAAGTGATAAATAGAACATGTATACACATGACAGAGTAAATAGCATTCATTAAAATGTACGATACATTATTTTTAAGTACTAACTGATGACACAACTAGTGATCCACTATTGTTTTCTAGCTTTATATATACTAATATACGTCAATAAAAATATATTTATTCATTTTTATTAATTTGCGCATTAAACATTTCTTGAGAAGTAACGTTTTAGTATGACAACTTAATTAACGTAGTAACTGAAACTGACTAAGGAAGATGTTAAATAATTCTTCACATTGACACAACTTAATAAAGAGGGATATGCTGTTTTCATCATGATATCAAGGATAGCTTTTATGCGATATATTTTCATTATCGAGACAAGGTGGTGAAAGTCATGACTGCATTGTGATTTGAACTACAATTATCAGATTAGTCGATAAAAATGTAAAATATTATAATAATCTAAAGAGTGACTGGATATTTTTTTATATTTTGAAAAATTATTTTTTTTTTAATATTCAATTCAACAATTTAATTTCTTGAACGTTTTCGAAAAAAGTTTAATAATTTCATGCTTTATTCTCTACTCATTGCTTCCTCCTTAATCTGCATAAATTAAATTCATTGCATTGATTGTAAGACATCACTCTTTAAACCAATGCAACCGGGGTATGAGAATATTATGCAATACCCCGGTTGCAGTAGTTTCAAGAGTATTGTGAGTCATTCAAAAAAATCGGAAATGAAAAAAAAGATGACTGAAACCAAAAAAATAGTATTTTTTGTCGTTTCAATGTAGACAAATAAACTAAAAGTCAATACTTTTGATAAAAATCGAGATATTGACAATTGAGGATGTTGATAAAATCTGCCCGTTAACGGAGAGTCCTCCACAAAAAATAATATATTGCATCCAAATCAGTATTACGTACGAGTATTTTATACGTGAATGCAAATTATAATATTTGTTTATATTATTTTTTTATTAACCCAGGATGGGTTTATTTTATTAGACTTATTTTTAAACATTATTTGTGTTAAAGCGAAATACGCATTTCTCAGTATTATGGTAATATAGTCAAAATGTTACCGCAAGATTATTTATTTTCTATTCATTTCTTGCCATTTGCGCTAGTTTCATTTACTATTCTACTACCTGAGATAGAAATAGAGACAGATGGCATAAGGCTAAATATAGGTCATAATATTTTCCAATGTCCACATTAAGTGTTTCGAATTACTAGATAAAATAAAATAACGTCGATGGCAAGTGTCGGTCGGAGTAGTGAATTTATTTGATTACATTTATTGTATATAAGTTAAGAAGCATATACTAATGGGAAACACTCTAAGACCCAGCAGTATATATTTTGCACTAATCTTACCCAGAAATTCTCTTCTTTATTGACATTTTAAAATTTCAAGATCAATTCACAATTTTTTAAATTAAAAGAAAAAGTAAATTCACAATTCATACGAAATAATGCGTTTCTCATAAATACTAAGTTTCTACTAAAAACTCAAACTAATAAGTTTCTACTAAAAGCCATGAAAATGGCTATTAGTAGAAAATTATTAGTTTTATGATAAAGTTGGTATTTAGTTTTATTACATCGATAAATTAAGTAATTTTATAGTAGAAAAATTATTATTAGCGGTTAATTTCGTCTTACTATGTTATCAACGTATTTAATTTAGGAGCAATATTTATTAAATACGCCTTGTGAAAATAATAAATGCTTGTTAATTATTTAGAGAGATTTTATTTAACGAATGCACTAAAATATGTTGCAAAATCAATTATTTCTCCGTTAAAATTGTTGAAAAACATTTTTCAGAAAGAAATGATGTTCGGAGTTGTCGAAGTATCGTGAGCCTAGAAACTGAAATACAACTTAGGGCGTTTTTTTCAATAAGTGATGGATAACGACTTTGTGAACAAAAATTCTAGTATTTGAAAAGTTTTTATTGGCATGTATCATCTGTGTACCCTGTAGAAAGATGGATTTTTGGCGATTTTATTTATATTTTCAACCAACGCTATTTTAAATTTATTCGATCGTTTACAAATTTTACCAACTCCTTTAATCTGACCTAATTTTGTGGGTTGTTCCATTCCAATCGAACAAGCATCGTGCATCCCAAAGCGTTTACAAGTTTCGTTAGTTCGTATATAGGCTCGAAAAAATGCACAATTCATAACTTCTGTGCATTAAATTAAGGAATTTTAAATCTGAAAATCACCAAACTCTAACAGAAGTTTAATATATCTTTCATGTGTTTTTATGGCATAATTATTGTTTAGTTTGATTAAATTCGAATATTTTGAAAGCTAACTATTTTTTGTCCAATGATGAAATATAAAATCCAGCAAATAAGGAAAAATCATTTACATTTGACAGGAAAGGAAAAAATGAGAAAACTATAAATTTTGTTGAATGAGGAAAACCCATAAATTCCGTGATCATTTTTTTTAGGTGGTCAAATGAGTAAAATAAATGTACTAGGAAGGAGTAAAATAATGTTAAATAGAGGAGTAAAATAATGTAAAATAATACATTACGGTGTTTATAACAATTTCCTAACAGGTTAAGTAGCGACCGCCTAACAAGCGTGAAGAATAAATTATATTCCGTAAAATTATATTTCATAAAATTGCATATTTTAAAATTAAATTCCTCATATTTCCTGCAATATTGGCGTATCAAAAAACTTGTGATTTCTTTGTTAACAAGTCTTTAAGTTTCACTTCTCTAATTATTTATCGATAAGATTTAAAGATATTTGTTTTATATTATTTTATAGTTTAACTATGTTTAATCGAACATCAAGTAGATTTCTCAGCTACAAAACGAAACATTATTTAATTGTCATTAGGATTTATGACATTGTAAAATTTTCATTAATTTTAACTCCCTGAAACGATTTCAATAAATTGGGAAAGTTTTAATTAAAAATGATAAATGTAATATAAAATAGTTTAGGAAAAGTCTTTAGATTTTAATTTCAATCTTCAATCAATAACATGAAAATCGAGTAAATCTGTCGCCAACACTATTACAATAATTCAGTCTATATTTTAAATCTGTGCAATAAATTTTAAAATTATAACAATGAATATCTTTTACAGATTATTTTAACGAAATATTTTAAAACGATGTTTTAATCTTATATATTTCAATCCTATTAGTATTCATCACTCTGTAATTTTACACTTATGCAAATTTAAAAATCTACACGTTTCAGGTTTTAAAAAATGTAGACATAATGAATTATTTCAAATGCTTTTGTTCTGTAGGCCATAAATTAATTATGAAGAACAATTTAAGATACACCAAATAAAAAAGGTCCTTTATGATACGAGGAATATGCTTCTTTCTTATGAAATTTGTGACGAAATTTGTAAAGAAATATCTGGGAGTAAAAAATAAATTAAATAGGGAAGTACTTCGAAATGAATTTAGAGACTTTTTCTTTATGAATGTCGTTTAGGGCCAAAAACCAGCAAATCATCACGCAATAACTTGTTAAAATAATTAATGACATACAAAATAATGGCCGAAGATATGCCCTCATATGACACAACCAAGGACTGACAGAAAAATTTAAAAGTCTTATTGAAACAGGTCCTAGACTAAGTTCGCGTTATTTGGCAGGGCTATTTTCATGCTCTTATATTGCAATGGAAAAATAACTTCATGCTTTGAAAAAGAAGTGGAAATATTACGTTCGGATACCACATGAGCTGACGACCTTTCATCTTCAGAGGAGAACTAATGTGTGCTTGGAGCTATTGAGTTCCCATCGTACCAAAAGAGGCTAAAGTATCTGGTTATAGGAGATGAAAATTGGATGGTTCAAGTTAATTTTTAGCACAAACGCCAGTGGCTAGGAGCTGGAGAAAAAGGTGTACCTAGACCAAAATATAATATTGGACAAAAGATATTTTTGAGAGTATAGTACATTAGTTATACCTCATAAATTAAGTTATTAATTGAGTTATTCCTTGGGAACTCTTTCAAGTTAACAGTACAATTACAAGTAAAATTGATTTTATTAAATATTACAATTGGTTTTATTAACAACTTAAATTATTATAAGTTTATTTATAAAAGCTATTAAAACGGAAAAGAAGTAACGCGTGAAAAACTACTCTCACTCTAATGGACTATTCTACTTTACCCGCCGTTCTCTCCAAATCTTTCGCCATCTAATTACCATCAGTTTCGCTGTCTGTCTAGTAATTTAGGTGCTAGAAAATTTAAAGACGAAAGTGTTATTAAAGGCCCAAACATTTCTACAAGGACGGAACTTTAACTCTGCCTACAGATTGGCGAAAATTGTTAGGTACTGACGGTGCTTATGTAATTAACGATTAATTTTATTGACGACATATAAAAAGTTGAAAAGTTTGAGTACAGGGATAGCGGGTTTATAAGCTGCCAACCTAATAATATTTCCGTTGAATAAGTTGCATACTTCTCGATATGAATATCTGCCTTTCTTTATAATCTAATACCCAATTTGTGTGTGTGTCCAAGGCTCTTTCTTTTTATTGTATACGCCTGTTCTCCGTTTGTTTCGTTTCTAATGATATTTTCCTTTGAATTATCTAAATTCAAATATTCATTTTCTATTCCTTTTTTAGCATAATTATGACATTTTTATTTGTGTTTTAAGTGCTGATTAAAGATTTTGGTTCGATTAGACTTGTTCAGTTTTTTATATCATGTAAATAAGAATAATCATCGCAAATTATATTATAATAGTTCTCAAAAATGATACACAGAAAAGCTGGAGTCTAAATATCATGCAGAATTTTTTTTCGTTTCTAATGGTAGAAGCAACGTTTATAATGGTTAATTCCACTTTTGTTTTCTGTAGCAATCAGCTTTTTTGTTTGGCTTCTTTCTATGTTTATTATGCTGTGGTAATATTAAAATAAACTTCATCGAAAGAGTGTCCATTAAAATGACGTTATCTTCCTTCCTGGTGCAATCTTTAGCTACCTGAATAATTATCAATACGCGAAAAGTCATAGCTTGATTTAAAATTAATATATTAATTACTAATTTACATCAAAATTAAAACTAGCTGCAAAACGACAGATAATAATACAATTCCCACATAAGTAGACATTGCAAAAAATATGCTTCTTCGTATAATTGTTTAATACAAGAATGAGATAAGATAAAATATTTGAATGAAACTCACAAAAGTTCATATTACTTTTTTTTATATCGAACAAAGTACTATAGACCACAGTTACGACATATGTCGGTTGGAGGTATTCGATATTATAGTTCATATCCTATTAGCAACTCCACAATAACATTTTTCAATTATAAATCCTATTAGTAACTCGCCATTTTTGAATTATAAAATTATTGAAGCAATTGAGAAACGTGACCGCGTATTTGCATATACGACATTTAGAAAGTGATAAGACCCTTTTGAGCTGCTTAGAAATATTTTAAATGATAATTAGTTCCAAGGTTTACTACCTAGAAAATATCAAAAATTATAAAATGTGAAATATATATCGATTTTTTCAAATAACGAAAAGCAGTGGTTTGACAAATTATTTACGTTAACGGTCTTTGGGTATATATGAACATAAATCCTTTTACACTAATTATAGGGTCATTATCCTTGAAATATTCTGAATAAATTATTTTTTATGATGTTGCTTTATAATATATGTCGCTCCTTCGTAGTCCTAATATTCGACTCCACATGTCTTGCCGAACGGGAAGATGATTTTAATAAGCTACAACATAATAAATATGGTTCGTAATAATTAAAAACACAATGTGTGTAAGCATGTGTGTTTCATATGCAGGCCTTGTCAGAACATGTGTTGACTATATCTAATCAGTAAACGATTCAAACCTATGAATATTTTAAATCTATGTTCTCATTTATAGTTATTGAACTCACCGGCAAATGGACAAATTATAATTCGCTTTTTTTTTAAAGTTTTCCTGTTTTCCAAGTATTCTACTCAACGGCAGATTTTAGAAAGCTAAAGCATAGAAAAATAAATAATTGAAAAATGTAGTGTGATACAAGTGCTTACAAATTCATAGCGTTGGAATTCACATAACAAAACTATTTTTTTCACTAAATAATAAGAAATATATATTGAATATATTTGGCGTTAACTTTATACATATGTCCACAAAGATGAGGACAGAGAATTAAACAAATAATGAATATAAAACTATCGCTACCTGTTTTATATTCCTTATTTATTTAATTCTCTGTCTTATTCACCAAAAGGTCACACTACCTTTTTTTAGTGGTATTCATGGCCATATATCCGATATATTTTATGGGTATAATTGTACATCGTTTGTTGTATTTTTTTTCAACGTGTTTTCATATAATTATGAGTCATATAAATCATTGTGCAAGTGTACTTTTTACATATATACGAATATGCATTTTATTAAATGAGAGACCTGACGTAATATCACATATTTAATTTAACATGAACACGTTTGTGATCCTTAATGAACAATTACTTTTTTTCTTAATTATCATTCCCATATGTGCGATCTTTGTATATTTTACATTTTATATGACACCTTAGATTCCCGAACGTCATCTGTCGATGTAAAATTTTCGTATTGTATTAATATGTCCGTCAAAATCGTCAAACATATTTATTATCTTACATACAAAAGAGGGCGAAATGGAAAATAAGTGACGAATGGGAAAATAACAGACATTTCGCAAATATAAAAGAATAAAAACGATTTAATTTAATTATTCATCAAGCTATTACAGTGTTAACATAACATGCTTCATTTGACCATCATAGACTCAAAGGTCACACGTACGACTGGCACTCGCATACAAATTTGTTCGCGAAATTTGGATGACACGCAGTTTAAGTAATGCTAAAAATATCTACAACAGCGTACCTTTGTATGGAATACTCATTGTACGAAATACGGAACGCACTTTTATAGAAAATCTCTCATTTCAAGATATAATTTATCATTACGTTTACCACGGGAGCTTAATTTTCAGTTTAAAATGTTTTTGGTACAATGATAACATAACATATACATTTCATTGCCGTATGTGGCTTTTTTGTCCTTTATTTAATCGACTCAACTATTTGTTTAGGATTTCGCAGTCAAATACAAATAACGGAAATAATATAACGGAACTTTAATGATATCGCCCTGTCGGAATGTTACAGCACCGTAATTATTATAGTGTAATTAAATTTTGCAATTAGTTGTAGTGGGATGTGCTATATGCATGTAGCATATGTAGAAATAAAGAAAATGAAGAAAATCCATATTTTTTTACATTCATGTACTTTCGAAAAAAAGACGATGGGCATGACTTTTGGGCATATTTTTCAGTATATATCTGAAGATATTATATCTGAATTAATGTAGTAATACTTTTAAGATTTATAACTAGTCTTTTCAATAACACCCCACACTATATATGGAAACAAAAAAAATTCGAGTACTTAATAACCTTCGCTCGGGAGGGACCCTCGAAAATTTACAAAATTAATTTATTTAAGTTTTAGCTATTGAGACACATGCGAAATTATTGTTTATAATCGTCTTATTTTATATTCGGGACCCTGAAGGTTTCATTGATCTATTTATTAATATCTGCATACATATCTATTTTTTTATGATATCATATGTACGAGTATGTTATGCAACCACATAAATGGTTAAAAGCATATTAACGTTGTATAGATAACAAAACGTATACATGTGTACGAACAAAATAAGTCTTCAATCAGTTTCTTTTAATGTTAGTACATGCAAATTATTAAAATGCTATTCACGGTACAATCAAATTGAACGAATTGATATGCATTAATATGTATTTATGTAAATATTGTTGTTTGGTGTTACGTATTATGACATTATAACAGTTCTCTACGTGCCATATGGTTATTGTTTATGTTATAAACAATAACCATGTAAAAATTTTAAATTTGACATATTGATAAAACATAACAATCCGCATATATTTCAATAGTTGAGACACACAAATATTTACGTAGGTCTTTATAACATTGGTACAGCAAGCCAACTTCTATGGGTTTCTGTAATACTTGTTATTGGTTTGTGTAGTACAAAATAAGATTATTATAAATGAGCAATGAAATTATTTTTGAATTTTATCCCTTTTTCGAAATACACTATTTCAACCTTACCACACGAATTAAACAACCAATTTAAAGAAAATTAATAATTAATTAAATAATTTCAATGTTAATAAAATAATTGCTGTATTTATATTCCTAGAAGTATTATCAAAAATACACAAAGATATGTTACAGGCCCGCCCAAAAAAAACCACCAAATCTACTAGAGCCAAAGTTATGAAAAGGCATCGTTTACATAAAGTTTTCCGAAAATCTACAGCAATGGTTGTAAATGTCATAGTTTTGGAGAAATTCACAATATTTTACTGCCGTGGACAATAACACCAGCGATCTTACAGTTTTTTATATATTTTCTAATTTTCGTTAAGATGTTTTGCATTTCTGATATTGAACTATTATAATGTTGATTTTAATACTTCCTCTACAATAGTATTCGCTTGTTTCTAAATTGACTTAAAAATGTTTTAAAAAACATTTTTCTTCACATTACATATTTGTTAATTATACTGATACCCATCCTGGACAATGAAAGGGACATAATTCATTATAAACAATTTCTTCGATAAATTTATTAAAACGCTGAATACATCTCAGCATTACATTCGAAAAAATTCGACCAAAAACGTAACTATATTATTATCATATTCATAAAGGTGCCTTCAATTCGTATTTCTTTTGAAATTATATTCTTAATTAATCCTTGTGCTCCCTCGTAAACTCGTCAGTTTGCAGACTTGAGTTACATCCTGTAGACAAGACCGAATTAGAGAAAGAATTTTCTAATCCTTCATGGTAATAGAAAGCACTTAATATAATAACTTCTATCTTATATTTATTTATTTTCATTATTAAGATATTTAACCTTTATAAATAACATCTATCTATCAGTGTATGATGTAGTAGATAACTACATCATACACTGATAGCCTTATATATAGTTTGTAAGAATTTATCTTATCCCACAACACTAAATTCTTAAATTAACTGTAAAATTTAATAAAAAATAACATGCATATATATTACGCCCATAACAATATTTATTAAGTCATCTTTCTTCCAATGCTATATTAAATCCATTTTTAGGTTTAAGGAACACGTCCAACTTCAAAGCAATTTTTTCGTCTCCCGCCGTCACACGGTAAGAACGTAGAACATGTGCAAGAATAATCTTCAGTTGCATCATGCCTTGATTTTTACCTGGAAACATAATCGACTGAGATTTTTATGATCGAAAAAAATAAATTAACTTTTATAGAATCTAAATATGTAAAAGCAAACTTATATTTAATTTATTTAACTTGACATTACTCTTGCCCATGGTAAAATGTAAATTATATTAAGCATTTGCCCATGGTAAAACATAAATTATATTAAGCAATTGCCCATGGTAAAACGTAAATTATATTAAGCATTTATCCATGGTAAAACATACATTACATTAAGCAATTGCCCATGGTGAAACGTAAATTATAAACCATAAATTATATTAGCAATTTTGTAACTAATTAATATATTTATAAAAATTATAAAGCAATTTTTATTTTCAAAACTATAATAAATTAATTAAGCCTTTTAATATTTGTGTCTCTAACATAAAAAAAAAATTACTGACCGATCTTATGAAGAATTAAAACCAGAATTTTGTAGTGTTTTTTCTTCATTCAATAATAAAAGTAAGGTATATTTTCGAACATATGTTAACAATTCTCCAAATAATGGATTAAATTTACCAATACAATTTCGAGGTCCGTAACTGAATGGCATAAATGAGCAAGGATGCTTTCTGGCTTCAAGTTCTGGAGTCCAGCGATCGGGGTTGAACTTGTGAGCATCTTCACCCCATACGCGCGGATCTCTCTGCAATGCCCAAGGACAGACTACACATCCACAACCAGCCGGAAGTGTGTATTTGGCTGAGAAAGTAGTATAGTAATAAAGTCTGTAGTTTCGCATACGATACCTACGATACCTTTTTGACGATCTTGTTTACGATACCTACGTATCGTCCAAATGATCACAGAAATTTATCAGTAGTCTTAAAAAACTTAGTAGTAAAGTATTGGGGAAACATGCTTAGTCATCGTTTTGAAAAAATCACCCGTTATTGGTTAATTTTTGTTTCCATAGCCATATATTTGTAAATAATTAAGTTGTCATAAGCAACGTAAATGTACGATATTTAATTGCAAAAGCGTTAATTAAGAAAATTTAATTACATTTTAATAATTAAATAAAATAAAATTTAATAAAAGTTAATTATAACTTCTTAAATTAGGTACTTGTTTAGTTATTAAATTATAATAATAAATATGCTTTTTTGGTCAAATACTTACTCAGTTTTAGTTCTTTTTCTGTTTGCCTCACTATGATGGGTGTCAAAGGATACATTCTCAGAATCTCCTTGACGACCTTATCAAAATAAGTCAGTTTGGCCAAATCTGATTTCCACACCGGCCCCTTCAGCCCTAGGACGTCTATTAATCTGAAAAAATACATGTACTGTAAATAAGTATGAATTAAATGATAAAGAAGTGTTTCTTTTCATTTCATTTTTATATCCAAGATAATGTGTTCATAAAAGCATGTCCATAAAGGCATGGTTAGAAGAGAGAAAATAAATAAATATAGCAATTTTTATTGTAATGTTATAACAGTTTCTTTTATTTCATTCGGAAAGAATGAATTATATGTCAAATAAGTGCCACGTGTTGTAATTGCAGGTAATATGCACGCCCAAGGGGATTTCATTTGTTGGCTTATATAAGTGCCATGCGCATTCGAAAGGTTAAGTGCATCGATTAAAGTGGAACTAATTTCAGTTTATGTCAAATTATTAGTTCCGTGATAACAACAAATTTGACATTCTACGCTACCATAAATGTTTGAAATGGTTAGTTTTCTTTCGGTTAGGTTCGGGCGTATTTTGTTTGTTTTTTTTTTTGTAAATCGCAATTGATATTAATACAACCTTCAAATAGCTATTAAATGTATAAATCAAAATGGATAGACAGGTCAAGTTGTTAACACGATACAATGTTAATGGTAAAAGTTAAAAAGCTATACAAGGTAAAGTAACGTTCTACCACTGATTATAATTTAAGATTTTATACAGATTTTCGGGCATGTTCAGAATAAAATTTAACAATTTTATTCACTCAAAACTAATATTTTTTAGGAGGAAATCTGTAGTAGTAGTCCAATATAAATGTGATTTAAGGCGCATTTTAAATATATTTATAATATAACCTTTCTCAGTTGTAAAGCTACAACAATGTGAAACTAATTACGACAATTTTGAAACTGAAAAATCTTTAACAAACTCGGTATAGACTCGTTCTTGAATTTCGGGGTGGTTTCCGAGTGTGACCAGGGCAAACCCACTGGCGAGACTTGACGTTGCATACGCCGCCTCCAGGAGTGTGTCCACTTCCTCACGAACTTGCTCCTCTGTTATTATATTATTTTTTTCTCTTATTTTTAGCAAAAGCTCCAAGTAAGGCAGTCTGTTTAGTTCTGAAATTTTTTTTTATAAACTTTTAAAACTTTAGAAACATTTATGTGCATTTTTTTGGTTTGGCGACAAGTGCACGTATATTTGTAAAAATTTGTTGTCAACCGGAAGAAGAGAATAAACTAAAATTACATATAAAAGACTTGCAATATTTTCTTCATACAAGCTGCATTTGCTTAATCGTTTTGAATGATAGGATTAATATTTTACAGCAAATATGAAAATAATATATTAGTGTAATAAAGTCTTTAAGTATTAGTTATTTCGTCAGAATTAATTTAATCTAAAGATCCAATAGTTTTGCAAAACAAATAAGTACTAACACTTTCATGTATAAGAAAAATAATAAAAATGTTCATAGCAGAATTAATATGTAAAAATGAAATAAATTGTAATCCGTCCAATAATTGTTTTCCGTATCTTATCCCATTGTCAAGATATAAGTACTAGTTCTCATTGGGCGTTACATGATATTATCAAAGCGATATACGACGCAATGTAACGAAAACAATATTCTGTCTTAAATAGTGAGGGATATGAGTGTTATTTCGCGGAAAGAAAAAAAACAGAAGAGGATTAACTAGTAATTTGGTAGAAAAATTATTTTTTTTATTGACAACGTTTATGTTTATCATAATGAAACGTTTTTTTAAAAGATGTTGGAAATAAAGATATTTTCAATTGAAAAATACATGATTTGTTTGTTACAAAAGTTCCAACAAACAACAAAGACATGCAGTATTTAAGCAATATTATTGTCGCAGTTTTTTCTAATCCCTTAAAGAATTATCGATTGATTAAAAAAATTCTTGTAGGAAAAAGAGGAACATGAGACATTAAGAGAACGAGGTTTATGAAGATTATAAAGAGTTTCTTCTCCAAGACCAACTTATTTTAGCTTAGCAGCATAAGGAATATATATGGATATTTTCAAAAAGCCACTACAGATTTCAAAATGAGAGTAAAGAGAAAATGTTGACAACAGAACCAAAATCTGGAAAAACTAAACGTTAAAATCAACAAAATATAGTATACAACAAAAATATGGCAAATTACAAAAATATAGTATAAAACAAAGTATATTTCTTTATTACATCTTTAAATTTTAGATTATCTTTCTATAAATAAAGGGTTTTTCGCTGAACAAGCATTTTCGAAAACTGTCGGAGTCTTTGTTTTCCCAATCTAACTTTAATTCACGCTACCACAACGGACTATCAAGCTTTAAAGTTTAGTTAGTTTTGAAACCGAGCTGTTTCCACTTTGATATTTAGTTTGATATTAGGATATGATATCTTCTTTTCTTCTTCTCTTTCGAGAATATGGGGTGCGGCGTCGGTAATAACTACGACGAAATAATTTTAAGTTAATGGAACTTCTATTGCATGAGAGATAAGAAGTTGCATATTATGACACAAATAATTTGATGTTACCGACTTGCTGAGTCTTTATTTATATCTTGATAGTTATTTTTGAGACCATAAATTGTAATTCGCGTTGCACAAGGCAATTTCCTCCAAACTACTTACCATCGACGAGAGGTAGGCAATTAAATTTTCTGTAAAACCGTCAGTCTCGCTTTCGTACAAAGCAAAGCATTAACAAAGCCACTAATGTATTCAGCATTCTCAGTTTGAGAAGTATTTGACTATTATATTTTATTTGTAGAACAAAGAAGCTGATTCTTGAAGGAATCATTCAAAACCCCATAATTTCAGTTGCGCTGTTTGTTCCAGTATTTCTTCCAAACCGTATGATCTCTTTCTTTTTCTTCTATTCGGAGTATCGCCGTAAATCCAAATGGTTTATTGAAATAAAAAAAATTAGTTTTCAACTAAAAATTACTTTCCAACTGGTCCATCCAGAGATAATTTACCAGTTTAAAAAGTATCTCAGTAAAATATCTTATGCTAGCTTCCATTTGAAAGTACATCGTTTTATCTTGAAGAAGAGACAGTCAGTGTTTGTTGATTACGAGATATGAAATATTAATATGTCTATAAGATAACTTATAAATGTAAGAAATAATTACATATTATGGTTATATCGATGCAGTAGGTGGTTTTATTATAAAGACTATTAAACAAATTTGAGATAGTAAAAATATTACATTCATTTTACATGAACCTATGTAAACATATAAACTGATAATATTTGAAAGTGAATATTTAAATTTAAAATCAAATTATAATTTTGAAAATTGACTTCTTTGGTTGCGGTGCTCTTGAGGCGAAGGGGCAACTTAGTAGTCAAATGACTACTAATTTTGGCAGCAGTTTAAAAATTATTCCATAACGCGGAGATCAATTTAATACGAGAACTTTTTAAACTTATACTTCTTTAAGTGAGTTTTGGAAAAAAAATATGAGAGTTCATGTACAGTTCTTTTATTATTTTATTTCCATTAATTATTTGCAAGTTAAATAAAGTTATTCTTACATTGAAACATCGACAGTATAAAGTTGCTCACGATACGTGCGCACGATGCAACAAAAATCGGCAGGATGAAGTTGCCCAGAAAATTTATATTTACATGCATGTAGTGACTGACACTATATTCATGATAGTTATTGCGATATTTGTAAATACCCAACACACGTTTCTTATTCATAAAAATCTAAGTCATATCAGTACTTTTAAATAATATTTTAAGTAAATGAAATTTAGTAGCGATCCATATAATAAAAAGCTTTTTAAAATATATTTTAAGTGTACTTCTCTAAGTGAGGTTAAGTTTCGTTATGTGTTTATTTGCAATATGAATTATAAATTCATTACTTTTTTATTTATGAAATACTTATATTTAACAAATTAAAATAAATTTTCAGCACATTCATTTATTTTCATAACTACTTAAGAGTTAATTGGATAGTTTTAACAATTCATTGTATAAACTTAATTTTTAAAATATAATTATTTGATCGATTTTATATTTTACTAGCTGCATTTATAATCACTGTCTATTCCTTTTATTATTTTATTTCCATTTATTATTTACGTGTTAAATAAAGTTATTCTTATATTATGCAAATGAAGTATAACTTCTAACGAGCATACATAAGTTCACACACCTAGTTTTTTCTTGACTGAATTGCATTTTGATCCAAATTTCCAAAAATATGGGATAAATTTTATGCCGAACTTAAAGATAAAATCCAATCTCATACTGTTTACAAAATATTTCGCAATACATTTACTTTATCAGCGGCTATATTCGAAAGTGACAGCCTGTAATAGCAGTGATGGTAATAATGAAGCAGATAAAGCAAATTCTTGTGTGGAAATACAGTCTTGCTATTTGTCAAATACAACAAAAAATACATCTGTGCTTCTGGAACTATTTTACATAATTAAGATCCCATATTTCAAAAAACTGAATAATATTATCGCATTTACTGATATCACCAAATGATTGCTGAAAAAACTTAGGGTTAGGGCACTTATATACCTTAGTTATTATTGTTGTAATTGGTGTTAAAATCTGATTATACTGGGAGAAAAAACGATGGAACAATAGTTCAGTACTGATACGTATTCCATTTCCATTCCGTCAGACAAAGGATTTCTTTGATACCCCCAAGATAGTATTAAATATATACAACATAATTCAAAATCACATCTTGTGATTTTTAAATATTTTTGATTAATAACATATTCAGAATACTTTATTTATGGGCACAAATAAAACTATGTTATTTTTAAAAAATCGTGGTGGAGACACTCGTAGAAAAGTTGATCGAGAACATTAGTAATAACTCCAGAAGATCAATTGCACTTGAAAAAATAATTAATAACAAATTTTCTTATCTGGTTTTATGTTTCAGAAACATAAGTCTTCAATATTAGTCCTGTCAGTATCTCGACAGAAATATTAATGACAATTATACTTCTAAAATTTATCTTGTGGCTTAATAACGTTCCGTTGTAATCAGGACTTATATTTAATTTATTCTGTCAATGCTCATTTGATTTCGAAGAACTATGTGAATAGTATTGCGGCGTTCATTATCTGGAAACCTACTTACAGTACCTAAAAGCTTTTTACCACAAGTGCGGTTGAATGACGGATATTGCGAAGACGCTGCTCTGGACGTTGGGTGGACTAGATTCAAGAAACGCTCAGCAATATATTTTACGTCTTCGTACAAAGCGCCGAGAATAGGAAAATATGGCGGATATCATTAAAGAGGCGGACATCATCAAAACTCAATTGAGAGAATCAGAGGTGTTATCGAAAGGGAACCACGACAGCGAGAGTCCAGCTTAAGAAGAAAAGGAATAATCCTCTTTGACTATAAAATATGTGTGTGACAACGTGAGCTGCATGCAAAAAGATGACTTGTAAAACAATCTAATTACCTGCCACACCATTGTACGTGTCATTTTCATTATCGCTGTTTCTCTTCTTTAAATCATCTCTTTTCTTCTTAATTATCTGTAACAAGTATGTACATTTATTTCTTATATGGTTTAAAAATGTTAATGAATATTTTGCAGGTTAATCCTTATCACCATCAATTTGCAACTTATTCACAGAAAATTGACATTTTACATAACGATCCGTAAGTTCATCTGCATATATTCATACTCAATTCACTTTTATTCAAGGTTTGAGGTTACAATCGCACAGAATACAACATTGTACAGAGCAATCGTATTCGTACACAGCTCTTAGCACATTGCTATCGAGGTTTACCGCAGCTGATTAATAATATGTGTTTGAATATTTTCGCAAATGAACGTATATTTTTAGGGGTAGCTAAAACTATTTAGAAAATTACAAATTAAGATTGAAAATTACGATTAACCTCTTACATTCCAAGAATGTATTTCAATAGTGCACGTAAGCGTTGTGACCCAAATATACTTAGGAGCCTTTTTATCTTAGCAAAGATCGTACTTATATCATTACATTACCTGTGTATAAAACTACTGTACTCTGGCATAATTATATGAATACCCAAAACTACATGTGTGCACTTGCAATTTTTGCCTAGAGTACGCCCAAATAAACAATGACACAGACGACAATTGAAAGAATGCGCAATTTCTTTTTTATAGTTTATTCAAAGTTCTCTGAACTCGTTTCTTTTAAATATCCTTAATGTGTAAATTTTTACATTTAGTACTTTATGTGCTTTTTTCCGTGGTTTCGCCCACATGAATTTTCGGCGGCGTAATTTGCTCAGGGTACTAGGGTTTATTTCTGGACCCATATCAACAGTTACAACTTGCAGGTTGTGCCATTTATCGATACGTTGCTGCGCTATAATATCGTGACTCATCCTGAAGGAATTACACTAATTTTTGCTAAAAAATTACCCAAATTTCATTTTTTTAAATTTTTATCAGGTACCATATAAATCTGTTAAGTTGTCTTAGGGTGATTGATTAACAAATATCTATTCCTTTCATATTGATCGGATTTCACCTATAAATAATTGCCTATCTGTCAGTCTGTTCATAGGTATGAGTCAGAAATTCTATTTTGCATATCCTTTTTTTCATAGTATGGTATTTCGCCAGTTTTTTTACATCAGTTTTGTCATTTTACGATGCCGGTATCAAACTTATTCGGCTATTTAATGTGGGGCGGAAATATGGCTTGGTCACTATTTTAATTCAATAATCAAACATAATTATTCAAGTTACAGTTAATTTTAATGCTATCTAATAAATGACTATCTAATCCACCTTGCAATAAGTTGTAAAAATAAAATTAATTTTCGTGTCCTATTATTTCTCTTAGTACTATTAAAATAAAAATATCACTGGAAAAAGGCCTCGAGTACAACAAATAAAAAGTGGCCTTGAGTGAACAAGTAGCGCTTGAAAATAAATTTACCTCATTAGAATAGTCGTGAAGTATCCTCACATATTCATCTTCTTCCTTGGAATATCCGCATATCTTATAAATGAAATCGGCGTGAAGCCATATTTTGAACATGCGTTTGAAAACCAAGTTTGACTCTTTCGCTACGGCCCATAAATAGGGAACAACGTCATGCTCTTGATTTTTCATCTCAACGCCCAAGGAAGTAGCTGCAAGTAATGAGTTAAAAACTAGGTGTCCTTGTACTTGATTAAAGTAAGATATGAGTCTTACTTACTTATACCATTGCACCATACATTACAACATACCTAAAGCACCTAAAAACAGTAACTTTAGTTACTTTAGTTATATTTCTTTTTAATAAGCTATAATGAAGAAGCATAAAACAAAAATTATTTATTGTTTGTTACATAACAACTCTGTGCCTATTGGACTAATTCTTACAAAATTTTGCTCACATTTAAAATGTATTGTGGATTTATATAGACAGACTGTTGTGTGATTGATTCATATATGATAAGTTCTCGAAAATCTAGTAACTTTTTAGAAAGTAACTAAAAAGTTACTACTTTTCTTTCCTTTATATAACGCTGGTACACTTGACCATTATTTTTTGTATGTTATCCGATAGCTGCTGTACAGCCAATTATTGAAACACCTTCTTTATAATTAGAATTCACTGAAAGTTAAACTACTATGCAAATTGAAATAAGTAAATGTTTTTTGTTGTTATGCAAGATAAACCTCCACTATTTTGATTTGTTCCTAGTTTCTGACATCAAGCAAACGAAAGTACGACGAATCTCAATTTGAAAATAATAAATGATAAATCAAAACAACTAATGATGATTACAACATCTTCATCTTTTTCAATGTACTGGGATTATGGTACCATTAGATTCGTTCTCAATCGGGTTCAAATAGCACCGATGGTAGTTTTGACAATTATAAAAGACCTAAAATATTACGCCATTTCCGAACAGTGGCTGTGACTAGATTCTATCGTTATGTTTGATATGAATATTATATGAAACAATATTATATTTTCAAGTTGCGTTCAGAGACAGCATTCGAAATTGGTTTAACCAAACTTTGCAGTGTTATTTTCATTATATTATGAAACAAAATGAGCATGCTCTCAAAATAATACTGAATAAAAAGTAATCGAATACTATGATGCAACTGTAATGAGTGAGGCGATGCTGGTGTCAGACTAGACGCGCATCACACTTTTCAGTGATGGAACTTACTCGACTTGTTTATTATTTTATGATACTATGTCATGTAGGTTGTGAATATTATTTTGTAAAACAAATTATGAAGGGTTGTTTTGCAAGACCTTAAAATTAAAGTGAACAAATGTTACAGCAACTGAATAATTTAATTGCGTTTTAGCGAGGCAGTGTTGGTGTCCGATAAGTTACGAGAAGCACATCATACTTCTTGAAATTAGGCTGTGCGAGTTGCGATTTAGTACAATTTAGTGCACGCTGTTGAATATCTACACAAGTAAGAAATAAATAACGAATAGTATGAGCCAAATTTAGGCGAATATGGGCCATGTTTTTTTGCATGTATGTGGCGTATATCCCTTTTCCGATGTTAGAACAAAATATTTGTGTATGCCTTCAATTTTTTTTAAGGCTTGAATTAAATATTGTTACATATATTTGAGTACAGCGCAATAAAATGTACACAAATTCACATGAAACTTATGCGCTAGTGAAATTACTCTTTGGGGCTAAATAATATTCTTAGAAGTTTGAAAATTTTGTCGAAGTTTTATTCGATGGAAATAACGTCGAACATGCCAAAAATTAATAGCAAGTTTAGTGCTAAAAGACAAATGTGGTTGCTACGGTAATATTATTTTTTTTCTTTTCGATGACAAAAGGGTCAAAATTACTTACAAGTTTGACGCTAAAAGGATAATAATACAAATAGATCACACACGTGCCACAGATTGGCTGACCGCCATATTGTATTTGCTACATAAATATTATTGTTAGAAAGTTGGTAACGTTGTCATTTGTATTTAATGTTTCCAATTAATAAATTTTTATTTTTACCAATGTATTCCTTATGCGAAAAGAATAAAACAGCGAAGAACACGCGACAAATGTGTATACTACTAGTGTCGCCGTAGTTCACTTTGTAGGTAGGTATAATGCTTTTATTACTAGCAGCAAAGAGTTGGATATAGTATTATTGTGCAAAGGTAGCAACGTCGTGAAGCAATATTGTCATCTGTGCAGATATACGAACACTTTATAATCTTAAATATCACAAATTTGACAACTAAGACATGATTGTGTACAAGTAATTACGAAATGTGATGAAATGTAAAACAGAGTCCGAATGACAAACAATTATTCAGCTCTTCCTGGTATATCTGTATTGAAAGTCTGCGTTATCGTCGATACGATTGTCTATGCCTTTCGATTACTTCTTTATCATTGTATATTTAAACTAAGTAATAACAAGTACAACTTGATTAATGAATGCATGCAAACATTTTTCCCGCAATATGTCTGTATGAGAAAGTATGGCAGTTTCCCCTTTCTATTTTCTATGGACTTCTTAAATTCTCTAGGTTCCCATTCCTTGCAACTTGGAGGACATCTTGCTATAATAATATTCAACTTGCAGAACTTAAAGGAGAAAACTACACACCCTATATTACTAAGTACACTTTCATACTTCGTACCTAACTATTTTCTGTGATCATGCAATCATCACCTTTTTGCTATACCACCTTGTAGAACCGAATTATGTCGGAAGCTTCCAGTTTCCTGCGGTATGCAATTGCTCAACTACCTGATGGCGGTTGCACCAGAATGTTATTTATTTATGATGAGTAAAAGTAAATTTGTCAAAATGTGTCATCATTGTCTTTTGTAGTTTTTTGTGTACTGCCTGATTCCACTACAAACAGGTTACCTGTAATATATCGACAAAGGTGTATGCGTATGTGCGTATGCGTGTGTATGTGTGTACAAATAAATAAACGAAATTGGACCTTAATAGGTTTTCCACTAAGGTTCGTGACAAGGTGAGTTTGGTTTAAAAAATAATGTTGTAAATTATAGGAAATCAATGATAATCAACGACATACACGTATGTAATAAAAGACTATGATAATTAATGAGATACAAGACCGCTGGTAGATTTTTGTTGTCTTAATATTGGCTTAAAAGTTTAACTCAAAAATGCGCCCGACGCACTGAATCTTTTCACTTAAGTGGTCATTGCACTTTACCCGTACTAAAAATGTACTATATAAGTACGCTATGTCCATCTAGATATTAAACTTTGCCACTATAAAGTTTTACGTCAACCGAATAAGCCATTTTTGTGCCCAATTTCATGCAGAACACATCTCATGAATTATTTTTGTGTGAAAAAAAATTTTGCCCAAAAATAATTTATCCTAGAGATACTACTTGTTTTACTTCAGAAAAAAATCTTCTAAAGACATGTAAAGTCACACACGTGTTTTACATGTAAAGTCATGTAAAGTCACACCAAAACATTTTTTTTTCAATTTAAAGATGTGTCTCAGTTGAAAGAGAAAGTTGTAAAAATTAAAAAATCGTTTTTTATACTTTCATATTATATAGTTTTAGAAATAGTATTGAAAATATTTACAAAAATATTATGACGTTTATCCATTTCTCATTTTCAAAACCGCTGTAGTGAAAACTGTAGCAATGATTCTTTTTACCATAGTTTTTGATAAACACATGGTATTTTACGGTTGGAATATATCTCATGTAAATCTTACCTTTAAAAAAAATTATATTACTGTAGCAACCACATTTGACTTTTAGCACTAAACTTGCTATTAATTTTTGGCAAGTTCGACGTTATTTCCATCGAATAAAAACTTCGACAAAATTTTCAAACTTCTAAGAATATTCTTTAGCCCCAAAGAGTAATTTCACTGGCGCATAAGTTTTATGTGAATTTTTGTACATTTGATTGCGCTGTACTTAAATATATGTAATAATATTTAATTCAAGCCTTAAAAAAATTAAAGGCATACACAAATATTTTCTTCTAACATCGGAAAAGGGATATACGCCACACACATGCAAAAAAATATGGCCCATGTTCGTCTAAATTTGGCTCATACTATTCGTTATTTATTTCTTACTTGTATAGATGTTCAACAGCGTGCACTAAATTACACTAAATCGCAACACGCACAGCACGCTTTCAAGAAGTATGATGTGCTTCTCGTAACTTATACCAACACTGCCTCGCTAAAACGCAATTAAATTATTCAGTTACAATAACATTTGTTCAGTTTAATTTTAAGATCTTGCAAAACAACCCTTTACAATTTGTTTTACAAAATAATATTCACAACCTACATGACATAGTATCATAGTAGCATAGTATCATGTACGGAACACTACATAGTGCGAGTTCTACTCGTACTTGACTGGTTTTATTTTTTTTCTCGAAGTCTGCGATAAAGAGAAATATAAAAATAATGCTATATTTGAAAAACTTATTATATAATTTTGAAGATAGTTATTAAAATAAGTGTATAAATTATCAATATATTTCAAGAATATAAATTCAAGAAGTATACTTACAACAAACCAGATCTAGTGTAGCTTTAGACAGCAAGTTGTAGACATTAAAAATACCGGTTCCAGCCTTTGTTTTCATTTTATCTACAAGTATGTCACACTGGTGATTGATTTCTCCCACAAATCCGTCTAGAATATGTTGGTTAAACGCAGGAGCTAACGCTCTACGATGCTGTTTCCAAATTCGTTCTGCCGATGTATGGAGTTCGTGAGCAATAGTTGTAGTAATTTCCTTCATTCGTGAACTTATTTATATAGAATTTAAAATACCCTATACAAATTAAGAACAGTTTATTGTCATGGAATGAAAAGTTAGATGAGATCATAAAATAATGGCTATATGTAACCGACGGAATTTAAATAATAAAGTATGAAAAACAAAATCATGCTATAGCAAGCAAAGAAAGTTGTTAATATGTTAATAAGAAATAAGTGTATATGGGGCGGAATATTATGTGAAAATAGGAAAAATGAAAAAGGTATATAAATACATTACAGGAGCGAGTGAATCAGGATAAAAGAACTATATCAGAACCAGATGAGCATAACATTTTATTACAAATCATAGAGGGTCATTTTGTTCATCTTTTCGTCCATGAAATTTAGAAATGTAGGTTACAGTAAATGAAAAAAAAATCAAGGATTGTATTGTTTGCACCCAAAACCCTGTTTGTCTTCGCATGTAGGATTCTAATTAGGATGAATGTTACTTTTACACTCAAAACAGTACTAATAATTTTATGTATCATGTTGAAAAGAGAAGTGAAATCCATTTTCACGTCAGTCAAATGAAGTCAACATTCAAAACAAGCGGCTGAATTTTCATGCAATGTTCATAAAGCTACCCTTTCTTGAAGGTAGGAAAAATATTAACTAAACTATGATCAAAAGATGTGACGGATTAAGTTACGAGTGAAAATCCAGGAAAAGCAACAAAAAGAGTAACATTTTTATAAAATCTCGTTAATCAAATTTCGTATCAATGATGTTTGTTTGTAATAACACTATTACAATCACACTATTCGGACTACTCAATAGAAAGTGTCCATTCATCTAAATAAATGGCCAACATTCATTAGTTTTACAATTAGTCAAATTTGGAATATTTGTGTATGAGTGTGTGTGTGCGGATACGTGCACGCGCGCGTGTGTGGTGTATCGTATTTGGGTGTGCGTGTGTGTTTTATCTATTTGAAACCGGCACTATTATACTACGTCATCGTAACGCCTTCACAGACAAAGAATGATATTCTTACTTCGTATTGACTTAAATAACAAAAGAGATATGAATACAGTATGTACTCGTAGATCAGGCAAAATACCAGGATAGTTGTGACGAGAAAGTTTAAAAATAATTCATATTTGTTTATAAACGTTTAACCAAAAATATTCTGCCGTTTATCGTTTATTATATATAATTCGTTTTTCTTCATCATGGTATCAATAATAAATTCATAGATTATTAATTTGTAAACAAAGTAAAACTTCATAAATGAGCACTCGTCAATGAGAGTAAAAGAAATTAGTTATATTTCATCCAGTGATTGTTAACGAACCGAATTAAAACATAGTTTTTTTTAATTACGTCTTTTTTTAACTTTAAAAATGCACGTTACTAGCCATCGGCAATTAAACATTTTCGAGATATTTATTAGACAAATTTGTTGTTTCTAAGAGGTGTAGTATACTACTGACCAAAACAAATATTTCAAACTGAGACAGAGATAAGTACGATACGCGAAACTAATTTTCATGTAGACTTAAAAACTATCATTAGTGACTACTTGGCTTTTTAAAAAACAGATGATCGTTCAATATTTCAGTTTTATATTTATAAGACACGAATTGAAAAAAATTACCCGGTCCTGTTACCAAACCATTCCCAACCCACTTGCTCGCAAGACTATATATGGGATCCTTTTGTAAACAATTATTCAGTATGATTTCCACATCTTCGGGCTTTCCCACACCTGAAACATGAATTTTCAATATAATTTTTGCATTCATACCACAAAATTAAAATGTGAATGATTTAAAATTCTTCCCTATTTTCCTTATTATGAAACTCTGAACTAACAGTAATACAATTTTCATTAAATCATGGAACACTCGAAATGTAATGGCTCTTCTTTAACAATAGTCAGAGCATGGCTTTAATTTTCTTTTCATATATGAGGACAATATTCTTTTCATATATACATTTCCTAAAAATCCTATGCTCAACTTATTTCGAAGCGTTGAATCATCTTAATTTGCGAGCGCTCTTCCAAAGCAGTCAACAAGTTCAAATACAATAAAGGCAAATTGTTTTAAACCATTTTCAATAATAATTATTGAAATTGACATCAAAATGACTAATTAGTAATGAGAAAATACTAAGAAATTCTATAATGGTAATCCCGAAGCATTTAATACAGCGAAAAAAATGTCGAGACAAGACTCATTTCACGGTACCGCATGAAATGCAGATGAATGCTGCAGAAATATTAGTGCACGCTTGTAAACCTTACACATAGATGCTTCCGATGATAATACATGATGTCGATGATGAAGTTAGGATCTGATAATAAAGATGGGAGTTAGCTAAATGTCTTCTTGACGTTGAATAGTAGATCCATCGAGTTTTGGTCAGTTCCATTTGCATTGATAAGCATTATTTTCTTTTTTTTGCACCTTAGAAATAATATGCCTTTTCAGAGGAAATAATTTTGTTTTCAAAAAGAATTGGTAGTCAGAACTAATTCTCGTCGGAATTTCAGTTAATTCTTTTGTTTTATAATGACATAAAAATCTGAATAACGGAGAAAAAATGACTGCATTCGTGTTCAGAATAATGCCAACTAGGGAGTGAAATAGTGTCCCAATAAACGCGATGTAATAACATCGTTAGTATGTTACATAACGAATCACAGCACAATGTAGGCTTTTATACATGATTTCGATGTTACGATTGTAAAATATGAGGATCTGTTATTGCACCAAGATTCCGTACTTATAAAACCCTTTTTAGCACATAACTACGTAGAAGATATAGTTTATAGTTCAAACTCCGGTAGAATACTGAATAGATATCAAATTGAAACGGTTCAAATTAAAATTGGTTATTTATACTCAAGAGAGTTTCAAATCATCGGCAAGCAACGACGAGAAGAATTTAATTGAGAATAATATGAATAAGAGTCAAATATGCAAGGAATCAGTATAAATTGGTCGTAGAAAAATTAATTGAAATAAATGTGACAATGGCATAATTATGAAATGACTGGAACTAAATCTGACTCTATCTGGCTGTCATCCAATAAATTCGTCACTTTTTCGGCGATTTATGCCTAAAGCTTAATTGTTTATAGCTAAATTTCCGAAACCTTTCTTGCAGTTTGAATAAAGAAAGAGGAAAATATTTTTTTAATTTCCACATTTGCTGATACGGATGAACTGCGATGAGCAGTTAATTGGTTTCCCAAGCTTGTGTATGTCTTTTCATTTTTTTTTCTCGTGCTTTCCTTAATAGTTCTGGAAGAAATAATCTAATTTTCACAATTTTGTTTACACTAATAAAAAATGTTGTGGAATAAATAGAAAAATAATCCATTGTTTTAGAGAAAGTTTCCTTTAATCTAAAACAACGGATTATTTCTCTCACATTGATTAGTACGTTTAGATAGAAAAGATAAAATAGTTTACTTGTAATTCTAATTGAAATGTTGTTTATAAAATAATTTGAATATATTAAATAAAAAGATTTTATATAATCTTTACACAAGTTTGTTGAGTACAGATTGCATAATGATTTATGTTGAAAAATTGTTAAATCGTTCGAAAGACGAAATTTCCATAAATTTTAAATGAAGGAATGAAATTTCAATAAATTTAGAATACAATGTTTATTATAAAAGTTATAACCCATCAGGTAGCAAACGAATAAACACTTTCTTAATTGTTTTTTAATGCTTCTTAAAGCATAATATTTTTTTGTCGATAACGTAAGAATAGTTTAAGAAATTCAATTTAAAGTGTTCCATATATAAGCACTGCAACGTTTAATTTAAAAGTTATGTGAATAAATGAACTAACAAATACGCTCATAAGAATTACCTAAATATGAATGTACGTGTAGAACGATTTATTTATTTTTAAAAACCTAACTTATTGGTCTTTTTATAAAACAACTATCTATATTATATAATGACGAGGAGTTGGGTTTAAGCAGTATCAATAGCTAATAGACGGTCGAATAAATAGACAAGATATTATAAAATATTACTCTGAAACTTACAAAGGCAAAAAATTTGCTAAGGTTAAAAATTCCAACGATAATCATAGAACAAATAATCACCTTACTTTGTTGTATAATTGTTATTCAGTATAAATAGGCACCAAAATAAATTGAAAAAAAAAGTCATAACTCACCAACGTAAAGAAATGGTCCCAACCACAATTTTAATAAACCGTCATATCCAAATGCCTGTTTACTGAACATTGTTACCTTTTTCAGAATATCTGTAAAATAATTATGTTTTTACATAAGAATTATAACCGTTTAAAAAAAAAAAAAATATATATATATATATATATATATATATATATATATATATATTTCATCTTGAAATCCGATTTTGTTACAAATGTACTGTAGCGTTTTCCTTAACCAGAAAACGTATTGAGTTAACTTTGATGAAATAAGGTGTAATAGATATTAAGTTATAAATACGTATTCTGCACCTGAAAAAACAGTAATAGTACGTGACGTTTTATGTGCTAGAACATTTTGTTTTAAATATGCGCGCAAATCTCTGATATTATTTCAGATATTTCTTGAGAGCAAAATAAAAAAAATATACAGAATAAATATAATAAACACGTTTATGACAAAAATAATACCAAAAACATAAATAATATGATAAATCAGCTAATTGGTACGTGAAATAAAAATTAATCGAACCATTTAAATATGATACATAATATTTTAACTTCTCTCGGTATAAGCAGTATTAATAATGAAATGAAGACATTATGTTATTTGTTATATTTTCTGAAATATCATCAGTTCAATACAAACTGATTATTTCGTTGAAACGAAATTTTTGTATTAAATATAACAGCATTTGTAAAGAATTAAAAATATAAAATTCCAACAATTTTTTTTTTCTCACTAATTAAGTAATTTCTTCCCGTAACGATTAATTCAAATAGTTTCATTTAATCTACAACCATTAATTACAGTTTTAACTTTTTTAGTACATCTAGACAGAAACGAAAAATAAAATGGGATACATGTAATTTTAATTAAACTATTGTTATTGGTACTGTTAAACATAGTTTTCAAAATTAAAATTTTTTTTTTAATTCATGTGCTACGAAATTACTTTTAGTTAATGATTTTATTGTTCACTTAAAAGTACATGATAAATTTGATTGTTATTTAAAACAAACCTTCCGTGCTGCCAATAAAATGGTTTCCATGACCAAGCAAGGGCCAGCTGAAATCCATCCAATTTTCGGTTTCAGGCCCTGGTAGTTTTGAAGCCAAATCGTAAAACCTTCTATAAATATATCTATATCTTCCATATAATAGCACGACAACACATAAAAGGATAAACCAAATCATTTCGTTTCGATGAAATATTCGATCAATAACTACTTCTACTGTGTTTTACTAAATAGGAAATAAGTCAGGTTCGAATTGTTACGGTTTATTTATAAACTAAGTTTATTAGCAATTATAAATTCAAACTCATGCCTTTCTTTAAGTTTTTTCCCTGAATGTTTATTATGAATAATTTATAAATGGTTAATTAGTTTGAACTTTTTGCGATTACAATGCCTTATGAATATGCATATACATATTTCCACTTTGAAACTACAAATCACTTACTCTATTCCCAATCTAGTTTCGGATTTATTATAGCTTCTTACGTTCTTTTCCACTATCAAAGTCGGCTATGGCTACTTTAATGTTTGGTACCAGAATTTTTCAGACCAGAGTTTTTCATACGTGTCCAACAAATCTCACAGCTTTAAGTTATAATATTAAGCACTTTTTTAAACCTAATATAAATATGCAAATAATAGTTGCAAATATATATCTAGCACACGTTTTGGTATAATGTATACAATATTTGCGGTACTCTTCTTTAAATACAAAGATATTATTAATTACTACTAGCAACAATTTTTATTGCTCAAAAAACTGTTTTGGCAATTTATTGAGTCTCATATAAGTGCGGTTGTGCTTATGGTATTCCTGGTGTGTGAATAGAAAAACGCATTGGCATTTGTAGATACAAATTTATAACCAGAAACGACAGTGATGGTATACTATGTACAGTTATTTGTGACAGTTTTTGTAAATTGAAATTTTATTGGTATTATATTGAGGATAATTTGAGAGAAGCGCGATAAAGCTTCTGGTATTTTTACATATGCACGAGGCGCACACTCGTGCTAATTGGTACTCAAAGGTATAAAAATCCCTTAGATGTATTCAAAACGCTAAAATTAAAAATGATTTATCTACACGCGTTTAAATAACTAAATAAAAATATATCATAAAAAAGACCCGTGAACTTTAAATACGTATTAAATACGTTGTAGAAAAATGTAATTTTACACAAAATTTGGATCATACAAAAAATAAACGGCCTAAAATTAGTTTCTGTGGATAAAGCGGTAGTGAGCGTACTTAAATACTTTTCTAGGACAGTAAACAAATGTTGAATCGATCTGTTATTGAGTTTTATATAAAAGCATCTTTCAACGACACACGCTTTGAGGAAAAAACTTTTTGTTTTTTTCGTCACATATTTATTTAAATTTATGTGTTCCAACTATTATTGCTGAAATTTCATTTCAATTAAACTTTTATTCATTCTTTGTATATATAATAACTCGGATCGATATTATAGCGTTTTTGTCTAGATCTCTAATAATGGACGTTACATTACGTATGGATTAATTTCAAAATTTTAAAAGTAAACAGCTTTATTTCCGACAGTAAGTAATATTGGCGTCATTATAGAATACCATATTATTAATGGACGTGTTTTCATTGTATTTTTAATGAAAATATGTACATTATACGGGTAGAAATAAAAGTTGTGACATGGTAATGCGTAAAGTAATGATTAAATTTTTTTCAACCTGCATGATCATACTGCAGAATAGCAGATTATATAAAGTTTTACAAAATTTTGGCATATGAGGATGTATAATATTTCAAAATACATAATAACGCTGAAAATATTTCCAGAAAGAAAAGGTTAAGGAAAGCCTTTCCCCAAAAAGATCGCAGGATGGTCACAATTACAACAAGCGATTTTTAAGGGTTCTGTATTAATTATGAGGGAGGTATTGGACAAAAATTAAAGGTCGGTTCATAAGCAATAACCGTTAAACCGCGATTGGTAAAGGTAAAATTATTCTAAAGAGCTGCTCAAAAATTGGAAAGGAAACATAAACTAGTACTGTTGGAGCTGGATACTCGTAGGACATGTTCTCAGCGAAAACATGTTTTATTATATAAGGAGACGAAGATAATTCTCATTTCTTATACAGCAGACAACACGTACGGCGTTCTCCAAAAGATCAGAAATAAACTCAAAATACACAAAAACACAAGGAAAAGGTTCCTAGGAGCGTTTTCCGGAACCTGATGTAAAACCTGTAAAAAATCAAAGTTGCTCTTAATCAATATCAATACAAGGAAATATTACAGGGGGCCGTGTGGATTTATTATAAAGTAAGTTTTCTAATTACTTGGATATTTTAAAGCGATGACGACCCAAAATATACAGCGCATTCCGTTAAATCTCACGTCGCAAGAAATTTGTGTCGGTATTAGGTTGCCCCCAAATAGTCCAGATCTATACCCTATAGGACACCTTATATGGTGTGAAGTTAAAAAAATGTCGCTAATCAACGTACTGGCTCTACGCATAAGGTTTATGAGACTTTTTAAAAAGTAGTCTGCAAATATAAGAAGAAACGATTGTAATGAAATAAAAGCAAAGAAGAACAGTTAGAAGAATATATTATTTCTGCCCCTTAGCAAATTTATAGGACTTGCATGAAGAGTGCTCTACAATCTGACTTTTTGTGAAACGCATACAAGCTAATTGCTTTAATGCAATGTGTTGCAGAACACCGATTAAAGAATATCTAGTGGACCAAATATTGTTCTAATATTTAAGACTGACTAATGAAGGGATAAACGTGCTCGCAATTATAAAATTCATTATTACTTGTCCTACTTCTTCATTTCTTGAAGCGAGATTTGGAATGGTACAATCAGTTGAAGTGGATATACATATTTTTAATATTATGGAAATTAATGTTCTTCACAAATTGCATAAAATGTAAATTTATAATATTTACTAGCGGCCCGGTACGTGCTTCGCTACGTATAAAGTGAAATATTAAAAAAAAATAATTGGAACATCAAATTAATTTATTCAAACAAAAAATATTTTATTAATTGCTAGCTATTTTAAAACTTAATCCAAAATATTAGGATAAACAATATTTTTTGTTTTTCCATTTTGAGCATGAATAAACAAACGGCTCGGGGTACCGACTCTGGAACAGGCAACATAAAGTTGGCCATGTGAAAAACATGATTCCTCCAAATTCACACCACAAACGTTAAATATTTGCCCTTGGGCCTTGTTGATGGAAATCGCAAATGATAAACGCACAGGATATTGTAATCATTTGAATTCAAATGGCATATCAGTTGGAATCATAGGGATACGGGTATCAAACAAACTTCTCCTTTTGATTTAGCAGTTAAGATCGTAGCTTCAATCAAATTTGGCAATAACTTTTTCACTGTCAATCTGGTACCATTACACAGTTTTGGTGGATTAATATTTCGCAATAATATAATCAAAGAACCAACTTTCAGATTCAAGCAATGCGGTGGCATACCAGCCGGTTCCAATGAATTTAAAAATTCAATTGGATAATTCATTGCCTCATCTTGATTCATTACACTGTCAATTGATTTATATGTTGTGACTACACCTGGCAGTTTCCCTTGAATTTGAAAATTAATGGCATTGATATGAATGTTCTTCGGTGCTAAAATGGAGCGTTCTCTCAACCAATCATGATTTCTGTAATTCTGAAGAATATTCGGAAAAACACATTCAATCAATTCATCTATCGATTGCGCAATTGTGCAAAAATTGTTCGGTACAGCGATCAATCCGTTGGTACTGTCGATTTGTATTTTGCCATCACCAATTTCTAACAATTGTTTTGAAAACTCATGGGCAGCTGGATCATTTTGTAGGTGAATCCGCATATTAATGTTCAGTGTCAATTTTTGTACATATCTCCAAAGAACTGATGACTTCAAACAGGCATTTATTTCATTAGCAGAAGTTGATCGAGGAACGACAGGCAATGTTTGACGAAAATCCCGTGACAGTAATATCAAAGCACCACCAAAAAGCTGTTGATTACCACGTAAATCTTGCAATGTTCGATTAAATGCTTCTATTGATTTTTTATTCGCCATTGTACACTCATCCCATAAAATAATTGACGTTAATCGCAGAACTTTTGCCATAGCAGAATTTCTCGAAATATTGCAAGTTGGAGTTTCAATCACCTGCACATTCAATGAAAATTTTAATGCAGAGTGTGCGGTCCGACCACCTTCTAATAATGTAGCAGTAATTCCCGGAGATGCAAGTGCCAATGCAATTTTCTGTTCCGATCGAATAGTCGCTAAAATTAATGATATAACGAATGTTTTGCCTGTACCACCAGGTGCATCCAAGAAATATAATCCACCTGCATTATTGGAAACGCCATGCATGATTGTGTCATATACATGTTTTTGATGAATATTCATTTTGGTTATATTCGATTGTACAAATAAACGCAAATCATTAGAATTGAATTCCTGCTTACGTTGTAATTCACGATCAAACAAATCATGCATCTCACGATTTGGTGCGGTCATACGCAATTGTACTAATGCTTTATTTACAATCGTTAGACACATATCTTCAATTATTATCAAAGCTTCGTTGTACATTTCCAAGGTAATCAACAAATCAGGATTTCTTGCATGATGACGCATACGAATTAAAATATCTTCTGCCATATAATGTTTATATTTCTTCCATAATTCAAGTGTATTTGATGGCATACATGTTGATAATATAATGGCAAATAGCATTCGTATTTATTGTGGATGAGCTGAAGTAGATGCATCTTGAAGTGTTGAATACCAATTTCCCTCCCAAAGTCATCCTCCAACAAACGCAAGAGTTGACATGCTTCATATGTTTGACACAAATGACCGTTGACTGTTCTCAATTCTTGAAATGATTTTGGGCCATTGACGTTAACTAATAACAATCTCAAATAAAAACACCCAGCATTGTTTGGATGTACTGTATATATTTTCCCAATTGCATCTTTTTGGAAAATTCCAGGATGCCCATGGACTGCTGTCCCTTGTTTAAGTTTTTGAAATTGTTTCGAAGACACATTCCATGTGTAATACTGAGGCACTTCAGAATATAACAAATTTATCGCAAAAGTATCAGTTTCGCATAATTCGAAAAAAGCTGTCAACGTAGTCGCTGATGGTTGTGCTGCTCTTTCCAATACATTTGCTACATTAAAATAAACACGTTGGCCATTCTCAAGATGCACAGCCAAGTGAACAACCACAGGATGTCGTTCGTGCATTGGAAACGACATAATCCTCCAGACAGCTTCATTACTACTAATATAGCGCCCCATTTGATACTGAGTAATTTCATCATTTCTATTATCACCAGCAACACCGAAAACAGCCATATCGCTCCCTTTATTTACACACTTGCAAATATATTTAATGGATTTGACTGAATTACAATACTCCGCATTTACCAAACCACCCAGCGATTATCAACTTCAACGTTCTGGTTACGCATTCTGATGGTTGCCGTTTTGCCATTATCATTAGGTGATCTACGTCAATACAACGGATATCCGTCATTGCCCGTTATTGTGTCTGAAGTCAATTGCCTTGGGTATCGTTTCGAACACTTTCCATCAATCATACATGGTGAATTCATATTTAGTTCACTGCACGGACCAAGTATCATGTTTTAACCGACAACTTGAAATAACTCAGGATCAACAGTTTGATCAGCAATTTCAGCTGATATAACGTTATCGATTTGATCCGGAGTTATTTTATGTACCAGCCAAATTAATATATGTGCGTGCGGCAATCCCTTTTTTGCCAATCGATGGAGTACTTATGGCAACGCACCTCTCCAAATACACATAATTTCACAATTAAATCCATAAGTGCTTTCAATTTTTGCCGAAAAACACGTGCTGTAATGTCATGACGATCAGTTGTCGACTGTCCTTCAAATAAATTGTTTTTAATATCATCCCACTGCGGATTACATGTAAATGTAATGAACAGATCCGGTCGACTGTATTTTCGTACATAAAACATTGCGTCTTGTGCATATTCGTTCATGTTCCGTGAGCTACCAATATACGAAGATGGCAATATAGTTAAACATTCGATGTCATTAACATTAGCATCATTCGCTATCGCATCTTGCAAATGAATATATTCTTCGGATCTTAATTTTGCTTGGTTGAAACGAATAAAATTAAGACGTTCAGTTTCTATTTTGCATGCATATCAACGATGTACTGATGATATAGTTTACGACATCTTAAGATATAATTTTGTTCTTGTGGACGAACCATCAATCGATACAAATAAAAATGCATGGCACTAATTTTTTTCTGTACATGTAGACCTGAAAATAAGTGCAAAATGTGACTTTAGAAATTTATACAAATGATGAAATGTCAACACACTGAAAATAGGTCAATTATTTACCTGTTTGTGGATCAATCATTGGTATATTGATATGGTAGCCATCGTCACCTTCCCAATGCAATATTGGGTATTGTAATGCATCGTAACTACGATGAAGTTCTAAAACACGTTGCAATTGCTCATTTCTGGGATAAAGTACAATATCACGGGATTGAAACTGATCACCAAGAGTTACAATTGCAACCTCATTAATTGTCGGTGCATTGAATTGCCTTTCATGCTCTCCAAAAGGTGTTCTATCAGCCCTTATTACGATTTTGTGATTATCAGATGGCATGTGATCGAGAGCAATTTTGAACAATTGAACTAATGCGTTATGCTGACGGAAAAACCTTTGTAGCTCACGAATAATTTCTCGTCTTGTATTCAAAACAATTGCACAACGTTGATCCAATTCACGATTTTCATCACCAATAAAATAAATTTGCAAAAATTTATGATCAGCGTCGGGGTATGGCAATAACAAATCAGCTTGATGATAAATCTGGCCCTGAATCTGTAACATGTATGCAATTTTAGGTAGATGTTGTATCATAATTTTTATCTTTTTTATCATAATTTTAGGTAGATGTTGTATCATAATTTTTAAAACTATAGAATACTTTATGATTCAGATTGATATAAACATGGGACCATCCTGTTGATGTATTTACCTTAAACGTGGGCATAAAATTATCTCTAATAATTTTAGTAGCACCAAAAGAAGTCATTTGAAATACCGAATTGTATTGTTGAATATGACTCAAAAAGTGCTTCGACTTTTGAGATGTCCCAAAAATTAATGAATACAATGGTTCGGGTGGAGTTTCTAATGCTGGCAATCTTACTTTGCCAGTAGCACAACACATGCCGGGCGTTTCACCTGGAAAGTTAGCCGCATCACAATGTTGACATATTTCACTGTTGTAATTAAAAGCAGCACGCATCATTTCAGCCAAAACAGCTCGACGTATTCGTGATAGCCGTGCAAGATTCAGTACAGGTACAGGGTCAACAGATCTATTTCGTGCATTACGTTCACGCTGCGATGCATTAGCTTGTGCGCGTTCATCTGCAGTCTGTGATCATCTTAGTAATGCCACATCATTTGCATTACGCGTTCGGCGACCTATATTTACTCGTCTTGCTCGTGGCATTTTTCCTTCAATTAAAAAAGAATAAATCAAATTAAAAAAATAATTGCTACATTAATAGTGGTACACAATATGTTTTTTCAAATAAAGAAACACACATGCATACATGTAATTCACTTCAACAGTTAAAAACTTACCGTTTGTGTAAATGCGTTTGACAATTCAATTCATAGTACATTTGAACAAAAAATATAAACACAAAGCAATAATTATCGCTGACAATTTGCTTTAATCGAACCACGTCCAAAATGAAATGACCGCATGAATGACATAACAACATGCTTATACTGTCAACACTGAAAAAAGCTTCAATTTGACAGCACAATTGCCATCAGAAAAAAGGTTCAATTTGACAGCAAAATCCCCATTTACAAAATGATCCGCCATTTATTGAATTCAGTTGTTACAAAAAATGTGATAAATGTAGAAGCACTCTACCGATTTTGTGCAAACTTCACATAAACCATTTACTAAATAGTCCGAACAAAGCCTAAACATTTGGTTTGGATAGGTGAGCCTGTTCTTGAGTTATAAAATTACAACGAAAAGTGGCATTGATTTTTATATATATAGATAATATCAAAAGTATTTCGTTACCAAAAAGTCACGCGGTTGGCATAACATACTAACATTAAGTTCCAATTCCTATTTGTTAGAGCGCAGCAAAATGCGTGAACACTCAGTACAGTTTATAGATTTTATAAATTTAAATATCTCCATATGGGCCAACTCTCTTAAACAATTATCTTACGGCTGAAACGATTCATATATTAAGTATTACTAATGTAGATAATGAACATTTATTCGACGACGTGCAGGACTGGCATTAAAAGTTTCTTTTCTCATAAATTGTATAATAAAGGATAATTTATCTTAGTTGCCATGTGAATTTTATAGTGCACTAACTAAATTTCAAATCTTGTTGAGTGGAAGCGTTTGGTTTTAGATTCGGGGATAGAGTTTCGGGGTTACTATTAGGGGATCTTCGAAGATCGTTTTTTGTGAGAGACGACTTTATCCGTCCCTGAAGGGATTCTGAGGCAATCCGAATGGTATGTGTATTGATTAAAGAGCGCATCGATTAAAAATGCTAGGTGTTCCAATTAAAATATAAGCGGAAAATTCCTAGAAAATTGTTGTTATATTTTCCAGTAATTGCTTATTGATTACTTAGAATGACAGGAAATGTTTGTGCGGGAATTTATTCCTATATACAAATTAGATAAATATTTTGGAAATCCTTTCAAGAATATAAAACTTGGAAAAGTTGTCTCAGGTGCCACGTTAGAATCAGTATAAAGCGAGACAATATTGATAGCATAAACTCGGTCGTTACATAATAAAGATACTGTTAAAAAAATTACTGTAGAACGCAATTCAATGTGACAATGTAAACAATATGACTAAACAGAAACCTTAGTATTATTACCGTCGAAAAATAATCAAATTTAAAGAATAACTCCTAATTAACATAACATATTCACAGATAATTTAAGTTACTTACTTGCATCTAAAATAAATGTTACTCGGAATGAAACTTTCATTCGTTCAACATTTTCGAAATGGAATAATTTATAAATATTCTAGTTATTGAAGAATGTTAACTGGAAAATCACCAAAACAAAGTTATATTTATCGAACACCTAATTTTCTTATTACGATATTCAATACAGGAAAATATCATGTTGTAATGGTCTAAAAAACTCAAATACCTCTTAACGACATATAAATTCACATTTTGCGCAATTAAACATTTCTCTTAACTTCAATGCTTTTCAAAAACTTCTAGAAGTAACGTTGCAAAGAAGTTAAGAATTAGTTGGCTTCTGTCATTGTTGTAACATACACTAGTAATTTTTTGTATTATAATTAATTACAAAATTTTATAGAGTATTAATTATATTGTATATTAGGTAATTAAAATCTGCGCACAAAAGGAACAATGGAAAGTTTTATATAAAAAAGAAAAAAACTAAATCAAATTGTCACATAAAATCACATCTCTTCGTTTTAACTATGCTTGCGGGGAGCATCTAAGAAGATTTTTAAATCATCGGTAAACACAAGGCAAGAAGAGGTGCTGACTACTTAAGTCATGTCATTGTCGTAATAGGAAATAAATTGGGTTACCTTGGCTAAGTTAAGGTGGAAATATAAAATTTTCAAACTGGACTTATTAATTACGAGCACAAAAGTAATTTGCGAAAAATTTTACTGAATTTTTCCATGATTCTTATTTTCATTCACATTATTAAGAAAGGAAAATATATATACACATGTGTATATATACACATATATGTGTGCGTGTGTATTTTTTTTTCTTAATAATGTGAGTGAAAATAAGAATCATGCAAAAATTCAGTAAATTCAGTATATATATATATATATATATATATATATATATATATATATCAGTGTAGTAGTACCGAAACATGATTGTTTAAATTTAAGATGAATAATAGAACAAGCAAAAAGATTTGTATTATCGATTTGACAAAGAATTGAAACTAATTGTGGAATTACAGGGCTAACTTTACTTAAAAAAAATTGTCTTAAAATATATTTAACATACAGCTTCTTTGAATGTATGCTTAATTTTTACTATTTGTTGGAAATAATATAATAACATTTGAACCCTATCTCTTCTGAATAAAATATTTTCTCTTCAAACTCAGAAATTTATATTAAAACATAGGAAAGATATGTGTCAGTTATCTAATAGTGTTTATTGTGTTACTTTCTTTAAAATTGGGTATAGGTCGTGCTTAATTATTTACGCTTGGGAAATAACCGTATTTTGTTATCGGAAGAACGATTATGGCACCTAATCTTGTAATAAGTATACCAACACAGTTATCAGTGCCACTTACCTCTTTTTATACGCTGCATAATATCAAGGATAATATATGTAATTGTATGCAAATGTAGGAAAATAATTAATATCAGTATAAAGTTCAACAATATTTTTTCTGATATGAGAAACAGGAAAAGAAACTCGGCTGCATTATTAGACTAATTAGAACTAAGGCCAATATCGACTCCGTATATTTAAATATATGAAAAATTTAATGAACATTAATGCAATAACTGAGCACTTCATATCTTAAAAAAAGGAAATGGTCGTGATATTGTTGATCGAGAGAGAAAAAAGATTACAACGTAGGCATTACAACGTACTGGCACAGTGGACAGACATCACTACATATAGCTATGATATGATACATTATTGTTATGCTTTATTTGCTATTGTAAGGGATAAAGTGTAGGGATGAACATTTTTAACGATGGTAAAGTAGTTTGGGCTTGAGATGAGAATGGGCGGTAATTTCAGAAGTAATTACTGATTTCGGCGAATAAATATGCATATAGGTTGTGATAAAAAATATTTAAAAAAAATAAAGAATTTTAGTATTGAATCCCAATTTCTAAGACAGCGAAAATGTTTTTTCAACATTTCTCGTGTATGATATCAAATATATCTTACATGAGAAATTTGGATATCGCATAACAAAAAAATATATCAACATTTGTGGTCTGCAGATGTAATTATGTTTTATCCTTTTTAATTATTTCACACTTTAATACATATATATTAAAGTATAACTACGACGAACTTAGCAGTGCCAAGTAATCTTTTTTCAGTAAACCAAAAGAAATGAATTTTAAAAAAAAATTATTTTTTAAAAAATTGGGCACATTTACACACATATTATAAATTTCGAAATTTCATAAATATTTCAAAATCGATAAATGGAATTTAAAGCACGCTATTAATTATAATTGAAATAAAATTAAAAAGGAATAAGATACAAACAAAGAATTAGAAGACTCCTGAAACATTTATTGAGATTAAGGCATTGGTGAAACCGGAGACACAAAAGGAAAATGTTTAAAATCGAAGATGTACTTGGTTTCAATATTCACAGCTTGATACATATAATGTAATACTATATACGAAAATAAAGAGGCTGTCGGAAATTTTATTACGCTTTTTAGCAGAAGAAACTGACCGAACAGCAAAGAAAATCATTCGTTATATAATATATATGTTATTAGAAATTAAAAGGCTCGACTGACGCTTATATAACTGTATTGACAAAACTCTCATATACTGATAGCCTATACTTAGTTTTAAGAAAATTAAAATTTATATTGGAAACGATCTAAAACGTTTAAAAAACTTATTTAAAATGGAAAAAATTGTTATAACATCCAGTTGACATTATACCTCTATATGAAGGAGAAAAAAGAAAATGAAGTGCATTTATAAACATTGTAGTATCATTTTCATAAAGACGCCACACGCGTTACGTGTTCGGATGTGTGCAACCAAATTGCGGTCCGGTAACCGCAGTTGCGTTAGTCGCTCTCCTCTCGCTCTCGTTCGACGCGTATTCACGTTTTAGCAATTTGTGTAGGTAATTAAAAATGCCGGCGTGTGTTATAAAAAACTGTACCAATCGCACTGGATAAATATCAAAAGAGAAGGAGAAAAATAAATTATTCAGTTATCCATTTATTGTACGCATAAATTATATTTTTAAATAGAACTTTATTTATTTATTGGAAAGAATAGCCTTTTTCGATATCCATGCTGCTACACTCATTGCTACTCGTATTGGCCAATCAGCCCAAAAAGATTTGATATTCAGTGCGGGAAGGTAAAAACAACCTCCTCTTTCGCTTCTCTATGTGAGTGAACGACGAACAAAAAGCGTGCCCGAAATAAGGGAGAGTACGTTGACTGCCGAACGATTAGTTGTAACAATGTTGTAATTCGATACCTTACGAAATTAGCTTTTTGAAAATAATACCTCAATTTTTGTAAAAGATTGAGGTATTATTACGAAATTCGCTCTTTGAAAATAATACCTCTATTTTCGTAAACGAGTCTGAATGTATAATAACATATTATAACAATCATTTAAATCTTCAATTAACATTTACGCAAATGCTAACCAGGCAAATTTAAATAAACACGGCCCCGTAAAACGTAAAACATCAGTAAAGCATGTAAAACACCCTCCGCAAATTGATCCTCTTGCTAATTCAAGTTATATCGACCCAAGCCCTTCCACTTTGGAAGATTCACATTAATCGCAGACTCTTACCAATTACACAAGACGTTGCCAAAGACGATATAAACAAATGGCTATTATCAAAGTCTTAACGACTTAAAAAATAATTTCAATAAAGATATTAGTATAGAAAATTTCCTATTTTTCTAAACGAAAACCATTCTTCTCCTACATTTTTAGACTCAAAAAATCAATTAGAACATGTATCATGCGTCACCCTTAATAACTTTAAGGAAATAGTGCCATCTTACAAGTTGAATAAAGGTCTTGTTACCTCCTTGGGTTCCTAATAAAATTGTTTTTTTTTTAACTTTGATCACAATTATACCAATATCTCAACTTAAAAACTGGTATAGCTTGATATCTCAACTCATAAACCTAGGAAGTATTATGGATAGGAAAATAATATTTATTACAAAAATTGCAGATACTTTTGTAAACAATACAAAAATTGTTAATGTCAATTTTTCAAACTGATAAAGAAACAAAGAATAATAGAAACAAATCACATTATAAAGGGGATAATATTCAAATCGTTACATTTTATATATTCTGCAAAAATATTTAATACTTATCATTTATTCATTAATAATATTCGTAGACATTATGTGATGATAAATAAAATAGTAATTATTGTAGCATTTAGTAAAGTGAATATTTTACAAGACCACTGTTATAAATGTTAATAAATCTTTTAGAAATTATCCAGATTGCCGAAAAGATAGTATTAATTGTAACGCTGAATAATTTATTTAAAATATAACATTTAAATTTAGAAAATTTAAAGAATAAAATAACCTTTAATTTAGAGGTTTTATTAATTACTAATAAAAATACACCTATTATAAAGGACATATTATCCGAAATAGAGACAGATCAAACTACGGTTAGAATTACTAATTACCTTTTGGTGAATGACTGATGAATGACCTATATTTCATAGGTCGCTAGGGTAAACCTGAAATATTGCGTCAACAGCATCCTATTGAAATGGAAATTTAAAAAATGTACAGTGTGGGAATAAACAGTTGGCTAATTTATTAACAGCAGGACATTATACTAACCAAACATTAAATGCGATCATGTTGTAATTAAACAACATATGGGTTAAACTTACTTCATTTAGAGAATCTGTAAAAAACTTATCAAAGTTATCCATTTACAATGTTGAGTGAAAACGGATTGAAAGTAATAACTCAGTGAATTTGAATACTATCAGTAATAATTTCAGACAATAATTTTATGTACAATGATTGTTTTAAAGTCTGCAGTAGTTTAATACTGTATCATTAGAAGTAAGATTTAAATTTTTTGTAATAGTATAATTTGGAATTATTATAAACATTACTTCAAAGAGTAGTGACGAGTCTTCCAAGTAAAACAATTGATATAAAAGGAATAAACACAAAAGATTCAATACTAAGAATATCCTTTGCAGTACGTATAAGTGAAAGAACGAATTTATGAAGTAAATTTTAATGCCATTATTATGGTGATAACCATTTTATGTACAATGATTGTTTTAACCCTTCTAGTAGTATAATTTTGTATCAATAGAAAAATGACTTCAAATTTTTGTAACCAAAATCGAAGTCTTCGAAACCTCACTTTGGTAATTTCAAACTTAATGAGGTAGGAGTTGAATCTAACAGAAACATTTTATAATTACGAACTATTATAATGCAAATCGAGACATATAAGTAGTATATTTAGGTGGTAACATTTATAAATCAAAACATTAACAAAATTTAATAGCAGTAAACTTAAGTCACTGTTATAAGAAATTTCCACGAAACACAAGGCCACAATTATTTCTAATTTGTATTAAAAAGTCCACTGTTGGAGTGCAGCACTTTACTATGTTTTCAAGTTGAAGCTTCATGATTGCTGAGATTGTCTGTGGTGATATCACCAAGAGTGTAAAGTGTAAATACGTGCTATTTGACATATTATCGTAAGTCGTATAAGTCCAAATGTACCTTAGTTTTGAAATGTCAAGGAATCGTAGTCTAAATATGATAACATCGATGGTCGTATTACTTATTATTTTTTTATGCTTATTGTTTACCATTTGTTCAAACCAGCATAATTCATCTGCGAAACGTAATACATCATAAAGCAAAACGAAACTTTTATATACGTAATATCATCTGCGAAACGATGTGAATGCGACGTGAATTTTAAAAAAATATGGTCGGACATCATTTTTAGGTCATTTCTTTAAGAATTTTCAATAGATTTGCAAATTGCGCAAGGAAGTGTAAGAATGTATTAAAATACCATTTTCCCCAAAATAGTGGAAACGCCGTTTGAGAGGTATTCGAATAGCGTGTTTGGCAATGCTTTGCAACATTATAAACTAATTAATTAATTACTTGGACACATTTCTTACATCGCGACTAGTTTTATAACATACCGACTAGTTTATAAGTCGGCCAGTCTATATATGTAAAGATAATCGTTTTATATTCCGTTTATTGTGGACGAAATAACATGGAAAATAGTGTTGAAAAAAAAATATTTAAACATTATTTATTTGCTTATATTGATTGAAACAAAATTAATTAACTTGTGATTTTGAATGGCTTTCTGATGACTAATGTCACAAAGTATCACGAAGCTGTTCAAACCTATATCTAAATTAACAATACCAAAATTAACGCAATAATTATAATTAGAAAAAGAATAAATAATTTGTGTAGTACCCTGTTATTATTAAAGAGCACAGAATAATAATTAATTAATAATTTTAAAATTGTGATTTTTAGTACTATTTAGACCATTATCGAATAGAATAAATTGTATTTATTTACAATCTTGGAACAGTTACTACATCTTAAAACTGAATAATTTATTACCCCAGAGAAGGTACATAGTTTAAAATCTATTAAAAATTCAATCATGCGTTCTTAAAAGTAATTTTAGAGACAATTTTTCGCAGAAATGCGGAGGTAATTGAAAAGTCAGTCCAAAATCGAACGGTTATTTATCCTAATCACTTAAAACCTCCCCTCCTCCTTCCCGGGCAATATTGGGTGAAATTCCATAAACGTTTAAATAGAGAATAATTTATGGAAAATATTAAAGTGTAATTTGTTTGTTACAAAAGGCATAATCCCTGGTTTATCCAATATTGACGTCCAATGTATACACTGATTTGCGAAAATATATACTCTTCACAAATTTTTCCCCTTATCATTAGATGCTATGAAATACCAACAGTATTAGTAACGACATTAACCTCTTACTTTACGCATTGCACGTCTATATCATTATTCGCAGTATTAAAAGTAATATTTTTCTTTAGTTTAAATACTTTCTTATTTTAGTTTTATTTTATTTTCTCTGAATTTAACCAGCATCGTAAGCTTTAATATGTAATGCTTAATATATACAATTTTGCAGGCGAACGTGCATTAAATTTGCATATATTTTATTATAAATACAACCTATACACTATTTCAAGTACTTCTATGTACTTTGGATGAAGGTTAACTTAATTTTAAAAATTCTTATGTGTAAAGAAAATGGATTTTTAATAAATTTTCAGGCTTATGTACTGTTTATGACCTCTAAAATTATCTTTATTAAATTTTATGCAAATATTATTGTGCCGTTAATAAACACTTCACTTAGATTTTTATGGTCACTATCAAAAAAATAATAGATAAATTATGGATATTTGAAACATAATCTGAACATTGAGGTCGGAAGGTTATGATAGAACAAAATAACTCAAGCAACACTCAAGAACTCAAGCAAACAAGTGCATCTCACTATAATTCAATTAATAACAAAAAAAAATATTTAACAGGTATATTTCCCTTTTTTAATCAAAAAATATTAGCGTTAAGTAATTCCAGAAGCCATTTTATGTACAGCAAGTCAATATATAAAGCTTTTCTTAGTAAAATGAAATAAGATAATATAATCTAAAATTACACTTTTAAATTGGCACTTTCATTCGTGAAAAAAGTTGGTAAAAAATACAAAAATGAAACTAAAATAAAATGCCTTCCAGATATATTTTTGTAGAAACTTAATTAGTTGTCATTTAAATGCTTTTTTTTATTTATATGTACATAGTTATACTGTCACCTACCTCAAAAACTTTTAGCAAAATATTAAGTAAGTGTAGGGAAAGACTTACACGGAATATATTCTGTGGCACATTAATAATGTTATCTGGTGATTTCAGTAGGTCTTGTGAACCTTTTTTAGGCTGATAAAGATTGATTTATCGTCCATGAAATAGCAAGTAGTATTGTTGAGGTGATTAAGAGACCTGGTTTTATATTTAGCGGTTCGGACTTTTATTTTTTTCTTCATGTTATCTAAAATTCTGTGCTTTTGCCTGAACCAAAACTGATGTTTTAGTATCAAGTTTTCGTTCTGTATTATAAGTAGCCAGTAAGTTTTGCTTGAGTTCTTGAACAGTGCTTGAACTTCTTGATAGTACACAAAAATGAGATTTGTAAAATTGTCCTAATATTCCCGTTTTAAAAGAAGCGCGAGAATGTTAGGAAAAAGTTAAAAGAATTATGTTTTTATATACTTTATATTCATTACATAATCTAGTTACTCTTTCTTAAGCGCTTCTTGAAATTCGGTCACTCGTCAAAATGTAAGTTAGTATATAAACAACAAAACTTTCGAAGCACCCCAAAGTAGTAGTCGGAACCAGGATGCAGTTTTACTAGTATATTCATGTTTCGAAAAGAATGTACAAATACACGTACGCCTGTATGCACAAACATATATATGCACTAATTTAAATTTATACTAATGCATATATACTAATTCAAATATATGATACGGGCTAAGGGATGAAAACAGGACAATAGAGAAAAAAGAAAAATGCAACACAAAAAAGAATTACAGCTTTTTAAGATGTCTTCAGGTACATATTAGAAAATTATTTCAAATGTTAGGACATCATTTATTCTATAGCTCAGGTAACTGTGTCAGGATATCATTTATTCTCCATCTTGGTATACTTTTATGAGTTTTCATTGAGAATAATATCCGGTTTGTGAATGAAGGCATTAAAGAAACTTAGAATATAATCCAGAGCTGCTCATGGCCTAAAACGGTAAATGTGGAATTAATATACAACAGTTGGAATTATTCAATGGATTAGACAGCATACATTTCTTTTCCAGTATTTGGTACTTTAAAATGTCATGACGTGCTGTAACTAAATCATTTTTGAATGTTTTCGTTGGGTAGCTCTCTTTTAGCAATAATTTCCGAATATAATTACTAAACGAAGTGACAGAATTTTGCTCATTTTTAATATATTTTAAAGGAGTTTATTTAAAATATGTCTGGAAATTTAATTCATTGTAACTTACCTGTAAACTACAAATAATAAATTTTAAGCAAAGTACTAAAATTATTTAAAAGAAAAACTGCTTAATGATATTGAATAAAGCATCAAAATATTTTATGTTTGTTAGTCTTTGTAGGAGATTTTCACACAAATTCCTTTTACTTTTTGTGAAAGGAATTTGTGTGAAAATCTATATATTTTTTAATAATTGTGAAATAAATGGAAGGAAAACGGCATAAAGATTTGTCATAAATATAAGGACGTGAAAAAAGAGAACAAATTAAATAAAATCATTCAAGGAAACAACAGCTATATATTTGGACTGAAGAAGACAAAAGATTGTTATTTAAATGTTTGTTTGTAACAGAGTTGAAATGCCAAATGAATTAATAAATCGCTAATTGTGAATAGTTCACGTCATTTGTAAAGTGCCGGCAAATAATTATTCTTTTTGAGTGCGAAAAGTTTTTGCACATTATAAGTGAAATATTTATGAAGAAATAAATTAATAATTATACTGTTTTCATTAAGCGATTTGGTGACACGGTGGAAGAGTTGGAGGTGAAAAGTTAAGCAAATGTGCAAGAATAATTATCAAATGTACAATAAAAAGAAGCTGCGAAGATATTTCTGAAATACTTTTTTTCAAAGGTTTTAAAAGTAATTTTCCTGGTTCATTTTGTTTGAGACAAATTTTGAACAAAATTATAAACGCACGTTCACGATTTTGAACTTTATATGGACCGATGTTTCAAACTAAAAAAGTTATATGCAAATATAGGAAAACATTTATAGACAGATATATTCAAATACATTTTATTTATATTAATATTTTGATAATTTTAAAATTTGGCAGGTATGACAACCGTCTTCATCGAAAAATTCATCTTCATTCTTCACAATTGTCTTCACTTTCATTTCTTTTAACGATATCGTCTTCTAGTGATAACATTTTTAATTTCTCTACTCAAATAGGGATTTGTGAAAGCGTGTCGAAGTGATAATCCAAGAAAATAAAGTCTGAATATGGAGTAAACGCCCGGAAGCTTCTTTTTGCCCTGAAGTTTTATTTATTACTAATTAACATTTTCTTGAATGGCTTATGCTTCCAGCAAGCGTAGGAAAAATACAAACATTTTGTGTTGTTTTCAATAACAATTTGCCCAGTTTTAATTTCTTAAGTCTTTTTTGCGCAATGGATGATGAAAAAATTGTTTTTATTTTATTGTATTTACTAAAAAATGTTCCTATACTTTTTCGTACTTGCTCTCGTTTACGACATATCCATTGTACTCAGCATTAGGCTCAGTGCGATAGAACAAGAGGAGCCGAGTTAGTAGTCGGACTTGACGCATCCACCTCATTTAGATTTTGCTACCAATAAAGTATTTAGAATCCATCCGTTGACACCGGCCTCGTCCCAAACTACAGAAAAGACTTGAAAATGTATGAGTAAATTATTTTGTTAATTTTAAAGAAGTAAATACTCTGTGTAGCACAAAAATTTAAATCAGTTGGGCTGCTGTCGTTTTCATGAAACGAATCGTGTTAATAAATCTTATGGACCTTTTGGGATTATTTTTCTCTGCTCGTGGAAATAAATAATTTTTTATTTTAGATAACTTAACGAAACGAGATCATCAGTTACACCAATCGATTTATTGTTTTATATATCAAAGTATATATTCTTTCGTAGGCAGTATTGAATTTCTAAAGCGTGGTCAAATAATTTTTTTCATAATTTTAAAATATTGCACAATAATAAATTTATAAAATAAATTTAGAAATTAAAATTAGAAATTAATGGGTTTATAACACTGACGTAAAAAATATATAATTTAAAAAAGTGAAGGTTGTAATTCTATCATTTGTTTTTTTTTAACGAATGAGAGATAAATCACTTAAAAACTCTTGAATCAATAGTAATGTTTGGCTGGAACATATAACAAACCTGATAATAAATGACAAGACATGATAATCGAAATAAGCGTTTGACAAATTTCCTCAAGTGTTTACGACTGCAGCTACATTTATGCAACAGTACAATCGTCTATTAACATACCGGTTGATCAAAAATGATTTATTTCGCTTTTGCACTTTATTCATAACGTACATTGAAAATAATATTTATATTTGATTTTCAAATTTTTGTTTCTTAAATAATTTGCAGTAACAAAAACTAAAGGTGCGCGGTGTCCCAGAATACACGAACATCCGTAATGAAGCTTTTTAGTCACATTTATTTTTAAATTTCTTTGTCTCACATTATTAAACTGATAATCTATCTTCTCTTACTTGATTTAATTCTATCAAACAACCAAAAATCGTCTGGTGATATTGAAAAATATTATTAAACATATTGCATAAACATTATAAAGCAACATATAATAAGATATTCGACTGCAAGATTTATACGTTTATGAGTTATTTTGATTGATAGACTTGAGAGGAAAATTAATACATTGCTCTCGGACTGCATTATACAATTCTGAGCAGTTTCTGGTAATCAGTACAGAGCAATTAATTTTTGTTCACATAATTACCTTAATTTATTATCGAAATAAACAGCACGCCATTTGAACACAAGACTTTTAAAAACATGAAAAAAATTTGTTGTCACCATTTTGTGCGGAACAATCTTTAGCAGCTGCGTGCAAAAATGTTTTGTTCGTTGATGATGTGCTTTGATGTGTTTGTTTAATTGAGTTACGTTTACGTTAGTTTAATTGTGTTAGTTTAATTGAGTTTTTGTCGTGAAATATTAATTTGGCAATGCAAGTGGGGAGTAATATAAAGAGAACTTGCAGCAGACAGGTTTATTTTCTCTCTAACTTTCCTCTGTCCTATTTAGCGTCTCTTGCCGCGTTTAACGGTAAACCTAACGTGTAAGAAATTAAGACACTCTGCTGGAAGTCTATGTTTAATTTTTTCTATTCTCCAATACAACTCAAATATCTAAACTTTATTATTATAATATTTTTGAATTATTTTTCTTAGGTTCAATAAATAATATACAATTTTATCACCATTATATTGTCGTCGCCGTGGTGTTTTCATCAGAAAGCATATTGCTTTCGACGATGCGATACACACTGGATAGTTCAATTCCCGCCCACTCATCGAGAGTGGCTGGACTGTTGTTCAGGTTGGTTGTAAGAGATTGCTCTCGTAGTATTAAGTACGTCATATGTATTAAATTTATAAATTGAAGTACTGTAGCAATAAATATTTATAGTTACTCATACAGTTTGAAATGCCATGAAATTATGTAATTTTAAACACCCGTGTGTTGTAAGAAAAACGTTTTTGCTTACATGTAATACTAAAAAGTTACTTATAATCATGTTAGTCTCTTTTTCCAACTATGTTTCTAGCGAAATATTTTTACCTATTACCAGACGAGAATCTACTATGAAATCTGAGGTGAAACTAGATGAACTGGTATAAAAGAATATCTATGGAAACTGCAAAACTAGATAAAAATCGATTCGCAAAATTTTACATTACATAATGTAAAAAAATGTATAATGTATTTCAAACTACACAAATTTATTAAGTGTTGTGCAGATTAATTTTTTCAACATAAATTTAACAAAAGGCATAATATAGTATTATAACATTAAATTTATGAGCATTTTTCTTATAAATTTTACAGTACATTTACTTGGCTAGAAATATTACTTTATGGATATTAGAATGAAATATTAGAGGAATTCAAACATAACTGCATTTTAAATTATTATACGTTTTGGCTTTTATAAAGTTACACGCTGTCGGAAATTTTCAATTTTGCGAAGCATTCTATTTTCAGTTTCGAGAAAAACGTATTTGCATAATTGATTATTAATATAAAATTTTACATTACAGGTAAATACCCAGGATTATGTAATTCAAGATTTTAGCGATTCATCTTTTGAGACGAATCAAAATATATACCGATATTTTGAACGATGAAATCCGAGAACGGATGAAATTTCTTGATAATTAAAATTTGTAAATATAAAATATTCGTAAAAGTTGCTTTTTGTGTAATGTACTTATCGACAAAATATTCAGTTAAAAGTACTATAGGAGCAGATATACATTACCCGAAAATATACCTTTTCCCGGTAAATGAAAACTTCTAATACAAGATTTAGGTTACTGCACCAGTCAGAAAAAAAAATGCGCCTTTCCTATTTCTTCAGTGCGTATAACTAGCCAATCATTTATTTGGACGACAATTTCATAATTGACAAAACCCTATATTTTCCACAATGGTGGGTCCTGATAATTAAGAAAATCGATTGGCGCCAGTGCGGCCCCGGTACAACTATAAGGGACAGCGTCTCGATTAAATTAGATTTGTACATCAAAAACTTATTTTATTATTAATTATATTTTATGGAATATTTATTCTAATTATAGATATTAAAAATATTTATAATTAGAATAAATATTCCATAAAATATATCTAATCAGGGCAACCGACCCAAGGATTCCAATCCTTGGGTCGGTTGCCAACAGTTATTTTCAGCCACTTGAATGAAAAGAAATAATAAAAAATTTTACATATTTTATTCTGATCTAGAATGCGCGCTATTAATAAAAATAAACATGTGCCAATCATTTAATAAACCAAAAGCATTACAGTGCACATCATACGTATATACAACATATATCGAACATATACCATTTGTTCCCAAATATCGTTTATGTGCCCAGCACACATATACAATATTTCGGATACATATCCAACCATTATAAGGTTTAATATCTCTAAAAAAGATCAAAAATTAAAAAAAAAACGGTGAACGGGTTTGTAATTACTTATTAAAAAATTTAATTGAGATTTCAATGAAACCCCGTTCGATGAGTTAACTGAATTTATTTGATGTATCAGGAGATTTTCATATCTTTTTGCACGTTTGAGGAGGTAAATTAAAATTTATTTTTAATATTCTGGTGCGCATTAATTGATATTCCTATCTGAATATTTTTATACACATGCATAAATGTAAAACTATTGAAACTGTAGGATTGTGACGAACGGACGGAGATGAAGAAACAATGAGAATTCTTTGTTTTACTCCAAGAAAACACTTAACTTAAGCTCAATCATGGTTCAGCAAAGTATAATTGTGTATTGTCGTGCTTGAATATGTTTATATTTCAATGATTGAATATGGTATTTTGAATCATTTACATTCATGAATTTGAAGAATTCAATTAATTGCAGATTTCGTCAATATAAAGATAAAAATGCTACTAATGCAAATTTTGCGATATGTAATTTATTTACAATTTCAATAATATTAATATTTTTAACTCGGATGTAAAATTAGTAGAAATATGATGTGAAAAAAATTAAGTAGAATAGTAAGTTAAATGGACATCTAACGATCAACGAATTTCCTTTTTATACGAACTCGGTCTTAACGCCGGATTTTGATCGGATTAAAAGTAAATTATGCAATGAGTTGAACTGGCTATGCAATACCAGTTTATATTTTTCCCGATAGTGCTGTTTGAGTTTCACCTATCGATGTTGTGTTAAATTAAAATCAAATCAAAGTAAAATCAGCGCATTCCTAATATTGTACGGTAATCCAAGTGTGAATTTTTTCAAACATTTCACGAATAAAATAAAAAATTTATTCTCAGAAATTTTCTTTGACGGATACTGGGTACTTCTCATAAGTTTTTATCATTTGATACTGTCTTATGTAAGTAAAACTGCGAAGGAACGCTGTGTAAATAGTATTTTTTATAGTGGGTCTGTATTTACAGATAGTTAAATTTGTCTGTTTTTGCTAACTAAAAAATATTATTATTTGTTCGAAGATTTAATCAATGGGGTTAAGTTAATTTTTGATTAAATAAAAACTAGACGTTTACATAAATTCCGAGAAATATTTTGAGTTATGCTTCATACAGTTTTAGAAGAGAGACGGTATTAATAATTCAATAGTGCGATGACAAATTACAACGAAATAAATATGTATCTAAAAGGGTTTATAAATATTATTACAGAGAAATGATCCTGCAAGATCGATTATAACTCGATACCATCTGTTTAGAAATATGAAGCAACCGAACGAGTCCGAGCAACGCCATCTATATAAGTCGAGCAATACTAACATATCAACTTATACCCATTGGTTTATATTCGGCGATCTTCCATTCTTTCTAAAGTGTTAAGCGTATATGACGGTCGGATAAACGATAAGAGGGCGTCCCTTGTCTTCACATACAAATAAGATAAATTATTATTTTGAAAATATGGAAAACTATTAAGCATCAGTATCAGCCACACCGTGGTACAAATATTTACCAACTTACAACAAGAACTTCAAGATATACGCTAAATACCCATGAAAAGTTGAAACAAAAATTTTATTGGTGTAGAAAGAAATATAATAATTCAGCGGTTAATGCCTGAGAAAAAATATAAATTATAAGTTTTAAAAGAATGCGAAAGGCTCCACAAACAATTTAAGTAAAGGAAAAGTTATTATTTTATTATTTTATTGAAATATTTTTAGAAATGTTAAATAAATATCGTCAAGAAGAATGTAACAATATGTAAATATATATATATATATATATATATATATATATATATATATATATATATGTATATATATATATATATTCGGAAATAGATCTCCAGTCAACATTATAATTTTATATTCATCTAACGTTGTTAGTTAAGAATAATTTATAATCATACCTGTTAGTAAGTTATTCTGAAGTCAAAATGTTAGATGCATGTCAATTCTATCGCCATTCAAAATTAGAGCAAAATGATAGGTCTTCCAAAGTACGTTATTGAATAACATACTCGTTTTAATATGATGGAGGGAAACAGACATAATTTTTTTAAGTTATTTCATTGTTCTTTTATGTTTAATTTTCAACGTGTGGACAGCATATAAAATTTAAAAAATTGGTCTTCTTTCTATGGCAGGTGATACATTGCATTGAAAATTTTGTTAACAGAAACCAAGGAATTGGATTATATGACCACATTTTTTTTACAAGTGCGCTATATTTAAATAATTTTAGAATATACGGACAACGATAATGCAGTATATGTATTATATTGTTTCTGAATAAGATTCCATTTTAATTCAATAACATTATAGCAATATGTAATATATATTGTATAAAAATGCATAATAAACATTTTATTTATTTATTTATAAGAGGTGGCTCTACAGTGCCTTCTTTAAATCAATCTATAAAATAAGAACTTAAAATTATAAAAACCACTAAATTTCGATTCCAAAACTGTAAACTTGCTTACTTTCTCTTATGTCTATATTGAACCATGGCTAACTATAAATTTTCTGGTTATCAAAATATGAATCCATAATTTAGTTCTTAGCCCAGATATGAAAATTTTCTAAGGACATTAAAAAGTGATGAAAAATTCTTACGAGAACGTTTTATTTTAGTATCAAACCATGAGAGAGCATAACAGTTTTTAACGGGTATGGCGAAATATTGTAAGTCTTGCGTTGGATTTTCGGTTCTAACACATATGTAAAAAATTCTATTAGCGCAGGTGAGTCGGTGAGAGTTTAGCTGGTTTTCCAGGATCTCCGTTAGCTAAATTGGGTGGAATAATCCTTTGAGAAAGAGCTGAGCGCATGTGATATAAATATTTTTGGGCAGTCTTTAGCGACTTCAAATCAATATTTAGCAAAGCTCGGTTAATATCGGTTACTGCCAAGCCCCAAAGTGCATTAGATCAAGAAAAAGACTTTAGTTTGATATCAAAATCATAATTCTGTTACTTTATGAGTTAATGTTTGTTAACGATTATAGTCATCGAAACGTAAACTTTATTGGTTGAAGCAGTTAATAACTAGTGATCAGAAGTGGACTACATACGTTAATTAAATACTCAAAACCAATGGCTGAGTGAGTTAAATGGTGTTTCAGTACCCGAATCTGAACCGAATACCCGAAATGTACTAATGATATATTAAGAGCATTATTCATTGGGACTTCTTTTGGAAAGGATCTAGAGTATAATAGCCAATTCTAATCGTTTTACCTTCTGCATTAAACATCTCACTGAGGATTTCCAATGTTAGCAGGAAATATTAAAACGTAATTCATTTAGAAAACAGACAAACTACCGCCAAGTGATATAGATATCTTCGTAATAACGCAATACCATCATTTTGAACCCTATATTTATCACCGTACCATTATATCTGAATGCCATTAGAGATAATCCTTATTCAAATTTATCTTGCAAAAATTCAACACCCATTCAAATAATAATGACGGGTATGTTGGGGTTATTGCCAAATGTCCAAGATAAATAGATTCGAGCCCAGAAATTAATAATACTTGCTTCTTAGCAAGAAATTCGCAATGTTCTAAATTTGTGAAATAAGACTAACAGCCAAGATATTAACGGTTGCATCCAGAAAAATTTTCAAATTTTGTAGTAATTTTTGTCACATGCGACGTGATTTGCTTCGATTTTTAAAGTATCATCATCATCGCTGATAATTTTATATTGGACGATGCTGTGTTTAATCAATTAATATAAGTGTCGCTTATCTATCTGAAACCCTAAACGTATCCCAAGTTAGAGCCGGATTCTGTACATTCATGGACATCAATTTTTTTTCAAAGGTACCTCCACTTTTGATTCTTAATTTTAAGACACCGCTTAAAGATCTATAACAATACAACATGAAGCAAAAAAATCTTCTTTGAACATAGATTTCAATATCCATGGAGTGTCGAGACATTTTTTAGAAATTCTTTGTACTTCTGCTCTTCAACCATTTTTGAAAGTAGTTATCACCATTTCTATGGGTTCGATATACAGCCGACACTGTTTTCTTTAGTCTTCTCAAAATATAATTAAATTATTCCACGTGAGCATTTACACTTTCCTTTCGAAATACATTTACATGTGATTTGGTGAATTAAATTTTTGAAGCCGTTAAAAACTCAATTTTGTTCTATATTTTTTTTTATATTTTTGTAATAGTGATAATATTTTAATAATCGAGTAACGATTTATTAAGTAATTCAAAAGAGGAATACATGCCTTTCCCCATAGCTTTTCAATGTCAGTTGAAACATCTTTGAATTCCGATTAAATTATTTCCCATTCAGAAATAATATTTTATAATATCACAGATAACGGCAACAAAAACTAAAGTACACAGTATTTACGGCTCACCGAACAAGGGACAACATAAATCTATGCTAGTTTAAGGCGTCAATACATTCATATTAAATTTTTTGTAAATATTAATTTTTTGCAACTTAAAAGTATTGCCTGTTATATCTTTCACTGGTATAAAACGTGCTGCGTATTTAAAAAAATAGATTGAGAATAACTGCTATATTTTCCCTATAACCACCTGGTTAGATTTTACCTACTCTATATTCTTCATAATTTTTGGCTTATTAGATTCGAAAATAAGGATAAATTCAAATCAGGATTCAAAATTATGAAAATGTTTTTATATTATTAAAAAAAAACCTTTAAAATAATGTGCCACGTGGTAGATGTGCATAAGCTAGGTACTGCAAATTGTTTACGTTTATAATATGTTATTATTTTGCAAAATTTCAAGTTTGTATATCCCGTGGTCTACAGAGAAATACGCTGAGAATATGGAAAAACCTAAAAATTGGCTACTAAATCTTTCAAAGACGTAAACAGATAGTTCATACTTCAAAAATTAGGATATTTAGAGTTATCACCCCAGTTTTACTACAGCCTTTGCAAGGGCTTCTTAAAAATTCATAATTTTGGATTGAGTAGATTCGGAAATAAAGTGGGAAGGTAACATATATTTGCATTCTTTTCAGTTATTTCTAAAGATATTATACTAAAAATTATAAAAAAAATATTTTTAGGATCCTGATAATCTTTCAAACGACATCCTTTCCAATTTTTCCAGTCAATATGGAAAAAAATGTTGAGTATGTAATATGCCCTCTCGACAATTTCCAAATAAATATTTTCGAATCTTACCCATCGAGTTATGTGCGGGTTAAAATATCTCAGTACTTGGTATGCTAAATTTCAAGTTTTTACGTCAAGCGGTTTCTGAGCAAAACGGCTGTGACAAACGTGCCGACACGTAAGTGATCTTGCAAGGGGGTACATTTTTCCTTAGGAAGTATACAATCATAAAACTGATAAATATAATTTTTAACACAATCGAATCAACTTCAAATAACTATCGATTAATAAATCCATTAAAAGCATTAAAATAATAAAAATGATAGAATATAGTGGGAAATTTTATCATAAAATATTATTTCTGAACGTAAATAAATTTGGAAAGGACTTACGTGTTTATGTGAGGGAGAAAAAAACCTTTGGCATGGGTAAATATCTAATTAACATAAACTTTAAGTACACTTTAAATATTATATGCGGCGTGCTGGTGTCGTAGCCGTGGCGTAATACGGCATCGCGATACAAGCCATTAATTATGTGAACACTATTCGAGCATCGGCCTATTGAACAGACCATCGCCTGTTAAACCCAAATGTTTTGCAGAAAACTGTAAAACCGTTTGGAAGATAAATGGGAACATTTGTTTCCAACAAAATGTTTATTATGACGCCCCCTGGTGAGTAATCACCGTAACAACAATCTGAGAACCATTACCAATGAATCACAAACATTTTACGAACACAACATTAAACCAAACCGGTCAAACCGTTTAGGAGATAAATGGGAACAGTGGATTACACACACAAACAAACAAACAACCTCTGACCCTAAACACACATACCTCCTCCGTTCCGTCGTGAGTAATAAACAATATGTAAATATAAAACCGGATGTATTTTTTCTCATTAGTTCAATAAAATGTTACGTTTTGCTCAAAGGTATAATATTTATTTTTATCTAGTGATAAAAACGGAAGTATTTTTCTCATTAGTACAATAAAATGTTATATTTTAGTCAAAGGTATTTTTATCTAAAGATAAAAGTGGAAATATTTTTTTCTCGTTAGTACAATAAAATGTTACATTTTGCTCAGAGTTATAATATTTATTTTCTTTTAACATAAAGGCTTTTTATGATTTAATATGTTTATATATGATCGATAACATGTTTTACGGTTTTTGAAAATAAAAGTGTTAAAAAATAGTGACACAATAATGAATTTTAAAAAATCGTAAACAATTTAAAGAGTTGCAATAAAAAAATATGTGTCCTATTTTTTTGGCATGCCTTTGTTTTTAACACGGCTCTATCTACGTGAGATATCAGAAACCCGGTGTGTTTTTAAATATTGATACTTTTATAAAACTAGGCTAAAGCAAAATGTTGGGTAGCTTGAGCTAACACTGCTTCTTGGTATTATTTGTAATCAGTTACACACCAGCAGTTGTGCTATATAAATCCGGATTAAAGTGACATTGATACATATGACGGGGCGTAGCAGTCGGCGTTTTATTTCTGTTATGTATTTATTGCAAAATAAAAACGTATCAACTAATATTAAAACTCGCATTACGTATGAGGTTTCGAAGGTTCCATACACTTATAAACATTTATCAAAGCGATAAACATTTAAAGAACCTACGACATATGTCACAAAAATTGTATGCATATTTAAAAAAAATAAGATCGCTATAGTTTTCTTTTAATCTTCTAATCAGAATTTTATCAAGCGTACTTTTTTATGATTTTCGGCTCTTTCGTTTCGAAAACTAGGAGAGAGCAACGCTATATTTTCGTGTATTTTTGGAATATCTTTATAAATATGCAATTTGATGATGAGCGGCAGGTACACGTGAATTATTTTTTATTTTTAGAACGCATTTGGCCAAAACTGACACGTAAATTTTTGCACCAATAATTTTTCGGTTCACAAACAATACGCCCAGTTAAAAAAATTCGAATCACAGCCTTATGTTAATTATGCTGAAGTCAGGCTGGGTAATCATTGAAATTTTTGAAAAATATTTTTGTTAAAAGTAATTTAGACCGTCTTTTGTCTGTTATAATGATTTGCCCTTAGTTGTCCGCACTATTCTTTGTCTATGATTTGAAGGTATTCTAGGGGGTAGAAAAACATTTTGATCGCGAGTAGTTTCAAAGTGATATAGTCTTAGATATTTCAATGAAATCAGGACAATAAGCTGCATTTTAATGTGAGTAAATGCGCAATGATTACCTACTCTCACCTGCGCGTACCCTTGATGCACGGTCATTAGTTAATGAAAATAGTATTATCAATACGGGATCTCGAATATGAAGACCTACAGTTGTTAGGATTTGTCATACAACATTCCCACGTTTTCCACAAGGATGAGTGTATTGTGACTTTTTGCAACTCTCTAGACCATAATATCGTTGAAACCAATGCAGTCGCCTAGACATTGCATAAAGTAACCTATACAAAAATTTACAGTTATTATCCTCCTTTCCTTTCTTCACATTTTATAATGGACACAGTTGGATATAGTTCCCTTTACTTTGACATAATTCCTTTAAATATACATATTTTTAAATTATATAACAAATATCGATAAACCCTCGGTCATATGAATGGAAACATTTTCTGTTTCTGACCTTTATTTGAATTGATTGCTGAATGATGATTGGGCGGGGTCGTAGTCTATTTTATCTGCTTAGAGCGCATACGAATTACTTTTTGTTCACGCACTTACGTTGGTTAACGCAGTGCTGAGAAAGAGGTGTCCAATTTGAAATATTTGTCTTCTCCATTGACCGCTTTAGGAATACGATTATGGAGTTGCTTGTTAATTCAAGATTCATAATTAGTTAGATTTAGGTTCAATTTAAGATAATATGTGTTTCCGTTTTATTAATTTTTATTGATGTTATCAGGTATACTGTAAACTCTTCTTCTGGTTCTTGCACATATCCCATACTTTAGGGCTACCTATAATTTAGAAACGGGGATTTTTTAATGCATGGATTAGTAGAACTCCCAATCGTACATAATGATATTCTCAACGAAATGAACAAAACAAGAACGTATATGTGCGTCTTTTAACACTATTTAAGGATGTGCACGGAATACAGTCTAGCGCTTTCCAATGTACAAGACGTTCGTGAGCACTAGATTTAAACGGAATTAGATTTGGTCACTGTTATTGCAAAATTTGAAGGAAATAATAAGGGAAGTAACCGTGTTTTGTGATATAAAAATATAATAACATCCAATTTTACATTTATTCCAAAATGAAAATGTAGATTATTCAAATGATATGAATTCAAATGATGACTAATTACATTCATTTCAGGTGATGCTAAACAGAGTGAAAATACAGTAGATTACTCGAAACCTGTTATATATATATATATATATATATATATATATATATATATATATATATATATATATATATATATTAATATATACATATATATATATATATATATATATATATATATATATATATATATATATATACCACTTTGATTATTATTTTTAGCTGGACGGGTATATTCACAATATGGTTTGAATTTGGTATAAAATCAATATTTGATAATAATCTGATGGGGGAAATTGAAGATATATCATAAAATGCCGTAGCACAAGTATCGTGTCGAATTTGAATGATTTAGGTCAAACTAGTTTGGAAGATATTTGGTTTTATTTAGTATACTCCCAGTATGCTTCCATGAAAATGTGTTTAGGATCAAAACATGGAAATTGATCAAGACACGGAAATTCAATATACAACATTATGTCTCAACATTAAACAATGCATTCGTCGTAAACGAGTTTCGATAATTTAGGTCTAATTATATTCTATTAAGGCCCAAATAAAGTTAAATTAGGATACAAAGTAAAATTAGGATACAATAATGAAACAAAAAGCGTTGACCGCAACTCTTCAGTGACGAATAGAAACTCATTAAGTTTTGACTCGTTCGACTTGTCTTGACGTACCAAGAAAATCACAAGGTCAATTAGAGGGTAGGTGTATGTGGGCACGTACAATAAACATTTGAAACTTTGATCCATAAATCCTGATACTGCAGGTGTACTGTTTGCCTAAACCGTGAAGTTCAAGATCTGTTTTTTTTTAAATTAGTATAGCAACTCTTTTAATTCCTGGTTCCTTCTCTTCAGTCCTGATACAAGTCTGCCAGAAGCACTACAACCATTGATGATCTGCAGTTTTTAAAATTATAATATGAGTGTCAACTAGGTATTCCTTGACTGAACCCCGAGTCCCATTTCTTTGGTCCCTATACTGCTCAAGTAATTCTGCCTAAACCATGAGGTTTGAGGATCTGCGGTTTTTAATTAACATTAAATGCCATAAGTACTGACTTTGCCAATAAATTTTGGTTTTTAACTCTTTAGTCTTGACGCTGTGGGGGTACTATCTGTTTACATTGTGAAACTGGAGGATCTTTTGCTTTTAAGTTAGTAATGTGGGTCTTAAGCAGACATTCGGTCATTGAATTTCGGTTTCCAAATAATCAATTCTAATATTGCAGGTGTATTGCTCGCCTACACCGTGAGACAGTCATCTGCAGCTTTTAAAATAGTATTGTGAACCCTGAGTTCCAACTTTTCACTCCTGATGCCGCAGGAATATCGCCAGTCTAAACCGTGATACTTGAGATCTGCTGTTTTAACTTAGTATTATGTGTTTCAGGCAGAGATTTTCTCCTTAAACTTTGGACAAATCTATTTTAGAGGCTTCTTTGAAGCCCATGTTTCTGGGCGTTTCTTTCTTTAAGCCCTGTATAAAATGTTATACTCTTAAAGGAAATTAAGCATGTAACTCAATATTTGTCTTTCATTGTATGTATTTGTGCCTGGTCTTTTCATACACCCTCACGTATGTCCGTTGAACTATGAGTTAAAAATATTAGAAGCAGTCTGACTATGCTGAATGCAATGTACGGATTAACTAAAATTGGTGTGTTTATTATATGTTCCAGTCCCGTGACGTTTTTACACTTTCCCTGAGTGACAAAAAAAACTATATGTCAATAATTTATTATTTTAATTCAAAAAAAGAATTTATTTTCAATACAAATACATATATTGGTGCCACCAATATTGTACAGTGCGAGTAATGAGATGACAATGACAGGATAATGCATTTTAAACTATCTGGCCGCTATTGACAGATTGAGTCCATTTGCTGCCCTCAAAGTAATTTCAATTTTTAATTTTATATCTGGATCCGCTTCTACACTGTAATTTCGCAGGAACGTTGATAATAGCACTTTCATTGACATCATGGCGAATTGACGTCCTGAAATTAATAAACAGGCTATAAAATAAATTTAAAACCACAATTAACGAAGATTTGTTAAACCATTCAAAAATTATCTTTTCATCTACATAACAAATTGTGAGGTACAAATACCGTCCAAATATGAAACACAATTAAATTACAATTTCCCCATTTGTATGGACTCGATGTACCTCCAAAGCAATTGGTAAATATAGTAATGAATTTGTGTCAAAGTTATTACACACCTAAGTGGATTACTTGTTAATTGTACACTGATGCGCAAATTGGAAGCATGTTCTTCCTTTTGCCTAAGTCAACTAGTATTGTAAGTGTGTATAAACATGTGTATATATATATATATATATATATATATATATATACATATGAGTGTGTGCAAGTGTGCGTGCGTGCGTGCGTGTATGTGTGTGTGTATATATTTCACTTAGTGCCCAATTCGCTTATAACTTATCTATTATTTCAGAGTTATTCAAAGTTACGAGTTACATATAAGAAGAAATTTATTCAGATTTCGGGAACAATTTGTTTTAATTACATAACAAGCAAATAATAGAGAATGGTTTTTATAACCATCGTTAACTTAAATCACTGAAATTAATAACATAGTGGTTACGCGAATGTGAATATACACTAATGTATCGTAGAAATGTTTTATGATGAAATGTCACATTCAATCATTCATAGTTACTAGTCACATATTCAAGATACAATTTATTACCATTTTCAAATAAATGGTGATATTACAATACGTACATTACTCTATTATCTTGTTATTGCATTAACCCATCACCTTGAAGCATGGTTCAGTTCTTAAATTCATACACAAACTTAATTTTTCTGATAGTAACATCGCATATATAATTAACAGCAATTATTTAAATATTTTATATACCTATACAATTTCTCATACCGAAGCTGAAGGGTATAAAGGAACAGGGATGTCTTTGGGCACATCTTTCTTGGGCAAATCGATCGGGTTCGAACTGTTCCGCATCTTCACCCTAGACAGATGGATTTCTGGATAACCCCCATATGGATACCAAGCAAGATGTACCATTTGGAATAGTCGCAGACGCTGAATGGAATAAAACGAATATCAATTTAAATGTGTATCGTACGTTATCATTTACATATTTACAAAAATATTCTAGTTAAATTGGTTTCTTATTTTATAAGAACATATGTTGATATATGTTAAAAAAAAACAAGGACCAATGTTAGCAGAAATTAAAAAAGACATTGAATATTGAATATATTTGGCGTTAATTTTGTAGAAATTCATTATTCACAATTAAATGAAACTACGTGAAATAGTATTATTTCTACTTTCTTTTCATTTCTTTACCACGACCTAGGTTTCGTTGTATTACAACATCTTCAGGTGAGATATTAGCAAATATTATCTTAGGAACATCCAACAGCATTTATAAGGTTCAAACACAATAGCGGAAGCCGGGTTTGTGTGGTTCTTTCCACTTCTTATGTTAGTGAGTTTATTGCAGGCAATGTGTTCTTTATATCTTGTATTAACTTTACTTAACTTGGGTATTAAAACAATAATAAGTAAAACCCTTATTAATAATAAAGAAAAAATAGATAAACATAAAAAGAGTGGTGTCTATAAACTTAAATGTAACGACTGTAATAGTGTATACATAGGTCAAACAGGAAGACATTTTAATACAAGATATAAAGAACACATTGCCAGTTGGCGAAATAATAAACCAGACACATCTCATTTTGCTAAACATCTCATTGAAAATAACCATCACCCCCATTCTGATAATGCCCTCTATATATTACAAATAAATACAAAAAGTAATAAACTTAATATCCTAGAAATATTAGAAATAAACAGACATAAAAAAGACACCAAGGTTAATATATTAAATGAACAACTAAATATAATATCATCACCCATACTTAATATCTTCTAGACATAATATGATTAAACAACGTTGATACTACAGTACTCTTCAAATTCTTTCAGCCCAAATACACATATAAATATAAGTATATATAAATAAAAAATTTTAAAAAAATGAAAAGAAATAAATAAATAAATAAAACCGGAGATATGTAGAATTAGTAATAACCTTGTCCTTACTTTCAGATACCCTTGCTTTTGTATAAATATATTACCGATAATAACTTCCATTTAATTTTATTACATACACCGAAATATTTGCATTGTATAACCTCACATAATAACAATTGAATTTATTACCCTCACTAAAATACTCGTATATCGTATAACTCTCGGAAATATAATAAAACCTACACCGCGCCCCTGCAATAAACTCACTAACATAAGCAGTAGAAAAACCCGTACAAACCCGGCTTCCGCTATTGTGTTTGAAACATATAAATGCTGTTGGATGTTCCTATGAGTTAATCTTTGCTAATATCCCACCTAAAGATGTTGTAAAACAACGAAACCTAGGTCGTGGTAAAGAAATTAAAAGAAAGTAGAAATGATACTACACCGACGTAGGTTTCGTTTTATTACAACATCTTCAGGTGGGCTATTAGCAAAGAATTTCTACAAAATTAACGCCAAATATATTCAATATATAGTTTACTTGACGCAAAATTAAACAGCAAATAATATACTCCATAATTCACATAGAATACCAAAAAATATTATTTTTTAATCGATTCGTGGTACTTAATAAAACTTGTAAGAAATATGTTCGGTGAGAAAAAAGTTTTAATGGGCGAAAAAGGTAGAAAAATTGAATATATCTTTATTATGCAATTACACAATATTCAAGTGAAGGAAGGTGATGAAAAAATCAAAAAATGAAAGTGATGCTAGCAGTGCAATTATTTTCAAGTTCTGCTGCAACAGGTATTTAGTACTGCCATATTTTTTTGAATTTATCACAATTTGAGAATTCGGAAGCCACTGTGCTATTAACTATCCTCGTTAACGACATATTTGATATTTTTAATTCCAGGAACTTTCTTTTTTATGGGTTTAAAAAACCTTTGTGCTTAACTAACAAACAAGAAATATTCGACAAAATCGATCAAGTATATCAATATTTTAGAAATTTAAAATTCGAATATGATATCATTATCATAAACCCTACGGGATGTTAGGTTTAGTCGGGTTCTTAATAAATATAACTAGTCTAAAACATTTATGCGTAGACCGCATTCAACTTGCCACTTGCAACTTTTACCGTTTTATATACTATCACAAGACCATTTGGAAACATTTTAGTAATGTATTATATACGTAGACTACATTCAAAAAGGTCACTTGCCATTTTTACCTTTTTATAATCTATCACAAGATCATCCTGAAACATTTTAGTGCGTTACATTCTACGGGTGGTTTTAATAATAACCCAACGATTAGACCATTTCAATCTGCAATACAAAGGGTTACTTTGTCATGTAGAGTTAAAATTGAGTGAAAGTGGAAACTGCTTGGAAATTTAAAAAAGTACTATTATTTCCGGTATAGTTCCGACCACAAAACACATTAATACTGCAATATTAATGTGTTTATGTTATATGATACAATTTTAAAGGAATTTCAATTGTGCGATAATTTTCTAAATGACGATTCAAGTGATATTAAAGACATTTTTTCACAGTGCAAATAATCCACCCAAAATGTTTAAAGTTGAACAAATACTTAAGGTTAAAAAATATAAGAAGAAATACCTCATACGGGAGTTAATCTTATAGAATTTAATAATTTCTAAAAATATGTTAAATTGGAGGCAAGTTCATAATTATGGGCTCTTGGAAATAAATTGTTAACAAAATTTGACCAAATACACGCTTCTTTATATTATCGATATAAAATGGTTAGTGAAAAGTCATCATTAAAACTCGCACATATATACAATTACGCACATAAGGGCAATTCAGTTGATGTGCTCGTCTATTCGTAGTATAATGAGTCTACGGATGAAACACACTTAATTTGAAAAAATGCAAACGAACACTTTTACAGCATTGGAATCAATTTCAATAGGAAATATTACGGTAATCTAACTTCATACATATGCAAATATATATATATATATATATATATATATATATATATATATGTATATATATATGTATTTGCATTGTGATATGTATATATACTGATATTACATTAAATGTAGTTAAATATAAATAAATAAATCGAAAATGAAGTCGAAATATTTTCGCTTGAATATAGGGTTCAGGTGGCCGCATTTATATTCCTCGTAATATTTCTTCACTACATTCGTTTTCAACTATCTTCAGGATGCTGAATGTGAATTTTACAGTATTTTAGGATTCAAGATGGCATCGTCTTTCTCTCTCGGACTAAGTCGCCACTATTACCGTTTCGAGTAATTTTAGGGTTTCAAATTTGAATTTTACATTATTTTTGAGAACCAGGATAGCAGCATCTTTCTCTCTTATAATAATACTCGTCATTATATTCGACTTATGACTACTCGGAGAGAGCTGAATTATAATTTTACAATGTTTTTGAGATCCTAGCTGGCGGTATCTACCTCTCCTGACAAAAAAATAGTCACTATATCTGATTTCGGTTAACTTTAGGGTGCTGAATTTCAGTTTCATACCATGTTTTGACAACAAAAATGGCGGTATTTTTTTATCCCATCATATATTGTCACTATATTTTATTTCGATTTATCTTAGGGTGTTTTTGAATTCATAGAGTGCAGTACTAAAATCAGCATCTTGAAATAATTGCAAAACGAATATAGTACCAATTTATTGCAAATGACATATGTCATCATCTTGAATCTAAAATGATGTTAAATTTGAATTCAGTACCCTAAAATTAGTTAAAAATTAAAATAGCGCCAATTTATTGCGAATAACAAATGTCACTATTTTGAAGGTAAAAAATGGTGAAATTGGAATTAAAACTCTAAAATTAGTCGCATAGGAGTATAGCGGCTGTTTATTGTAGCTCTTCTCATACTGAAGAACTTTTTCTTGGAAAGACTATGACGTACTCTTACTGGTTTTGAGAAAAGTAAATTGTGTAGTTTTTATTTTCATGGAAGAATCTCCTAAATTTTATTGTTTGATAAATAGTCTTAGCTAAGTAGATTTATTATATACATAATGTAAATAAATGTCAAAAATATGTAAATAAATATTAACAATAGATAAACTCGCATGTTACACTCTTCGAAATTTTGTCAGTTAGATATTGCTGTGTCGGTAACTCGAAGATCAAACTATAATCATGTTAGGCGGCATTTAATATGGTAGAAAAACATTTTTTCACTCATTCTCATATATTCGTATTCAATTGGTATTAAAAAATAAGTACATTTTAACTTGTGTCAATTGAAGTGAGAATGCGATATGAAAAATAAGGAACGAAAATTTATATTTCACGAGTAGGTCTGTAATTTTAAAATCGTACAGTGGATTTTAAAACAATGGTAATTGACCAAAAGGTAGTTTACTTATTTGTACTGGTTCTTATTTCCATACTCCTGAACAAATTCAGACGCTATTTCTTTTTACTGATACAATTATTTGTTATTTATTAAGTCAAGGATGAAATAAAAGATTATTTTTTTCTTGTCTAATAAGTCGACTATTACCTTACTTAAATGAAAAAATTAAACGGTTGCTAAGGTGATAAATACAAAATGGCATATCAAAATACATATCAAGGAGCATTATTTAAATCTGAAAGGGTAAAAATTGTTAATCCGACGTGAAAAAATATTGACACTAATGTAGAAAACATTAGTTATGAAAAATCTTAAAAGAAATAATTTTGGCAAAGAAAGTTTATTATAATATTTGCAATAAGAAGAGTGAGTGTGTGTGTGTGTGTGTGTGTTTAATCAGAAAGAATGTAGAGTTGGATTGTAAGTTTCTTATCTTCACAAGATATTTATGGTTTCGTAACTCAAAAGGAAAAACGGAACCAATATAAGAAAGGTAATAATTTGTCGGTCTGCCGGTTAGCGGAGCTTTTCTCAGAAACCGCTTGACGTAATAACTAGAAATTAGGCATATAAGTAATGTTTTACTAGCATATTTAGATAGCTTAAACTCCAAAATAATTATGTGAAAACAAATTAAGATCTCCATTTTTTTTTAATCATATCAATTTTATCATTTTATAATCATACATAGTATGGATTGTCGTTTAAAAGTACAAAAGTTTAAAGTAAAGTTATATGGATCTGAAAAATATTTGTCTACGAGCTTAGGTTTAAAATCTCTTGAAATATACTGAAAAATAAGCAATAAATATGCATACCACCTTCCTAATTCCAAAATATATTTGTGTTTTTCTATACTCTCAGCCAATTTTCTCGTAGTCATACCTCCCAATAACCCATATATTTTGTACTAACTTTTTAAAAACATTCATATAAGAATTAAGGATAAATAAAGGCCATAATTTTTTTAATTATTTTATAGATCATATGAATATCATTTTATTTATTTTATAGATCATATGAATATCATTTGATTTTAAGTTTTATTTGAGAAAAAGTGCGTTTTAAAAACATGTTTGGAAAATTTTAGCATTCTCCTCATATTTCTGAAACTATTGAATAAATTTTCATTATGAAAAATAAATACTCACAGATAATTTAATAAAAAACATGTATATAACTACTTAAATGTAGGCAAAAACCTCACAGTGCGAGTTCTAATCATGTTTGACAGTTTATTTTATGTATTTTATGTGAATGCATTACCATTAAACAATCAACCGACTAAGCAAAATACCAACCATTTGAATTTAAAGTTTAAAATACAGAGAAATATATACCTTCTCATAGAAATAATAGAGAACTATTTATGATAATGGGATAATCTGTGAATTAAAAGTTTGAAGATTCAATTAAAACTTACTCAACTCTAGTTCTCGATCCGTAACTCTGACGACCATGGGTATGACGGGATATTTTCTTAAAGTTTCCTTACTAACTCTTTCTAAATATTGCATTTTGAGCAAGTCTGCTTTAGTAACGCTTCTTTTAGAGTCCCCAAATATTTCATTTAACCCAAAAGAAAAATAAAATACGCCTTCAGGGAATATACAAAATAAAACTTGTAACTTTATTTATAGTTGCTACGTTCGGAAGCCATGCTTACAGTAAAATATACGACGAAAATATAAAATAATAACTTACTCATTCATAATTTTACGCTGAACTTCAAGATGTGCACCGATCATGACTAGTGCAAAGCTAACTGTCAATGCAGTAGTTTCGGTTCCGGCGACCGTTATTGTGTCTACTTCTTCCCTTAATTGAACATCTGTCAATTTCTCACCATTCTCTGATGTGTCCATCATATAATCCAAAAGTGCTTTCCGAAGTTTATTTCTGGGCTCTGAAAATAAAATAAATAAGAAAGTTTACATGTTCATGTTTTGAACTTCTTGTTTCTAAATCGTATTTCTTCTGTAATGAACTTTGAGAAGTTTAATAAAATTGGAATAAGTAACAACAGAAAATTCTTTTTGGATCATGTGAAACCTTTCGGACTTTCGATCAATTAAATAGTGTTCCGTTATCAAGTTTGCTGCAGTCTTTATAACGAACTAGCCAAATGCGAATGGAAAGTAGGTCATTCTGTGTTTAAGGTTGCGTATCTTAAAAGAAAAACGGAAACTCTGTAAAGTCATTCATGTATCCATTTGTGTAATAGTGCGTCACAGCCGTTTTTCTTATAAGCTTTAAGCTTTTTCTTGTAAACTTGAAATTTTACTTATGAAACTTTTGCTGACATGTTTTGTTATAGATTTAAAAGGGTTTTAAATTCTTAGATATAAGGCGAAGTATATCAGAAAATTTTACCATTGAATAATTCTTCATAATTAAAGATCAGTGAAATATAAATTAGGAAATAGATTTACATGTTGAAAAAAATATTAATATTTGCAAGTACTCTAATAAAAATACTATGTATGGTTAAGTGTTTAATCTTTCATATGTACTTTAGTATGTCCGGAACCAGTACGAGTTCTATTTGTAATTAACGGGTTTTGTTTCATGTTACGATTCTCCGAAGCAAATTAAAATTGAATGTTTTTCGGAAACTTTGAAATAATTTTTTATATGTATAATACAAAACCTAATATTGAAAATGTTGAGTGAATCGATGTAAGTAGTTCACATATTTTTAAAAATGAAAGTGCACCGTTAAGCGCGATACATTATTTTTCTTTTTTCAACCAAGTTTTTTACGAATTGTATGTAATAATTTTGCAATTACTGGATTGGTTATTTTCAAATTAATTATGTTCATTATGCATTACTTTCTCATTGAATCATAATGAACACATAGGTTAGGGATATTTTTAACAAAAATTATTGTTTTTTTTAAAGTCTCATTTTTTAGGGTTCCATAGCTAAAAAGCAAAAACGAAACACTTATAATTTTGTCCTGTCCGCTTATCTATTCGTATGTCACAGCCATTTTACTCGGAGGCTATTGATAATAAGTAGATGAAATGTGGATGCTAGGTGTCTTCTATGAGCCGCTATATAATAAAATACATTAGGGGTGGCACTCCATACATATTGAGGATGAAAAAATTCAATGCACATAGACGTGTGCAGTATCGTTAGATAGGTTTTAGAAAATGATATAGAGATTCCAAAAAAACTTTTTTATTTAAGTCGATGGTTAGTGAGCCTTCTAAAGTCCTAAAAAGTGCACCTCCTCTGACTTTTCAACTAACGTGTATAAAATTCGGAAACAAATTAAGGTAGCAGAACATAAAATAAACTTTCAAAGAAAATTGCCAACCAGAGCAATAACTTGGTTTTTGGGCAGTGTCTTTGAAAAATAAAAATTTGTAGGTTTAATATTGTTTGGTGCAATTATTTAATAATCTGATTTCAATTCAAATTGAAGCTCAATAGATTTAAAATAAGACATTGTATTATTTTTTCTATATCAGCGGATGAAAAGCTCTTGCGACGTAATGATGAATCCGGTTCAATTTCAAAATGGTTCAATGCACTGTATCTTCTTTACAAATTACTAAAAACGAGATTTAAATTTTAGTTGATTCGTTAATCGGTAATTCGTTTTGGTAATTTTCGGGTACGAAAAAAAATTTGTTTGTGGTAGTACTTTGTGTTCGCACGTTAGAAGTATAGTTTCTTTTGGAGTTCATTCTCGTGTATATGCATCGCAGTTATTTGTTAGCAAGTCAACAGATGGTGCTTCTTTTAGGTTCACTCTTGTTGGCTCAACTAATAAACAGCTCACACGTATGTGCGTGAGAATTGTTTAACTGAGTCAACAGGTGACTTTAGGGATCCAATGAAAGTGATATAATTATTGAGCATCAGACGGTTATGTTATGGTGCAACAACATCGCGATGAATCAACGTCGACGAGTCGATATTGATCGTTTCAACACGTAAACGATCGCCCGTATCGATCGATGGTCAATCGATTAACAACGGGCTATCGACTCTATATCGATCGATATAGATGACTGTTTTATTAGTTAACCTCTGCTCCATCCAGACGGGCAGCCAGCATTATATTGGCTCTCCGTTTCAATATCAATATATTTGGTTCCTGAGTTACGTTTGTCTCGATTCTTTCCATTAGACGGAAAGTATTTTGTACCTACCTATTTATTCCCTAGGTTCTAATAAAAAAGGACTAAGATTGGATTCGAGCAAAATACTTATAATTTATAGAAGATTGCCACAGCAAACTGGGTAACGGAATATAAAAGACGATGAGTATAATAAAAAAATAAGCGACGCATTAATTCAACTTGAAGAAATATTTAGTCTAAGTAAAACACACGTCGAGAAGAAAATTAAGAGCCTACAATCAACATTTTCAAACGAATTAAAAAAGAAAAGAGACAACAAAAAAAAGTGAAGTGGGTTTAGGAGACATATTTACTTCGATATGAAGTCGCCTGTAAAGTCTTAAAAATTTTAGAAAAGCGTAATCGGCCAGTTCTACTTTGCCTACGAACCATAGTAAAATGTCAAAAACATGGACTATATTTTAAATCTCTCTAATTTCAGAAGACTTTAATAGAATCAGTAATTAAAAATGAGAATCGATGTAGTAAACTTTTTCGAGGTCACACCAACCTCGTGCATTAAGCAGTGCGTCAACTCCAAAAAAGCACAAACCAACAGATAAGTTAGTTTCTGCGACACACGCAATTTTATTAATTGTAATTAAATTTCGAAATAGGACGGAATAGAAAGATAAATATTCCCAAGTTACAAAGTCATCATGCCAGAGTAATGTTTGAGAATAAGAGAAATTCAATTTTAATGAACGCGGAGTTAAGTAAATACGAGAATCCTAATTTCCAAGACAGATACTATATTCACTGTTTTAGCTCAACGACACCAAGTAGATTTACTGATAGAAGTGACATAAAACAAAAAACTGAGTCTCGTATAAGCAACATTATCAAAAAAGCTAAACAATTACTGGAGTCCACTGAAAGTCACGTTCTCCTAGAAATCGAACTATATTTGGACACAGCTAAAATTCGTCGATTAATTTATAAATTAATCAATAGTGTTCCTAATGTATATAAGCATATACAAACTGCATAATTTGATGGAAACAATTATTACATTGTTTACTCCAATTAAAGATATGTATATATATATATATATATATATACATATATATATATATATATATATATATATATACATATATATATATATATATATATATAACTGAACAAAGGCATTCATTTATAAAAATGGTCTGCGTGCTCTACTCAAGCGATGATTAAACATTCCTACTTGCAAAACTAATAAAGGAAAAGCATTGTCTCCTACCAAAACATATGGAGAAAGACAATTTCGACCAGGCTGCTCATTTTCAAGAAGAATACCGAGAGTAAGAAGTTCATATTTCCAAAAACGTCTCCATCAGATTTTCGAACTTGGCATCCTAAACTGCAGCAAATAAAATTATAATTTGTATCTAAAATAGCCATCAATACAATACTATGAAAGCCCCCATAATTCTAAAAATAATACCACCGTCATCTGATGCTCGTATAGAGACATATTTTCTGTCGGTGGCACCAAGACAGTAGGGAAAATTCTGTAACCTCTCAAAATCATGAGCAACCGTTTTTCATTCTTCTTCTGAAATCGGCATCTAAATATAATTCCGTAGTGCAGTTGACAGCGCCTTAAATCGATATGCTTCGTAAATAAATTTTAAATAATATGTTTAAACTTTCCTATGAGTCACCGCATCTTAATATAATTCCGTAGTTTAGTGGAGAGGACCTTAAATCCATATGTTTTGTTAAGATATCTTATGTAATATATTTAAACCCTCCTACGAGTTACCAGAAGGCAAAAATTGAAACCTTACACCTAACTGAAGTATACTTGAACCAGGAGTGCAGAAATTAGCAGTCTTATTTGAAGTTCTAAGACTTCGTCTGGAAAAATAAGGTAAAATAATTCCAAACAAAAATCATTTATGTTTCTCAAAAATGATTGATTGAGATTCTTTTGTTCCTTTGCCGTTTTAATAACAACAATGAAAGCAAAAAAGGGCCAGCTACTTAATACAGGTCATCTTTACCGTAATCCGACTACTATGCATTATATTGAATTCATCTGAATAGTCAATGTGACTTATTGGCGTCGATCAATCGCAATCTAGTTGCACACTTAGTCCCTAAGGAAGATTCATTCAAAAAGAGCCGCTTAAACAATACGGAGCACATATTTCATTAATTCAAGAAATATCGAATTCATGAGACTGATTGTATTCATTAGAGATCTAGTACATTTTCAAAAAAGAAGTAATAAAACAATACTCATAACCATTGTTTAAGTTTATAAAATTATGTATAATAATTACAAAATTGTACTAATTATCATACTTACATTATTCGTAAATGCGTGTAATGTTTCAATATATTTCTGTGCAATTTATAATAATGAGTTAATTTAAATATGGATTCAGGATGAAGCCAAATTTTTTCCATTCTGCTATTAATGATTGGCATTTCATTCATAGTGGCTCCAAAATATGGATTTTCTTGCTGCTATTGCGCGTTCACTTGCACTCCCATTACTGTCTCTACAATTCAATACAATAAACAATTATTGGAAATGTATTTTTGATGATTTCACTGAGCTTTCTTTTCAAAACCGCGAATTTGAGAAAAAAATGGGAATATCCTAACCTTTACATTAAATATATAAATGATTGTGATCAAAAGGTTACAAGTCTTAGCTATATTTAATTATTTAATAAATAATAGACCTCGCTTAATGCGTGCATCATCGAATATGCAAGTATCATCGAAGCAACAATTTAACAATCATTGCAATAGGAAAATTAGTACTTACTTGCGTATGACAATGAGCCGGACGGGTGTGATCAGCCTATGTAATTTGAATGTGAAAAAAAAACTTTCAGAGAAAATGTTTTAATATGCAGTAGGCATTAATATTTAGCTTCACTTTACAGTAACGACGAAGGTTTAACTTATAATGTTCTATCTGAGGCTATGACAGAATGCCTTTCACTGTGGCATGGTCTTTTTTGTAACCATTTTAACATTCAAACCCAAATCTCTTTAATTACGATTACCGTTAAATAAAGACGTTTTATGGTAAAATAGCGACAGTTTCGGTAATTGCTTAAAAGGTCCCGGGAAAAGACTTGATGACAAGGTGACCTGCTCGCTCAAAACCTTTAAATAAAATGAACTGGACTAAAATTGATAAAGCGATGTAATTGTTTTGAACTGATTACAAAAACAACATTCTTATAGAAACCTATATTCCGTTTGACTGATCAAATATAGTAATACATCTAAACTTACCACAAATGATATCTAATGTACATGCGCTCATGTAATTAATAATGTTAAATTTAGGCCCTGCGACCTTATCCCTTAATTTTTCTATTAAGGTTTTACTCTGCTCCCAGTAAATATCTACGAAACTGTCTAAAACCTGTTGATTAAACGTTGGCGCTATGATTTTTCTGTGTTGCCTCCAAATTGGTACTGTAAAAAAATACTGTTTAAAATACTTAAGATGAGCTACCTTAGTCTTACATTCACTTAAACTTTAAAAATATAGGATAAAAGTTTTCTTTATTCTATCAAATGAAATTTTCTTCATATCTGTAAGTTTTCTACAACACTGTGGTTTTCTTAATGCTCATTTTACATTTGTGTTTGAGGGGAATAAATTAAAGACTGTTAAAAGCTCATACTCAAATAAATGCATTCCAATAGCATTTATTTCATTGTATTGGGTTGTAAATAAAAAAATTACAATTCTTTTGTCTTCAATTTTTTATGCAATTTATATTAATAATTCATTTGATATTTTTGGTTTTTATTTAAATAATTATTTCACGGCTGTTTGGAATTAAACAATCAATTTAATTAATTTCTATAAAATTTAAAATTATACACCGTTTAATTAAAGTAAATATTATACAAGCACCTACTGTGTACGTTAATTTTCAATATTTTTACGTTTTTATCTAAAACATAAGCCATATTAGTGAAGTCAATTAGCCCCTCGGGCTATTTATTCAAGGTACATTTGACGGATCAAGGTACAAGAATGATTTTGTGTAACTGAAAAATCAAAATATTAGGAAGACTGTTAATACAGAAACAGGAGGCTGCACAATTGCTGGAAAAGAGTTCTATGTATAGTTAATCACATGTCAAAATTTAAACTGTGAGTTTGTTACTCATGCTGAGTAAGTGTGCCATGTGTCGGCTATGGAACTAAAATGCAAGTATTTTGGTCAAGAACCGCGGGATTCCTAATAAAGGCACATTTAAAACATTTCACATGTATTAAAACGATACATAGTTTATATTTATTGTATTTAATTTTGGCGTTCACAGACAACTTTCGTAGAATCAAAGACGTTTTTACTCCTGTTTCTAAGCTTGGAGTTAAATTTTTAATTCTCAGTGCAAGCTCTTCATTTATTAATTTCTTTACCAAACTAGAATGCAATGTACATATGTGGCGACACTTTCCATGGCTGCCAGAGGCTACGCCTCCAGTAAAAAATATTTTAAATTAAAAATACTATTTCAAAAATGTGATTACTCAATGCTTTATTTTACCTGGTCCTCCAATTAAACCGTTTCCCAACCACGAATTAGCAAACTTGTAGGTAGTACCTTTTTCAAAACATGTATTAAGAAGAATTTCGACATCGGCAGGATTGGTAAGAACTGAAACATACATTAAAAAGTTATGTTTGAAAACAGAATACGTCATACTCTTTGTAAAACATCACCAAACGCAAATATTTGTATAAAAAGAATTCAAAACGGTTTTCTGAAACACTGCTTATTTGAATCATCTAAAAACAAACTTATTTAAAGAGTCACGCTATAGATTTTTGTTTCAATATCTTTGAGTTTGTTATGATGACTAATGAGATCAAGTTTATGGATGATTTGAATAAATTTATTTCAATTCATATTATTTAAGGAAATCTGTATAAATTCATTTCATGTGAAGGAATTTTGATAGATTTTACGAGTATATACTCGTATATTTGGCGTTTGTCAGTTTGAGAATTAAAAAGAAAAATAATTTTACTTTTTGTCGTACAAAAATAGCATAAAAACTTGTAGTTTATAGCATTATGAAAGCATTATGTGATAAGCAAAGATCTTTGCTAACAGCCCACCTGGAGATGTTGTCATACAACGAAACCTAGGTCGTGGTAAAGAATTTAAATAAAGTAGAAATAATGCTACATAACGTAGTTTAATTTAATTGTACATAATGAATTTTTAAAAATTTAACGCAAAAGTTATTCAAAATTTGTTGTTTGTCAAAAAATATCAAAGAAACCTTTTTTTAAATTTTTAATCCATGTAAGAAAATATCATGGAATTATTAATTTAAATCATAAACAAATTTCATTATCATTCATCATCATTTAATAAACAAATTTCGATAAAATAAATTTTACGATAACATTTCCGTTGACCGTGGAGCGAAAGAAAAAGTTGTTTATAAAAATTATAATTTTAGTCAAAACCAAAACATTTTCTATGTATCCTTCAATATTAATAAATATTGTTCACAATTAAATGAAACTACGTGATGTGGTATTATTTCTGTATGACAACTAAAGTTGTATGACAATCGTCAGGTGGGCTATTAGCAAAGATCTTTGCTAAACCTTTGGGAAACCTAGGTCGTAGTAAAGAATTTAAAGAAAGTAGATATAATACTATATCACGTAGTTTCATTTAATTATGAATAATCAATTTCTACAAAATTAACGCCAAATATATTCAATAAATATTGTTTAATATCGCGGTTTTAACCGAACCTAAATATTGTTATAAAATCCAAATTTCCTGAATAGAATGAAGCACGCCATATTTTTTTCTGGTAATTTTTCCCACATTTCGTTAATATTGCTTGCTTTCCGCCCTGTGGAAATTGCAGTTATTAAAGTAAAGTGAATGTAACACCAAATAAAATTTGAATTTTTTTTTAAATTATAATGTGACAGGTTATTGACTACATGGTTAGACTTATTATTGAAATTAACAATGTAGTTGATCGAAAAATGCTTTCATGCTGAAGTAAGATATAATTAGAACTAAACTATAAAATTGTTTATGTGTGGAAAATTTGAATTCAGTTAAAGAGAACACTATTTTAAATATAATATATAATGATGAGAGTGAAATTTTAAGATTCGTCACACGAAAGTTACAGTATGAAGTTGCAGCGGTTGCAGTCTCGAAACAAAAGCTATTGGCACCATCGTCGCCTCTGTTCACTGTTTTCATATTCATAGTATTTATCCACATGTTTCTAGTGTCTACATTCACACACGTGTTTTAGTTTCATATAAGTGCGATTTATATATGTGCTGATAAATTATATTCAGTAGAAATTTAAATTCAATATTTTGATTAATATATTTACTATTCGTAAATATTACTGAAAAAATTGTGTTTATAGACTTTTTCAAGTGCTCCAATATAATTGATGTTATCTATCCGTATGTATTATATAATGATGCCAAAGAAGTATAACTTCTCACGCGCGTACATAAGTACACGCACCCTTTTTTGTTTTTATTTAATATTGTAGGATACAAAAATTCTGTCTGATTGTTAACCAACTGCAAACCGCTAATAACAGTTAATTTGAAATAAAAATTCCTCCAAGTTTTAAAGGAAAAATAATAATTTATAAAACAATTTCCAAACAAACCCTAATGGATAATGAAATCAATGAATCGTAATAAAAATTATATACGGTTTTGTTAAATTTGTATAGCAAGTATTGACCAGCTCCTGAGTGTCTAATAAAATGATTAAAATTATTAAACTTGTTTTTTTTGGTTCGCGAGATACATTACTTTAAAAATGAATAAATGGTCATGTCGTACAGTGTATGCACGCCACGTGGCAGCATCAAGCGATATGATGCAATGCGACGATTTATAAATAAACCCCTTATTAAAATATATTTAGATATTCAGATCACATCATAAGAAACAATTACTATTTTACACGAAAATATGGATAGTTAATAATTCGGTGTTTTAAATTATTTTCTTTATTTCGAGGTTCTGTTTAAGATAAAAGGACATTGAAGTATGAAAGTGATTGAAAAATATTTCAGACAACAAATATTGTTTAAAGAAAATTAATTATTTCAAAAAATGTTCTAAGTTGTTTACACCGTAAGAAACGAGACAAGAAATACATACCCACGTACAAAGTAGGTCCCATCCAAAACTTGCAGTATCCCCCGTTGCGCTGTGAATGTGCATCAAGACGTTGATATGTGTCAAATATATCTGAAGTCAAAAATTGATTGATGTGAGGTTATTTACACATGTATAAAAACGAATATCCGCGAAATACTTGTATTTATACTTGAACGCAAATAGGTTAGGTTTGTTTTATATCATTTTATCTTATTTTTGAATAATGAAATCGCAGTCTATGATAAAAAATTGTGCGTTTTTGATACGGAAGATCAATAATTCATATTAGAAATAGTTAAAAATATAAGGCCATACAGTGTTATATTTGGGAGCAGAACACTACACTCTGTTCCCTTCAACTCAGGGGTGCCAGTCTGTGCAACCACTTGAATCAGATTGGTAATGAATAAACATGCTTTATCGACATCTTGTGGGATTTCATTAGAAGTCTCACATCGATATTGAATTTGAATATTCTCGAAAATGATTCCAGTCAGTTTTCGTATTTTGGAGGTTGCTTTTAATGATATCATGGTATAAGATTGTTAAGCCCAGAATCATTTTAATATGCATGTGGTCTGATGAACTACCAAGCCGTGAAACGACGTAAACTGCAGAAAAATGTTTTTTATTATAAAGAAATTCAAGAGGTCTGGGTTTTGTGGTTATCTGTGGGCCGCAATACTTGTGTATTGATTACAAACATTCCTCGTAGATGTAAATGGGAAAGACTCAGGCGTGAACTCACTTCTAGTTTTTAATTTTTGGTATCTATATCATGCAAGAAGGTAATTAAAAATAGAACCCATTGATACATACCTTGAGAATTTCTCAAAAAAATGTGTCCACTGCCTATGATAGGGTAAGATTTTATGCCCGGTATTTTGTCGGCCAATTCGTACAAGCGACGTCTGCCCATCCGAAATTTTAGGTAACTCAACAATACTATCACTAAAACGGCTACTAGGAGCATTATTTAAATTGATGAAATGCAGCTGCAAAATTAATAAGAAATACAATCAAATTATATAGCAATCAATTTATACCAACTACGCATTGAAAATAAAATTCACAATACATTGACGTAGGACATAAATATTTATATTTGAAAATCAATCTCAACGTTTTTGCTGTATTTAAAAGTTAGGTTATAATTAATTAGTATGTTGCCTATCACTACTTATTATGAAAATATATCGAAAATATAATTGATTAAGGTCAACAAGTCTTGATTACATGCAAAATTTTGCCAAATATCAAAATAATCTAGAAACCGGTAACGAGATTAAAAAGTAATTTTGTTCTTTATTTTAATGTAGCAATTGAAGGCAATTAACGTGAATGCTAAAAAATATTTTGTATTTTCATTATTAACGGCTTAAGTTAACAAAACTTTGCCAACATTGCGACCAACGCGCAGCAACCAATAAAAGATAGCGTTTGTATTACAAGTGAGCAAATTACAAGGCAAGGCGAAAAGATAATTGATATTGTTTAAGTTACGTTATGGAATAAAATAGAGATATACCTTGGAGTTAGAATTATTTATTTCGTCATATCATGGCGGCATAAAATATCATCTTATGCGACTTTGTCCACGTAATATTCGATCTATAACAGAATTTGATAATCTGTATGTGGTATGTACTAATTATTAAAATCATGTAGTGAAAATACAAATATTATAAGTTATTGTAACGATATTAACAAACGAAAATTTGGTGTCAGAATTCCTCACCGTGCGAGTACCATCGTAACGATGTGTGTCCAAGCGTATGCACACGTTCGGATACCCTTAACTTAACCGTACTTACCCCGTTTCGCAATGTGCCGCTGATATCGCCTGCGCGTAGACAACTCCGTGTGAGTGAACCTACCGTTGTGATCACTGTATGTTAGGTGTTATTGAGGTGTAGAACTTCATATAATATTATTATTTGCAGTTTCTATGTGTTAAAAGCGTATAAGATGTAACTGCAAGTACACCTTTATTTGTTATTTACTGAGCCGTATAACACTTTATACTGATATTTCAAAAACAAATATATATTAATCAAATTTATTTCTATATGTTGTAGGCTAAATTATATAATTATGGATTTTACTTGTCAACCCTTTGATATTAAGAGAGGCCTCGAATAAAAAAAATAGTCCGCCGACTTAAAGTGTCAGTCAAGTTAAAAATGTTATGATACCAGTCTGCTAAGGTTTATTAAAGTCAATTTAGTATTTTAACCGTGAAGAGGTACTTCACTATTGTGTTACTCACTTTTGCGGTTATAATATTAATGTCGGTAAATGTAAAGTTCAGAGAGATGTGTATATAAATTTTAATAAATCGATATATAATAATTGAAATAATTTTTGCACCTTTATTATCGTCGTCTATTGGATTTTACGGAAAATACTACAAAATTATTTTCTGTGATAATTTTGTACCTTTTGCATATAGTATTGTGGATATCTAATAGGAAAACTAATGTGTTGTCGCGAGTATATCCTATAAAGTAATATAAAAATTGTGCGTGTATTTATCTAGGCGCGTTAGACGTTATACTTCTTTGGCATAATGCAAGAATAACTTTATGTATCACGCGATCAAATAATGGAAATAAAATAATAAAGTGATTGGACCGTGATTATAAATAGGGTTGATAAAATCTAAATTAAATCAAATAATGAAATTTTAAAAATTAAAATGTATGCCATGAATTATTAAACTTACAAAAACAGTCTAAATAAAGTTTAATTAGTAGTGTATGCTGAAAATTTATTGTGATTTACAAATTTTGAGTATTTTATAAATAATGAAGTAATAATTTATAATGCAAATAAATACTTATCGAAACTTAATATTACTTAGATAAATACGCTTAAAATATATTTTAAAAAGCTCATAAGCACTATTTTTGTCACGAATATTTAAAATACATAAATGTTTTCTTATTATATGGATCACCATTAAATTTGAATTAATAAAAATATTATTTTATAGCACAGATATAACTTAGATTTGTATGAATATAAAACACATGTCATATATTTACAAATACAATTATCACGAATATAGTTCCAGTCCCTGTCGCACATATATATATGTTTAGTGAGCAACTTCATCTCGCCGATTTTTTTTGCATCGTACGCGCGTATCGTGGACAATTTCATACTATCGATTTTTGTTGCATACTGCACCGCATCGTGCCCAACTTCATCCTGTTGATTTCAGTAGCATCGTACGTGCGCATGTGTACATAGTAAAATTTCACTCTTATCATTTTCTTCTAATGCACTAAAGAAGCACTACTTCTTTACATATAACAAAAATCTTTATAAAATATATAAAAAAATACGCAGCAATTTTCAAATCCTGTAAACTGTTGGAAATTGAGAACAAATCGAAAATATAACACATTTATAAAAAAATTATATATTTAGCAGTAGCAATGTTATTTAACTGGTGTAATCTATATACAAATTAAGACTGGTTGTATAGTTCGGATATGTTAGTATTTCTTAATATTCTTTTCTCAAATTAAATATAAACAAAAATAAAAGAAAAAAAACGAAGCTCTTTTTAAAAGTGATGAAGGATTTTATTAATTCAGATTTAGATAATACTTGATAAATTAGTGAAATGTTTAATTAACTTCTGCAGAGTGTTTGAAAAAATTCCACTGTACCTTTTTGCGGTTCTACTTACACCAAAATTTCAGTTCGCTTATAATTTTAACAAGACTATACTTTTTTTAATCGGCGTTACAAATTTTAACATGATACAAATATAAAATTTTAAATCACAGAACTGTAAATCAATGATTTTTTTGTGCTTAGAGGAAAATTTAATATGAAAAATGTTGTTGACAATTAGTCTTACGAAGAAAAATATTTTTGATACATTTTTATGAAAACATTATAAAAGTGGTACTCACGACTTGAAACAATGATGGATTTCAGTTGTCACGTCAAGTTTGTGAGGAGTTAAATGCTTACGATGGAAATTAATTTTCGTTTATGTCTCGGCTTTATTACTGATTTATGTAAACCGTTTTGCCTTCCCGAACAGAATAATTCCACAATTCGAATAATGCAAAAGCATCCCATTTTATTTTAATTGCAGAACATTTTTGTAATAGATCATCCTAATTGAGTTCTTAACAATATTCTGTCGATGATTAATACTGTTGTAACTACATTTTACACTTTATAGCCATAATATATTTTACAGAAAAACTATGTCAAGGCAGGTAATTAAAAGCAAATGCCAAATAATTATTTATCACGTTTACATGTTATTGGTCATATAAGGTTGGTTCCATTTTTGGGACACAATAACAATTGTAATTTAAATTAAATTTCAATTATTTGTGTTTACTGATTTTTTTCCGTTGAATTAAAAATAAATGGAAATTTTCAGTACGTGGTAAATATAAATAAAAACTTGATGGTAGGCGCTAGTTCGAAATTTGAATTGCGCTAGATAAAATTCGATTCCAATGTTATTTTATGCTCTTAAATTAGAAATATAGAGTGAGGCGTTTTTCTTTTTTATAATTAGCGTCAGAAAAAACTTCGAGAAACTTGTTGTTGTATTTGGAACAAATTCTTCTTAATAAAGTATAATTTATATACGTCTGCCGTAAAATTCATCTTCTTTAAATTAATTTTCCTCTATAAATGTTTTATGGATTATCTGCAAAAATTTTACGTCTCGCAGTCTAACTTCTATCGCCTCTTATTTCCATCTTGTTTCGTTTTCTTAACCGTATAATGTTTATATTTGATATGTTTAGGAAAAGCGAGGAAGATGAAGTTGGACAGTGGAAGTTAGGGGATTTTCTAAGAAAGGGTTTCATAAATCTGATTAATTTTTTTGTTGCAGATCGCTTGCACTAATTACATATTATTTCTCTAAGAAGTATATATTTATTTACGGATTATAATATTTATGTAATGCCGTAGTTTATGCAGGGTAATTGATATAGGATACTAAATGTAATATTTTAAATAAAACGAAAGAGTTATATCCACTTGTCTTCATCGCGTAAAACTAGAAGGAAATTGGCAATTCTTATTATGTATTTGGGCCATATTGTCATACACTGCAAACACAAATTAAACGTTACGAAAAGATAGAAGGAAACGAAACAAAAAAAATGTTATTGAGACAAAGTAGCCGAAACCATTCATTATTGTGTTGGTTATCTCTTTATGATATTATTTATATTAAGGAAACGCAAAGACCAATTACAACAAAATATACCGTAATCGGTTATTACCCCCTAATCTCTGGTTATAGCGTTATCCAAATAAATAATTTTGGGAAAATGTTAAGAGCCTTTATATAATAATGTAATGGGACATGAAAAATTAACGGTGTGAAAAAATAAAATTTCACTTAAATATCGTGTCCCCTTAGATGTTTAAACATTTATAAGTATACGTAAATGTTTGCGATACCCCCGTAGTTAAAGTTTCACTTTAATCCACAATTAAATTTCTACTCTCTTTAAGTTCTTTACCACGATTTAGTTTTCGTTGTATTACAACATCTTTAGCCCACATTAGCAAAGATTACATTTTACTTTAACTTAACAGTTTTTTTATTAAGAAATATTATTAAGTTTCTCGTAAATTATTAATGCACTAGTAAATCAGCAAATACGAATTAGACAAGTAACGCCATCTGTCAGAATCATTTTAAAAATAGACTTTTTTAAGTAAATACACTTTGTATTGAAACATGAAATTGTCTTATCTTTCTTAGTTGGTCGATCGGGAAAAAAACGCAGCCTGTACCCTAGACCCAATAGAATCTACCAGTAAAAATTTGATTGAAATCCTTTTAGTTGTTCTTGCACAATGGGCTCACAAAAATATAGACTGGAACCAGATTTCTAAACACAAGTGAATTTACAGGCAAAACCTAGGATGCATTAAATATATATATCGGATGTACTGCTATTTATGTAAAATGAGATTGTATTAAATAACGAAAAATTCAAAATCACACCCTATTAAATTTACAATAAGATTGACAAGAAGAAGCCAGTTAACATGATTAGAATCTTAACTGAGATTTCACGCTGGTAAAGTTCCAGTTGACAGTATTTATGTTATTTTAATGATATTTATTTAGTTAATACTACAAAGGAAAATTAATGTCTTAATATTAATCTTGTGATTTTGCAGTAATTAATGGTGCCCATCGTGATCTGGATTATTTTGTATTACGACTATACGGAAGTAATCTCATGATCTGTAATAATCAAACAAGCAAAAATGAAATTAGTGTCATTGAAACAAGCAAAATTTAATTATTGTCTTTCCAAACAACTGCTAAAATGAACTCCGTACTTGGTCATCCACAAAAAATAAGCAAATAGGTTTACCTAACAATATATTGCTATACAAACTCTGTACTTTACCATTATGTTGTAGCGTACGTGTGTATAAGACCATTCGGACAAATTAGTCGTAACCAAAAAATAATATTTAAACTAATCTAAAACAATATTTATCTAGATTCATACTTATTACCATCACCGATTACGTTTACATTAACATGTATCAAACCGTTATATCATTGGTTTATTTTGATTGAATTAATTTGCTTCTATTCATTTAAATAAACTTATATATCTAATGAAATTCGTATTTTTAGGTTTAACAAATAATCTATGATTTTATGTTCAATTAGGTCATATTTTGAATGAGCTTATTTTGCCGTAATATAAAATATTCGTAAACTTCAATTATTTAAGGTTATTTTTTTCTTTTTGCGTGTATATTGTATACTTTAATTAGTTTCGTTATAGATGAATATTGAAATATCATCCACATTTTCCGTATTTAAAATTTGTTGACCGGATCTAATGTAACAATAACACTATCAAAATTTATGGTGGCCTTATTACAACATTATTGATTTTTTTTTAATTATTTCTTTTGTGCAAGCTGCATTCAGTACATTTATCGCAGCCCTATTTTGAAATAAACAATATTAATTTGTCTTCAAGTAATATTACAACGAGTATATATTCCACTCCAATTTTACAAATTTTGCCTGCGTCATTTTGTATTAATGCACTGGTAAATTAGCAAATCCAAATTACGCAAGACGCGAACGGTTGACTTTTGTAGGTGAACAAGGTCAATGGCCGACTTTTGACCAACTCACCGCACAAGTCAAGGCGAGCGCGCACCTGACTAAATATCAACTGTCTCCGTTAGTATGTGCTCAGTCATAAAGTCGATCTGTTTCTGTATAAGCGCGTAAATCGAAATATGTCGGTCGTCTACGCTATGCTTAAAACGATATTTTCGATAAGGGAATAGGTTTATTCGTTTTTCGTAAACAGTAGAAAATATTTTTTTCCTTATATTAGTTAATATTCTTGAAGATTATAGCGCTACCTTTCCAATAACATTATTCATATTCTGTTGCCTATATTTGCAAATATTATCGCCTGCTGTGAAAAAAATAAGTATAATTATTTAAGGGTGTATTCTTGTCTAAAGGTGAAAAAAATGTTTTTTTTAATATTTTGATGGGTAAATAACTGTTATTTCAATCTTTTATTTTAACTGAGTTATATTTGAAGTACAAAATTAGAATCTAAAATGATATGAAAAAGTAAGAGTCGAAGTTTCGAAGGTTCCCCGACTCAAAACTTTGGGAGTTACTGTGTCACTTAAATCTGGAATCACGGTTCAGTTTTTTTGCATAAATTTATATATATATATATATATATATATATATATATATATATATATATATCAATATATACCTGCAAGCCCTTCTTAGTTCTTCTGCTTGAAAGTCAAATATTATACCTAAATAAACTATCATTTTTAATAAGATTTAAACCTTTCGTTAAATATGTACAACGCATGCTGTATGCTAATCAAACTTTTTTTGCACATACGGACATACAAGAAGATTGCAATTTTCATTCACAAAAGAACTTGTGGGTTCTTCAAATCGTAAATCATTGTATGAATATGTCAAATATTTTAGCTCAGTATTGTGTTCTAAAGCAATAAAATACAGTAGCTTTGAAATTTAAAATACAGTAATTTATAGACTAATAGCTGTGAAATTGACATCAACATGGATTCGAAGCAAATATCAATGTTGCCACTACTTGTTAGCATTTCTATTAATGTCGACATTTGTCTATGATGTTGCGTTGTTTTCTACAATGTATTGATTTATAAAAAAGTTTTAAGTCATTCGATCTTACGGAATCACTACTTATTAACTTTATTATCCATTTTTCACGACGTTGCTTCATCTAATATACAATCAAACCCTCACAATATCATCAAATACCCTCGACAAAGATTAATTACATAAAGAGCTTCTGAATATATACATGAACATAAAATAAAAAAGGACAAATATATTAAGTATTTAATGAGCACGAATATAGAGATCATCGAAGCCTAATCGAGAGCATCGAGATCATTATATCGACCACCTAGTTAGCAAGAGATGTCGCAATTATGGAATGCATTTGAGTTTTCCGAACAAGCAGGAAAAGATGGAATGAGCAAACAAATATTGCAGTGACAAGAGTAAATTTAATTTCATAACAGTCACATTCGAGAACATTTTGAGCTAAACATGGTACTAAACAGAGGGAGAGCGATTCTCTTAGGTGATCCGACATTGAGCAGTAGTGCAAATCATTACTGATTTTCGTTATTAATTTTCAGTTTTGTAGGAAGCTACTATGCTACAATATTTAGATTCAATTGGCACAAATCATCACGGATATTTAAGGAGTATTCATCTGTATTTTCCAAACTGATTGACCATTATTTTGATTAGGCTTACATTAATAAAACCAATATTTATATACGTATATATAAGTATAACCATATATCTTAAAATACTGACTTCAGAAAACCTCCAAACACCTTTTAATGAATAGAGAATTTATTATTATCGATTATTTTTTTATCACATTATCTAAAAAGATTATGTTCTAAGTAATTTATTTAACTTTTATAATGTAATTCATGTTTTGTTCCATATAAAAATATGTTCCATATAAAAGTATGTTTTTATTTAGACAACTATAAATTATCAGTTAGTGTATTTAGAAATGGTATGCCTGTAATACCTGTATAGCCATTTCGGTCCATTTTGTTTGTACTAAGGTTCATAAAACTTGATAATTGTGTCCACTTTGGCGAATTATATTCACGTGGTACATTTTAATATTTGTATAAAAAATATATGTTATTTACCTTATAACTTTTTCATATCTTCTGCTTCATATATTTTATTATGGTTAACTAGCATTTTTTGCACAAAGAACAAATGTTCATTTTCAATTTTTCTTTTTAATTAATGATTGAAATATCTTTGAATACTTTCTTTTTCTTCCAATTTTTCCATCATTTAATGAACATATTGATACCAGGACATTTCTTTTAATACTGAAATAGCTAAAAAACAAAAGGAAATCATAAAATTTAACTAATTTTAATATAATACGATTTTTTAACCGTAAAGTATGCTCAAGAATGCTTTAATATCTATTTAAAACTTTTAAACTAGAGATTGAATACAGACATTAAAAAAAGGTTAAATTAGTAAAATACCCACGTTTATCCTCCATAAATTCACAATTAAATGAAACTACGCGATGTAATATTATTTCTACTTTCTTTAAATTTAAGAATACCTTAAAGAAAGTAAAAATAATACTACATCACGTAGTTTCATTTAATTTTGAATAATGAATTTCTACAAAATTAACGCCAAATATTCATAATTCAAATATAATAATTTAATTCTTCATAAATTCCTTAGATAATGTATAATTTCTCGAATTTAGGTGAATATTTTTATCGTATTCGAGAATCGAATAAAGAAGTCGTGTTGTTTCTAATAAAAATGGCTCTGTAGAGAAATAGTCGGCTGGAAGTAAGTGATATTATTATGTTTTCTTTTGAAGTGTGAGGAGACTGTGTTTGAAGTAGGTAAGAGGGTAGGATAATTACATTTTTTTTTCAAATTATCTATTTCTGTCATGTGAAGCATTATCGAGTAAATTTTGTAAAGGTTTAATGGGTATCTTGTGGAATAGAGAGGGAGAATGAAACTTTTTTCTTTGTACTATAGAGAAAAGAGATGCCACTATCCTCAAACTATTAATAAACAAACGTGAATTCTTCCCAATACCACAATAATATCGGATTGTTGACGATCATGTGATGTTTTACACGATGTAAATAATCACCACATGGCCGTTTATAACTCCATTAACTTAGATTAACCATTAACTTAAATCCTGGAACCGGTGCACATACCAAAATTATTAAAAGATTATGGTACCACTGATATTTCAAAATCGCTGGATAAAATGGTTTATTTATGAAAAATAACATCTGCAAAGTTATTAGGTTTTCGCGGCAACTTCTCTACCTCTGCAAGAACCGCTCTCCTTTGTTCGTAAAAAACATGAAGTTGGTTATCTATTTAGTATAGTATAGTGTCGCACATCTGCGTCTGCTGCTGTTTGGCGTGGAGCTGTGGAATTTTAAATGGTTTGGTAATCCATTGCCACGCCATCAAAATTGAGGTGATTTTCATTCACGACCGGACTTTGGCTTGCAATCACGCCATTTGAAGCCTTGGTCTGTTTGCCAGTGATTCGAGCATCACGAAATTGATAATAATTGTTTCGGAAAAATTTACATACGTTATTTATTATTATTCAATTATTTATTTAGTTATTATTCAATTCGTATTGTTTTGGTACGGTGAGATAAGAAATGTTAAAAATTTTTATACGTGTTTCACATCCCAATTTCTCCCTTAACTATTCTCTACTACCCACGCAGTATTTTTGATTATTTAAAAAGAAATCTCTGAAATAATGCGTTTTAAGCAGTCGTAAGGCGAACATGTGCGATTGCATCGTGTTAATATTGATAATATCGACGCGACATCTATAAAATATTATATGCGAATTGATAAAAAGACAACTCTTCCTTTTTGCACACTTTTTCAAAATTTATATGGGGAATAATATACAAAATACCGTGAGGTCTCTTCATTTACGGAAAATCTGTAATGAAAATTCAAGAAAACCCGCAGGACCAAATATATGTCATTTGCATTTGCTGAAAAAACGAGGAATTATAAATGAAGAATAAAAATTATAAACAAGCGTTTATTTCGTTCTGTAATAAATATGTATTTCAGTAAGAAAAAAACACACACACACACATATACATACGTATATGTTTGTATGTACACCGCCATTATTTTTTTATGCTACAGTGTACATCACCACTGTAACAAACAATTTTAAGTATGCATTAGAATCAAAAAGATTATACCATTGAAAAAATAATCAACTTCTAAGCGGTCAATTGGCTCATTATTGCTTTGTACAAAGTGACATGAGATATATATATATATATACCAATTTATAATATGAGCGACTTCGTTCGTCTGGAACGATAATCACAAAAATTATTATTGTTTCCTCGTATAATTATAATGTTTTTTTCATATATATATACTATTTTTAATATTGTCTTAGACAAAAGAGTATTATTGTTCTTTGCTTCACAACTATATATAGAAAAACATAGTGATGTACAACGTTAGTTATCCATTTTTCATTGTAAATTTCGTCGTATTATGAGGTTCGATGGAAGAGTCTTTTTAATGTACCTATAGTTATTTAATTACAATTATTAATAATTTTATTTGGATTTGGATTCAGTACAAACATCAAATCCGATCTGACGTCAGGTATGTATTTATCAAAAGAATAATGCATATTGTTTCGGACTACATTTCTCATAAAATCTACGAGATCTATTGGTGTGTTAGCAATATTTCCAAAATGTAGTTTGTGGTTTGTGGGAAAGAGGTTTTGTAACAGCCCCCCCCCCCCTCATATGAAACATAAATAATATATAATTCATAGATAATGTTTATAATATAAAAAAATATTTATGAATTATTTATGATGGTATATAAAAAACGTAACAATACTAGGGCCTCTCCCCAAAGCGACGTTTATAGACACAACACTAAGAATAATAATGTGCGTCTATCGACGTGGAACATCAGTTCCATGACAAGCCAAGAATTGCCGGAAGTACTATACAAACACAATATCAATGTCTGCTGTGTCAAGGAAATAAAGTGGAAGGGACATTGGCAAGGCTTACCAATTATTGTATCATGGAACAACAAACAATCGCAACGGCGTAGGCATTATCCTAGATTAATAGCTTAAATAACGAGTAATATGTGTTGAAAGGCGTAGTGACATAATAATGTAAAACTATCGCTTGATAACCAGCCATGCCTTAAGATAATAACTACATATACCCCGCAAACGGGATGTACAAGCGAAAAAAAGAGCAAATTCTGGCCTGACTTGCAGGATGTGTTCCACAACATACCATCAGCGGAGAATAAGGTCATTGTTGGCAATCTGAACGAACATTTTGGAAGCTGTGTATCTGGTCTAACAAATTCTCAACATCTCTTCGTCTCAACTTACAAGGCGAGGACATCCTGGTAGTGGGCAATATTTCTGAATTGCCAATTATCAACACATTTATCAAAAAAAGGATGAACACCTAGTAACTTATAAAAGCGGCACTGCTGCCTCCCAAATTGATTATTTCGTGTGCAATCGACGTTTTTTTAAATTGTTCATAGACTGTTGAGTCATACCTAGCGAGATAATAACGTCCAAACATTGCATACTTTTACCATGCTGAAAAATGCCAGCATGGAACAATGCCACTCTTAGAAGAAAGCTACCGCACTAGTAAAATGGTTTATGGTACAAAAACCTCAAGGCGCAGCCTTAATAGATAAAGTAGTGGGGTACATGGAAACTCACGATACTAGCGGAGCGAATGCCAATAACATCTGGAAAGATTTCTATGCGTACACCAAAGAGGCAACAAAGGAGACGCTAGGACTTGATAAGGGCAAAGTTCAGCCAGACAGAGACCCAAGCTGGTGGAACAATGCGGTAAGGCAACAACTAGCTAAGAAAAAGAAGAGATTCGAAACGTGGCAAAGCTCACAAGACGTTACCAATCGCCAAAAATGTACCGAAGCAAATAAAGAAGCAAGAGGGATGGTTGCTTGTTCGAGAACAATGGCAAATGAAAACCTTTACAATAAACTCGCTGAGGCTAAAAATGAGAAGGAAATTTTCAATATTGCAAAATTCCGATGCAGGCAAACGAAGGACATTAAACATAACAAGTATAAAAGGAACTTCAGCGGCACACTATTGACTGCAGATTGAGACACCAACGAGAGGTGGTCCGAATACTACAACGGGATACTCAATGAAGAGTTCCGTCAGTAAATAATATCAAACGTACCACCTACCCACGGCCCCTTAGAGTAACACCAGAAGAAGTTAAAGAAGCACTAAAGAAAATGAAAACGGCAAAGCAACTGGGCTTGATAAGTTTACTTCAGAACTTATAAAGATGAGATGTCACCATTGCATAGCTGACTAACCTCTTTAACGTCATACTTACAGGCAAGATACCTGACGACTGGAGGCAAAGTAATCTTTTCCTTTCTTCAAAAACAAGGGGGACGTGGCGCGATGTGAGAACTATAGAGCGATTAAATTAACCTCACACGTTTAAAATTGTGGGAAGGCGTACTTGCTGGAAGACTTATCAAAATAACAAAAATCACGCCTAACTAGTGCGGATTCACCAGCGGTGTCGGTACAATAGATGCTATACACACTTTAAAAATTGCTACGGAGAAGTACAAAGCGTGCGGAAAAGACCTTCACATGATCTTTATAGACCTCGAGAAAGCCTTTGACTGGGTTCCAAGGAAACTCATATGGCAAGCCTTAAGATTGCAACAGGTCCCAGAACACCTCATAGGTCCGCTGAAGGATTTATACAGTAATACCACCACCAAAGTGGTGAGCCCAGCTGGTGTATGAGCCGACCTCGAGTCAGAGTTGGAGTCCATCAAGGCTCCACAATGAGCCCTATGCTCTTCAACTTAGTTATGAACTTTGTCACAAAATACCTACAAAAAGGGGGATGACCCCCTGGACGCTTTTGTACGTTGATGACATAGTACTAGTCACTGAATCGGCAGAAGAAGCACAGTCGCAACTTAACGCATGGTGCACAGCGCTGGAGAGCAGGGGTCTAAGAATTGGCAGGCTTAAGACCAAATATATGCACTGTAACTTTTAGGCACTTATTTATTATAAGCTTCAACAGCAATAACCTTAAAAAAGTAGACCAGTTCAAATACCTTGATTCAATAATTTCTTCAAAAGTGTACCGATGCCAATATCGAAAGCCGAGTAACAACAGGATGACTGAAGCGAAGAGCGTTGTGACGCGACAATGCCAAACGAGATCAAAGGAAGGTCTATAAAAGAGCAGTAAGACCGGCATTTACATATGGGTCGGAATGCTGGGCGTTGCGTAAATCAGACGAACAGAGACTTAATGTAACCGAGATGAAAATGATACGCTGGTCCGAGGGAGTGACCCAAAAAGACAAGGTCAGAAAAAACTTTAGGTGTACGTTACATTTTTTTATACATTGCAAAATTAATTTTGCCCAAAATTACCCTCTGCGTTTGTTTTCAAGCTCGATAATACATAATTAAAAGTGATCTAACAGTTTATATGTTATGTAAATAGTTTCTATTAATACAAAATAATATATTATACTTCATAATTTGCTATTACCTTATTAACTGATTGGTACATGATTAATGCGTGATTTACACACCAGAAAGGCTCAATTCGAAATAATACCACTAATTGGTGATTAAATCTCTATTACAATATTTTGTCAATTTGATTCATTAGAAAAGAGGTAATAAGGGTAAGAAACAACAAAAAATATATAAATACTTGAACTGATTTTAAAGCACATCAGTTACACTGTACCATTTAATATGTTAACTTAAAAACGTGCGTTCTCGAATTTCGCAAGTGGTCGAGAGGGCAAAATAATACCTTCACAATACAGACACCCATAATTTGGAGAGAACCTCAGGATCATGCAACAGGTTGTTACTTTTGTTACTGTAATGTGGCTGGTCACAGCTAGAAAACCAAAAAGCAAATAAGCTACCCAAACGTGCAATCGGCAACGCATGCAGTGTTTCGTGATCCGGAAGCTGCACAACCACTAGCCCCTTATTCAGAATTAGTATCAAACGGTGATGCGGAAGATCCATTTTAGTCTGATACTGACTTTTAACCTGATCTTGAATCTAAGTTATTTTCCCAGGCAGAATTAAACTACTTAACGAGAGATCCAAATCTGCTCAAAGATGCAGCTGAGCTCCTTGGTTCAAGGTTGCAAGAAAAAAACATGCTTGCTCCTGGTACCTTATTCTCATGGTACCGTAACAGAGAAAGAGGTTTTATTCCGTTTTTTGCTGAGGAAGGAGATTTAGTTTACTGCAAGGACATTCCTGATTGAAGAAAAATCTCTGAATTGAAGTTTCGAGCAGGAAAGGGCAAGATACCACTGAGATGTTTGTTATGTAAATATGTTAAGAGATGTATTACCTATGTATTTTAATTGTATTTAACTGATAAATATAAGTATTTTTTAAATACACAATTTTTACTACATGAAGGTGTCTTTTTATGTCTATTTTCCATAGTCCCTTTTCTGAAAAATCTGAACATGTTGGAAAAAAACTGATTACATATTCGTAATTAGCGCCCAAAATACCCAAAAATCAGTTATCAAATCTTGGAGAGGGAAAAAGGTCAAATTTACAGACCTGTATTACAAGAATTTTGAAATTTTTGAAGTCTTCTGTCAATTGATTCAATTAATTCGAAATCAAATTAGTAAAGTTAATGTTAAAAGAAAAAGAATAAAATAAAGAAATATAACTAAAGTTAAAAGAAACATAATCATCATTGAACTGGGTAGTCGTAAAATTTTATAAAATGTTTTGCAATTTTTAAACAATTGAAGTATGCCGGAAACAACCAACATTTTATTGTATTTATAAGGACCGAAATCGCTATTAATATATATCTTACTAAGTTTTAATTAAACAGATATTCATCCATTATTACTTATGCTATGAAATAAATCAGTGGGGCCATATAACTCCGTAAAACTTTAGTAATTTGTTGACTACTTTATTAGTTGGAGGATTAACTATTTTAGAATTAATATTATTTAATGCACACAACAAACAATTCCCACGTATCACTTTGCACTTATTAATAAGTTTGAACTGTTATGGTCAAATACGAAAAGGAAGGAGCGATAAGAGCGTAAGTACCAGGTTTCATAATATCATATGGGACTTGTAAATGAACAATATTGTAGAGATTATAAACGTTAGAAAGTACAAGCGAGATTTTAATAACCATAATTGCCTTATTCAATTGACAATAATATATAAAGGTGGATAAATCATTTCATGAATATTTTGGGGAGTAACAAGAATTAGTAATCATAATGTTTAGGTGAATTACATTATATTGTCTAATTCACTGTGTAGTCGCAATTGGCTTAGTGCAGTAGGATAAAGTACATTCATTTTACTAAATAAAATAGCATTATTCACTTCATTGATATCGATAGACAAACTGACTACGATACTTTGAAGAGAACTAAGTAAAGAATAATTGATAGTGACCTAATTTCTAATTTATCCTTAGATGAGATAAGATGTCTTTAGATGAGATGAGAAAGGCTTTATTTACAACATATGAAATTTATTTAATCTTTATCCACTTTTAGTTATTATAGACATAAAATTGTTGCAATTAGAAATAGTACCTGTAATGACATGAATATTATCTTTCATCAAATGTGTTACTTATCCTTCATCGCACCATAATTTGTGAAACAAGTCAGTGAAGTTATTAGCGTCAACAGAGTTTAAATTCTCGAAGAAAGTTTTACGGATAGAACCACAAGCGATGAATAATCCATGTTTTATGCGTTTTTCATATTACTAGTAATAAAATATAATATAGAGGGTACCTTTTTAATATTATTTAAATGTCGACTTTGCAATGGATTTAAAGAATTACAATAATCGACCTTAATTTGGGAAGTAGTGTGGTAATTACAAAAATGCGTGCTTTATACACATAGCAATCTATTTTATCTAAATGTGGTTGAATCTGCTTGATATCGAGGTATATTATAACATTTCATTCATCGTTAGTGACCATAACATCTGGTAGTATATCAAAATGGAAACCCGAACTTCCGGTAATGGGTGAGACGAAAAGATTGGTGCACAGCCCTTGAAGATATTTTTGAACGAATGAATGCATCAACTTTCGAATTGAGTTGCGAGTTTAATTTTATTATAATAATGACGTACATATTTTCTGTTTATGAATACTATCAGTATGATTATCGTTTGGCTTGATTATTGTATGTGGACCTTCCTCCATATTGGAGACAATGCTTTGTTTTGTTTGTAATGGCAACGTATATGGACTGAGTCATAAATCTTGTATGTTATAAGGTTAGTATGCTTATAGTAATATTCTTTGGAACGTCCTTTAGAAATAGAATTTTTTGTAGACTTTATTGTATGCTATAATATAATTTATGACTACGTGCGCGAATATACTCCATATGTGTAGATTATTAGAAAGTATCGATAGATTTCGGAATGTATGGTTTGAAACCAAACATGGGTTCAAATGGGCAATAACTCGTTATTAAACGGACATTTTAATTATATGATAACATAGAAGTGTTTAGATATAGGTCCTAAGTTTGTTGATGTCATTTATATATGAGCTTAGGTATTTTTTGAGAGTCATGTGGCTACTTTTTTGAGCTCCACCAGTTTGTGGATGGTAGAAATTTGCAAATATGTGTTTAATACCGAATAATCTAGCTAACTCTTTAAATACATCGGAACAGAAATAAGATTCTTTGCTAGTCGTTAACCATGAAGGAATTTATTTCCAATCATTATAAGGCTTCCGACATGAAATATAAAATGAACAACACATTGAGTTGATTTTACAGTGGAATATACGAACATAGGATAAGTCTGAGAATAATTTATTATGTCATTTTAAAATGTTGGAATGAATTTATCTTTATTATGAGGAGTTTCGAGAAGCGGACCCAAAAATCTAGGAATAATTTTCATCACGCTCAGAATCAGAGGATGTTATGATCATAAGAGCTCGTTTTTTGACGAAGTCTATATCTTGGAGCATGTTTTCCACTAATAGATCGATTTTCTTTGAGGATTGTTTTGACTTTGTCGAGCTAGAACAAGATATAAAATAATGATAAAATTATTTTAATACCAGATTTGTGAAATAATTCTAAAACTTAATATACATATTTTCGTGAATGAAATTTTATTACAAAGACCATCATAAATATTAAATTCATTAAAGTGATGGAGTCGAAGAAAAAGGTACGTAAAGACGTGTTTTTCATTTGAGGAAAAATAGTAAGTATGGAGTTTATGTTTAAATTTGCGTACATTAAGTTGACTAGTAGAGACTACTAATACATCATAACAATATGGTATTGATTCATCTAAATCTATATCTATTGAATCGACCTAAATTTGTAATTTTTTTTAATTTGCGAATAATGTGAGGCGTCTTGAGATTTGTAGGTTTTGCTCAAAAGTTACTATTAAAGATGGTAGCCTTCTGATTAGTTAGGAGAGTTACTACTTACGGAATGAGATGAATTGTAAGTAAAGAATTAGAATAATTTTTATTATAACACGGTGCTGTAATTAAACTTTAATTTGCTTCGTTTTTACATTCATTATAATTTCAAAACTATACTCTTCTAATTTAAGATGCAACGAATTAGCCTAGACCCAGGGTCTCTTATATTGAATAACCACGTTAAAGGACGATGGTTTGCTACGATTTTCAAGGAGCGACCAAAAAGATAGGTACTGAAAGTTTTCACGCCGAATATGATGGCTAAGCGCTTTTTTACAGTTGGCGAGTAAGTACCTTCGGCTTTGTTTAGAGTTCAGGATGCGTAGGTTATCGGCTTGTCTTTACCGATTTCATATGGAAACACCTACAGCCTAATTTGGGGCATCCGTGATTAATACGAAGAAAAATTAAAGGTGATGCGAAGTAAAATCAGGACACGAGAAGAGAAGCACTTGGTAATTCAGTTTTAAGAAGATCGAAGGGTTATTCTATTGCAGGAAATAGATTAATAGCTTTTATTTTCTCAGAATTAAAAAAAATATATTTGTGGGTGATAATATGATCGTACTAATCGATTTTACGTCTTGACAATTCACATTTATCAGGCTGTAGTTTGAGGTTGAATTTAAATAACTGACCGCAAACTAGCTTTAGTTTTCGAATATTGAAATCGAGATAGTGTGAATACGCGATAGCGTCATCTAAATAAACATAGCAATGGAAACATTGAAGGCCCAAAATGCCAGTACTCATAAATTTTTGGAATATAAAAGGGGTATTTTTCAGGGCGAAGTGCACCCTAGTAATTTCGTAACATCTTAAAGCATGTCCATTATTTGTGACAACAGAACACTTTTAGGTTCACTTTCGGACTTGATGAAAGCCACTGACTAAATCTGATGTTGAGAAGTGTTTAGAGTGACCTAGTTGTTCTAGGATATCTGTGATTAAAGAAAGGGAATACATTTCAGAAACAGTGATGTCACTGACTTTTGGAGTAGTCAATGAATATTCTCCACTTTTTCCAAAAGCGTCTAGTTTTATAGTAACTACCTATATTGTTGAGTTCCATGGTGAAAAAGAGGGATGAACATATTCTCTTCGAGCCTTTCCTTTATTTGTCGACTTGAATTTTGATATCTTCCCTATGGAAAACCATAGGATTTAACACTATGGAAAACCATAGGATTTAACGTGAATTAACATCGCGTCTTTCTAATGAATATAATGTTCTTCTAAATAGAACAAATTGGAGTACAGAAAATAATAATCTAACATAACTTTTTTTTCCTCGGGATTTAAATGAGACCTCCAGATAAGACCGATGACCTTTTGGAGTCTATTTGGATTTGGAATTTGAATATCATGTATTGGTTTAGTTTCATTTTGGGCTGAAAATGCAGGTTTTTATAATGGAGTCAGTTTAAAAGACGAGTCTTCGTTAAGGTCTTCAAATTCAGTGGTATTTAAATGTCAATGTTTTTCAACCGTCAACGTTTTTAGCAAACATTAACCAATATTCCATCATATTTAAATTTATATTATCATCAAAAACGTGGAATTTGTAATCAAAATTAAGGGTGTTTCATTAAAACAATTGCATATGGTGATTGAAGTACAGTTTAAAATTACTTAAAGTTTTGTTATATGAGTCATTATCGCCACACCTGAATGTTTAATTTTTCAAGAAATAGTTTTGTATTTTTGAAAGGTTCTTTAACATGACAACTCTGAAACCTTTGCAAGTATCGATAAGGAAACAAAGTGGATTGTTTTGTTTTCAGGGAGATATGAAGCATGTAGATCTTGCTTGAGAGGGCTTTTATTTCATACAATAAAATAATAAAATAAGCTTCAGAATTTGTTTTGGTAGAATAGAGGATTGATTTTTCAAGTTCATTTCATTCAGAGTATACCGGACTCAGCAAAACAATGGTCTGAGTTAGAGGAGGTTGAGAATTTGGTGTTTTTATCTTTATTACTTGGCTTTTTACCCGATATAGAATTTATTAAGTTAGATTCAGTGGAATTAGTAATAGTTTTTTTTAATGTAATGAATGAATGTTTGACTTAGTATAAGATTTATTATGTCATTTAATATAGGTTACAAAGAATTCAATACATGGACTTAAATTTAAAGTTCAGAATTTGAGTACGTGAGTCTACGATGGCACGAATACGTAATCCGATCATTTAGTTCAAAGTTTCTTTCAATAAAGATTATCAATTGGTTTGTATTTTTTTAGTAATTGGGGATATTCTATGCAGCACTGAAGTTGAAGGTCGTTATTAAATTTTGGGTGGTTTGCTGATGTAGAATGATTATATGCACACTTACGGCGTTCTGAACATTTTTAAAAAATGTTCAGAACGCCGGTAAAGCACGGAAATATTATTGAAGCTAGTGAAAGAATCAGGTAAATTTGGTTTGAAAAATGAACTTAAGTCTTCCAACTTTTCGAATACTTTATTTGTCCAGCAATTTGAACTTTGCCTTCGAGTGGGAAAAACGTATATTTAAGCAGTAAATCTTTTTTGGATTTGGGATGCCAGATCAAGAGCATTTTAGCAATTAGTTGGTAATGCTGTTAATGTTCATGTAGCATTTTAAAAGACGTAAGCTTTAAAGATAAAAATCATACAACAAAAAAGATTTGGAAATCAAAGAAGTTGGAAAGGGATCAGTGGAAATGGTAATAACACAGGAAAAACATTTTACTCACAATGGCACCACTTAGTTTTTTACTTACTTTCTTCGTTTTTGGATTGATCAATTCGGTTTTGGATTGATCAATTCGGATTGCTTATCGTTACGAATAGGTGACCTCTAATGAATCAATAAATGCATGAAAATAAATAAATATGTAAATATGAATTTTCCATGAGAATAATGCATGTCGTATCGAATTGTATTTACCAAAAATCCATGAGAAGCATTGGTGGTTCAGCAACATATCCATAATGCAATTCGCGTGAAAGAGTGTTGGTAACAATTGCCAATAGAGACTCTTTTATTTACGATTTCTTTGCTATCTCCATTTCTTTTTACTTGTCATGGAATTCACAAAATTGTTCTAGCCTAATATGGTGCAACGAATAAGTTGATAATTGCAACAATTTTTCTTGACTTAAAATTCGTATGCGGTCTAATTGAATAAACTATTCACTTACTGATTAATTATGTAATTAACGCCAAAGCATAATGGATGTATTTTCAGCGTGATATATTTTAAAGAGGCTTGTTACTTTCATTCCACAATTCGAAATTAAAAACAATCTCGATTTTTGCCATAGAAAGTCGCACGAGGGTACATAGGGAGGTACTGGGGAGGAAGGTACGTAGAACTGGCCATTTGTAACAATGATAATAAAAAATTAATCGGCCTTTTTGGTAAACTTAGTCAGGGTAGATTAGATCAGGTTTGCAAATTATTTGTAAAAACTGTGTGCTAATTAACGACAATATGAAAAATGCGTATGGCATGTCATGACGAATTTAAAAGGAGAAAATTTCCGATCGATGACTTTTTACGACTTTCGTTGTCTTAATCGACAACAAAATTATGACCGACTTTGATTGGAATTTTATAATAAATCCCCATGAAGTGTCCCTATACAGAACTAGTTTAACAAGTTCAATCTTGTCCTACCAATTTAAGTTATAATTTGAGTGGAGGATGTCACCCAAAACACCCGACTGAATGTAACATCAATGTTATGCGGCTCGTGACAAAGACTGGCAACAGAGTAATATATCATTAAATCAATCTATCAGAGTCAAGTCTAAAAAATGTTACGTGGAAATTTAAATGTTAAGAAAATTATGTTAGACGGATACTCTATAATTTGACAGAAGTTCAACAATTAGTGTCCCGTCATGTTAAAAAAATCAACGGAGGTCACTCAAATTGTGTATTCGACATCGCTATGGATGACAAAACTATTTATATTTTTATAAGTCCTAAACTGAGAGGCAATCTGCACAGTGGCTGTTTCCTTCTGAATGCCTACAAATATAAAGAAAGGATAAAGTGCAGGAAAACATTCCTCACTCTTAGGACGGACGAGTTGCTTATGCACGTTTATTCTGAAAAATAAAGGAACATTTACCGCAGACTGGTTTACCAGCAATTGTTTACTTATTGTGTTGGAAAAAGCTCGAGAACAAGGCTCTCGTTATAGACTCCTCCTTCCTCAGAAAAACTCGTTTACAATCTCAGCCATACGAACGACGGAATATTTGACCGAGTCGGGTGTAAAAACTGTATATATCTGACATACAGCCCCGACTTCGCATCGTGCGATTTCTATTTATGTCTACGAATAAATGATATACTGCGAGGAATAACTATTAATAAATATACATTTTTCACAACCTAAATATATTACATGCAATATCTTTGTCTTTAAAAATTATGACTTCTGGAATCATCGCCATAATTTTCCTATAATCTGTCCGTAGCCTCCGTAAAAATCCAAATTTTTCTTAATTGTAGGTTGAGTAGTTTCGTAAATAAGGGAGGGAGGGCTATTTTGTATTTATATATTTATTTTTCAGTACATTTCTGAAAATAAAATGGGGCAGTACCTCATTTCATGAAAAAATTTATTCTTGCGACTTTGACCCTTTCAAACGATTCTTACACTACACATGGAATTAAAAAAAACTTAAGTACATGTTTTTCCCACCAACCAAAAATAAACAACACCTTCCTCCTACCCAAAATTTCCATATGTATATTTTTAAACGTTAGATATTTGGTCATGTGTGGGCTAATATGACATTCTGTAACAGAATTGGATACGCACTACAATAACATTCATAATTTTAAAGAGGCGCGCAATATTAGCATAACATTCGAAAGAATAATGTCATAATTATGTATGGACTCAAATTGTTTGTTAAATTTTAGTTTGACAAATTTCAGTTAAGCCTATTTATTTAGACGTCCATTTATGTTTGTGATGAATGACATATATACACAAATCGCCTACTAAAATTTTTTAAGTATTTCTTTAGCTCATCCATTTAACTCATTATCATAAAACATATCGTTAATATACGGCGATAATAAAACATAAATAGATAAAAAAATACAAATATCATACGGAAAAATGAGACAAAAGGTAATTAAAACACTAATTGGGTTTTACTGTCGTACGTAAATACTCCAGATTGAAACGTTGTCGCGAACTTAGTGGAGCCATTATTCACTATCGTTTTCATGTTGTAAGTACCTTTTAAGTAATGTTTTCATATGAAATATTGAAAAATATTTTAATTCTGTATTTTTTTAGTAGATAATTTTTTTTTAATATTACTTTTATTTCAAAGACGATGAAGAACACATGCGAGTAGATAACCTTATTAAATATACACTAAAATAATTGTATTTTCATAACATGCTAATCACCATGACGCCAACAAAAAAAAGATAAGTAGAATATATGTGTAATAAAATTCCGGAAGGTATACCAAAAGTTATAATGACGTTCTATAAGGCTATACAGTAGCTCATGAAAAGTTCCATTAATAATAAAGGATTTATAATAAATTGAAGTATGAAATAAAATTAAATGAAATACGTTTCGAGCAATGGATAGTTTTGTATTTAACCTATTCAGTCAGAAAATACTCAACTAGCAAAAATATTTTCTTTTATTTATATACATTCCATAAAGGCATATTTTCTGAGCTTTTTAGAAAAATATTAAGAAATATTGGACATATTTGGTGATAGTTAGGCATTATACATCAGTTTGAAAAAGTAAATAAATTAAAGTAAAGCGATAGTGTTTTGGTACCAAATGTAATTATAGCGCATTTTATTATATTTTTATTGCTAAAATAGAATAAGTAATTACATTAAAAACGGTTAAATAAATATATCATCCGTAGAACATTTCATTACAAAGTTATAGCAAATTAAAAACTAATGAATTGCGAAACTAAATTCAAAATAATTTTTTCGATTTAATGAATAAAAAAATTGACTCGTCCTATTTATAAGTTTCGATTATATTTATGTCATATGCATTATTTTTTTCATCACAAGGTTTTTTTCACCAACTCTACAGTTTTATAACATTTATATTAAAAATGTTCACATCAATCATATACCCTATTGCTATATTGTTGGGTAGGCTACCAGATTACCTCACCATTTATATATTATTGGATATCTCTATCTATATTAGATATCTTTACTTATATCTTACAATTTTTGAACGACTTCAAAAAATTTCTCAAAAATTACCCATTTTTCAAACTTTTTTCTCTAAAACTGATAAAACTACAGGCATGATTAAAAAACCTGACTGCAGACAACATTCTTAAAAATATTATGTATTTTTTCCTATCAAGTAATGCTTTCCTTTTTTTGAGTTGTATCAACTAGGTAATGAGTTTCTTAAAAAAAATTTTAAAAAGAAATTTTTAATTTTTTTAGATTTCCTCGGAGTGAACATTTTGAAAATGCTTAAGTAAAAACCATTGCATACGATTAACTTGTATTAGTTTCATCAAAATAGTATTCAGTTCAAATCGGCGTGTTAGAACAGTGGGGTTCGTAGTTGTGATAACTTTATTTGGAAGTTATAACATAATGCTAGTATCTAGTTTTTACTGATTACTGTAATTTTCGGTTGAAAAATCAGAAAGTGTTTTATATTCTAAATGGTTCTTTAAATTGAAAAATTGTTGATGGAATCTTACTTTGAATGAATTATTCTGTGACATTTCATTTTAGATATCTGGGGAAGCGCATTAATTGTGTAATTAAATATTTCACCACAAATTAATTAAGCTTTCAGTATGAAGTATCGAAGTGCAAAATTTTATTCTCCTAGGTATATTATTAAAGCTATAAGTGACGAATGAAAGTAGGAATATTATGAAATTATAAAGGTTCTTTATTTCACTACAAACTCTAATGAGAAATTATTGTTCTGTTGATCTCTGGTTGAGCACATATTAAGACTAATGACGTAAACAAATAAATAGAAAACTGGTTTCCTGCAAAGTTAGGCAAAGTTATCGCAGCACACTTTTTACAAAATGAATTTGATGTAAATCAATCGGGTAGAAGATATTTGTACCCACAATCAGTTTAAATTTATACACAAAAGGATTACCAATTTTTTTGCCAGCAATGTCAGTTGGAAAAGAAAATATTTTTATGACTACCTCATCTAGGAATTGTTTTATGTACTGACTGTCTAGGAAAATATAAGGCGACTCTTGTACAAATTACGGCCATTAGCTAGACCCGAAACTCAAACTGATAAAAAATATCATGTATTTATTTGTTTACGTCATTAGTCTTAATATGTGCTCAACCAGAGATCAAGAGAACAATAATTTCTCTTTAAAGTTTGTAGTGAAGTAAAGAACTTTTATAATTTCATAATATTCCTACTTTCATTCGTCTCATAATTCATTCAACTCAAAATAAAATTCCATTCACTATTTTTCAATTTAAAGGATCATTTAGAATATGAAACCCCCATTGACCGTTTTGTGTGCACACTTTTTTATTTTTCAACCGTAGTAGTAATTCCAATCTCGTAATTGTTGATAGTGTTGGCATACAAACTACTGATAACACAAATATTAATACTGATATACAAATTGCTGATAATAAACACACGACCGATGATACGCAGACTGATGTTGATGCACAAATTGTTGATGATACACAAGTTACTAATACACAAGAGGGAGAAAGCAAATAAAGTGAGAATGACACAATGAAGGCGAAATATTTTGATATGGAATGTTTAACATTCCTCAGATTATTTCAATGTAAAAATAAAAATCCAGCTATACAACTATATTCGGAAAAAAATTAAAACTAATCTTGCACGACTCTCTGCAGTATAGTGAAAGATAAAATGTTTTTAATGATTCTCTACTCTTCGGGTCCAATGAATATTTACCGTATCTGAACATGGATATGTATTTTTTATTTAATTGTATGACATTAATTTTGTATATATATATATATATATATATATATATATATATATATATATATATATGGAATGTTTATCTCTTACGCTATTGTAAACCTGTTGAATTATTTTAGTCCCTCCGCGATTTTACTTAAATTAGACTTAGATGATTTTGGGTCACCAAAGGAAGTGATGGAATTTTGGGTCAGTTAGTGATGGCCACTTATTAAACTAACGTAGATATACTTAGAATTTATTTTTAAGATCAGGTTATTTAATACATTTTTCCAGTCAAATTTCCAAAATAACTATTTATTTAGTCGTACCATTAGGCGTCAAGCACTTGTTGCCTTCTAAAAATTTAAACGCAGCCGAAAGTGTTTACGGGTTAAAATCATAATGTTTATTATTTTTAGATTTTTTAGAGTTTTTTATTAATATTTTTAAAATTTAATTGTCAATCAGAAAAAACCTTATGATTAAATGCTACCAAACCAATCCATGGTAATAAAATCCTAATTTCATTTGATTTGTTTGATAAATGGCCAAATATTATTTTGTATCGGAACATAAATACCAACTTAGAATTATGAGGTTTTCGAGAAAACTAAGATCGGAATATTGTGGAATTCTTTTTTTAAGATAGACACTATTTCATTCTAAACAATTTCGCTAAGGTATTGATATTCATAGAGTATTTTGAAAACAATTAGCCTAAATATTATTTGGTTGGCATTTTATGACGGTGTTTAGTTTTAATAAATAGAAATAAAGATAGACATTCAGAAGAAATCATATTTGATTTAAATTCAATTCAAAGAATGAAAGAGAAATTACTGTGCTGTTACCGCGCACCATTTTTGGAGCAAGTTTTACTTACAACGCCCTGTAAATTATCTTCAATAATTTTCCTCGCAGTATTTTAAAAGGTCACACAAAAATTATAGCATCAACGTTTATTCAAAGTAACTTGGATAGTTTCATAGATACTGCAAGAAAAATTCGATGAGATGAGTTACTTAATTTCTTGTGCAGGGGATATAATTTGTATAAGTGTTCTGCCTAACAGAAGTTGATAATGCGATGTTTCTTATATTACTGACGTCACGTTTCTTAGATTTTGTGAAGTGTTAAATCTTTTATTTCCATTTCTATTTCTGAAGGCTGTGTCTCCTCTTGGCACTACCAATCTACGCGCTACTTGTTTTGGAATTTGCTTAATCCAAAATTCCGTCATCTTTATATTATTGAAATATTTTTATATAGACATGAAAACTTGAAAATTTTCACAGGATATTAGAAATTAATTATTGTCGATAAATTGTTGTAATTTCGCTTTAATTTATTAGGACAATTACAAAAAGCATAGTTAAAAATTACTTCAAAGAATTCTAAATCCACCTGATTGATTTACCCAAGTAAAATTATTAATAATTATTTGTTTTATGTGTACACTCTAATTTAAGACGCATTGATTTAAAACTTCAGACACAATTAAACTACAGAAGTTAATAATGTCATTTTAGTATATGGTTCCAAAGGAGACCGGCAAAAATGGGCCCAGACGTTATAGAGATAAAACATAATTTATGAAAAAATGGCATTTTTTAGAAGATAACAAACGAAACCATTCAGCTATTGACAATCAGGAAAGAGTAAAAAATAGAATTGTAATTTATTACCATAATATGAAACAAATAAAGCTATCGTCATAAATACTCTTACATTATATTTTTAGAATATAAAGAAATGTTAATTGGAAATAAAAATAACAAAAATAATTGAATGGAATACATAACAACTTTTTAGAAACCATTACAAAATATAATCAATGTTACGGAATATATATATATATAAAGTAAAGTTATTATAAAAATGTTAGCTGTCTTAAGTTCATCTCACCGTCTTGTCAAAAATTCTCCAGTCTTGTTCTACTGAACACCATTCTTGTTCTGATTACCGACTAGAATGAATTTTGTTTCTGGTTTTTTTCTTTGTTATTGCAGTTGCACCCGCCGTCCGTCAATATTTTTTATTATCCCTTATCGTCATTATTTTATACACTTTTTCAAACTCGATTCTTTGTTTATTTGTATAATTCTTCAATTCATTCTTATTGAAGAAATCTATTTCAAATGAGAAAAAACTTTCTTTTTCTTCATTATTTTATTGCAAGGTAAATAATATTATCCATAGGTTCAATAGATATTATCCATAGGTTGGACAAATCTTCTTCAATTTTTCAATGAATACCAATTTGTGCCATACGTCCTTTGATCCGTGTAGGAAGTGAGATTATTTTAACCTTAGTTGAAAACTTTCATTTCCTAAATCATATACTGTATTAAAGGGTTTTCGACAACCCTCGACAAAAATAATTTCGAAGAAAAGCCTGCATTTATGATTTTCGTCGAGTCTATCTTGTTTATTTTACTTTTGGACAAACAAAATAATTTATAATTTAAGAATACTATATTTATAAATTATTTTCTGGTACTTCGTAAACATTTTATTGTGAGAATTATTCGCTGAACGAGAACTCTATAAATACTCTATCTTTTCCTCATGTACCTCATGCCTCATATTTTAAGAAATCGGAAGAAAAACTATCTCGATTTCGACCTAATCGTGATATTTTTTTACAAATTAATAGCACAATATATTATTTCATGCTCTAAGTGACAGTTTTTTTTTTATGGTCTATAGGTCTACAGATCTACTTGCTTTCTATTAATTATCAATTAATTAGAATTGATAATTTGAGGAGGATCCTTTTTGTGGACATTATGGTGTTTTGTGACAAGGGATAATATTTAGGAAAAATCTATAGGAACTATATTTATTAGTAATGATTTTATTAATTTCCTGAATGCTAAAGAACAACAGCTTGTAATTAGAGCTTTTTCTTCGAAGCATAATTGTTTAGGTGTTCCTGGTGTCCAAATAAATTGGAAATAATTTCTTTTATCTACACATATGAACACTTCGGGGCTTATTCTTAAATATAATTATTTACATTAAATGTAATAACGGTTACTTTTATTAATTAACTGACTTATTTTGGCCATTCCTATGTTCTTGTTTTGCAGTTTAACTTTATAAGTTTATTTATATAGTTTATTATATTTACGTCCTCCTTTCCAGAAATATTTACTTTTTTCTCTTCTTTGCTTCTCTAATTGTAAAATATGATCTTTCTAGTTTCTGTTTGTACTTTTTACATTTTGGTTTTCTCCTTATGGGTTACAAAATACTTGAAATGTATTTTTGACGTATTATTTTTTTAAGAAATTTCATTTCATTTATTCATTTATAGCTGGGGGGCCTCTACTTGCTTCTTTGATAGCACTATACTACTTATACGTTAGTACTTTAGTTAGAATAGTATCTTTCCTAAATTGAGAAATCGATAATTGTAAATTTGTGAGTGTGGGTTGAATCATTATTATCGCATGCTTTTTCTAGATGATGTTGTTCGGAATTAGAGCATCTTTGTATTATTGTAATAGAATATATAGAATAATTTCTTGGCTAAAACCTTTTTTGGATTTTAATCGAATTGACTTTATATTATCAGCGGCCTTTTCAGCCATCGCCGTATATTGCATGACTCGAGGAAATCCTCTGTGTCCAAAGTAGACACACAGCTTTTGTATATTTTAACCGTAGCTGTCTTTTCAGTTAGTTTTTTACTTAAGTTGATAAAATTTTACTTTATATTTATGGTTCAACATTGAAAGAAAGTATATAATACTATTTAATTAGAACAAACGACGCAGTGCCTTTTGCAGTTAAATAAACACAGGAAATTGTTAAAAGATGAAAATTAAGGAAATTATTTCGTGCAAAAATACTATTTATTTAATCATCGTTAATGTATAAAAGGTAAAATGGACTTATTTTTATAGAAGAAATGTTTTCCACTCAACCCAATCATATCGTATAAAATATAACGTGTTTTGGAAGACTGCAACATTATGTATATAATTGCAAAAGGAAAATAAATAGCATGATATCATATAATAAGGCAAGCTAATAAAAAAAATACAAATAAAAAATATAATAACAATATATTTATGATAATAATAGGAAGAGATAAGGTCTAGGAGAGAAAACCACGGACGGAACGACGAGGAGCTACGAATGAGAGTAACGAGAGTTTTGGAGAAAAGTTACGAAATTAATTTCTTATTCAGACGACTTTTAAAAGTTTGCATTGTTGACAAATTCCAGGTATCAAAATCTAACTTATTGCCTATTTTGACAGCATAAACAATAGAGGGAGGTAATATGTTTGGAGATTAGTAAAGTGATGAAATTTTCAGAGCTAAATACAAGACCATGCGTACTTAAAATCTAGACCTAAGATAATCCGGATTCCAAAATTACTTCAGTACATTAAAGAGAAGGTGAATTTTCTGTGAACTGGGTCAGCAGCGAATATCTAACCAGCTAAGCTAAGACTTACGCCCTTTTAATTTCTTTATATATATATATATATATATATATATATATTCATGAAAGAGAGGATGCTTCTGTGTGTGCGTCAAAGTTAACATTAGTTCCGTAAATATTTTTACTTGAAATAGTGAAACCCTAAGGACTGCAATTACAAGGTATGGAAAACCGAAAACGCGTGTTATGGTATTTGATAATATATAGACAGTGACCGAACTCGTCTGAGAAATATGAAAACAGTGATAAATAAAACAGTGCACAATATGCTTTAAAGTTAGATTAAGATAACCGAGTTTACAATACATAAACTTTTTCATATACCTGTAACCTAAAAGGAAAAATCATATATTGCACTTAGCTCCATCCAGCATTAACTATTTGTACTAACTACTACATAGATGGAACTAAAGAAACCTCCGAACTTCACCCTGAGCACTGGATACTTATCGCGCAAAAGTCACATTAGAGGTCGCCTCGTACCAAAAGAGTGGATAAAATAAAAGCTTATTGGAAATAAAATATGACTTGGGTCAAAGATCTAAAACAGTAGAATCGCACTAATATATACAGAAGATACTATTACAAATAATGTAAAAACATATTTGAACGAGAAATTTCAAATTTAAATGAGGATTGGAAAAACTTGAGCGCACAAATAGACGAACAAGAACTTAGATTATTAAACTTGAAGAGCGTCGACAGAAATCTTATGTTCTTTGGGATCAAGGACATTGACAAAAAGTACTTAAATTTGATGGCAAAAAAGCGGGAATCCACGCTCCATCTCCGTGGCTTTCACCATGCTGAGTACAAAAATCATTGACTTAAAGAACAAGAATAACTTGGAAAATACTAATATATATATAAACGATGAGTTTCCACTTAAAATTTTGAGAAAAAGAAGAAAATTTGATATACAAAAACAACAACAGATAAAAATGAAAAAAGTTTCATTTACAGAGTACAACAAACTAAGCAGCGGTCAAAGCTAGCTAAAAAAGCGGTCTCTATGTCAAACGCCACCCCAAGCCTCTATAAATAGAATTAATAAAACAAACAATATTCAAAATATCAGGTTCAATATATCAGGTCATCATAGAGTGGGGTTTCTATTTAAAAAGAAGTTCAAACACAACATAGGAAATTATACAGGAATTTCAGATCGAATCTTCATGCTGAACCTAAAATTCGATACATTTGATCTTTCACTCGCGATGCTCATAAAGAAGAGATTGAATAATTTTACAGTAAATTAAGAGAAGCACAACGAACATCAGGAAAAAATACAGTCTTTTTGCAAGATTTTAACTCAAAAATCGGAACTAGAATAACTGGTGAAGGAAAAATCATAGGACCATTTTACTGCGGGTCTAGCAATAATGACAGAGAAATATTTACACAATATGCATTAAGAAACTTAAAGATAATTAATAGTCTATTTAAGAAAAAATCAAAAGACGTGTGGACCTGAAGACGCCTAACTAGGAAATTAAAAATCAAATAGACTTTATTCTTAACAGCATACCACAGGTATTTACAAACATAGAAATACTAAACAACTATAATTTTATAAGCGACAACTGAATGTTACGTGTGACATTGAAATTAATAAAACAACAAATAAACGTACCAAATTCCGCAAGAGTCTGGCCCGCTTTGCTGAACCCAACGAAGAAGTTGTTATTATTTCTATAATCACTAAAAGAGCAGGTTGCAAATCCAAATCCCCTGGAGAATGACGATATATAATCTTACAATATAAAAATCGTCACAACGATTACGAAATGCTTGAATTCCATCAAACAGCAACCCCCGGCAAAAAGAAGTTATATATGAGACGTGATTACGTAATTTGCAGAGAAACGTTCTCAATTACTTAAACACTACTTTTGCGAAATAACAAACCAGACATATCTCACTTTACTAAACATCTCATTGAAAATAACCATCACCCTCATACTGATAATACCCCCTACATATTACAAATAAATATAAAAGGCAATAAACTTAATATACTAGAAACATTAAAAATAAACAGACATAAAACAGACATCAACGTTAATATATTAAATGAACAACTAAATATAATATCATCACCCATACTTAATATCTTCTAAATATAATACAATTAGACAACATTGATACTACAGTACTTTTCAAATTGTTTCAGCCCACATACTCGTATAAACATATGTATATAAATATTAAAATAAATAAATAAAACCGGAGATATGTAGAATTAGTGGTATAACTTTGTTCTAACTATCAGATACCCTTAATATTCTATTAATATATTTCTGAAAATAAAATCCATTTAATGTTATTACATACACCGGAATATTTGCATTGTCCAACCTCATAGAATAACAACAATTGAACTTATTATCCCCACTAAAATACCGGTATATCGTATAACTCTCAGAAATATAACAACACCTACACCGCTTCCCTACAATAACCTCACTAACACAAGCAGTGGGAAAACCCACACAGACCCGGCTTCCGCTTTTGTGTTTGAAACATATAAATGCTATTGGATGTTCCTAAGAGTCATTCTTTGCTAATATCCCACCTGAAGATGTTGTAATACAACGAAACCTAGGTCCTGGCAAAGAAATTAAAGAAAGTAGAAATAACACTACATCACGTAGTTTCATTTAATTGTGAATAATGAATTTCTACAAAATTAACGCCAAATATATTCAATCAATGTCTAAAATATTCTTTTCAATCTTATCCACTGACCAAAAATATTCCTGTATATAAATATTTATATGTATATATATATATATATATATATATATATATATATATATATGTGTGTGTGTGTGTGTGTGTGTGTGTATATATGTGTGTATATATATATATATATATATTTATATATATATATACATTCATGTGAAAGTCGTTCGTTTTGTCAAATGTATCACATCATAGGAATAAGCTCCATTTCTTTTTTATCACTATAATTTTGTTAATGAACAAACCATCTATTTACTCTGTAATACAATTCTTATCGTCATTCTATGTTTCAATTTGGATTTATCCTTTCCAACAATCTTTCCTTTACTCTTAATACCATATGTAGCTAAATAATTTCGTTGAGCATGCTGGAACGCTCATATAATTTAACTGCGCATTTTTTTAAAACTTTTAATTATAAGACAGACCCGTCAGCATCCATAACTGTCTTAAAATGAAACTTAAGCTTCTCACAAAGTTACAGTGAATAGTATAGGGTTCCATATTGATATGTTCATGAAAACTAGGTTTTTTATGAACATATCAATATGGAACCCTATAACAGGACCAAAAATATCAATAAAATGTATCAAATATTGAATACATTTGGCGTTAATTTTGTAGAAATTCATTATTCACAATTAAATGAAACTACGTGATGTAATATTATTTCTACTTCCTTTAAGTTCTTTACCACGACCTAGGTTTCTTTGTATTACAACATCCTCAGGTGAGCTATCAGCAAAGTAAAGAAATAAGGTAAAGAACTTAAAGAAAGTAGAAATAATACTACATCACGTAGTTTTATTTAATTGTGAATAAAACGTTTGTGTAATAATGTTATATTAGAATCGAATTCCAACTGGATCAAACTTCATTAAGTTAATCTCTAATATTATAATAAAAATCAATAGGATACATGGTACATACACTTCTTTAAATATTTATTAATCAAACATGCGACCAATTGTTTAAAGTGTCGCTGATGGAACATGAAAAAAGAAAATATTTGGAAATAGCATACTCGAATATGATCCTTGAAACTAAGAAGGCGAATATAAAGAAAATATTGAAATTGAAACACTATAATATATATCTCAAAAATATATTTTCGTTAAAGGCATGTATAGGTACAATATTAAGTATCTGATTGTCTTCCCTTTACTACCAACTTCTTTATGTTCTGTCACTTTTTGGTTGGTGTAAATTTACATTTAGGGCAAGTGTTATAATCTTGAAAATTGTCGTTACCGTTCCTCAATTGAAATTAAGTGCCCGTGTACGGGTTTTACCAATACATCAATCTTGAGCTGCATGTGGAGATCAGCATTTATTTTGTAATTCCGTAAGAACGTTGATAATATTGTTTTAACGGACAACATAGCGTATTGACGACCTGTAAAAAAAGAATTATTCGATCTAAATATTAGTAATACGAGACTAGTAGCAACGGCCAAAAATTGTAATACTTGGCTCCTTTTCAACCAATGTCAGTTTTGTATAGGAAATGTCATACGAATGGATCGAGTACTCTCCTTTAGACCTCTCTTCTTCTCCTTCTGCCTCTCTTTCATTTGATGTCTTCCTCCATTTTTAATAAATATTACAGAATAGAAAATATTTAATAAATATTTGTCGTCAAAGGTGACTAATGCATATCTGTTTAAACCAAGAATATTTTGAGTTACCCTTGGTCCGCACAATCATCATTTTCTTTCGCTACTTTTTATTTCATAAATTATTCACATAGTCCGATTTACGTCGCTATCATGTTCACTATTTTATATATTCACGATCTTGATCTGCGTTAAAAAATATTCATACTCGCAATTGCTAAAAGTTGCTCGAACTTTTCTTTTTGTAAATCTGTTTTTTATCATCACACTAACTTACCGAATATTTGAATTTCGTGGCCACCAGAAATTCGTACTAAAGTTGACACTTTTAAAGATCGATAAAAAAAATTCGTCCCAAAATTTTAATCACTTACGCCTTCGTTCGTTTCCTGTTTCCCCCTGTATGATCCTTCTTCTCTGTCCTCCTTGATATGTCAAATTTAGGATATTTTTGGTAAAAATTTCTTATTGTTATTTTTATTAGATTTCGTTAGTGGATAAGATTCCTAAAATTTATTGCAATTCATCGTTTTAAATTACTTTGCCATAACTGATTAATTGAGACTACTCCCTGAAGTATAAGTTCTTACTTATATTAAAGCTAAAATAAACAAATAAAATCAGGATAAAATACATACCAATGCAGTTCCTTGGACCATAACTGAACGGTATATAAGAACAACGATGTCGTTTGACACTTCTTTCGGGCAAAAATCTGTCCGGATCAAATTCATCGACGTTCTCGCCCCAACAAGATTTATTACGATGCAATCCCCAGGGTAAGATGATGCAACCGGTATCTGCTGGAATGACAGCGGACGCTGCACAAAAAAATAATGATCAAAAGTTAACGTAAGACTTATGGCATTAAACATAATAAGCAAAATAGTTTTATTTACGCTTAAGTCGCGTACACCTCAAATTATGATATAAGCATTTAGGCGTTTCTAGAACCATTTATGAATGACAATATATCTGCAAGTGTGTGGAAAAATTAATATTCAATTAGTATTTAATTTACTTAGTTTGATTTCCTTTTCCGTCTGTCTGACTACCATAGGGACGATAGGATAGAGCCTCATAGTCTCCTTTATAACTCTCTCTAAATAATGCATATTTGATAAATCTTCTTTGGTAACGCTACGCTTAGAATTTCCAAATATCCCGTTCAACCTGCAAATTATATGATGATATAGTTATTTCAAATAATTACAAAATGTGTATGGTAAAAACACAGAGTAATTTCACCAATAAAAAGCGGTAAATACATTTCATACATTATAGAACAGAAATCATTATTGAATATGTAAAAAAATTAAAACTAAAATTTCACTCAATCATCTATACGGGCAAACATAAATTTTGGAGACGGTTTTTTGGGACAAAAGTAGATTAGAATAACATTCTTAAATGCTTTAAAATTTTTAAGATCCATTAGTATTATAATTCTTAATAAATGCTGAAATTGAAATTCGTGCTGTCGTAATGAACATAAAATCATTAGAAAAGAATTAAATTTAACTTAAAACAGGTAACGAATTATAAACAGTAATGGAAATAAAACAAAATGAAAAGAACAAGTAACATCATACTAACTCCGCGATGACTTTCTCCTGAACCGAAGGGTACGATCCAATCGTAACCAAAGTGAAGCTTATCACTAAAGCCGATGTGTCATTGCCTGCTATTGTCATTGTATCTACTTCTTCTCTCAATTCAGCATCTGTCAATTTCTCACCGTCCTCTACAAGTTCCATCATCAGGTCGAGAAAGGTTTTACGAGTTTTTCCCTCCGGTTCTACGAATACACACTTATTTGGAATTTGTTATTTTATGTTATATCAACAAGTTAATACGAAAAAAAATTGTGCGCCTCAATTCGACACGACTGGAGTTTACTCCTTAAGTACGATTGTCTTGGAATGTATAACAGGTAAAACTGCACATAAATGTAAATATCAATATCATTAAATGTAAATGGAAAATTCTTTAATAAAAAAATGCTGACAATATAATTATTTTCAAGTAAAACACAAATGAACAAGACCAAATTTATACAAAATTGAAACCATTTAGTAACCGTCAGACTACGAAGTTTGGAAACATTTTTTTAAGAAACTTTTTAATTTTGTAGGATAGAAGACACCAAATATTTACACATAATGACATTTAATGATTACATCTTCATATAAGCGAACGATAGTAAACTATGTGTGTCACACTCTATCATTGTGATTCATAAGAAAATGCTGATATGTGTGTTACTTACAAAAAAATTTCAAATAAACATATTGAAATGTCACTCTAAAGATGCGCAGAAATATTGAGCAGAGAGGCCGTCTTACGGTTACACTTTTTTAAAGCCATGAACTTCATTTGATCAGAACCTAACGGTACTTTTTTAATGCTCTGAACTTTGTACGCTCTGAACTTCTAATTTTACTCCCCACAAAACTTCATACCGGGTGCTATATATGAAAATCGATTCTTAAGGAGTAAATTCCAATAAGTATCTGTCAGGTAGGTACGAATAAAACTCGTACTACGAGACTTCCGCATAAAGTTAACTAAACAAAAAGTTTTTACAATAAAGGTTGCGTCGTATTTCTATCAAACTATTTGTTACACAAACATTAATTATGCTTACAATGAAAAACACATTTCTTAGGACGTTTATATTTCTTATAGAGGTAAGAAAAAAACCACGTAAAGGTTTCTCCTGAAAATGTAACTTATTTGTTGTTTTAAAAATTATATGTTAATTGTACACATATACCATTTATGGTTTAGAAACTAATCGGCGGCTACGAACTAACTAACGAACAACTGAACGAGAGCAATTCTATTGGGATCCTTCGCCCACGGAATACTGTGAATAACAAATAGAAAGTAAAATTCTGTACATTTACAAAAACTTGAAATATTCTGTCTGGATAAATGTTATTATATAGAAACCATTATTGTTTTTCAATAAAAATAAATATAAATTCTGTATTCCTCCAGTCCATAAAATTCTTTCTATCGCTATTTAACACTTACCCGAAGTGAAGTGTTTTTTTCGATTGGCCCACTCTTGTCGCTTTTTGGAAATAACCTGAAATTTGAAATGGTCTCAATTGGGAAACGTTAAAAGGGCATAAATCAATCTATAAAATTAAATAAATATCGTTTTTTGACAAGCCGTAACCATCACCTTTTTGCAACTTTAAAACTCATTTCTTTCATTTTGTTTAGTTGCAGAATTGGATAGCGTAAAAATACAGAAAATTCCTCGAATAATGAAATATTCTTCATCCATAACGAAATTTAAAAAAACTTAGAGAAACTCGACAGTGCTGGTTTAATCATAATAAAACTAGTCAACGTTTTTTCCATGTGTGTGAATAAAATTATTTACTTACGTTGTGTGTGAAACCGTGTAAAATTTCAATATTTTGGTCTTGAATCTTTTTGTAAGGTGTCAGATTGAAAATAAAATCTGGTTGAAGCCAAATCTTGTACATCCTCTGGCTAATTATGTTCAATTGATTCAAGCTGGCTCGAAAATATGGAGCATCCATACTCTCCTGAGCGTTCATCTTCACACCCATTACAGATTCTGGGATCAATATTTTTTTTCATCGATTAAAGGAATTATGTTTGCTAATAAATAAATTGTAAAAGAAAACATATTAAAGAAACCGAGACTAAACGTTAAACAAACCACAGTTACATTAGTTCCTAATGCAAGAACTCTTCGTTCACTCTGTGCTAACAAAATAGTATTTCTTTTTAATGATTAAAATATTATATTCTCTTTGCCCTGTTCTTTGATTTTACAGTGAGAACTTTAAATCATTTTAGACTCTTTCTATTTTTACTTGAATCCACTTTTTTCAATTTTTTTTTCTTGGATTAGCTATGATTTTTGTAACACATGAACTCATTTTCCAGTATATAATTTTCAAATCATACAAACAAAATCTTCCAAAAGTACAGCGTGTTACGAAGAAATAGAGCCACGAGTGTTTCTAGATACTTGTAAAAATATTAGAATTAAAGATGCATAGTAATTCTATTGAACTAAATACGATTATTAAAAATATTTTTTCCGCACAAATATGTGGTCTAATGTGAACTACCCAAAACATTTTTAATTTACAATAATCGCGATAAATTCCAATAAATTTTAAATCAACTTCAAACTGATATTTTATAATTTTGCCTTCAACATTTTCAGAAATAGGAGTGCGCTATACATTTTATGGATATTTTTGGCAATATATCTATAACTATTTCACGAAAAATTCAGAGAAAACATCAAAATAATATTCTAAATTCTAACTTATCTCACAAGAGTGTTTAATTTCACAAATCCCAGTTTAAAAATTTATATATATGTATATATATATATATATATATATGTGTGTGTGTGTGTGTGTGTGTGTGTGTGTATATATATATATATATATATATATATATATATGTATATACATATATACGTGTATATCTTTCCGTGTTAACCATTAATATATGCGGGTTAACATTCTTTATCAATTTACAAAATTTCAATTTTCTACGTCAAACGACACTTACCGCAAATAATATCAAGCGTGCACGCAGTGACAAACGGAAAAACATTAAAGGTCGATCCGTCTGCTTTTGGTTTAACTTTCTCAATTAAAATTTTGCTCTGTTCCCAGAAGACATCGATAAATTCATCCAAAATCTTTTGATTAAATGTCGGCATCAACATTCTTCGATGACGTTTCCACACCGCCACTGCAATACAATCAATTGATGTGTTTGGTGAACATAATGCACATTAATGATAAAATTAATTTAACGTTGGACTTCGTAGTAATGTACGTCAACTACATGCTTATTGTTAACTTTATGAGCAATATCTTCACAAACATTGCTTATTCGTGTTGCATGAAAATATTGTCAAAACAGTGTACAATATTTTAGATCAGGACACCCCGATCAATGGCGCATGCTTCCCTAGGGATGCGCAAAGAGACCAAGGGGAAGACCTAAGTGTTTGAACATTCTTAAGAAAAAATACGTTTGACTAGAATTCATTAAATAACTCACATCTTTGCATACAGGCACCATCAAACATCGCAACATGCAAACATCGCATTAATACAATTTAATTAACATAATTATTTTAGGAATGAAAAATAAAGTTTTGATTTATCCAAGTATGCTTGTAATTAATAAATAAATGTTGTCAAAATGATGTTGTTTTTTAAAGTAACAATGAAAAAAATTAAAAGGCACATAAATATATTTTTTACATTGCGGGGTGGTGTAATGCAAAAAGGTTCGGAATTTATGTTCTTTATCAAATATAATTCAATTAAAACGCGCTTTTCTTATTTTTAATACATAAAACTAATTACTTTTCATTAACCGTATTTAATGATTCCGCGTGAAGTTAATATTTTTAAAATTTAAAAATATTTTTATTTTCAGACTATATGGAAATATGAGTTGTTTTTTTTTGGAGCTTATTCCGCATCTGCATTCCCCCCTCCTGTCCATAAATTTTTATCTGCATATTTTTGAGTATTAACTATTTAAATATGTGGGTTTGAATGTTTTATTACTATGGAATTTTTTATTACTTTAATTTCAAGTTATTATCTGAAACAATTTCTAAGAAAAACGCCTGTGACCGACGGACAAACGAACAGGCAAGTGACCTTATGAAAGTTTCGTTTTTCCTTTTGATAAACAGATCAGATACATAATTATTAATTACATTCTTATAGGTTAACACCCAGAGTGAAGAGAGGAGGTTTGATTAGCGCCCAAAAAGAGGAAGTAACTTATTGTTTCTGCTTAGCCCTAATTGTCGTCGTGATTCGTGACATATTTTCGCGAATTAATTTTATTTATTTTATAGTGTCGCCGACTTTTTGTTAATCGTTAATCTGCAATTCTAAACATTTCAATATTTTTAGATAATTTACACCATCATAAATTTCATTGTGTTTTTTTAAAAATACACAATTGTGTTTTTTGTCCGTTAAAAAACACAAATGTGTTTTTGCCGTGGAATTGATGGAATATTTGTATTGATAGAATATTTGTACTATTTGTATTAACAGTGAAATTGCACAATGGAACGTATTTACATTTTCTGGAAAATGAGATACTAATTCTTCTAGAAGATATCGAGATAAAAGTAAAAGGGTGAATAGTTTTTAAAGAAAAATGCAGCACCATTCCGTAAGGCAAAAAATGTGAAAACCATCTAATATAACAATTACTAGGCACTGAGCATCGAAAACCTCGCCTCCAAAACCTGAATCTGGTTGATATTTTTATTTATTGGGAGTCACTACAAAACCCATAGTCAATATAAGTCACTAGTATAATTATAAAGAAAATTGAACGAAGCAAATAAGAAATGCCTAAAATTTCTAATAATTTGTTTAGAAGATGACGCATGCGAAAGAGAAAGGTCCTTTCATTTATGTCAGTCATTTTACTTGTTTCCTTATATACAATGGAAATATTTTATTTCAAAATCTAAGAAAATGTGTAAAAACCTTCAATAAAGTTGAAGTAAATTTATAAAGCGAAAAATTTCTTTATTAAGAGCCCGTGATAACCTAAACCAATCATTTTTTATTGAAAATGTTACCTATTAATTACCGATTTTCTTGTGGAAAATAAATTACATCAAAAGTAGACTATATGACAAATGGACACTACTGGCGAAAAAAGGTTAAGTAAGACTTTTCTCGATAGAGTTTTATGTTAAAGTGACATGTTATCGACATACGTTTTGAAATTTTAATATCATTTTTTTACCTATATGATACGAATCTACAATAAAATAATTTTTTCAATAATATATAGTGCACTACTGAGCGTTTCCCAAATAGGAGAAATTTTTTTTTCAAAAAACGTATTTTCAATATTTTTGCTTCTAAGTACTTATGCAACTAAAGCTACTTATTGGGCTAGAACATTCTCATGCCCATTGATTAAATACCCCGTAAGTCACCTGCGGGACTTCGGACGGAGGAGTTGCATCGAAGCGCGCTCGTTCTACGCTCACGCGCGCAAATCGCCATCGTTCTGATGATGACTAGAACAATAATATTCGTATCTTAGCCACTATTACCGCTAGAAACTAGGAGGTTAAGATTAAATATTTGGTTTTAATGAGCAGTTCTCACATCCGCAAATTCAAAAACCTATTGATGACGAGAATTATAAAACCTAGATTTAAATCAACATTGCAGCTAGAAATTTCAGCATTGAGTTCAAGCATTGTGTTACGTGGTGCAGTTCTCTTAGATTCCTAACCTATTTTTTTCATTATGTGCTTTGCAAAATCGCTTCGACTAGTTTGTTAAAGCCCTTGTTTTTTTATCACAAATCAAAGAATATAAAGGGAAACGTGAGAATCCTTAGTACACCTTCTATTGTCTGCGTTGACATCCTCATGATTGTTTTAATAAATTTTTTTTCGTAAAATTGACAGATATGCTTTATGTTGAAATAGCACATACTAAATCACTATGTTATGTGCTGAAAGAGTAGCACTTGTTTAGTTTCAATGTATTGTTTTCCTCTAGGATCTTCTGGGCTTCCAAACCTCCTGAATGTGGTTAGCATACACATGATTACAGTATGCATATGTACGAAAAGTTCCAATAGCAGCAACGTCAACGATAATTTTGTTCATTGACAGAAGGGTAATTGAACGAGCACTCTTCTAGCCACGGTCAGTCCCACTCAAACTTTTTTTGGCGTCTATCTGATTCTTAACGGTGAATCATTGGAAGCGCTAATGATATACACAAGTACTTATTATAAGTTTAGAATAATATGTACGTCAAAATTCGATATGAAGTACACAGACTAACAAAATAAACTTTTCTGAATGAATTGCTTGTTAAATAGGGAAATCTTTTAAGATGATTCCTAATTTTTTTCATCTTTTTTTAGCTAAAGCGTGATGGATTCAAGGAAAGAATTTTCACTTCAATAAATTCCAGAAAGATCCTTTTATTTTCATTCAATTTTCATTGATTATTCATACAAAATCATGACTGTAATGCTATTGGTTTAAATAGAATGATGAAATGTTTGGGCAAATATAATAAGTTTATGCCGCGTCTATTAATTAAAGATATTTATCATCAGAAATTAGTGTGTTGTATAGTTTGAAGCTTTTAATTAGTTGAAAGCTTTTAATTTGGAAAATGCAACCATTTAATTACGCTTCCTGTTTTTTAATTATACTTCCTATTTCGAAATCCATAATGGATTTTTTTATTTAATCGAGTAATTAATAGAAAATGATTTAAGAGCGGTCAAATTCTCGATATCGTAGGATTTGAAAGCGGTCTGAAATGGAAATTCGTCAGTATAGCCAACATTATATATTTCATCTTGAAAAAAAGTATTTTTGTCCTACCTTAAAACTTTTTGAATTTCTTAAGTAGTTGTTACTCTCAAATACTCAAATACTGTGACAATTAAATGCCGTGTAGATATAAATGGGTTAAAATGATACTGTACCCACAATGTATTACAATATACTCAGAGTAATTGTAGACGTAACAAGCTGACATGATAGCGGAAATGATACAAATTCAAAGATTCCTGCTAGTTAATACCTGCGTTTCCCGTACGAGAGTTTTATAATAATTAAAGCAAGGGACGTTAGTAACATAAAATCGCAAATAAAGTAAATAAAAAAATAAGTTATAATAAAAAGAAAAAAGAGAAAAATCCAGTTAGATTATAAAGAGGAAACTGCGTTACACAATAAAAAAATCATAAAATTTGTTTATAAAAAAAAATTATTGCTAATTTTGAGATAAGGTAAAATGAACTAGTGAAAAGTTGCCGATTTTGAGAAAAGATAAAATGAACTAGTCAAAAAAAAAGAAAATGAGCCAAAAGAAAAGTATTTAAAAATACCGACATATACAGGAAGAATTGGCACAATATTCTACGGTTACAATGTGCGCACGTTTGATCTCAACCTAAAAAATTAAAATTAAAAAGATCGTATGGGAGCATAACATTTCTGGAGATATACCTCTGAAACAAATGAATGAAATCTCTGCAACTAATTAATAGTACCGCTATATATTTAGAGACTGGAATATACACTGCATAAAAGTTAAAATAATAAGAGATGGACAAATAAAATAAACAATTTTATTTTAAGAACCAGCTGCTCTAGCGGACAGAGTGACAACAAATAATTTTCAGTACTAGACTAAATGCACCCAAACTTTCCACTAAACTCAAAATATATCCCCATCCTTACCAAAACCAGAAAATGTTCATAGTATAGACCTTTGACAACATATGTTTACGTTATCGACATTTTATTTACTTATCAACATACCATCACTAAACCGTGCTTTAACTTGCCAAAAACGCCAACACAGACAAAGGCAACGTGGTTGCCAATTAGTCAAACTATCTGCAATTAGCCAAGCGTTCGCCGCGATGTCGTAATTAAATTGAAATTATGACTCTTACTGTATTTTAATAACAGCATGCAATATCAGAATGGTTTTCAATTCCAGAACTGGAATCAAATATTGGACGTCAATTCCGGAACTGGTTCCGGTATCGGCATTTTATGTAAGTAAGTGATAATTTTCATATTAAATGAATTCAATGCTCACTAAAATCAGCCTCCCGATGACACTGACTTTCATTCCTTTTTTTTATTGTTTTACTGCGAATTCAACAGATATTTACAGCGATCATCAGCAACTAAGAAGCTCAGTATATATTTTATCGCTCGCACCGCTAAACATCCAATACGCGACAGCGTATAGCTCTCACACGCCTTCGTACAATCTTATACGGACCAACAAGCCACGGCAGATACACACATACACAATATTTGAAATCTTATATTTCAATGATTGCCTATTTTTAAGGAAAACTGGAGTAACCATAATATATCATAATCGTTGTAACAAGATGTTAAACTGTAAAATGAGATTTAAAAGCAATAAATAAGAAAATATTTGAATCTTTTTTTAAAAAAAAATAATTTCCCACGAGGGACGAAGTTTTAAACAAGAATTATTTATGTTATAGTCACCCGCACTGCTTCTCCTGCTAATGTTAAATAAAAAAAAAGTAATGAAAATGTTATCTCGTACAGATTTAGAAACGAATTATTAATATTATCCTTCCTACGCCATCATGCACATTGATAAACAAACATATAGGTTACCGTTATTTGAATTATAATCACGCAAAATGTTTAATTGTGTGTTCAATGATACATATAAATAGCTCGCATTATCTAAGATATATGCACGTTTTTACATTGCTAATATATTTCGATTACTTTATGTGTTATTGGAGATCATAATAATATTTTCTAAATAATTAGTTTGTTTTTGGAATTACAATAAATCGTAAATTGTATTAATAGTGAACAAATTCTGATTTTTATAATTAACGATCAAATAACGTAAACAATTTTTTTTCCTTGTTTTTATCACATGCCGTTTTAAGTAATACCTGGTCCTGACACTAGACCATCGCCCAGCCAAGGTTTCATGAATTTATACACGCGCTCCTTTTGCAGACACGAGTTGAGAACTATTTCAGCATCGGCGGGATTCGTTATGCCTGAAAGAATTAAATTCACTTTCAAAACAAGCTTGAAATACGTAATTACGATAAATAACGAAAAAAAAACTGAAGTTATTACTACGTTTAAAAGAAATTATCAACTTCATAAAAATACCTAAGAGCGGTACTGCAGTGTATATAGATGTTCCCAAATTGGTACATAAAAGAAATTTCTTTGAATCCTCCTTAAGACGTAAGACGTTTTTTTTTGGTCTTTTATTACTGAGAACGAATTAATTTTTAAATAGCAAAACATATTTTTTTCTAAATCATATTTGTCAGATACCTCATTTTTATGTGTGTACATGTACATATATATATATATATATATATATATATATATATATATATATATATGTATATATATATATGTATATATATATATATATATATATATATATATATATATATATATATAGATATATGCAAACATACATGTGTTAATATTTCCCATTCGTAACTAATATACTTAAATTTTTATTAGTTTGTATAAACGCATGTAGTAACCAAAGAGAATATTTATATTTCTTTCGATTTGTATATGTACATGTGTACGTGTTATTTTTATTTATAGAATTGTAAATCAAACAGGTGTTCAAACAGGTAATCAAACATTTATGGAAGATAATTATATCAACGTGGAATCATTAGCTATAAAATGAAGCAAAACCAAACCAAGAATCTCATGACGTCTTCTCCACTACCTTTCACTATAATCTCAAATATTTACTACAATCATAAAATGATACACATGTAAAATGAAATCTATAAAAATTTAAATTAACATTTTTCAATTCAAATTGAAAAAATATTAAAAATATGTTTATCATTAACTGTCTGTTCATTTTTCTCTGTTCTATATTAATCAACTTCATAAGCTCCAAGGATGAAAGGAATTAATAATTGCCTTCCACTTCAAAACCAAATGTTAAGTAAAATTTAATATTAAACATTTGGATTCCCTTCTTATATTATGTAATTACAAACGAATATTTGGTCATTCGTGTTAATGGTCTTACAATGGGCTTTACAATGAAAAATAATCATTCAGTTAACAAACTCTAATTTAACAGAAACGACTATATACTAAAAAAGAGAAACATTCAATACTTACCAACATAGAGCGATGGTCCAACCCATATTTTGCCAATGCCACCATTTTCTTGGGCGAAACGAGCTGTTATTTGTATGCTTTTCAAAATATCTGTAAAGAATTATAAAATACAACTTAATTGTGCAATCTTTCCAATAATTAAAGTTCGTAACATATCTAAAGAAAATTAAATTCTGTATTACATGTTTGTATAGGTGGGTCTCAAAGTTAAGCCCCTTTTATTATTCAGCAAGCTTAATTACGATACTCTATCATTACCTCACTTAATTTTATAACCATCCAATATTACCTGAAGTAACATTCAAAAGAGAATGAATTTTCTAAACTTCTTTAAAGAAAGTTACATTCTAGGTAAAATTTGAAAAATATGAAAAACGGAAGTCTTATAGAATGAATACAATGTCTGTACGATGTGTGTCTGCACGTTGGCGCAATCAGTTAGTCAACTACCGACATTATGGAAAATGGTAATATTGCCATTTTGAAGGACAATTTTAAAGGGTAAGAGAGGAGCAAAAACATATTTTGTGTCTAGGTTATCGTATGTCAAATGAAAACTTATTAAAATGTGAGTTCAAAAACACGTAATTCATTTTCCGACGTAGTTTTCTTATTAGGAAATTCCCAAAAAACTCTGAGAACTCGCTCCCCACTCACAATTTCAAAAATTATCAAGAAAAAAATTGAAAATATTAGTCATAAAGTATATAATAATGAAAAATTATTAGTGTCGTATATCTGAAATAATTTCATTGTTATAAATAATTTATATATTATAACTTAAATTACTTCTACCTTTTTATCTAGGTATGTCAGATGAAAGCTTCTTAAAATGTGAGTTAGAAATACATCATATAATTTTAACGCGTTTCTTCTATTAAAAGATTTCGGAAGAAACATTTTTTTAAAAAGTCGATAAAAAATCTGTAAAATAAAGATAAGGTTTGTATGAACGAAAAATTTAAATATTTTACTTCTAAAGATAACAAAGAAATAGCTATCAATGTTTTTTTTATATTAAATTAAGAAAATATACCGTTTTTCATGTTTTCATTATTTATCGTAACATTACTTTAGGCGCAAATTTTATCGCGACATTACATTAGTTAAGGTAACGAGGTCTATACAGAGACGCTGTAAACCAAAAAAATTAGACATAAGCGATAGATAATGACTTCGGGTATGCTTCGTTAAAATAGCACACACGAGATTGGCAAGACCTTCGGTTACGCGATATTGCTTAGTTAAGGTAACGAGGTTTATTTAGAAACACTGTACACTAAAAAAATATGCACGTGCATTGGTAGGGGCTACGGAATATAAACACTCAAGTTTGACTTGCACTTGGCCGATTTTTTTATTTTTAATACCTCCATAATTACTATTCTATCGATAATCAGTTCATATACATATTTTAATACATACAAATTTGTCTTTCATTAAAAATTATAACACAGCATTTCCAAGGCAGTCACAATTAAAAATTATTAGGCTAGACCGTAGAAGCGATAAGGAAATTCGCATAAATCCCACACAATTCACGCCCACTAAAGCTATCAGGCATTGTTTTATACACCGTGAACTTATTGTGAGACGAAATGTGGAAAAACTTATCTATATTATATATATCTATATTATATATATATTATCTGGAAAAAAGAAAAAAATCTGTAATTAAAACCGAACACTTTACCTTCAGTGCTACCAGCAAATAGATAGGCATGTCCAATGAACGGATATTCCCTCGGACTTGCTAACTTGGCTGCCAGTTCGTACTTACGACTTCTGCCCAATCGAAATTTCATATAACTTAAGAAAACTATCGTCAGAAGAGCCACAATAAAAATCATGGTTGATGAAGATGCTAATTCTGGTGAATAAAATCAACTGAAATTTATAAAAAATTACATTTTCATTGTTTTCCCCAAATTTAAAATATTCGGAGAGTCTTATTTTTTTTTACTCTTTGTTATTAATTATATAAAGTCCTGTAATAAAAATTATTGTAATTTCGTTTTTTTACTTATTTACGTACAGTTAGAGAAACGTTTGAATTATGTAACTATATATATATATATATATATATATATATATATATATATATATATATATGTATATATGTATATATTTCAAAGTAAAGAAGCAATTTTCCTATTAATGAAACAATTTACAAATTTTATAATACTAAAGCACCTAACGATATCCCATTTTCCCTATAACCAGGTGATTGAGCATTTAAATACCGTGGGAAAGTGTAGAATTTAGATATAATTAATTTCTAGACACTGGAAAATTGTGAAAGGAAACCCAATTTCAGGAGTATAGGATATTTGCACAGCGATAAAACTGTTAATCGCTAGAGCAAGAGGACTGTCGATATAAACATACGAAATCTGAAATAATTTCCTAAATATAAAAACATACTTTACAAGAACTTGTGAAAATAAAGAGCAACAAAAAATAAAACACATACGAAAAAATGAAAAAGGAAAAATAAAGAAACCAAAACAATTGCCTAGTATCTCTAATATAAAATCATAATCGCACCAAAAATAATAAGGTTTCGAATCTTATGATCCTACTGTAATGCAATATTCGAAAGACTCCTTAAATAATTACTTTTAACAGTTAAAAACGAAACCAAATTTTGATAGAGTTCTATTCCAACAAACAGTAAAAGATTAATGAAAACCAGATCAGTCCATCAACTATTGCGATAGGAGAGAATATTTCAAGGTATACGTGCATGAGCAATAAAATTACTTGTATGTTTTTAACGTTATTAACTCGCTAAAAGTAACGACGAAAAATTCAAGTAATTTGTCAAAATGTCAATACGACTTTAATCATATTTTTCATTTGTTACCTTATACCTATATAGTTATAAAGTAGGTTTTGAGCATAACGTACGTAAACGTCAGACCAAGAGACAACAATCCATACTCCAAACTTAAATGAAAAACTCGATACAAATTTCTATCGTACGGAGAAAATGTAATTAAAGAATATAGTGCAATCTACATTCACAGAAAACGAAGATAATATAATGTATTTAATGTCACTCTGGAAGGATGTGGTATAGCAAAACAAATTTGGCCCTTGCTAAGACATGACAACGAAATATGTATCCACTGTAATGATGACTTACCCAAAACACCTTTGTAAAGCTTGTGTGCAAGAGCAGATCAGGGTATGCCACCTTATTTTAAAACAATACGTCTTTTTAGTTTAAGTAAAAATCATTCTGAAATAAAATTTATTTTAAAACTAATATGAAGTTTCCACTTTGGCTTCTAAATTCAATATGAGTAGTGATGACTTACGCTCCCCCATTATGTAACGTTTCTGAAATTACTTCCATACTAGTTTAACAAGTTGACCAATGTAAATTAATTCCCACATGCAACACTTTTAGAAGCGATGAATGACGCACAGTCGCAGCGTTCAAGTTTATTTGTCATATACAAAGGTATACATGACAGGTAAACTTGACCGCTGGTGTTATGATTGAAGATAAATAAGATTACCATTTACACAATTTCATTTTCTGACTTTCACGCTTCACTGAGATAATTGATTATACGTACGCCAAAGCGGGTATTTTAGAAAATAATTTTATTCAAAAAAATTTCAGCGAGACTAACAAAACACTACAACAATTTTCTAGATAATAAATTATTCTACATTACGTATATATTTTTTGGATATATTTTCTGTTTAACACAAGTTTTAAAAATCATTCTAATCTTTTTGTAGTTTGCGTACAATTACAGAAAGATATGTAATGTATATTTTTATGTCTATTATTACTCAGAAGTTCGTTAGAATTAATAGGTGCGATACTTCTAAAAAAGTTAAGTCTATATATATGACCTCATTTTATAATATAAAAAAATATAGTGAATTCCCTGACTAACTTTTACGTCATGAGTAAGAAAGTTGTGCTCTGGAAGCGTCATTTGAAGAACATAAGCGTTTACGATGCAAAATTATAAAAGGTTTACAAAGATGCATCTTTTTCTCTCCAGAGTAATATTTTCGTTATTAAAAATAATTTAGACTCGTTTGATATTGTACATAAGCAGTGCAGCAGCGATCCTCTCCAGATTACCCGTCCGCAATTCGAATTTATTTTAAGTTTCGTGCGATATTCTATGTTACCCATTGAAGACTGCCTCTGTTTAAGGTTAATTACTTTTTCCCCAATTAAATCCATATTTATAAAAATGGCCTCCTGGTATTCAAAAATTCTGCTGAACAATGATGAATCGACTTTCGAACAAGGTTGTTAAAGAAAGTTATTATTTCCGTGTCGCGGTTAGTATATTATTACTATTAGATATTACGCATATTAAAAATAATGCGAAAGCGGGACAAGTCTTCTTCGTAATTTTTATTATCAGTTAGGTGTCTAAACAGGTCATTAGAATACACCTACCTAACTGGAATGGTTTATTAATAAATAATTTTCAAAAACATGCATAAGCAAAGATCAGAATTGAAGGTCAAAAGGTCAGAAGGTGAAAATGTGTAAATGATAATTTTATTACGTCCTAATGTCATAAAACAATTTATTTTTTTAATAACTCTCAGGGGTCGCTAGCCCTACTTTATCCTGCAAGAGTCTTTATAATGTTTACAAAACATTGTCACTCAAGTTATACAGATTGTGTTATAGTAATCGCACATTTATTGCAATACGCTGCCTTAATAATATATGCCAAATTTCCAGATACTTCGACAATTGGTTTCTGAGGAAAACAGTGGCAGACAGAGGGACGGATACGTGAGTGATGTTATAAGGGTTCCATTTCTTCTTCTTGAGGTACAGAATCTCAAAAAAAGGAAAAAAAATTTCTAGGCAATTCACAACCTATTACAATGCCTTTGTAAGAAGATAGCGCTGAAAGTTCGTAACTGGTTATTTATAGTGATGGTAATAAAAAAATAAATGCTAACTTCAAAAATCTGAATCTTTTTTATCCAACAAGGGGATAACCCTTAAATTTTCATAAATTGGCAGTATGTTAAGTGACATCAAGACAAATTTAACACTAAAAAATTTTTGTTCGATGATTTTTTGTGACTTTTGTTGGAGTCTTAATCCATAACAGTACTCGAAAAGTTGATAGAATTCTATTGGAATTTTTTGAGGAAACCCGATACCACCCACCTGTGCCACTATTTACAACTAGTTTAATGAGTTCAAGCGTAATCAAACCAATTTCAATGATGATCTACGTGAAGGGCATCCCTAAACAGCTACAATTGAAAACAATGTCAAAGCTGTGAAGCTCATAATAAAGACTGACAATAAAGTAACCTATTATTAGATTCGATCTGGTTCAGACATTGATAAGAACCAAATACGGAAATACGTTAAAATATAGGCGTCAGGAAATTTTGTTCTAATTGGATACTACTTTCTCAAGTACAAAGTCCTTGACATGAAATGGTAACTAGTATTACAATAAAAGTATCTACAATGAAAACGAATTGGAAACAATGTTCTAAACAATGTTCTCGCGAGTTTATAATGAGAAATGAATGCGTAAAATAATATATTTTAGTGAAACCTACGGATTCAAGTAGGCTGATTATTGAGGTCAGCATGTCGATTTGTATTCTCCTTATCCTTGCTCTCTTTGTCCTTGATCATATTTCATTTGTAAAATAGCAACAATCGTGTTGTCCTTCTCATTAAAATACAATACGTTCCAAAAACGTTCAGTTTTGTTACCTTGTTTATGTTTAGTTGTTTATATTTACTTTGTTTAATGATATTGTACAATAATATTTGCAATACAGAGGCATTTACATAAAGAACTTTGAACTTACCATAACACGTGTCTCTTTCGATTATATTGTCTGTGGGAACCGAATTAGCATTTAAAACATGTTATGCCTTTGAGTTTCGCGTATTTATCCTTTTATTTTTTATAACCTGTTTATGTGCATATATCTTGCAATAGCTTTTATATAACATGATGACATGTGCCATATTCATTTAATTTATTTTAATTATATTTGACCGCAACAGGAAAAAAACATTTTGTGATATTTCAAGGTCGCCTCTTAAATATTTCTTTTTCCATTATAGTTTGCAGCAATGCCTAGCGTTCTATAAATAATAGATAATCTTTTTAAATTAATATTGGTCATCTTCAAAATCTCTTGGAAAGAGCTATAATACTGGAATTATAACAATTTAAATAGGCGGCTCCAATATTAATGCATGCGTCTTATGTGTTATTCAGACTGAACATGTATAAAAACAAAAGGTTAACCATATCATAAGGACTGGTACCAATCCCAATTCCAAAATCAAAGATCAGACAATGAGTCAAAAAACATTATCACATTTTTGTTTTGTTTCACCCTTCAAGATTTTATTTTTAACTTGTTTTCAATATCTTAAAGTTTCTCGATCTATTCATTAAATTTTTATCCTCCTTATGTCATGCCAATAATTCCCTTCCATACATAATAAGTTCATTGTATTGCATAGTAAATAGCCATACCATTAAATGCAAACCATTAACTCATTGCATGGCTTTGTATGTAAATAATGAAAAGGCTTTAATTAACACCATAATTGTAATTCGCGTACATAAAATACACAATATGAAAAAAGGCTAAAAGTAGTCAGATTTGTAAGTTATATGTAAAAAAGTATATAAACAAAACTAAAAATAATGTCACTTTTTTTAATTGTAGGTACTGATTTCAATAAAAACAGTATATATATATATATATATATATATAAACACATATATATATATATATATATATATATATATATACATATATATATATATATATATACATATATAGTCTCGCTCCGATCTCCGTCTGTCTGTCTTTGGGAATTGAAAGAGCGACTTATAAGAGTTTAAACTATTCAATTTCTACGTAGGACAGTTCTGGAGACGTGGTTAAAAATATCTAAGGAGTTTTGTCGAGAAATCGTTTTATGCAGAGACTTAAAATTAGGCATAATAATAAAGCATACTGCAATAGGCATTACATTTCAATACTAACCGCTCAAAAATGTTTAGACAGAAACTGTCGAGATGATAAACGATGAAATCATTTTTTTCGAATTGAATCGTGCAAATTATCAATTTAAAAAAATAGCAAAACTTTTTTCCATCTTCATTCATTACTTTCAGTCTTCCAAACTGATAAAATCAAAATTTTGAAAAAACATCGTTATGGTGGCTTCCTCAAAACTTACCTAAAAATATTGCAATGATTCTAAATCAGAGTTTTTTTTAAATTGATGTTGTCACCCCATTTGATATTTACATTATTAAAAATAATATTAATATTTGTATTTATTTCAATGGAAATACTGTGCGGCCTTAAATATTTATATATGATTAAGTTTGTACCAAAATCTCGTTGTGCGAATTCTAACCAATTATACATGTTTTTTCTAATTATTTGCGTCCAATATTATGAACTTATTACATTAAAACTAGGAACGAGCTGTTCCAAAAAAAATTATCACAATGTTATTTCTGTGTCCACTTCAAACGTATATTATTCTTCCTAATGTTTATAATATTTTAAATTTATGACAGTTTGTGTTAATAATCAATCCATGTTCAAATTAATATTGTTTTTGTTCTTCACTTCTACGTTACGGGTAGGTTTCATACAGGAAATATGTTTTCAGGAGAAAATGTTAATTTTGCTTTATTTTTCATTCCATTCGTATCCCTAAAAACAACATCTTGCCTAACCGTATGAAAATATATAGTTCTTTTTTGCGTTCTCATGGTGTTCGTTTGCTTTTCTTTTAAAGCATCTAATATCGAAAGGCAACCAGAACGCTTGAAACAACAAAACACCTGTTTAATGCTTTAGATAACAAGAACTATTTCGTAAAAAATATAAAAACTAAACTTGTTACTTCATAATAAAGTATCTTAACAATAAGAAAACCTGTCAAGTACAAGTAAAACCTTTAGCGGTACATAATATTCTTATTTCACAATTTACAAAATTAAAGAAGTTGATATTAACAAGATCTAAATACTTGTTAATATCAACTTGATATATTCTTGAGAACGCATTCTTGAGAAAAAGGGTCTTGCAAAAAGAACGCATTCTTGAGAAGAAGGGTCTTGACAGACAGACAAACGAACAACGAAGTGTTTTTTCTTTTTGTGGCACGAAACCCTAAAAAACCTGTCAAGCCCGAGTAAAACTAACTACGAGGATTCCGTACACATTTTGTACTTGTAAACATTTGAGCGTCTATAATATTTCTATTAAGCTATGTACAAATATAAATTTTTCACAACGTACGAGACAACAGTGGAGACATATTTATTGCATATTACACGGTATTACTCTGAAGGTATAATACCTAAAATTACTAAATTTTCTCTCCTAAAAACAATTTATAAATAAATATTTTTGAATTTTAATTGTTAATTCTATAGACATACATGCGCGTTAGAATGTCTTATTACCGTGTTAAATTTCAAGTTTCTACGTCAAACGGTTTTTGAGAAAAAACGGCTACGACGTACATACGGACAGACACCTAAGTAATGTTTCTATAGGTACCCCTTTTTTTCTTTTTTAGGTACGAAACTCTAAAAATTACAAAGACAAGTTGTGTTTTTGTATATCCTTGGATACAGATTATTAGCCCTTTTATCGGTACAGAACCATAACACTGGTCGCTATTTTTAATTATCATTCATGATTAAATACAACTGGAGTCAGAACTGGTAACTCGTTTTCATTAAATTGACAATATTCCGTTCAAGTTATCAGGAAAGGTAATCTGATTTCTCAAGATCATGTCTATGTGCAAAAAAGATTTCCGCCGCTGGCACTTCATGCATTCTTGAATAATTACCCAAGATAGACAACAAATCAACATAATGACGATTTTTATTTTGACGACGATTACATATATAAAAAAATATTTTGCATCCATAATGCAACGTGTGCGTTTAAAATTTTATTTACTAGGCGATGTCTTCTATTTAACCTTCAATTTTTTTTTAATAAATACGAAACAGATTTGCGCAAACAAGCACCGATGTGAGTTTATATTACTAATCAAGAGGAAAATTACCGACTTCTAAAAATATGTTGCTAACTTTTTATCCCTTATTTTTTTGAACCCTTACAAACCACTAACGAATGCTCGCGATCCGGTCCCACTTTGCACGTTCCAGATATCAATTTCTGCGACAATAGCAATTTAAATACATTCATGAGAATAGAGCCGAAGACAATGCAGCGAATATATATATATATATATATATATATATATATATATAGATGTGTGTGTGTGTGTATATCTAAGAGGCAAAAGTTAGAAATTTACTTACTAAGTAACTCAGTTGGGACTAAAATTCCTGTTCGAAGAAACTGCATAATAATAAAGGTTATTGTACCTAATCGTTGTTCAATGAGAAAACAGAAATGGAAACATACATTTCCCATTGTATTACGCGATACACTTTTCTATTCTATTCCAATACATACATAATTTAAAATCCTAGACAACAATTTTGATACATATAGTTATACATTCTTTTAATAAAAGTAAATTTATACATACTCATCATTAAAAACCCTATTCGAATTCAATGAGCATTTGAATATATTAATGACTAATATTGCAAAAAAATTGCTGTCTAAGCGACCGCAAGAAGCTATTGGATAAGAAAAATGCCATTCTTCAATAATACAGTGCAAAAAATTAAGTGTATATGTAAAAAAGTAAGTTAATGTAAATTTCATAAAAGCGCCACTTCTAATAAGTTAGAAAAAAATTTATTTTGACAACGATTGCATATATAAAAAAATACTTTAATATAAAAATACTTTGTTAAAATAAGTTATAAAAAATTTTATTTTGACGACGATTACATATATAAAAAAATACTTTGTTATAAAAGTTATAAAAAGTAAAAATGGGAACGCCGACACAACTTTGAAAACCAATATCTTATCAAACATGCTTCAGTGAAGCTTACTTTCGAATTAATTTTTGGCTACTTGTTAGTTGAACTCGGCATTTCAAGTTTGAACTTATAAAATATGTAAATATATAATAATTATAATTTGCCTACTAACCGTAACATTACATATAAAATAATTCATATGTTAATATATGTATTTCACGGTTAATAGATAAAGTTGGCCATTACGCGTTCTAACTGGACAAATGGCAAATCAAGCAAAGACAACATTTAATATCCAGTAAAGTGAAAGTATTAAAAATCTTTTCGTTAATTAAAAGTTAATAGGCGATATATCCAATAGGTATTGGTTAAGCGGTTAATCGTTTTTTTCCTGGAGTGTTTATTTTTAAATACAAATATGTTCGAAACACAATATTTTTTAAATTAAGTTTTTTCCACTTTTTAATTATCCTAATAATTATTGATTCAAATATATTTGTTATTTTATAGATTTAAATATTTAATTTGTTTTAAAATTAGACGTTTTTAAAATAAACTGCTGATTTCACTTTTATAGTAAAATTAGACCATTAACTTACACTCTAGAATACATCAATCTTACCTATCTTTGTAAATAATATTCAATTAATTTTTAGTCAAACTTTTAATTTAGCATTAAAATTTGGTTATGTAAAGTCAAGGAAAGTCCTTAATCTACACAAAGGAATTAATGAACTTAATTACTTATTACAAATCAAACTGGAGAAAAAAAATCCTAAGTGCCATACTTAGGATTACGTAATCAATTTTTCGATTTGCAGCTATATTTTTTGGTAAAACTTTTGGTTCTGCAATTAAATTTTTCATATCCTTTTTTACCAGAAACTGATTGTCCCTTAGCAATTTCTCTTGATTTTTTTCACCAACACTTCTTCATTTTCTATTAATTTTTCTTCTATACGTACTAAATTGATTTCTTTTGTATTTTTTACACATAGTACTATTTTCTTTGGGAACTTCATATAAACCTGTTTCTTTATCGACTCTGACAACCATCATCAATGTATTGTTTAAATCTAATCCTCCCAGATGTAATCTAGAAATACGTAGTCTAATAGTTTCTCCTATTTCACTTGGTTGAAAATTCGTATTTAATGTAAATTTCATCCTCTCTTATTGTTTTTCCAAATATAACTTTGCGTCTACTCTGCTCTTTTTTATCAACGACTGATTTATACAAAAATTGTTGCCCTAAGTCTTGAAAAATTTTACATGTATTATTGTTTGGACTTTCATTGGTTATGTTATTGATTGGTTTGTCATCAATCATAATTTTAAGTTTATACAAAATTTTCTGATCAGTATTATCCGGATAATCTTTTTAATTATTTCTAATTGAATAATTTTATTTTCATTTAGGCATTTTTGGTATTTCTGGCATAGCTTCCTTCACTGTTATTATTATGTTCTTGTGAGATCTCGGGAATAGATTCTTGTAAGACCACTTCGACAACTTTCTCCATCTGTTGCAAAATTTACTGATATGGAGTGTGAGTGTAGTGGAGCGCAGCTGATACTTCCTCGTCTATTTCTTCATAAGTGTCTTCCATACATTTCTTTAATGATATCCAATAATTTTTAATACTAATATTTGTGACGTGTTCTCTTGCGATTTGGAATCTAATAATCTATTCAAGTCAATGCCAAACATTACTTTGTACAGCGATCGTTTAATTCTAATATGAAATGCACAATTTTTACGCGTTTTGTTTTATTATTTTGCAATCAAGTTGCAAGAATTTTTTCAATACCTTGGTTGCATCTCCCAACACTCCCTTGCGATTGGTCGTGATGAGGTTTTCCAGAGACTAGTTTAAGTTCGGGCCACATTGATAACAGTTCTTATAATAAATTATTACTAAAATCTCAGCAGTTATCTGACTGCAAAATTGCAGGAGCATCAAGTATGCAGAAAATGTCCAAGGTCGTTGAAGCCACTTCATTTGCAGTTTTTGTTTTCAATGCCCTTAGTCGTACAAATATTATTAGATTATCTTGATGCACTTATATAAATTTGTGTGATCCATCTGGATTTGATTGCATATCTATAAGGTCTACTTGACGCCTACAATGAAAAATGGGCTTCACTCCTAGAGCTTTTTTCAACTCTTCAATTTCATTTGGCTCGGCGTATAAACACAGGTAAATAGCGGCAATTTCTTCAGTATTATTTTCGTACCTCTTATGCATTTTTTTGTACAACCCTCATGGTAATCAGCTTCGTACGATCCCTATCTCCAATACATAAATTTGTTACCCTGAATTATGTAGAAAATTTCTTCATTTGACACAAAATAATGGAAATTCACTGATTCCGGCGACAATAAAAGTTAAATAAGAGTGATGAACTTTCCGACCCCACCGATCGATCAGATATCGAAACCTTTTAAACGACGGTACTGTTTAGGGTTTTTTTTAACAAATTTCGCTAATTGTACACTCTCAATCGTGGTTTTATATTGTTCACTGCAGACTGAAACTGCATCTTTTGACTTGACCAGCTCGAAAAAATCCCCACAAAATCTTTCATTTAACTTTATTTCACCTCTACTTCATAAACGGTGAAATATTGAGTACACAAAGGTTCTAATTGGCACTTATTAAACGAGATGCGTCCTAACCGGCCAATACTCGAATTATCACCCTATTCGTTTATTAATTATGACATGTAGATAAATCGCATTCTAACCGGCTATTACGCGACATAAACTGACAGACTGTTAAGAAGAAACAAGCTTAAGTAAAAATATAAATGAAAGTCAAAACAAAGTCATCAAATATAATTATTTATGATACATTTCTATTCGATATATTTTAATAACTTTATATTTTTAGGTCCAGGCGCAGGGTTGGGAGTATTTGGTTTGTCAGTTAATTGATCATTCCACGACATTCATTACTTAAACTTTACTTATTTTCTCTAACAAAATGGCATCAGTGTAGAAAAACCACTAATTTGAAAATCTTTAGAAATTTTTAAAGATAGTAATAAATTTATTATGCCTTTGTTGGTTAACAATAAGATCGAATCGAAGTTAACAATAAGATAATTGCGCGATAAAAGAACGAAAGCAGGTAAGCAATTTAACAAAAATGTACTATTATTCAAGAATCTTTTATTTTGTTCATTGACTACACCAGACAACAAGATGACTAATTGCTGTTTCTGATCTAAATATTTATTATTGTCTGTTCTCAATATGAAAATAATTTCATTTCATTTTAGCTTTGACTTGTTTTTGGAAATGACCCTTGAATTTCGCAATTCTACTACTTTAGACATACATATTTATATTTGATTTTACTTTAAGCTTATTTTTAAACAATTTTAAATTTTTGAGTATCGAATAATTATAAATTGTACCAAAAATTATGCTATGATCACTATTGTTAACAGTGGAAAAACTTATTATTTAAAAAGTCAGAAAAAAACTTTAAATATCTTGATTTAAAAATATATATAACTAAAAAATATCTTAAATCAGTCACTGGGTATCACAAAATGATTTCGGTAGTAGTATATATGATGAATAAAACTCTTACACTTGTCGCTACATATTTTAAAATAAATCCCATTCAATAGCAGCTAGGTAGGATGAAAAGTGTAAGATATTCATCTTACACTATTCGCTATATATCACAAAAAATCCCTTTCAATAGTCGCTACATAAAACGAAAAAGATTGGTTGCCTTTTTTGCAGTAAAGGGTCTTGCTGTACTTCAAAGAGCGACTTTGCTCCGGGAAATAAAATATATCGTAATATGGTATCATATATAGAGGGAATTATTAAACAATAGCGCTGATGATAAAGCGTAAGAAAAAAAATATTCGGAAGTCTTAGATTTGATTCCATCCGCGGTACTAAAGTAATAACAACGAGGATAATACAAGAAAAGCAACGTATAAATTACAATTATATTTTTATAAATATGTAATGTATATAATATAAATATGATAGTATATTATATTTATATATATATATATATATATATATATATATATATATATATATATATATATATATATATATATAGACGTGATAGTATATTATTTACTCACAACTTATTGGTTTCATCACACTATAGTTTCTATAACTTTATATTAAAGCAACATTAAAAAAATACCCGAAAATTTACGTCATCTTTCCTCAATTGAAATTAAATACCTATGTATTATTCCTAATAATATTTCAGCCTTGGTAGGTATCCGGTGATCAGCTTTTGTATTGTAATTTCCTAAGAACGTCGACAATAATGTTTTATTTGACATTGCAGCGTATTGGCAAAGAAAGTTATAAAATATATAAAGAGTATATCAATATTTAGCATAAGTATCAATATTGCCACGCTAGATAGCCAATAACAAATACTAATTAACTTTATTACGACCAATATAAGTTATGCAGGAAGGAGCACACGATTATATATCATCATGCAATAAAGTTATATAGTTATGAAGCCGTACTTCTAAAGAGCTTGACAAGTACATTTTCAGAAATAATATATCTGATAGCTTTCGTTAAATTCCCGCGGCTGAATAAATATAAAACTGGCAGATATTTAGTCTGTAATGTATATTTTTATTTTCTATTTTATAGTGTTGCATATATAACATGAATAAAGTTATGATTTACACGAAGGTGTTTAAATGACGAAGTAAACACACACAATGGAAAAATGGAGGAAAATCCCAAACGCATAAAGTGAAGGTAATCTAGACCATTTTAACATGCCAATAAGAATAATCTTTTTAATACTACAAATTGTAGAATAATTTCCATACGCAGTAGTAAAATTAATTGTAAAAATCACAATTTTATTTATGAAATATGTAAAGCAAAGCGCACCATTTCAGCGCACAGTTTAAATCAACTACAGTCGGCTCTGAGACACAAAATCCTTATCAAAATATTTACACAAAATCCTTGACAAAATTTCGAATTTGTATGCCATCAAACAATCAACGGTTCTTCTTCTTTTTTCTTTCGTGTCATATGATTAAGAGTAGTTTAGAAATTGCTAAAAATATATATCAATACTATGTGGATATAATCATGAAAAACTCAACAATTTAATATAAATTGGTCTGCATTTTCCTTATCTCTACAATAATAACCCCATTCTGCGAGTTCAAGTTTCTTTCAAATAATTAATTACTTTTTGCCATTTGGTAGATTCCATTACGTCAAACGTAACGTTAACATAACGTCAAGGACAATGTAATGTAATAAAATTAATATAATTAGTGCCGATTAAATGTAGATGTAGATTAACATAATTAGTCCATTATTAGTGCCTAGCAATTTTCATACTTTAAAATTTCTACAACCAAGCCTAAATAAATATTCATTTAACCAAGTGCTAATTCTTGAGCAGTGATAGTTTTTTTTAGTTGAAGTAATAAAATAGCATTCCTTTAGTCTATAATAACTAATCGATAGTCGATAACTTATTTAGTTTATGGAATATATGCTGGCTGTACAACACAACTTCTCTTTGCTTGTTTTTTTTCTTTTGTTTGTGATAAAAGTTTATAATCGCGTATAATAAAATTACATTAAAATCGTCTTTAATTTGATTAATCACAACAGGTTATGCGCCCAGACGTACGTAAAAGTAAAGTGATGACAGTGATTAACAAAATATAGTTCGAAGCTCTGGTAATTACAATAAAAAAAGGTTAAAACTAGTTTTACATAACCTAACAAACCGGCAAAAAATGTCTTCAAATAATACGATGGCACTAATTGAAAATCTAACTGGAAGAGATAATTATCCCACATGGCGGTTTGCTGTACAAGCACACCTGGAACATAAAAAATTGTGGAATTGCGTCGCTTCTGAAAAGTGCACTGACGACAAACTCGCCGCAAAAGCCAGATCGAAAATTATTTTACTTGTCGATCCCATCAACTATATACATATGCAAGATGCAAAAATAGCTAAGGAGGTGTGGGATAGTTAAGCCAAAGCCTTTGTAGATAAAGAATTGACACGCCGAGTTGTGTTATTACGTGATCTGATAACTACCACGCTAGACAACTGCCAAAACATTGAAGAGTATGTGAATAAAATTATGACGACAACGCATAAACTGAGAAATATCAGCTTCAGAGTAAACAATGAATGGCTTGGAACGTATTTATTAGTTGGTTTACCGGAGGCTTATCAACCAATAATTATGGTAGTAGAGAGTTCGGATATGGCAATAACTGCTGATGCTGTCAAGACTAAGCTTCTTCAAGACGTAAGAAACTCGGAGTCTGCTGCACTGTATGTACACAAAGGAAAAATAAATACATTACCGAAGCAGTTTACCAAACAAGTTCCTAATAAGAAGACATTCACAAACACAAGCAAAAGACCTCAGTGTTTTGTGTGTAATAAGTATGGACATATAAGTAAACATTGCGTAAATAAGGACAAACAACAAAAGACTGGAGAAGATCCATGGTATATGGCCATATTCTCTGCGACAATAACTCTGAACAATAACAGCAGCTGGTTTATTGATTCTGGAGCGTCAATGCATTTGACAATGCACCGTGACTAGCTGTATGATGAAATAACATCACCTGTTAGTGTTATAAAGGTTGCTGATGACAAGGAACTGATTGTGAAAGCGTGCGGTAAGGTGAATTTAAATGTAATCAGCAAAAATAACAAAATTGAAACTATAAAAGTTAAAATGTTTTATATGTACCTGAATTACCCACCAACTTAATATCAGTGGGTCAAATGATTAAAAGGGGTTGTAATGTAAAATTTGACAAACAAGGATGTAAGATTTTGAATAAAGACAACGACCATGTAGCCACAGCTATATTGTTGAACAATATGTACCGGCTAAATACATACAGTATTCCAGCACACATATCAGCAACTAAAGATAATGATTTCTACTTATGGCACCAGAGATTAGCGCACTTGAACTTTAAAGGCATAAATCAACTCTCAGAAAATACAGGTGTTGAACTGAAAAATGAAGACAAAGTAATCTGTATAACATATCAAGAACACGGGCAACACAAAAATTGGAACTTTTTCACTCAGATGTATGCGGACAAATAGAGGTACCATCTCTAGGAGGAGCCCGCTATTTTGTAACCTGCATTGACGATTTCAGCAGGAACGTATTCATTTATTTACTACATTGAAAGGTTCAAAGATTTTAAAGCCCAAGTAGAAAATCAGTTGAATTTGAATATTAAAACTTTCCGCACAGAAAATGGTCGAGAATACCTTAGTAATGATTTTCAAAATTTTCTAAAAAGGTCTGGTATCACATATCAGACATCTACACCGTACACTCCCCAACAAAATAGGTTGGCGAAGAGAATGAATCGAAGCTTATTAGAAAGAACCAGATGTGTGCTCCTTAATGCTCTATTACACAAACAATATTGGGCAGAAGAGGTGTCGACTGCAGCATATATCACTAATCGCTGCCATCGACAACATTAGCGTATTCTACGCCACAGCATATGTAGACTTGTAAAGTACCAAATTACGGTCACCTGAGAATCTTCGGATATGAGGCTACTCTCAGAATCATCATCAAAACCAGACTCAGATAAAATTGATTTAAACGAAGATGTTAACAAATCTTTAGAGACTACACCAGATCAATTTGATAGTGCAGAATCAAGTGATGAATTTCATCATTCCGATGATGAATCTTTATATGAGCCAGATAAATCTATTGATTTAAAAAAAATGCATACAAATATAACTACAAGATCTAAATCAAAATTAATATTTGTACCGATCATGACATTATAGATATACCAAAATCATATAGTGAAGCGATATCTCATGACAACCTGAATTGACAGAAGTGGAAACAATCAATAGAGGATGAATTGAAGTTGCATGCTGTCAATAAGACTTGGAAGTTGATTAAAAAGCTTGAAAATGTGAAAGTCATCGGCTGTAAGTGGGTTTCAGAATAAAAGAAGAAACATCAAGTCTCCTCTATAAATCGAGATTATGTGCAAAAGGATGTTGACAGAAACAAAGGGTGGATTATACTGAAACCACTGTAAGATATGATTCTTTTCGAGTCTTATTATCGAGAAGTTGTCCAACACAATCTGGAAATGGCTCAGTTTGATGTGACTCTACCCAGATTGTGTCAGTTTGTTTTCTTTTTAATCTATTGGATGTTTAATGAGTTATATTTTTCTAAGGATGTTCTGGTGTAGTCAAACATTATATGGGAGCTTTTAAAACAGTTAAATTAGATTCGAGGATCGATTTGCACATATCGGCCTTTATTGCGCATATCAAATTTCATATGCCGTGGATTTTACATGGCATCGTCCAACCATAAGAAAGCATCATAAGTGCACACAGAAAGAAGAGTAATAAATTAGATACTAAACAAAAAGACGACTCTGAAACAAAAGATAATTTAGAAATACAGATATTTTCATAAAACTACGAAAGCAAAACCAATATGTTTACAAAATGACCTTGGAAACACTGACGAGGAGAGAATGAGAGATAGGGCTAATAATGCTAAAAAAACTGAGCTTGAGTTGCTTGGAGTCCCCTACATAACAACGTAAAAAGTAGTAGTAATTTTAATACAAAGTTAATGGATATAAGTAGCTGTTACATACAAATAATTCTAAAAATAAGCGAAACTAAATAAATTCCAATTCCAATATATTATGATTCTTATTCTAGTTACGAATTTAATTGTAAATTATAAGTGTTAAATATTTTTATATATGTTATAGTCGATTTACAAGAGCATTGTTTTATGATTGTTACGTACATCTTAGATTTTGGAACGTATTTTCTAATACTACCTTTTACGATATTTGCAACAAACAAAAAGATTGTTGAAGTCATTTTAGCATTTGCTTCATTGCTTTGAAAATAGTCATCTTACAACGCAACACCTACAAATGCATCCCTAGCCCCTAATACCAGATATTAAATATTAGAAAATTTTTAACAAATGGCCACTTTTACTATTTCCCTAAAAAAGAAACACAATTCAAAATCGTTGTATAACAAGTGGAGATTGTTTGTGATATTACAAAGCCTCTATTATTTTTTTTTCATTTTTAAAACAGTAGCTCTTTTGCCTTTTCAATACGTTTATTAATCCCACATCTGCTGCCTTTTCACTACGTTTTAAAAACTCTGCTAAAAATGTATTTATTTATTTAGTTTATTTATCTGTGGACTTTAATGCACATTACATATGATGGACTTGTTGCTACATGAGCAATCTCTTCTAGCCAACCACAATATAACAATTAAAAAAATATATCCAATTTTACTAACTCTAACGGCTTGGTTTATATCCTGTTTCTATCATGTCTCATATCAATAAGTTTTCTTTTCGTGTAACAATATAATATATTAACGATTAATGAAATAAATAAGTCATATAAATAAAAAATATGTAACTTTACAATTCCTCACACTATAACTGAACTGAACGGTATATAAACAAGGATATTTTTCAACACTTTTTCGGGCAAAAATATACCAGGATCAAATTCACATATATCATCACTCTCTCTGACTCTATGTATGTCCCAGACTGAAAGGACGCAGCCAGTCCCTGATGGAATTACGCCGGAAGCTGCGAAAGAAAATAGGGATTTAATCTAAAGTAAGATGTAAAATAATTCATATCAAAAGTAATTTTTGTCGTTTCGCGCTTACATCCTGTAAGACTCGACCAGTTTATTAATAGATACTAATTCACCTTAGATAGCCTTAAAATTTCCATTCGAATTCCAAACAAATTTTAGCAGTGATCATATGTACTTATAGAAAACGAGTGTAAAAGTACCCCAGTTAGAATAAAACCGGATAACCAAAATAAAATTACTCAGTTAACATTAAACTTATGCAGTTTGTCTTCCTTCTCCATAAATCTATCATCGGAGCGACCTAGTACGACCTAAAAGTCTCCATTATTACTCTATCCAATAATGCATTTTTAATAAATCTTCTTTTTAAACGAATTCAAAAAAGGAGAAGGTTCTCAATTCGTCGTAATCTTTTTTTATGTATGTTCAGTGATAATTTTTTATCTAGTGGACCGATTTTGATGGCTCTTTTTTATTTGAAAACGGTGCTATAGGTGGGGTCCCATATAAATATAATGATAATCTGATGATTAGGTCCGGAACGATAGAACTCCTTAACCAATGGCAGTAAATCAACTATGATTCAAGATATTTGCTACGGGATGTTGTTATTTTGCAAAATAACTATACCACTTACCAGGTCAGGATCTGATGATAAGTTCTGAATATGAACAATGGAACTCCTTAACTAATATTAGTAAATCACCCGTGATTAAAGATATTTGCTACTATTAGTTGTTACTTTGCAAAATAACTGCACCGCCGACCAGGCCCTGGCCTGAAGAATTCTGATGAAGAATTCTGGAGATCAACAATGGAACTCCTTAGCGGATGGTAGTAAATTGAAAGTGATTCAATGTATTTGATACTGTAGGTTGTTACTTTGCAAAATAATTACAATATCGATCATATTAGAGTCTGATGATGCGTTCTGGAGACGAATAATGGAACTCCTTATCGGATGGCAGTAAATCAAATGTAATTTAAGATATTTATTACTGATAGTTGTTACTTTGCAAAATAACTGTACTATCGACCAGGACAGTGTATGATGATGAGTTCTGAAAATGAATAATGTAACTCCTTAACGGATGGTAGTAAATCGATCGTGATTCAATATATATATATGCTTTCAATATATATGTTACTTTAGTTATTACATAGCAAAATCTGATATTGGATTTTGGATATGGAGAACCAAACTCCTCAACGGCTAGCAGATAATCATTTGCGGCTAATACTATCACTTTATTTCTATATGTTGTTGCAAATCAAATTTATACAAAGAATAAATTATCTATATACTAGCTTTGGCCTGTGACTTTTAATAATTGTCCAATATTCTAAGAAAGAAAACAATTGTGATAATTAATAATATTATATTAATCACCTAACATTCTAAAATAAAACACATTTTAAAAACCTTCTTCGAAAAAGGTTACTAAAAAGTAAAAAATAATAAACTCAAAATAGGTACCTACTTATTTGCAATAAATAACTAAGTTACTTACTTCTGAAGTCGGTGCCAGCACCACCAATCAATTTAAACAACTCAAAAAAACTCTGCTTTGAATCTCCAAGTATCTATTTAAGTCCGTAAAACATATCATGGCTGTTATTGATATTATGAGCAATTGCAAAATAACAGAGTTTTTTAAACTTGGACGGCATTCTTACTAACTGACGGAGTCAACGGCGACTTCTAAACTTGACGGCGTCAACAAAAAAAAATCTTTGCGTGAAGCAATTTGATCAACAATATATATGAAGTAAAAATTGCGTAGTGTGTTGCCGATGTCAATGTTCTTTTCTAATTTTTTTAAAACAATTTAAGTATTTTCTCAGTAATTCAGTCGTTTAAAACCAAATATACTTATATTATGGCAAGAGATTTTTGAGTAAAATAAAATCTGTATAAGTAATTATTCGTAATATACAGTTGGAGTAATAAAAGTTAATGACTAAACCTAGCAATTCTATCAAAGATAATTAATTATTTGAAATAATGGGGTGACAAACCGTCTTACACTACTGGGAACTCTGTGCTGTTATATATCGTTCTTACTCCGTAATCCATATTATTATTAAGAGCTAACTATAATTGAGTGAACAATAAGCAAACTATGATTATATTTAAATTGAAGTGATAAACATTACAAAAAAGTAATCGAAAATAATTTGAAAGGATTAAAACAATTTTAACTAACTCACTTTCTCCTAAACGGTGCAATGCAAACATGACCAAAGCGAAACAGCTTTCTAAAGCAGACGTATCGTTGCTTGCTATTGTCATTATATCTATTTCTGCTAACAGTTCAACATCTGTCAATTTCTCACCGTGCTCCGTAATATCCATCATCAGGAACAGGAAAGCTTTCACCCGGTTCTGTAATTCATTTACATAAAATTTATTACGCGATTTTTTTTAAACAATTAACAACGAATAAAGAAAAATTTTCAATTCTGCATACTTTGTGTAATAATAAAGTTGTTTTTAAAGTTTATTTCAATAATTATTATTATTGTGAATTATAACCCTGTTCTTACCACGTAACCCATATTTCCCTCGATTGTTATAGATCTGTTGCTTTTTTTAAATAACCTGATATTTGAAATTTTTTTAATTTAAGATCTTGAAATGAATATAAACTCATCAATAACAAGTTCTGTAAAAGTAGTGACGTTCTTTTCTCTACTAAATGGTAGTAGACATTTAATTTCTTCCCGTTCGTCCCTTTTTTTGTAACTCTTAAATCAGATAAGGTACAATTAAAGAAATATGCTTAAATGATAATCCGGGAGGGCCACCACCAAATCTAACAAACACTAGCCTGACGTCCTTAACTGAAAACATTTTTTTAATTTTCAGCCCTCTATATTCGTAAACTCGTATTAAACATAAAACTTAATTTTTTTATATCTAGATACTTTTACAAACTAATACAGCCGCATTCTGTGTACCTAATTTTCTATTGCTTGATATATTCCAATACGTACTCACGTAATTCGGCTATTTTCATACTAACTGACCCATTGTTAATAAAAAAAACTGAAGAAGTTCATTCGGGATAAACAAACTTAAAATAGGAAAAATTAAGGAAAAATTTTGCTTCTCCAAGAAAAAGAAATAATTTATGTCATGTTTTCTTTTATAACCCATCTGACATTATAGAAAAATAATTTGATATAAATCGAAACACCTACATTACTCTGAACTTTACTGCATAAAATATATTTTGAAGAATACTAGAGAACCCGACACTTGTAAAGTTGCTCCAAAATATATGCTGATCAAAACCTTCTGATATGGATATCACGTAATACTGACATGATTACCGAAGTTTGATCACCCCGAAACGTCATATTATTTTAGGAACTATCGGTAAAAATAACATTTATACATTATAAGGGCTTGGATGATGCATTGTTTTTTAAGCACCCTCCTTATGGAACTTCCAAAAAAAAATCCAAAAAGAGGAGTTCTCATTTCAACGCGGGTGATTCGAGGACACGTTAACCGAGTCGAAAATCATATTTACATTTTTATATTTGAGTACACATATACTAGTCTAAGAGCCAGCGACGCGAGGATTTAACGTAGTTGAACAAACCCTATATTTTCTTTATTGACTCTCTTTGCGTTTCTATAGGGTAAATTAGGTAAAAGGTATAAAAATTTAGGAAAAGCTATAAAGGTGTAAAAATTTGACCAATTTCTAGTTATAGTAATAAGATTGTCACTTGGATATTTTGAAATTTTACATTATTATTATTATTGAAAAATAACAATGGCAGACAGCTATGTTGGTTTCAAGGTCATAGTAGACACTATTGGAAATCCTAGAAAAAATAAACAATTTAAGGTATTTTAACAAAGCGGAAACTTATATATATATATATGTATATATATATATATATATATATATATATATATATATATATATATATATATGTATATATATATATTTATATTTTTTTTTTCAATAATATTATTCAAAGTTGTATTTTGAAGCGCAGACATTTTTTCTGGTACTAACATCCCAGCAGATAACGGAATGTTATTTCTGGCATGCCCACAGGTATATATAATGCTACCGAATTTACTATAACTTCCATTCAATCTGCATGCAATATAATATGGTATTATGAGTATAACGGCAAGTATAATTTTACGGACGTGCATGTTTACTACCATAGGATGGATGATGGGAAAATTGGGTCAATTATAATTATTGTAGAAGTATAATAATAAGAATGACATTTTATTTTTTATTTTTATTTATCATTCGTCCAAGATGAAACATTAATTAAAAATTTTAAAAAATAGTTAATGATAATAATTTTACAAACATGCATATACCGTAGGTTGGATTATGGGGAAAATGGGTCAATTATAAGGGAATAATAATTGTAAAAGTAAAATAACAAGAATTAAATTTGAATTTTTATTTTAATTTATCATTCGTCCAAGATAAAAAATTAATTAAAAAATTTAAAAAATAGTTTTATACGTGATATTTTCTCAGTCACATCATCATCGGTGTCGTCCGTATGTTCTTTTTTAGTTTTTATTATCCAATAGTTCAATTTTTGTAAAAATTTAATTTAACAATGACAAAGAGAATATAAATTTATTTAAAAAACTAACTAAAACTAATATTAACTATATTTTGGCCATAACATAAAAGAGACATTTTGTGATATTTCAGAGTAACTTCTTAAATATTTCTTGTTCCACTATAGGATGCAGCAATACCTAGTGTTTCATAAAGAATAGATAATTCTTATGAATAACCACTGGATATCTTCAACATCTTCTAGATTCTGAATAGTTCAGTAAATAGAAATAGGCGGTTCAAATTTTAATAGAACTTTTGTGATATTCAGGCTAAACATGTCTCTTGATATGGTCTATTACCAAATTCAATGCCAATACAACACTATGGCTCAAAAAGATTTCCACATTTTTGGTTTGTTTTATTCTTTCGTATTGTATTTTTGAAATTGTCTGTTTATATCTTGATATTTCTCATTTTTATTGAATTCATAATTCATTTAGCTTCCTTGCGTCATACCAGTAATACCCTTCCAAACGTAATAATTAATTGTATTGCTCTGTAAATAACCATACCATTAAATCCATACCCTTTATTCATTATATAGCTTTGTATATAAACAAGAAAAAGGCTTTACTAAATACCATAATAGTAATACGTGTACATAAAATATATAAAAAATGTATAGGCAAAATTAAAGTAATGTCACTTTTTTAATTTACCATACCAATTTCGATAAAAATTATAAATTTATAATCTCGCTCCGGTCTCTGATTGTCTGTCTGTGGAAATTGAAACAGCAACTTCTAAAAATTTTAAAACTGTTTTTTTCTGCATTTTATGTAGGATAGTTTTAGAGACTTGATTGAAAATATCCACGGAATTTTTCTGAAAAACTGTTTTTTACAGAGAATTACAATTTGGCATAATTATAAAACGTATTACAATAAGTCTCACATTTCAGTAATAACCGCTCAAAAATATATACATGGAAATTATAGAAGTGAAAAATGATGAAATCAATTTTTTTCGAATCCAATCGTGCAGATTATCAATTTAAAACATTTGAAAACTTTTTTCCGGCCCCTTTCACCCTCAATCTTTAAAACTGATGTGGTCAAAATTATAAAAAAAACATGGTTAGTAGAATTTTCCTTAATGTTTTTACCGCTGTGAAAGAATGTATGCAATATATTCCACGTGATTACATATAATATTAATATTTGTAAATGGTTCATTAGAAATACTTTGCCGCTTTAAATATTTATTTATGCCTGTAATATTTATTTATACTTGTTTTAACAAATTTTCTCCTATTATTTACATCCAAAATTATAAAATTATTATGGTTAAACCGGAAGCTTAAAACAACAAGTTGATAATGCTTCAAGAAAATTATTATAAAATTGTTATTTCTATGTTTACTTCCAAACTTATGTTTTTGTAATTCTTGTTAATGCTTATATTATTTTAAATTTATGACAGTTTACGTTAATAATCAATCCATGCTGAACTTAATATTGCTTTTTTTCCACTTCTAAGTTACAGGTCGTTTGCAAACTTTTTGTTAACAGGCTTTCTTTTGATTTAGGTTTTGTTCGATCCACGTCTTACGTCGTGGCTACAGATATGAAAAACCTAGCTCTGATTTACTTTTTTATTGTGTCCCTTTTTTGTGTTTTAAACCCTCAAATATCGAAATACGTTCTGCTTGTTAGCGATTTAGAGGTCGATCATTAATTTATTAAATTAATTTTCAGGAATAAATAATTCCTCTTATCATTGATCATAAAAACTATTTCGTCAAATAATATAAAAAACAAACTTGTTACCTCATGATGAAAAAGCTTAAAAACAAAAATCACAAAAGCAATCATTAAATATTTTTGTGTATTCTTGAGTACAGTTTTGGTCTTTGTATCGGTACAGAACCAGAAAATCGGTTGGGATTTTTAATTATTAAACATGGTTAAATACAATCTGAGTCAGGACTGAAAACTCAATTTCATTAAATTGTCAATATTACGAACCGGTTGCAATATAACCTTGTGACTTAGCTCCTCAAGTTCATATATATGTGGAAAGAGTTTTCTGCCGCTCAACTTTCTGGCCCTACCAATTTAATTATATCTGTTAAAAATTACTCAAAATAAATATAGAATCAACATAAATTTTAAAAATCCTGTGAATAAAGTCAAAAGACCATTGCATAATCTAACTTTTAATCTAAGCATTCGATGTTAACAGTTATTTTTCTTCTTCTTAAAAACGAGGACATAATAAAATACTTTGCATTTCGGTAGTATTTACTAATAAACATAATGGAGTGTGTTTATATATAAATTATGGTTACCGTATCAATCGGTATTATTAATGTAAAATTTATGTTTAAAATTTATCAATAGGTATTATTAACGTAAAGTTTGTGCTTAAAATTTGATTTACTAGCGGAAGTTTCCTTTAATTTTATGTAATAAATATAAATAAAACAGATTTATTTATACATACGTAATTTAAAATCCTAGACAACAATTTCGAAATACATAATTATGTATTATTTTAAATAAAGTAATTATTTAACCACATAATGATATATGTCGGTAAATTTGTGTATACTCATCATTAAAAATCCTATTCGAGTGTAATGAGTATTTGACTATATTGATGACAAATATTACAATAAAATGTTGACTTAGCGACCGCAAGAAATAATTGAATAAGAAAATTGCGATTGTTAAGTAATAAAGTGCAAAGAAGACAAGTGAAAATTTGAAAAGTATGTCAATTTCATAACCGCGGCACTTCTACTAATCTAATCTAATCTAGTGGTAAAGAGTAGAAAGATATAAGATATCAAACGTAGTTGAGTTGTAATGATACCTACATTATAATTAATTTTTTGCTACTTATTTGAAATAACATCTAAAGATTCTACTTGCAAATTTCATGTATATAGACGTAGAATGGTAGAAATTGTGAGGTTATGACCAACAGGTGGAAGGGCATCGCAAATCAGAAGAGTTTCACCACGAAATATCAATAGTATAATCAGAATTTACTTGTTACGATTTCTACCTCTTTTTATTGAATGAAAATGCAGACTCTATGGTGTAAAGTGCACAAGAAAGAATAGAACTTAGAAATGTATACGACGAATGGTGTAAGGGTACGCCCTCTATATATATATATATACATATATATATATATATATATATATATATATATATATATATATAAATTTATTTATTTATTTATATTCCTTCATTAGGTATGATTTTCATGGAAGTAATTGTTTATGAAGAATTTCTATCAGGTATATTTTAGTAACTGCTCTGAAAAAAAAATATATTTCCAGGCGCTGACGCAGGGCTGGTAGTATTTGGATTCTTAGCTATCACTGTTTATGTTCTTCTGGATTGAGCATTTAGTTTTCGTTAGCTCTTAATGTAGTTAATAAGTTGGTTGTTGTGTTTGTTTTGTGGCAATAAGATCTCGCGCATTGAAGGAAGATGGAAAGCAGGTAAGCAAAAATACCTAATAAAATTTAACCTAAATTATTATTTAAGTCATTGGCTTTGTTAATGGAGTACACTAGTCATCAAGATTATACAACATGAAAACTAAGTGTTGTATCTGATAGATACATTTATTATTATCTGTACACATTATGAAAGTTGCTAAGTTTTATTCTGGTCAGAGATGACTCTTTAATTTTTCAGTTTTGTCCCTTTTTTGTATTTTTGCATTCGATTTTTATTTAAGCTTATGTTTGAACATGTGGACTACTATATAATTTTTATATATGGAACAATTGGAAATCGTACGAATATTTATATTAGGATCGCTATTATTAAGCATAATAAAATGTATCATTCAAAGGTCAGAAAAAATTTAAAAAGTCATATTTAAAGTTTTATAAAAAAATTATACCTAATTTTAAATAATTCTTTTTTAGCTTTTTCTTCGAGGCACCACGATAAACTATGGACTGTTTGCTAGGTTTGAAATATATTTTGATGTAAAAACTAAGTAAATCAAGTTTTCTTTTACCATTTTATTGAATCTAAATAGTGATAAAGGCAAGAAAATTTTATTATAAAACTTTGATATTTCGTGTTGTCATATGGAAATTGTGTATTATCAGAATCAGTTAATAGTTTTCGTCGTAAAAAAAGGAACAACTTAAAATGTTAGTAGTACTAACACGACGGATTTAACTTTAGTTTGTATTAATCACTTAATACCCATCAACTATGTATAACTATGTGTTAACTATGTATTAAATACATTTTCCTAGTATCTATGTAGACACGACTGCCAGGAAAAACCAACATAAAAAAAGGAACAACTTAAAATGTTAGTAGTACTAACACGACGGATTTAACTTTAGTTTGTATTAATCACTTAATACCCATCAACTATGTATAACTATGTGTTAACTATGTATTAAATATATTTTCCTAGTATCTATGTAGACACGACTGCCAGGAAAAACCAACATAAAAACCCATGAAAAGTATGTTCCTTTAATTGGAGTTCCACCAACCAGGCAAATATTGACCCATTTATGTAAACAGTACAGACCTAGTTACTGAAATATTTCGAAACGACATATAGTTAACTTTCGTGTGACTTTTACACTATGTATGGCCGTCCCACTCTTTGTTTCATTTATGTAGTACTTTTTTATATACTTTTACGTTACTTTTTACAGATAAATATATACTTTATTAGAATAATTATAATAAAAAACTTAGAAGAAAGTATAAAAAATATGCTGATTTTTATAAGCAATGACAGTTGATTTTTTAAATTATTATTTTATATTGTTACCTTTTACTATAATTTTTTTAATATTAATTTTTTCACAATTAAATGAAACTACGTGATGTAGTATTATTTCTACTTTCCTTCATTTATTTACCACGACCTAGGTTTTGTTGTATTACAACATCATCAGGTGGGATCTTTGCTAATATCCCACCTGAAGATGTTGTAATACAACGAAACCTAGGTCGTCAGCGGCGGCGCTAGACCAAATGTGTACGTCGGCGACATCAAGTACGCGAGGCCTCTTTACTTCACAGTGAAAAAAACCGTTAAATTAAGTGAGCCAAATTATAAAATAATTTATGAGTATAACGAGTTTTATTGTTAATAAATTGATGACAAAAAATAATTACACACATAGGAATTAAAATAGTCGAACTTTTCGGCTTTTAGCCTCACTGAATTTTTTCAGGATTGTGTCGTAGTTAAGTCTAGCCGCTATTTCAGCTTCGATTGACAGAACTGATAACGCGGATAGTCTGTCTTGGCTCATCGTGCTTCTCAATAGATACTCATAAATTATTTTATAATCTGGCTCACTCAATTTAACGGTTTTTTTTTCATTTTGAAATGCAGTTCACTGCATTTCAGGAGATTCAACTGGTACATCAGTATGTTCGTAACTAAACATTAGTTTTTTCCTGGCTATTCTTTTTTCCTTAAATTGAGACTGAATTTCATAAGTACTTTTCTCCACAAACAATCTAGCTTCTGTTACGCTTTTTTCAAATCCTGTATTACGGAATTCTTGAATCCAGCTACAAAATAAACGTAAAGTATCAATAGCGACTTTCAAGTTGACTTGAACCGATTGCCATAGTTTACTTGTATTGTTTACACGTAGCAAAACCTCATACCACACGTGTATTGCAACAATAAACTCAAAAGTTAACATTTCGTTCAGGACTGCTTCACTGTCGCTTAGAGTTTCGGAATCATCAGTTTTATTTTTCAGTTCATTCACGCATTCGATGACATCTACTCTCATTCGATGATTCTACTCTCCCATCTCGTTTCAGACAGAGGTTGTAATGTCAATTTTAATTTTCTTTTTACTGTCTCCCAACGCTTGCTTGACTTTGAAAACAGCACATAGATTTTATTGATAAAGCCGAAAAATGTTTTGGCTGTCGTTGAAGAGTTAGCTGCATCTATCAAATGTAAATTCCAACTGTGGCATCCGCATGAAGAATGCTCTTGGATTTATATTGAGTATTTTTGTTCTGACACCTTTGTTAATTCCGACCATATTGGCGTCGTTATCATATCCCTGTCCTCGACAGTTTTGGATATCTAGATCATTTCTTTCCAGTTCTTGTAATATTGATTTTGTTAAATACTCTCCTGTTGTTTCTGCGACGTCAATAAACCCAATAAAATGTTACTCTATAGCTCCAGTTGACAAATTGCAAAATATTAATATTATTGACATTTGTTCAACACGACTTACGTCCCTGGTACAATCGAGAAAGATGGCGTAGTATTTTGCTTGTTTAACCCTGTGTATTATTTCGTTAATATCTAATTTAGACATTAATGTAATTAATTCGTTTTGGATGTCGTGGCTCAGATAATGTTGATTAAGTTGCTTTTCATTAATACGTTGCATATGCTCCCGTAGTGTCGGATCATATTTAGATAACAACTTAACTAAGTCTAGAAAATTGCCAGAGTTTTTACTATCGTTCAATTTCAAGGATTCTCGATGAGCTCTAAATGCCAAATTGTGTGAGGCCAAGTAGTTTATTATATCTATCAATGTTTCAAACAAATTATACCAATGCTTTTGGGATTCCCTAATCGATCTCTCGTTATCCTTATCTATTGTTTTACCGTGTTTGATTCCTTTAAAGAGTTCCATCCATTTAATCATGCACTCCATGTGTCCTTGACTTTGTTCATGTCTTTGCAATATCCGACTCAGATCCTTCCAATCACAACATCCTTCTTTTATTATCTGTGTCTGCAAATGTGAAAAAAGTCTACATGGAAAGCAATGAACTTATCTTGAGATATGGAGTAAGTTAACCATCTGCGATGTTGCGTTTCGCCGTTACTCAATTTTCTAGTCAAAATGAAATTTAGAAAAATGTCTTATACTTTGGTCTTTTGGGTAATTTTCATCAAATTTCTCTAGGTCTTGATCGTTTTGAATTAAGTCATGGTGCTGCGCATAGTTTAATGGCAATACCCACTTCCCCGGATCTAGGTCTATTAATGGCTCGCTTAAATGAACTTCTTGCTCTTGATTTTCTGACTCACACATATACTCACTTTCTAACTCTTTATTGGATTCAGAAATTTGGGTCACAGCAGATTCACTCGATGTTGAAGGTAAAGCTGTATCAGAAATTTGACTAAAAGTTTCATTCAACTCTGAAGCTGGTTCTGTTTCAGAAAATAAAGATTCATCACATGACTCTGAAGCAGTGACAGATACTGGAACTCAGAGCTTGGTTGGATATAGCCGTTTCAGCCTTTCTTTTTCTTTTTGACGCACCGGATCCCATTTTCTCCCTACATCTCTGTCTTTAGAGGGTCCTCCAGACATGATGACCTAAAATATTTTTAGTTAAGTTTGGTAAGAACGCAATGTTACAGGATACAGATTATAAGAGTTGGTTGATGATTATTACACAGGGAGGTCCTGAATAAAGTGCAAATACGAAAACCATGGATTACGATACATACCCGGAACATTTTTTGTCAAACTTTTTGTCGGAAATGAAAAAAAAAACGACTATACAAAATTTACGAGTCAGCTGCCAACTTTGTAGGCATCCACTGCTGGATCCTCCCCTAAGAGCGCCACCTTGATTGGTCGCGGGCCAGCTGCATCCAGCGACTTCCAGTACCCGTAACATGAGCGACTTTGTTACGCGCGAGAGAGTGACATAACTCTAGCTAATTCGTTCGATTTGCGTTGGAGTAAGCGAGATAGAAAGTCATCTCACGCGTGACAAAACCGCGCATGTTAGGCGGGCAGGTCATCAGACCACCAAGTGGCGGCCTACCGACCCTTCGTTTACCGGTACGCGGCCGCCACTCGAGAACCTTTTTGTATTCCCCATCGGTTAACTGCTCTACGAGCGATGTGGCCTGCCCACCGCCACTTCAACGTGCTGACCCTACGAGCTATGTCGGTATGTGTTCAGGGTAATGGTCTCAATCTATGGTTTTTGTATTTGCACTTTATCCATAACCACCCTGTATATGTATGTCACCCTGTATATGTATGTACGTACATGTCACAGATCGAATATTTTTATTTTATAGTCACTATTAAGAAGGCAAAGGTAAGTAGGTACCTACCTACCTACTTATTTTGTTAAATACGTAATGGAGGAGCAACTTGTTATAAGCAAGGTCTTTCTATGGAGAAGTGAAATAATTTGTTGTAGGTACCTATTCATTCATATTATTTTGTACTTATTGTAGGAACACCGCATGAGATGTAGGTACCTATGAAAAAAGAACTCTGTGAAAATAATTGTTACGAATTTTGACGCATACAAAACATACTCGAAGGCATTGATCGAGAGGCGAAATATTTCTATTATCTCGAGAAAAAACACTAGCGCAGGTTTAAAAATAACCTATTCACTTTTCTATTTCGGTCTATGGAGAAATAGATGACCTATATTTTAATAAGTAGGTAGGTAGGTACTTTACTTACCTAGGTAAATATAAAATCAAACCTATTTCTTGGTTAATATTACGAGTATTTACGACTTATAAAAGATCTATATCTTTTTTGACGAATAAATTTCGTTAAAGTCGTTAAAAAGTTGATGTTGACTTACCTTAACATTAGGTATGAAATTAATAATATATATAATAACGTAAAACTTTTATCCACTAGAACTGTGCACTAGAACGTCGGGGTGTTGACTTTACAATACAATAAAAAGAAACTTCGCGCTTGCGAGTCTGCGAGTTGCCGTATGAAGAAAATTACTCTCACAGAAAAATTAAATATAGATAAATAAACTAAACAACACGGGGATTCCCCGTCCAGAGTCTCGTGCGCCGTGCGCGAAATTAAGCGTTTTCACACTACCCGATAATACGATATCGGTTTCGGACGCTCATAATGAAGAGCACACACACATTATGTTTGTATGTGTGCTAAATTAAGATCTTTTGCACGTATAATTGATTTATTTATTGCATTCATGGGTTTACTTACACCCATGAATTCAATAAATAAATAAATGATAAATGCCATACACATTACTTACAAACATTTTCACCCAATACAGATATCGTGTCGGGCAGTGTGTGTGAGAACGGTCATTAGGGCGAAACTTTCATTTCATAGTGTTGCCAGACAGACGATTCTGAATACCCGTAAAGTACCTACTAGGTACTCACTTCCATCGGGCACGTGTTAAATAATAAAATTCATTATCATCTGCTTAGCTTTTTTCCCGAATTGTTCGGGGTCGGCAACCTAAGCCAGGATGATTGGCGAAACAAAAATAAATAGGTAACTAGTTTTTCTGCGAGGCCCCCTCAGGCGCGAGGCCGTCGCCTAGCGCCGCCACTGTAGGTCGTGGTAAAGAAATTAAAGAAAGTAGAAATAATACTACATCACGTAGTTTCATTTAATTGTGAATAATGAATTTCTACAAAATTAACGCCAAATATATTCAATATTAATTTTTTCATTATAGAATAATAATAGTTTAAACAAATTCATAAAAATACTAATGCAAATTGTCATTAACTTTATTTATTAACCCCTAAGAATACTTGTACATTGAAAGAAGTTATGTTTATTTTTAATAAGCTAAAAAACATAGTTATCTTTCTACGATTAACAATGTATTCAATAAAGTACAAGTTACTAATATGTATGTGATAGTCATATAAACTTTTTTAAAGTCATTAAAATTGACATTTCTGATAACATAAGAAAATGTATTGGCTGAAGATGTAAAAAATGTCAACTTTCAATATAATAGGTTCAATTATAAGTATTTATATGTATTTTTAATTATTTTTTTTATTTTAATCAGACACTAAAGAGCAACTCCAAAAAAGTAGTCTGAACGTTGAGATATTAACTTTAAAAAAAATTAAATTACTCATAGGAATGTTTTCAGGCCTATGACCAGTGAAAGCACTCATGCACGTAAATGACGTGTCTACGTACCATTTATAAACAACAGAATGTAAAAAATATTTTGAATTGACAGTTATTCTGGTATGTTTAATTTTGTAATTGTTTAGCAGGTCCAATCTTACCTGTACTCCATTAACTATTGCCTGGAAACCAGAACCGCACAATCTGTTTAAACCCATTGCTGGTTTGTCGATGGGAATACCCATGGGAATTGAAAGTACTAAATATTGTCATTCTTGCTACAAGCACGCCTACCAAATCCAGGAGTTTATCAGCGCAGTCTCAAGAACAATTAACTCTAAAGAAAGCAACATAAAGATACTGTTGTCGGATATCCCAAATCCTAAATCAAAAATCTGTCATTATTTAGTCGCTAAAATTATTGCCACAGACTATGAAACGTGTTCAATTGTGGAAGGTGCTGACTTCAGTATGCTAATAAAAAAGGCAGCGCCACAGTATAAAATACCTTGTCGCGCCTATATCACTCCACCAAAAAATTTCTCCAATGTAGATGACAAAATTCAAGTTAAATTCAAGCTCATTTCTCATAATTTTCAGCAGCATCAGTGATGTCTGATATGTGGACCTGTTTACAAAATAATGCGAGTTCCTTGAGCTTCACCGAAAATTGCTTGCCTCCAGAATGTACTCTTGAAAATTATGATTCGGCAATGAAGCTATCTGCTGTGAGCCAGCAGATATGAGTGAAAATATTACAAGAAAGCTCACGTTGCAGAGATATTCCTCAAAAATAAATCCATTTGCTTATCCATACCAGTGGAACCAATGTGATAAAGGGATACTCACAAAATATGATTCTGCAAGACATTTTATTCATTCCTTGCAATGAGCTGTTATTGAAACTGAGTTAACGAAGACCGTAGCTGCTTCGAGACTGATTGTCACCCATTGTAATCCCTCTGGTCTAGTGCAAGAAAACTTTGAAGCAACCGTTAAGAACTTAATTTGCCAAATTACCAAGTAGTGCAAGTTATTAATAAATGCTTGAGTTCTCCTTATGACTGATGGATCAGTGTATCAAACTGTTGACACCGTTCGAACAGATAACTTAAATAACTAGCTTTTCTTTGTCATCTTTCTAAGAAGTGATATTACATGTTCTCACATTGATGAAATACCTGAAAAAGGAAGAGACTGGAGGTCAAAAACTAGTTTCTTGAGAACAGTGAAAACCAAAAGAGTGAGGCATAAAATCTTTTCGAATCTCTAAAAATGAGTTGTAATGAATCTGGTACCGATAATGATACTATTAATATAATCATTGAAATACTTGACAGTTTCTGAAACTGCTTTTATCATGTCGCAATAGACAATGGACTGCGGCTGTGTAAACTAAGACAAGGAAGAAAAGTTCTGTCGCAAACGTGATGAAGTATTATTTGAAAACTATTCTAGATCGGCAAACGAATCCTTGAAATAATAGTCAACAAACACCAAACAGTAACCGATCCTAACTTAGTTTGTTAAGATTTATCTTTCGTCTCATTCCAGCAGCGTGTGTAGTAAGAAACTACTCTCAAAAAGAAAAGCGCAATGGTTTAAAACTACCAAGAAATGCTGAAAACCTTGTTTTCATTCACATAATTTACCATTAATGGACTTTAATTATTCAATTTAAAAGATTCGTAACACGTCATTTTTAAAAATAAATGTATTGTGTAATTGAAAAGCCGTTTTATTTACATAATTATGTATTCGGTACCCAGCCAGACAAGTATTCGGCAGCATACCGGATACTAATTAAAGTGGCCAGATAGGCCGATAACAGCTAGTAAATGGATCTACTTTTTGCTTAAGAGAAGTGTTTTAGTGCTAAAAATTTAATGTCTTATTTTATCTGTGGTTTGATTAATATACATAGCTATGAGATTTAATGAAAATGTCTGTGCCTTGATTAATATTCACAGCTATGAGATTAGTTATCAGGGGTTATAAAAAGGTTTAAGGAAAATAGAATAATCTAATTAAAAGGTTTAAGGAAAATCATTTACAAAGCTATGAGGATAATATACAGACTAGTTTAAATAAGTTAAAGTGACAATCGTCTATCTTTATATCTACATCCATTACTTATTAATAAACCCCTCTACAATATAACATATATTACGATATGTTTTCCTGCCGAGGGCGATAGCTAGATACTTTTTAGCTAGACACTTTTGCCTTGTAGGTACAGCTAGACACTTTACTGCAAGAGTCACAAATCAATACTTTTCATTGTATGTTGCGAATACTGAATCACTATATATGATTCTCTTTTGTATGTGATTACAGAACTTTTGTATGTGATTACACAACTTTTGTATGTGATTCTCTTTGTAATATGTTGTAACTATTATAAGAAACTGTTTTCATCATATGTAGCTACTATTGAAAGGGATTCAAGCTGTGATATGTAGCGACTATACAAAGGAATTCTTTGTGTAATATGTAGCGACTATTGGGTTTAACTAAGTTAATTAACCGTGTACTCCTATGGAAGCTAGCGTGTTATAAATTCGATTACTTTAAAAGATAAATCATTAAGGAAAATACAAACAGGAATTTGGGGAGTGATCAAATTATCACTAATACTCAGCCTTACTTAAAAGCGATTCGACATAATGTTGATGACACAACGTAAGAACAAAAAAAAATTAAAATTGCATACTTGAATCCATCCATGCTTCTTCCATGGGGACTTCAAGGAGGATATTACAATGAAAAAACGTAAAAATTACAATTATATTTTTATAAATATATCATGTATGTAATATAAAAAGTAAGAATGTGATATTGTATTATTTACACCGACTTATTAGCTTTCATCATCACACTTTGGTTTCTATGATTATATATTAAGGCAACATTAAAAAAATACTCAAAAATTGACGTTATCTTTCCTCAATTGAAATGAAGTGCCCGTGTATTGGTCTCAACAATATTTCAGCCTTGAGTGGTATGTGGGGATCCGCTTTTATTTTGTAATTTCGTAAAAATGTTGACAATAATGTTTTCATAGACATCATAGCATATTGACGACCTGAAAATGAAAATAAATAAACATCAACACATGGCGTGAGTACCAATATTACCACGCTAATTATAGTAACCAATAAGAAATACTAATAAACTCTATTATGGCTAATGTCTGTTATCCAAGAATGAATATGGGATTATATGGCATTACGAAATACAGTTACCCAGTTACAAAGCAGTACTTTTGAAGAGTTTAACAAGGATGTCCAGAAATAGTAACTACTATTTAGTAAAAGACTTTCGTTAAATATCAATCAGAAATACTAATAAACTCTATTATGGCTAATATTAGTTATCCAGGAATGAACATAGGATTATATAGCATTACGAAATACAGTTACCCAGTTACAAAGCAGTACTTTTGAAGAGTTTAACAAGGATGTATCCAGAAATAATATCTACTATTTGGTAAAAAACTTTCATTAAAATGCCTCGGCTAAAAAAACAAAAATGATAGAACACGATCTGTACTATATTTTCATTATTTTATTCTAGTGAAGAACACGAATAACGTAATGATCTATACTAACATGTTCAAATGAAAGAGTAATTGCCCACAGCAGAAAAATGGGAAAGAATTCCAGTTGGATAAAGTGAAGATAACGTGGATCATATATGGATCATATATATGCTAATGACAGTATTATTTTTAATATTACAAATAACAAAACAATCTCCATAAGCAGTCAAATAATTAATTGCATAAATTACGATTTTATTTATGAAATATATAAATCAAAGCGCACAGTATAAATACTGCCATTCTTTTCATCGGCTCTGGGACACAAGACTCTCATCGATTTTATACAAAGTTCCGGCGTACATACGCGGATGGAATGTGCGGCTGGAATTTGTATGTTATCAAACAATCAACCGTTCCTCTTACCTTTCTCTCTGTCACATACTATTCAGAATTTTTCAAAAATTGCTTAAACTACATCTTAATACTATGCTGATATAATCACAAAGAACTCACCAACGATATACAAATTAGGTCACACTTTCCTTATCCCTACTAAAATATTGCCATTCTGCTAGAACAAATTCTTTCTTAATATTTAATTGTTTTTTGGTATGTTTTTAATATTAATAACGTCTATCATAACGACTGCATAACGTCAAGTGTAACGTAATAGCATAAAGTCATCCGTTATTAGTAACGATCAAATTAATTCAGTATTAATTCTTGGGCAGTGACAATATATGTTGTAATAATATTCTCAAACTGCCAGGCTCCGATGTAAAGGTCATATTTTATTTCATATCCAAAAGCAATGATCTTAATAAGTGCAAAAACTTTTCAAACTCCATCTTACCATATCTAGTCCATGACCAAACTTGCCAAATTGACAATAGTTTCGCATAGGTAACAATTGTTAATTCATGCTAACCTAATTTCGATAAAGTTACAATACCTTCGGAACATAAGTAATAGTCATTCATTACATAAGCTTGCCTGTTAATAACACACAACTAACTATTCCCATTTTATTTCAGTTCACTAATATGTTAATTCTATGTATTTTAATCACCTTCTTGAAAGCACTCATTATTTTGCAACATAATATATTTTAAATAAAGTTTTTAAATGTAATCTTTTCTATTTCTGTTCAAAGTCCGGTCCAATAGCGGGGGAGCTGGTATATGTATGCTGGTGTAATTTCGAAACATCTTTTTTCAATTTTTATTAATGCTGTATTCAAAACCTTCACCTCAACATCAATGCACTTAACGTCTACTGGAGAGGCGATGTCTGTTGCAATACTTAGACAGACTTATGTCCCTAAGGTAGACGCAATTATGTGTTCGGAATTTCCTTTGACATCTCCTGCGCATTTTAATAACGTCTTAGAACCGACCATAATAATCACGTTAGAGTTTCGACAGAGTTAGTAGATGTAATTGTTTTTTTACAAGACGAAAATATTCAAATAAAGAAAAAGTTGACATGGAGCTGTTCCGAAGCGTTCGATCCTCGATTCCTTTGTAAGTTATTTTAGTTACCGTAACTTAATTAAAAGTGGGTCAATCCTTGAATTGTTCGGAGCATTTGCAAATCACATTTCTGAAAGAAATGGCTCTTTCAAGTGACTGCTTGCATACGGTCTTTAATCAGGTCTTTAATCATTTAGTCTTCAATCACCAAAAGGGAAAAAAACTATATTTTTCTACTAAAAACCGTGAATACGAACACTATTAGAAACTTTCGTGAATACGAACACTATTAGAAACCTTCGAAGGATCCTACGTACTTATGTAAAATGAGACAGGTTGTTACGAATCCAAGCAAGAGCTTTCAAATCGTTCATATTACGTTTGATATAAGAATTCTAGTGTCGGTAGCTCGAAATATGGACATAGTAATTAATCCTCGTAAGACTTGGGCTATTTTTATTAATAATAAGAATCGTTTTAACATCAATATAAATAAATAATTAACTGCAGCTTACATTAATAAAACTATGTAGTAATTTTTTATGCAAGTGCATTTTGTTAAAACAAAATATAAGTTTTGAATTCAAATCGATTATATCAGTAGTGAAATCTTCAAAAGAATGCATCTTTAAAAGTATTCAGCAGTTCAAGTACTTTACGACTAAAAGTATCCTTTGTCAATCATTTATTACCTTCACTTGATTATATACATATTTATTTTACGTAGCTCTCTCCAAAAAAAATGTGACCAAATTGAGACTCCTTAAAAGAAAAGTATCCGTTACATATTTACACTCTGTAACTTCAAACATATTTCCGGATTTCGAGAACGGTTTTTTCGAGCAGAGATTAGTTTATCAGTATATTCTTTCCAATATTTTAAACAATAAATTCAGGCTTTTGTATCACTTTCAGATATACAGCTCCATATATCCAATACGCTCTGGATCATTTAACATTATTTAACCTTTTATTAACAGCCGTTTCCTGTTACAACACATAAGATGAAAAAATAATTGGGCTACTAGCGTCGGAAACACGCGAGCCATATTCAGAAAATACTCCTAATTGTATATCTTTTTTTTATTTAGTATCGTGTAGTAAACGTCTCCATTTTTTTATAGTGATATCCAGTTTTGAATGCATATACTTTGAAAAGATCACAAAAACACGTCACTGTGGAAGTCGTTAAGCTAACTATTAAAATGATAGCATGATGACACCCATATTGTTCGATGAGAAAAACTATTTATGTGTTAATTTGAAAGAATAAATGACTATAATAATCCACGTATTACTATAGTTTTTTTCAGTTTCTAATATTTCCAATATTATAGTTGTTTACAAGCATGTTACCAACTATATTCAATCATATCAAATTCGTAATATCCATAATGGTAGCGCTTACTTTCGTAGTTAAAACACTATTTTTCCAATTTTCGTTTTTTTTATTTATTCGTTGTCTGTCGAGTCAAATTTTTCTAATAGTGTTCTAGTAGACTTAATATTGGAGAGAAATGTAAAGATTATGAGTATATTAATAAAGCTTATCGAGAAGTAAAAGATAAATAAATTAGTTATTAAAAAGCTTTTAAATTATATGCCTTTCCTAAAATACCTTGAAAGCCTACATCAAACGCAAAGAATATTGACGTACGTCTTATAATCAAACTGGGCAGAAAAGCAAAATTAGATACATTAAATTTAAATTTTCTGTGAGAAGAAACTTTGTCGTTTATTGTCGTTTTGACGGATTTATTAGCAAAAGTGGATCAAAAAAATTCCGAAAAGGATCTCATAACATTCTTATTTAGAACAACCATAACATTAAGGGTGAAAAGCTTTATTGAAACCTAATTCTTTTAAAGTTTCTCTATCATTCTTTTTAAAGATGTTCTGGATCCTGAACATTAAAAGAACCAAAATAAAAAACTAATGAAAACTAAGTAAACGGTTAAAATATAGCTAAATTAAAATAAAGGTCAAGAAAAGCCGGAATCCATTGTATAGTATGGGAGCTTCTAACTAGCAAAAAAATATAAAACAAGAGAATACAAAACGATAAGACCACTTTTAAACAAAAAACAACTTATAAGTCAGTTGATTTCAGCAGGCAAGGAAGAAAATGAGCAAAAAAATACGTGTTCAATATGACCTGAAACCCCAACGAGAAATACGAGGGAATGATAGACAAGGTTGTTTACGGCCGCTAGTGCTAAAAAGCTGTTCTTGATTCCCATGTATAACAAGTAGTAGTACTATTAGTACAAAGTTAATGGATGTCTAAGTAGCTATTACCTATAAACAAGTTTAAAAATATGTAAAACTAAAGAAAATTTAAATCAAAGAGGATTCTTGCAATTTAAATCAAGAGGTTTGATACACCGTTTAGATTTTGTAACCTATTTTCTAATTCTGTCCTTTACGATATTTGTAATAAAGAAAAAGATTTTTAAATTCATTATAATATTTGTATCATTACTTTTAAAATAATGATTTTCTAGTTTTTAATAAATGTAGTTTTTAATTGTTATTAGGAAATCTATTAGCGTATTAGGAAATCTTTGCATAAAAAAGGTAAATTGTTTGTGCTATTTCAAAGCCTATGATTCGTAAATCTTATCACTTAACATTTATAGACATTCCTCCATCCTCCTTATAGACATCCTTCTTATAGACATTTATCCACATCAGCCCCCGTCTGGTTCCTTGTCACTACTTTTTAAAAGTCTGCTCAAAAACGACACATCTTCTAATTTTACTCACTCTATTACTCCTTAGTTTACATCCTGTTTCTTTCATGTCTCATGTCAATAAATTTCTCTGTGTGTAATAATATATTACATTAATAATGCAGTAAATAAATTAATAATATAACTGTAAAACATGTACCTATACAGTTCCTCACACCGTAACTAAACGGTATGTATGAACAAGGATGTCTTTTAGCACTTCGTTCCGGTAAAAAGCGATCAGGATCAAACTCATCCACATCATCACCCCAAATTGTTTTATCTCTATGCAATCTCGAGACTGTAACGACGCAACCAGTACCTGCTGGAATTACGGCGGAAGCTGCGGGAGGAAATAAGGATATAAGTCAAAAGTAAGATGACAAAACATTCCACATCAAATAAAATAAGTCAAAACTAAGATGACAAATATCAAATAAGTCAAAAGTAAGATGACAAAACATTCCATATCAAAGCCATTTTTTTTTCATTTCACCCTTACATTCTCTAAGACTCGACTAGTTAATTAATAGATACCATTTCGCCTTATGACAGCCTTAGGATTTTTATTCCAATTCAGCAAATATTTTATTAGTGATGATATATCCACAAGGATCCTACAAGTAATATATTCACAGTTAGGACAAAACTAGATAATTAACAAAGTCAATATCAAACTTACTCAGTTTGACTTCCTTTTCCGTAAGTCTGACTATCACCGGGGCAACCGGGTACAACCTCAACGTCTCCTTTATTACTCTCTCCAAGTAATGCATTTTTATTAAATCCTCTTTTGTAATACTCCGGTTTGAATCTCCAAATATCTCTTTAAGTCTGGAAAACATACTATGGCTGCAATTTTTATTGTGAGCAATTGCGAAAATGCAAGGAATTATTTTTTTTCAAACTTAAATGCAATTACTTAAACAGAAGGAAAATCTTTATGTGAAGCAATTTTATTGACAACATATATGAAGTAAAAATCACGATTGTGTGGTGTATTGCCGATGTCGATATTCTTTAATTATTTCCTTTAAAATAATTTAAGAATTGTTTCAGTACTCCATTCGTGTAAAATCAAACTTAAATGTATTATCGTAAGAGATTTTTCGAGTAAAATAAAAACTGATTAAGAAACGATTCGTAAAAAAACTTAATATATATGTGCTCTGTTGCAGTAATAAAAGTTAATATCTAAAGATTCCACTTCTGCTTCTGAGACTTTCTGAGTTCTTTACATATATATATATATATATATATATATATATATATATATATATATATATATGTTCTTTATATATATATATATATATATATATATATATATATATATAAGGCCTAGCAATTCCATCAAAAATATTTAATTCCTTGAAATAAAAAATGGAGTTGCAAACCATCGTACACTATTGATAGCTCTGAACTATTTTAAGTAGTTCTTATTGAAAACTAAAATCGACATCCATGTTGTTTTTAAAAGCAAACTATTATTATATTTAAATCAAACTAATATACATTTTTAAAAAGCAATCGAAAATGTCACGAAAGAATGAAAAACTTTTTACTAACTCCGCTACAACTTTCTCTTGAACCGAAGGGTGCGATCCAATCATGACCAAAGCAAAACAGCTAACTAAGGCAGACGTGTCATTGCCTGCTATTGTCATTGTATCTACTTCTTCTCTCAGTTCAACATCTGACAATTTCTCACCGTACTCCGTAAGATCCATCATCAGGTCTAGGAAAGCTTTACGAATTTTTTCATCCTGTTCTGTAAATATTCATTCATATTTATTACAGGATGTATTATCCGAATTTCTTCAAAAAGTCTCCGAAATAAAGAAAACTTCGAATAAAGAAAAAAAATTAAAAGTAGAAGTTTAAATTCTGTGTGCAAAAGTTTTGGCAGAGCAAGAGATATTTAAAAACAATTAAATAATTATTACTTTCTGTTATAATAAAGACAAATATATTTCAATAATTTTTAATATTGTGTGTAAATAATAACACTATTCTTACCCCGTGAGCCGTATTTCTCTCGATTGTTATAGTCCCACCGTTTTTTGGAAATAACCTGAAGTTTGAAATATTCCTAATTTAGAATCTTGGAATTAATATAAATCCATCAATAATTTTTTTATAAAAGTGGTAACGTCCTTTTCTCTAAAAGTAAAGTAGTAGTCATTTAATTTTTTCCTTTTCGTCTCTTTTCTTTTATATGGCAATAAAATCAGGTAAGATATAATTAGGGAAAAATCCTTAAAGTGACTAAATCTGGGAGCATGGCAGGGTCACCACCGGATATAGCATGATGCATGTGGGACTCTATCTCTGCCAAGTACAATACCGATATTATCAAAATATCGAAAAAAATAATATTTATAAAATAAAACGACGTATTTTTTTCAATCGACAAACCGAATGTGTCACTTTTATTTTTCTTTTTAAATTATGATAACATTGATAAGGTCGGATACACATCAAATAAAAAAAGAAAAGAAATGTTAAGGGCACTTTTAAATATTAGTTACCAACGCCTTCTTTTTATCTAATAAGCAGATATACATAAATCTGCAATACTGTATAAATATCCAAGAACCTCGTAAAGTAATAATTTTTGACATTATTAAAACATGTAGTGAACAAAATTGTGGGCATTTCACCAGTTGGCCGATACTGAATTACTATTTTTTATTTTATTTTTAAACTATTTTATCTGTCGTGTGACAGACAAAATAGTTAAATTTTCCATTAATGTGCTTAGTACATTTATAGGAAACGCAATTTACAAATAATTTCAAAACACTTCAGTTATCATTGTGCGGAGATACATTTCAAAATTTACCAGTTATTTCATAAAATATGAATGTATTTCGCCTCCGTGCTGGATAAAGCTACAGCTTTCTGCTTCTTTGATTTCCATGAGATTTATACTTCCCGATAAAATAAAACCCAAACCAATATGGGAATTCCTACCCATCACACCACTCGTCCAATCAACATCTATAAATCCTACTAATTCAAAATCACTATTTCCACTATATTTTAATCTAAAATCTTTTCTTTTCTTTAAATATTTTCTTTCTTTTCTTAATCCTGTATAACCAATATTCATTAAGCAGCTGTCCACTTTGTTAATCCGAGCTCTTGAGGACTGCTTTAAGCCATAAATATTCTTTTTTAATATAAGTACTTTACTGCACTTTAAACTGGCCAATACTTTTGGTATTTGCATGTAAAGTGACTCCTCGCACTCCTCATTCAAGAAAGCGGTAGTCACGTCAAGATGTCTAATGTCTCAATTGATACTGCACATATAAAGCAAACAACAACCGCAGTGTCGTGTACACAATTATCGGGAAAAAATCTCAGGGAAGTTAATTTTTAACAGACTTCAAAAAATGCAAGAAGAGGAAATTCTCAGTTCGACGCCTACCTATTTTTTATTGTATGTACACCTGTGATTTGGAGACACGTCAGCTGAGTTATATGTGACACTTATATTTCAGTTTATGGGTGTGCGAATGTGACACTTATATTTCGCATGCCACGAGAAGAAAAGAGAGAGGCCTCGACTTGACACCGATTTCCAAAGTCTATAACTGTAGCAGTATTCTTCAAGTTTATCCGAGAATAATATTTTTTTGTAAAAGTTATAACAAGTACTTATGTATTTATTGTTTTATACTTTTCAGTGCCTTTCTTATTGAACAGTTTAAAATTTCTGTTTGAGATCGCCTAATTTTTTTTTTATTAAAAATTTGGTTTACTTTAAGACTTATCTGTTGTTAAGTTCGCAGCCTGAAATAATCCTGAAATTATATCTTTTGTGTATTACATAAAGTTATTAGGTCCTGTTTCTTAGTAAGGTCCTGAAACAAGCCTGAAATTATATTTTTATGTATAACATAAAGTTATTAGGTCCTGCTTCTTAGTAAGCTATTAGGTCCTGAAACAAGCCTGAAATTATATTTTTGTGTTTACTTAAAGTTATTAGGTCCTGTTTGTTACTAATATATGTAAGATATATTTAACTGCATATTTAAATACAAGCTTGCTAAGCTCGTCATCTAGTGCTATGTAACTGCCAATTATAACAAAATTCTTTAACAAAATATGAAGAGACATGAAAACAAGTAATTTTCACAGTTGATAAGAATCCTATCGACTTGACACCTCATAAGATCTCACTTACCCCAAAAGTCGAGTGGCTGAACTCAGATTTTACATGTTAATTTTTTTTATTTTCTCGTGCAACCCTATCTCTTTTTATTAATTTCAGTAAAAATGTAAACGCACCACTTGCATACATAATACGTAAAAAAAAGGAAAAATATTATATAAATACATTATATAAATACACTTTCTATTAAAAACTTTTAAATGTCTTAGAGGTAGTAATAGGCCTTAGTATTTCTATATACAGCTTGAAACAAAAACATACCTGTTATTCGTTCAGCTCATTCTATGTATCAAACAATATAGAAAACCTTGAGAAACTATATGTCAACTCCCAATTAAGTACTTGGCAAAAACTATAATATCTAACCTTACCTAACCTTTGTAACTTTTTAAACCTTTTCCACTATTTTTTTTATTATTATTTGTGCACCACAGTGGAGAAATGAAACAAAAATCAAAGTACGAATTTCGTAGCATTCGACTTCATTGCAATTTGACTAAACATTCTAATAAATTGTATGTACTGTTATTCACTTACATTATCTGTGAAAGCGTGTAAAGTTGTAATATTCTGCTCCTGTATTTTTTTATAAGGAGTAAGCCTAAAAAGAAATTCAGGTTGAAGCCAAATCTGGAACATTCTCTTGTAAACTATGTTCATTTGGCTGAAGCTGGCGCGCAAATATGGTGTGTCCAAACTCTCTTGGGCGTTCACTTTTACACCCATTGCCGTTTCTGTAATAAATTATATTTAGTTATTTCTAAGAGAAATCACTTTGACAAAATTTCATAAATATTAGTGTCTCATACAACCTCTGTTGATTCATAATACCAAAAGGCCACTTTCCTAATTTCTGAAATCGTACGCTCTCTTGTCTCTATTTTGCCTTTTTAGGATTAAGTAACCAAATGGCCAATCATTTCATCATGGCCATCCGTCTGTCTGTCATTTTCCTCAGTCATAGCCTTGTAGTTTCCATAATTTTATGTAAAAGAAGTTTGATAGCAATATGTTTCGTACAGTGATCTCGGTCAATAGGTAGCAAAATATTGAAAAAGAAAATTATAATTTACCTCAATATAAATGAAAAGTGGGAGCGAAATATCACTAAGCTGCGAGTCACTGAGTTGCAAGTTTAATTTCAAAAGATCTATCTAAAGAAATATTTTTAAATTAAATTTTAAAATTAATTTTAATTTACCGTTTTTAATTTTTATATCCCAAATATGAAGTTTAGAAATATGAAGCATTGCATACCCTCTTCCCTAGTTTTTCAAATATGGTTCTGAAAAATATGAAATAATCTAGGTACTGGCTTTTGAATAAGACTTTCAAAAGAAAATTGTCAATTTATTTCGATTAACTTTCATAAACAATTACTTTCATAATCATAGAAATTTTATTCATGCATATCCCACCGTGCACTAGGTCGATTGTCATTATTATAAATTAAATAATTTTAGGTCCTTTTACTTCAATTCATATGTTATTTACAAAATATTAAATTATTATTAAAACTTATACAGGCAAGAAATTCGCATTCTTTATATCCCAAACTTTGAAAAACAGTTATATCTTTTAATTAAAATAATTACAAATTATATTACTTACCGCAAACAATATCGAGCGTGCACGCGCTAACGAAAGAAAAAATATCAAATATTTGACCGCCTGCTTTTGGTCTGATCTTCTCCATTAAAATATTGCTCTGTTCCCAGAAGACATCGATGAATCCATCCAAAATCTTTTGATTAAACGTCGGCATCAACATTCGTCGATGACGCTTCCATATTGGTACTGTAATGAAATCATTTAGAACAGATTATTTATTTAAAGTACTTTAATAATAAACTAATACTGTACCCCTACAACACCCACGAATTCAAGAACCTATATATTTCTAACTTTTTCAGTTACTCGCATGTATATAATAGGCAATACAAATGGTATTTTTTTCGATTCGGATGAAAATAAACTTGTATTAAAAATGGTTACAAGATACTCTGTACTTCTGAAAGAACACACTATTATCAAAGACAGGGCCTAACTGAAGCACCGAAAAAATTTAAAAAAATTATGTTAAGTAAAGTTTTGAATTTCTTATTCATTAATACTAATAATTTTGTTTTATCATAAACTATGATAACTTTCAAAGTATAGACAGAATCGGTCGGTCGGACATAAATTTTTTTTGGAGTACGCTCCCATACAAGGAAAATGGACACGCGAGTCTAATCGCACGATAATAATTAGACTAAGTGCTCGTAAAACCCGCAGCGCGCACGATGTATATACTATTTACACGAGCCATTTCAAACCACTTTTGTCCCTAATATTTCCCTAATGTGACAAGGTAGACAACATTAAAAAGAATCTTATATTCCATGCATATAGCTTTCTTAGGTTAAAAGATGTGAACCTCGCAAATCATTGACACTCACCGCTAATGCTTTCGTCATACCAAGAACATTGAAATTTGCAACGTAGTCAATGATGTATATATGCAAAACAGGAAAAAACTACAACTGGTCGTGGACCTAAAAAGCAATAACAAGATGTGCGAAATTTACAACTTTCTTCTAATTTGTTCTAAGTTAACTAGAACTACAAACACGCGACGTCTAATCATTGGTCAAAGCCAAAGAAAATTTGCTAATAATATGCAATAAATTCAGATTTATTTACCCACCTGAATTGCAGATAAAATATTTCATTTGGAAGAGTTAGAAAAGTTTCAGTCAGAGTGGATTCGTCATAAATTTATTGCCACGGTGCAAACACCATACGGCTCATTATTTTAAAAATTGCTCCGATAATTAAACCTCCACATTCAATAAAAGCAACAAAGGCGATTAAAATTAAATTTTGCTTCAGCTTTAAAAAAAAGGTGATATTCCGCCTAAAATACATCTATTATATCTTATACGGAACTTAGAGGAAAGGAACAACAAATATCTGTGGAAATAAAAAAATCCAGTACAGCATTTTTTCTTTAACCTTAAAATAGCTATGAATTAAATTATTTACGTTATTTTTAGTAAATCCAGAGCTAAGTGGGAAAGAACTTTTCCTTTAACTACTAAGTTTCTTGATGCCACAGCGCGGTATTAGATATATAATTTACGTTTTAATTAGTACTACTCAATACTTTCCAGTTAAAATTAGCCATATAAAATTCGGTTTATAATTGAATAGAGAAACAAACAAACACGTAGTCGTATGAACTTCTTTGAAAACTTACACTAGTAATGCAATGTTTTATACTAAATATCTCAGTGAATATATTTCGTCAATCCAAAAACAAAATTACACATCGCCCGTATGTAATATTTCATGGAGAGTATCGTAAAGTCCATTTGATTAAAATATGTGAAGAGTTATTATTTATAACAACTAGCGTGACCCGTGTGACGTCTTCGCATTATTTATTCCATTATGAAGCTCAGATGACAGATCAAACAAATATTTTACTAAAATTGACATATAGAGGCGCAAGTATCAAAAGCATTGAGCTAAAGCGCCACTTTATTTATACGTGAGTGAATTTGAAATTAAACAAAAATTTTACCGACCGTCAATCATATTGACGTTGAGCCGTTAGATGGCAGCATTGCTGTTTTGTGTATATAATTTTAATAATTAATTAATTTGCAAAAACAATAGCAATAATAAATTTTTTAGTTGTGGATGCCGGTAGAGCAAGCAATTATCTATAAAATGATATATAATTTATGTGGATTAGTTGTGAGGTTTTTTCTAAAAAGGGAGTGTAACATCTTAACCTTAGCGTATTAATATATATGATGATGATGATGATGATGATGATCTTTTAATCAATTTTAACAGAAGTCTTAAAAGTGACCTTTATAATAACAAGACAATACTTTTATAATTATAATTATTATAAAATCATTTAATTAAGAGCAATAATCTAATATTACGTAACAAATATAATTATTATTTTAATAAATGTATACTTTACGAACTTATTTTCACTAATATAGCATTTTTCTTTGAATGTAAATTTATTTTTAATAAAAGTCCTTGAAGACCCTAACTTCTGAATATTATACGAAAATGGGTGAAAGAATTAGCTTCGATTTATATCGATCCGATTTACGTCACATATTTCTGGAACCTAATGTGCCGTAAGTATGAGAACTGCCTGTACAACATGTCTTTCCGCCGCGTCTTGACTTGCTACGGTCAACTGCTTTCAAGAAGCCGAAGCATAAACTGGCGATGTAAAACAGTGCAGAAACGATGCGTCAAATTTCAAAAATTGTGCAGGAGACCCCAGGAGTCCAGCAAATTAGGGGCTTTCCTATTGCTCCTTTCTCTATGCACACTTATCAATACCATCATATATCAATATCATAAGTTACGTATTTAGTTTACTATCTCATATTGTGCGAGGAGAAGAATATACGACTAGCGATTCCACGTACCCTTTTATTTGTGTTCTTTACTAACTTATTTATTATATAATTACAGTAAATACTGTACAAATTTCAATGGCATTTATGAAAATCCTCGTCGAACTGGAAATTAAAACTTTGCCAAGTGCATTTTTTACCAAGTTTGTAATTAAAAATTTTAGAGAGACAAAATAATACATGTTTTCAATTTAGTACTGAGATTTTAAAGATAGAATGACTTTTTATGATTTAGTAAATATTCCATTACGACACAAAGCTCATTTTTAGAAAGCTACAATTTTTAAATGCTTACTAAGTGTAAATAAGTTACCAGGTTCAAACTGCAGATTAAATTAACAAACACGGTTTTTGTTGGTACAAAGTTGATCATGATCTATATACATATATATGAACAGCTAACACTACCTAGGCTATGGAAAATCATTCATATTATATTGCCTACCTATAATTCTAACTTCATATTTTAATTAATTACACATAAATTTATTAAAACATGGATAAGGAAAACATTAAAGGACTGTGTCCTTTATCGCAAATATTTTTTTTAAATAAATAAAAACGGTGAGAAAATTTCAATTACATTTCGTTAAATCCTTCCTTACTTTCTTTTTTTGCACATATTTCTTTCAGATATTTGTTAACTTACCTGGTCCTGATACCAATCCATTGCCCAGCCAAGGTTCCATGAATTTATATACTCTGTCCTTTTGCAGACACGAGTTGAGAACTATTTCAATGTCGACAGGATTTGTTAGGGCTGAAAAAAATATCTTAATTATCAAAATTGAATACGAATTAAATATTTGAGGATTTATTTTTAAATCATAACCAATAAAACAAAGGTTCCGTACACATATATGCAAATCTGAGTATTGAAAGATACCTAGTATTTGTATTAAATAATTTACAAATATTGTATTCAGCTGCTTGTAGCCTTATGATTGGAGTTACCATGTTTAAACATGTACTGAGTGATCTTAGACACAAGAATAGCCTGAGGGATGTACGTAGCTACAGAGGGGCAAATGCAAATTCAAATCACTATTTGATATTGCCCAAACTCAGATATAGACTAAATAAATCATATTATAGGAAAAAAGAGGATACAGTTAAATCATCAAATGTACAAGAACCGGTTAAAGCTAATGCAATTGGTAACTTTAAATCCAAGCCAAGAGAAAGAATAGACTCAAAGCGAGAATCTTAGGGAGAGGACAATGAATGAAATGCATTGGAACAGGTAATAACAGTAATAGATAAAAAGAATATTCACTCTATCAAAAAGAATAAACACAAGGATTGGTTCGACGATTAGTGCTTAAAAGCCAATATCAAGAAAAATAATGTTTATAAAGTATTAATTATGAGTACAAAAGCATCTTACTAGAAATCCTAAAGAAATATAGAGAGAGCTAAGAAAACAAGAGAAACATTTAATTAGACGAAAAAAGAGAGATTTTGTTAGAAGAAAAATTTAAGGATTTTGAGTATCTTAGGTCCCAAAATGAAACAAGGAAATATTATTAACTAATAAATTATGTAAGAAATTAGTTCAATCCTAGGGTAAATCTTTGTAGAAAAAAATATGACGAACTCACGAGTTTAGCACTCGTGTGAAATATTAAAGATATAAAGAGAGTATTTCACGGAACTTCTTGAAGGGAAAATTGCCCCAAGTACAGAGAAAAACTATCTGCTAACAATCGAGCCAACTGATAATAGAACTGACTACTACAACCTAACAACAATTGAAGAATTAGAACAGCCAATTAAAAAGTTAAATCGTAATAAATCTGCTGGGCCAGATGGGATAAAAATTGAGCTTGTAAAGTTCAGTGAACCAAATCTGACGGATTCTCTGCACATAATTATACGTAATATTTGGCTCAAAGAAAAATTACCCATTGAATAGGATAATAGATCTCTCCTGTCTTTAAAAAGGGAAATAAGTTTGAATGTGCCAACTACAGAATAACTGTATTTAATATTATATTTAAAATTTTCTTATGTGTTATATTTAAAATACCAAGGTGAAATACAAAGGGGAAAATCTACTGTAGACCAAATCCGTACCTTAAGACAGATCGTAGAGAAAACCAAAGAATATAATATCGATGTATGGTATGACTGCATAAAGAGGGAAAAGCTATATGAAGCAATGACAAAGTTAAAATTCCTACAAAACTAATCAATATTGTTAAAGCAACTATCTCAAGGGTTCAATGTAACATCAAAATACACAATAAGTTATTCGAGCCTTTTTTTGCTGATAGAAGTCTTATACAAGGTGATGCCTTCCCATGCCTACTTTTTAACATTGCTCTAGAGAAAGTTATAAGAGACGCAATGATAACAACTAATGGCACCATATACTACAAATCTATCAAAGTACTGGCTTACGCAGTTGATCTTGATATTATTGGCAGATCAAGACAGATTATTACCGAAGCTTTTTTAGCCCTTCAGACTGAGGCTGAAAAAATGGGCCTAAGCATCAATGTTAAGAAAACAAAATTTATTATTTTGTCGTCAAGAGAGGTGGTGAGTGGCCACACTTTTGAAAAAGTTACCGAATTTAAAATATCTTGGAAAGACTATCATCAACAGAAATTAAATGAATGTTGAAATTGACTATCAATTGATGCTGGCAAATAGGTGCTTCTTTGGCTTAAGAATCTAAAGAATAAGATCTTAACTTATTACCAATAGTATAAAAATTAATATGTATAAAACACTAATTCAACCAGTTGTCCTCTATGGTAGCAAAAGCTGGACACTGAGCAAGTATATCTAAAACAGACTATAAAAATACTATGCAAAATCTTCGGTGATATCCAAAAGAATATGGTCTAGTGAATTCTTGACAGTTACGAAATTTATAATCAATGTAAACAATCAGATATTGTTAAAGTCATCAAATCAAATCTAATAAGGTACCTTAGACATTTATTTAGATCAGAGGATAACAAACAATCCTACGAACTTTCAACAACATTTTAGAAAACGAGGAAAACCTGCACTCAGATAACTTGATGATGTTGAGAACGACTTAAAAATATTAAAGATTACTAGCTGGAAACATAAAGCAAGCAACGTGATAGACTCTGATGGAAAAAGCTCGTTGGGACGACCATGCTCTAGGCTTTAGTGCAAAGAAGAAGAAGAATATTATGTTTAACCATATAAATACACTGCCTAGCATATCTTTTATAGATGTAAAAATATTGTTAATTGCTCAGAAACTATGAGTTAAGAAAAATAATTTATTAGATGGTTTTAATCTGATACACGAAACAATGTGTAACTTGTACAGAAGAAAACGGCGTAACTACCAGCGCGCTATGTACTACGAAACGGATTGGGAAATTATAAAAGCTCACTGGGTGGCCTTAGTAGATACCCGGTATAACTATAATTGGGAGGTTAAGCGGACTAGGCGTTCCCATTTTTTTTATTTTGTTTCCCGCATAGGAATTCGAATCCCTGGGGAGCCGCATACAGAAGTATACGGAACCCCTTGAAGCCCTTTGTCTTCAGTGAGACCCTCGAGTACCTGTTGACATCACACTTGTCTGATGATGACCCTAATTTCGATACAGTCGAACAGCGGAGTATCAGGTATGCAGCTAGCATAGACTCAGATAACAGCTCTGATCTGGAGTTGCAACACTCTGAGTTAAATGTCATTGTTGAGAACCTCGACTGAAAAAAGGCTCCAGGATTGATATAATCGACAACATATTAGTGACAGTAGTGTATAAAACTACGGTGCATGAGGTACTTTCGATCTGTAACCGCGGTCTCCGCACGGGCTACTTTCCAAAAGCATGGAAAGTGAGGAGGCTTAAGGTCATACCGGAGAGTAATGGGAAATCGTTTAAACATCGGACGCGATCTCTACAGCTTTGTTTTATATTGAATCAGGGGTTGAAGCGTGCTCAGACACAGACATCTTAGATATCTTTTTGGACATCTGCGGCTCGTTAGACAATTCCTGGTGGCCGGTCATCTTGTCCGCGCTATCTTGTCCGCGCTCTCCACTAATCCTGGAGAGTATCAGCGGACCACCGCCATATAATTATGGATTATTTCTGCAACCGAATTGTCTTTTTGCAGGATGGAGACACTGTAGTTCGCAAAACGTTGAACAGGGGTTACCCGCAAGGTTTGGTCCTTGGACTATTTTTGTGAAATGTTATATTTGATGGTATACTCTCGATACCTCTTCAGGGATGCGATACCATCGCATACGTATGACGATGCTCTGTTGTTGGTCGAAAGAGCAAGCTGCAGAGAAATAGAGAGTCGAACGGCGGACTCCCTCACCGGGTTGCACGACTGTGGCACGAAGAATAAACTCTGTTTTGCGTCACAAAATTCGAGGCTTTCCTCTTCAAAAGCAGGCTGACAAGGGAGCTACCAGTGGTGATGACTGGTGCTAGAATCGGTGTGGGGAATCAAGTTACCTACCTGGGTATGGTCCTCGATGTACGGCGTCGCGTTTTTGCACAGGCACGATACATCGGTGAGAAAACTTGCCGATGACGGCTGGGGGCTGAACAACTCTACCCTCAAACTGATGTATACGGTGTGCCCCGGTTGACGCTGACCAAGACTTACAGAACCTGCTCAACGAATGCGCTGCCAGTTTTGGCGAGTTTTTTGCTTGCCGACCTCGCGATTGCGAAACGCGCGCCAATATCATCTTGGCACGAGATAAGAGTTTTGGTGCTGGTTCGTTGTACTTTGAGTTTTTGGTAGACGGATCTTTAGTTGATATAAAGAAGCGTATTTTGAAGATCATCGATGCTCGTTGGTAGTCTATATGGCCCTCTCCCGATTTAAAGAGGGGAAACGATTATGTTGTACTTTCCTGACGTGTCTAAGCCGTTGCGTGGAAACTGGTTCGTCACCGACTACTTCACTTCGCAGTTTTTAACGTGACATGGCGCATTCCGTGCCAGTTTACATAGATTTGCCCTCAGAGACAGACCGGTACACGACCTGCGATTTCGAGACGCAGTTATGGTTTGTTCCACTGCAGTGAGCACAATGAGGCGCGTAGAGTTTAGATGATGCAATTAGAGAGCGTGCGTCTTAATTAAAAAGTAGAATCACGCGGTGCCTTCGAACGTAATATCGTTAGTCACCGAGACTTGGTGAGAATGAACCGATCTTTGAGTCATTCAGAGCGTTCGCTAAATGCGTTCTAGATAAAATGGAAATACTTAATGATTCATTGAGAGGGACAGACCTGCCGTATTTGGTGTACCCTTGTCAGCCCTATTGGGTGGAAATGCTGGGATCGTAGTTACGGGACACTATTAGGAAACTTTCGAAGGTCCCCTCTTTTGTGTGGCTCTGAGACAACCTGAATGTGTATGGCGTGAATAGTTCTAATCTGATGTCAGTATCGAGTGTTTTTACAGATATTTCAAACCCATGGTTAATCACTTTGAAGCCATATATTTCGCAAACGGAGGTAAAAAATTAGAAATGGCTAGCATGATCTCAACTTTTTATAAAATATATATGAAAATGGTACCCATACGAAAAACGTTTGCACCCACGTTACATGTTTGGAAAAATAGCTTGAAATGTGTTTCTAATGTTTTGCTACATATTAAATGCAATTCCTATACGAAACATCAACTTTCAAAACTTCCCGACAGTAGGTGTAAACCTCTATAAATGGCTATTTAGCAGGTATAGCATCTATTGATAGCATCTAAATTCAGGGAGTGTCAAAATTATAACTATTTGGCCACTCGAATTCAACAGTTCGCTCTATTTACGAGGCGATCCTGAAATTAATTTATAATGTGGGTGAGAATTTTGGAAGCAATGCTGTCGTTTTATTTATAAATTTATAATGAAAGAAACACTTGAGTTGCATCATTCTATAGAATACCGAAGATATAACAGCAAGAAGAGAATAAATCCTAAACAAAACAACGCCCAAGTAAATTGATATTGGATCAAACATAGTTAAAATTGGAACAAATATTTCTATATACATATTTAATGACACTCCTCTATCGTTATTAAAAATATCGCTATTGCAAACATTTAACAAAAATGTAGTATTATTTTTACTTTCTTTAAGTTCTTTACCACGACCTAGGTTTCGTTGTATTACATCTTCAGGTGGGCTGTTAGCAAAGATTGAAGATGTTGTAATACAACGAAACCTAGGTCGTGATAAAGATCTTAAAAAAAATAGAAAAAATACTATATCAGGTAGTTTCATTTAATTGTGAGTAATGAATTTCTACAAAATTAACACCAAATATATTCATTATTAAACAAAAATTAAAACAGGAATCTACGCACACTGGTAGACTTCATTCGAGAAGAACCGGCGACTCAACTCAATGGAATGCACGATCGTGACCTCAACACAAGAAACCAAAATATTACATAAACAAATTAGAAACTTATTTAAAGCCAAAACATCGATTAAGGAGATGTATTATCTCATCGTAAGGTGTTTATCGCAACATTTTTTTCGTAAATATTCCAAGGTGGATTATTTATGACCTCTGAATTCGAATGGCCGCCATTTTGGAAAAAAAATTAAGGAGTTACAACAAAAATTATTTTTTTGTAAGAAATTGTTTTATTGATAAAACAAATTCTATACAATTTGATGTAAAACTATGAAATCAAACAAACCTATGATTTTAAGAAATTTAAAAAAAAATTCAAATATAATTTTTTTAACGGTCATTTTTCCATATTACATACTTTCTTTCAACTTTGTGAGCAATATTGACACATATTCAAACTTAATAGCATTATTAACTTTTGATCGGAATCATGAGTAAACTTAAAAATTATGGGATTCGTTTCCCTTCTAAGGTATCCTATGACTTCTATTAAAATAACTTTCTCTCGATAGCCACTACAACGATAGGCGAATTTCCAACAAAGAGAATAAAACAAATTTTAAGAACCAGTAAAAACTTACCAACATAAAGCAATGGTCCCAGCCAAACCTTACAGACGCCATCGTTTTTTTGGGCAAAACTAGATATTATCTCAATCGTTTTCAATATATCTGAGAAAAATAATAATATTTTAGAATATTTTTATATACACTAAATTTGTGACTGTACAAAACGTATCTAAAAAAATATTGCAGTTACATACGTGGGTTTCTCATTAATCCGTAGAGCTTAACTAATAAACTTTGCCATTGACTCAACTACGTTTATGATTATAAGGAATAAATATCCAAATTATAATAATTTTTCTTTTAATACCACTATAATTACTAACCTATCCTAACCAGATTTTCCTTCATGGAGTTTCCACGCGGCAGTAATTACGACCCTGATCCACTAGCAAGTAAAACTTTAATCTCATTAATTTACCAATAAAGCTAATTAGGTAAAACTAAAAATCGCGGTAGAAGCTCGCGGCTAATCATGTTTGCTTGAAAGTGATGCAATAAATATCCCCAATTCAGGGCAGTGCTACACGCCGAACGAATAGTTTCACCACATTGACATTATATTTTATAGTTATATATTTAAAAGACACAAATAAAATAAAGCACACACATCCACATGTCCGTCGGTTCAGTTTTTGCTTATTGCTTTATATCTTTCTGTATTATTCGCCCCAAAACTTATCTTGAAATAAGAGTAGAAGCTGTAAATTGGTTTGTTCCACCTTAAACTAAAATCGGGAAAATTGACCCAAATTTTCTGTAAGAAAAATAGCCTCAATTAAAACAGTATTTAATTTTTTTATAATTGCTGAAATCATTTTCAGTAATTCCAACAACATTTCTTCACACAAAAGTCAATAATTACAAAAATCGTCCATAGAATGTTCCGTTATTAAGTTAAAGTAGCGAAGACGTTCTCTTTTCTGTAGGCGACTCATGTATATTGTAGTCTTTTTCGAATTTTATAATAACACGCTCTTGTTTCTTAACAAGCCATATAAACTGCTCCACTGGTAGTCATAACTCGACTGTTTGGCTCACCAATAAATCGCCGGGGGGAGCCAACAAGTCCAGCCCATCAATCAACAACCGATACTATTACAAGTTTACTAGTGGATTAAGAGCTGAAGCCATGAATCAGGAACTACTGGATCAGGGTTCTTAAAAAGGTTCCGTAAATCTCGCACGATTCACGCGAATGAAAACTATACAGAAATATTCTACATACCCTGGAAATTAATTTGTAATACTTTGATAAATAATTATGTAATCTATAACTTAATGTATAACACTTTACCTTCAGTACTACCAGCAAATAGATGGGCGTGCCCTATAACTGGATATTCCCTCAGACTTGGTAACTTAGCCGCCAATTCGTACATACGGCGTCTACCCAGTCGAAATTTTACGTAACTTAACAAAATTATCGTCAGAAGACTCAAAATTATGTAAATCATGTTGCATGAAGATGTTAATACAGGTGAATTAAGTTAACTGAAAATAATAAAACGGTAGTTGACTCATTCTAAATTTTGATATTTTTCGCACAATATTGTGAAATATAAGTTAATTAAAAACCAGTCTTGAAAAAGATTCAAAAATTGATTGAAAAATAAGCCAGTTGTAGGCTTCTAAATTTGAAGATACGGATAGAGTTGGGTATATCCCTGTCTCTTTTCCTCTCATGGAATATAATGTGCAATATCAAAAATGACCTCACAACACAGTATAGCCGTCCTTCTCTAAAGGTTAAATTCAAACTTTTATAATTCGGTCAATTTTTAACATTAATAAAAAAAAAATTCACTCTTCATCAGCTTGTACCTTGAAATTATGATTAATGAAATAAAAAAAAATTAGTCAAATACCCAATTCGAACCAAATTATTTAGAAAATATTAATTTCTCTTAAAAAAATGTTATAGCAATTAAGTTTTCATAATATGGTTAAAACCTGTACGAGGAGACAACGCGCTTCGAGGATTCCATAAATAAGAGTATTTAGGTATATATAAACCTTTAATGGTATTTAGTATTTCCGATTAAACCATTTACATCTATTAGTAATATTTTTCACAATGTGAAAATATTACGTAGTCTATCTCACGTTTAGAACATCGTTTATATCTCAAAAAAACATAAAATTTAGAATGGCTATAATTTTTAATGAAATTTAGATAAATTTTCACTTTAGTTTCACAGATAAAGAGGGGAACCTGCTTTTTGTAAAAAAGTTTGACAACATTTCCAGAAGTGATGTAAAAATGTTTTGGTGTTCTTACAATTTGTTATTTTAGTCGATTCTTCGAAAGATATTTTCACCCATACAACACACATAATCTAAAAAAATATTCAAACACTGCATTTCTTCCCTTTCAAATTGTAATATGTAGATAACTGAGATATGTTCGAGTTAATATCCTTTATAACTACGCCAAATTTAAAGTCTCTAAGTAAAACAATTTCTGATAAAAGCGGTTATGACAGACGGAAAGACGGACGGATAGGTAAGTGATCTTAAATCCCTAAAAATTATCGTAAATAGAAATATTTATGGTTTTTATTGTATTACATCAGCTTCACACATCGTCTTTACCCTGGCCACCGCACTAATATGCTATACTTTTTATTAACTTATTCGCATACGTCTACAAAAATATTATGAATGGCAACTGCATCTTTCAATAATTACCAATGCTGTGTTGCAGCGAGGTTATGTCTGTGATTACCAATAGGAATTAAGATGTAAAACAGCCATATACAATAGTAGTATACAACATACACAACCTCCAAATGCCCCTCACTCCCTTTAAGTTTTTATTTTATTACTAATTTCATATTTTTAAATTTGGTTTTCTTAATATTCCTGCCCAACGTTTAATTTGATAACACACTAAAATATCCAAAAAATATTTCTTTCTTTTTAATTTCCAAAATTATTCACTAAAATGGTGATAAAAATTCAAAACTGAAAAGCACTATACATATGCATCATTAACATTGTTTAACACTATTCATTTGATTACACTCAAAACATTCAAAAAACATTAAGTTTTAAACATCAGAAAAAATATGGGGAATTCCGATATGACTGGATTCTAAAATTGCTATACTAAAATTCCAGTGAAATTATTGGCACAAGTAATTTCGTATCTTGTTTAAAAATGAAAGTATACGTTACTAAACAAAATACGAAATTTGTTAAATAATCGTTTAGAACAGTAAAATTACAAAACTTATATTAAGGCTTTGCGGATCAATTTCTACTCACCCAAAAATTAAAAGAGTATTACTTTTCTGTTGAAATAGATAATTTCACATAAATCTATCCAACATTATACTTATATGCGTACGTACCTATAGTAGTATTCTAAAAAAAATTATACTTTTTCAAATATCTATTTTATTCACAATTAAATGAAACTACGTGATGTAGTATTATTTCTACTTTCTTCGATTTCTTTACCACGACCTAGGTTTCGTTGTATTACAATGTCTTCAGGTGGGATATTAGCAAAGATTAACTATTAGGAACATCCAACAGCATTTATATGTTTCAAACACATTAGCGGAAACCGGGTTTGTGCGGTTTGTTGCAGGGGCGCGGTGTAGGTTTTATTATATTTCCGAGGTTTATACGATACACCAGTATTTTAGTGAGGGTAATAAATTCAATTGTTGTTATTATGTGAGATTATACAATGCAAATGTTCCAGTGTATGTAATAAAATGAAATGGAAGTTATTATCGGTAATATATTTATACAAAAGCAAGGGTATATGAAAGTAAGGACAAGGTACACTAATTCTGCATATCTCCGGTTTTGTTTATTCGTATATTTCTTTTATTTATTTATTTTTTTATATATACTTATATTTATATTTATGTATATTTTGGCTGAAACAATTTCAAGAGTACTGTAGTATCAATGTTGTCATTGTCATTTACAAAATCACAACTACTCCAGTGGATGTGAACATAAGAGTACATTTTGTCCATTACTGTTAAAGTGTCATGATTTAACATTGGTGTCTAACTTTGGACGAAAAATAAATATCGCAAAAAAATCGCGTTTATAAAGCGCAAATTCTAGAAAACTGAAATTAATTTTAAAAATAAATCAAATTTTTTGAAATGAATATTTCAGTTTTTTGTGCATTAAAATAAGTGGCGGAATAGAATCCAGTATTGTTCTTTCGCATATATGTACCCTATGTGATAGAAATTAATTTAGGATACTTTCTTCCCGTTTTAATTTTTTTCGGAAACCGTCCAACTTTTACTTGAAAGTAAACATAGTGATAAAGCATACTACTACTTTGACATGCAGACGCAGTAGCATACACATGTCTACCCGTGATACTGAAAATGCACGGGGGGCCAAATACGCTCTGACAAAGCGTTGAGCTAAACGTGCTCAACAAACATGTACTTACGCACTTTCGCTTTCTTACGCAAATTCAGACGACGATTAGTCCGACCATCTCTGAGATTATAACGTCAATATAAACCATCATACAAATATATAAAGAAATAAAGTTTGTTTATAGAAAAAAAAGATAAAATATTAATTAAATTTAATAACAAATTCATGCATCATGTCCGTCTAGGAATTCCAATTATGGTCCAATTTTATATCTTTTGATGAACCGTATCACAATAAGTTTATTAATTTTAAAGTTGTAAATAGTTATATAAACATATAAGTAAAAAGAATGACAGACAATCCAACAGGTAGATTTTCTACTTTATAAAACTTATCGTAATTGCACTTCGAGTATGCTAAGATAAAAAAAATTAAAATAATTCTCGAAAGTTCTCTTCAAATTTTAAATAAATTTTTTTACATGAAAAAAGATTAAGGAGATGAAAAAGAAATAGTAAACAACGTCATTTTTTTCTAACTGACAAAATACATTTATTAATCAGTATATATTTAACTAACCAAAATCAATTAAGCTTATTTTGTCTTGAAGATATTTTTGATGTACAATAGTACTTTATTGTATGTGTTAATACTGAGTGTAACTCATTTTAATCGTTAGTATAATGTTATATATACGCCATCTATTGTATAACTGAACTGCTAAAAACTAGAGAACGATGCATAGTTTTTGTTATATATATATATACCATCTATTTTATAACTGAACTACTAATTAAATTAGCATTAAAGTACCCTACATAATTTTGTTACGTCAGAAGTGGAAATCAATTTGTCAATCAGTATATATTTAACTAACCCTAATAGTACATAGGAGCTGGTCAATAGGTTCCACGTAAATATATTTGCTCAATCTTATATTTTCCCTTTATATATAACTTAATAGGGATTATAAACAGCTAACCTTCATTTAAAACAGTAAGTAACTCGGGAAACAAAGATTTGAAAAATCTATATTTTACAACAGATGGGGGATAGACTTGGATTTTTAATTTTAAATATTTTCAGAAGAAATTCACCAAACCAATTATGATACACCGACCACTGACTTATTTCTTCGAAAGAAATATTTATAGTTAGCCACGAGAAATTAAATTAATATTGATAATCCTAACATTCATACATTTGTTAATTTAAACAAATGGCAACTGGATACAAACAACGCGCGATATTTAAATATAAAAACAAGATTTAATAGTATATACTTTACAATCCTTTCCAATATACAGCATCTTTCCGATATTCAATGCAAATTGTAGTAAAAAAGAAGATTTTTTAAATTATTTTTCAAGAATTACAGCAAGAGTCAACAACGATTTCTTAGAGTTTGAACAGAAGATACTAAAATAGATTCGTTAGATGTAAACTAATCAGTAAGCCCAACTCACAAAAAATATTTAAAAAATGCCAAAGAGTTTTCTATTTTATATTGCAGAAATAGCCCTAAATCCAAAATGAAAGTTAAGTATTTTTTGTTCTCAATATTACATGGAATTTTAGAAAGAAAATGGAATAATTTAATAAAAATATAACTAACAAAATTAAGCACTTTCAATAACAGAATAAATAAATTATTACATACATGAAAAGAACAAAGAATTTAAATAAATTAAAAAATATGTTTCAAATATAGCCAAATGTTATACGCTAATATAAAAAACCTGCAAAAAGCATGTAAATCCATTTTTTATAACATATTAATGACACCTGCAATATTTTATACTAAACTAAATTATATTTAAAATCTACTTAACATCTACGAGTAAACTATCTGCGAGTAACTGTTTATATATTCATAAATGAAAATAAAAAAATGTAATTTCATAAGAAAAAATAATGTATTGTCGGCCCAAGTGATTTTCTTTAGGGCAGAATGAAATAATTAAGTACACTTATATTTTTAATTAATAATACAGATTATTTGGTAAATATAATTAAAAAAAAACTCACTTCCATAAACAATAGATTAATCAACAAATGTTAGTATCATCGCGTTCTACTCTATACTGGAACAGGAACGAGGAAGAACCTATTTATATAAAAACTGTGCAATATATCCGCCTATTAGTGATGCCTTAAGAAGGTATCAATACTACAAATAATTAGTTTCATTTTGCAGCATAATATAGATATATCTATGGATAAATGTACTCATGATTTCAAGCATGCAAAATACTAGAAGTTGACTAAAAAAAGACATTAAAAATTTACTTTACAAACAACCCTTTTTGAGGATTACATTTTTTTATTTCATTGTGGTCTAAATGTTATCTTCTGATTAGATATTAATTAAAAAAATGGGCGTTAAAATGATTTCAGTAGTTTTAATTAGTTCTCTTCGCATATACTTCAAATGTACTTTATAATAATAATTAAAGCTTAATTACGAAAATACTTACGAATATACTTTATAACAATAATTAAAGCTTAATAATAATTAAAGCTTAATTCTCATCAATAGTAGTTTTTGGAAATTAATATTCATACAAACATAAGTGGATGTAAATGTAAGGATTTGGGCCATGAAAACTATTCATGAGCCATGAAAACTATCTAAATATTTAAATGATATAGCTTTATAAAAAGGTATTTTTTGAGATGTTAAATTCGATGATAGAATCGAAAGACATATAGCTATACAGTTGAAAATAAAAAGTAATTTTTTGTAAAAGGAATGAAGAATTATATATTTACGAAAAACCACAAAAGTCCATTGATTCTAATATCTGCATAACAGAACATAATTTAAAAGCAACAGGATTCTTACAGTATCGAATGGAAAGTTTACGTGATGAAATTTAAATAAGATTACATGACAGATAAAAAAATTGTGAAAAACAAACACAAAAAGATATTGTTTAAATTCGTAACTATAGTCAATGGTATATTGTTACAATTATATGTATTAAATTGTAATATAAAGCGTTGGAAACGATAATATAATAATAAGAATACTTATATATATATATATATATATATATATATATATATATATATATATATATACTGCATTTCATTGTCAATGCTAAGCACAGCCTTGAAGAGCACTTAAACAGTGTGAAAACAGTTATGATTGTAAAAATCAATTTGCAAGGTTTTATTGCATAGGCTGCTATTAAAACACAACTAAGGTCTTGAAAGGATTTCCTCATTTACAATAACTGCAATATATTATTAAAACTAAGGCATACAACATTTATCTGGTTTAGGTTACATAAAAGCCACGGTTTCATTAAAAAACCTGAAAACACTAACTAAAGAATGGGGATAGAAAAATCCACTTGAACAAGAGCGAATTTAGAGAACACTAATATTCTACTTGAGATATGAAGATCCCGAAACTTTTAATCTGAATAGATTGCCTTTATATATGCATAATAAACCTGCCAGTTATCTTACACCTAATTTATTTTTTTTATATATTTACATGCTACAACTTGGCACTCATCTTGTCACTCAGTCGGTCAAAAACAGACAGCGCCGAAGCTTTAAGGGAATTACAAAAAAAGTAATGGATTTAAATCGATATCAAATGCGGATTCTATTACTTTACGAATTTCGTCTGGGATAAAGATTGCCACAAATAATATATGTCATGCGATGGGCGAGTCCACGGTGTCATACGCGACGGCAAAGATTTAATTCAGAAAGATCATGAATGGGGACTGAGATCTTGAGGACGAACCCCGTACAAGACGTCCTGTTGAATTGAAAGTTCAACGGGGGTTCCTTCCAGAGGGATCTACAATCGATGCATATATATATATACTCCCTCGCACAGTTTTTTGAATCAAAGTTACCTGAATTTTACAAGATAGGCTCTAGATGGTACGACAAGTAGTAGATGATAATAGTGCACACTTAAATTAACATATGAAACACACATAACATATAAATTTTTTAATAAAAATTGTTGATAGAAACTCGGGGTTAAAAACTTTTAGCCAACATATCCATATAAATTTTTAAAAAAAAATTTTTTTATAAAAGATATCTTGTAAACGAAACCAATAATTTCGCTTTCAGAACGAGACAAATCATCATACATCATTATCATCATCTTTTACATTGCGAATAGATGCAAAAAGCATGCAAATAATAAAAAGCCTTATTTAACGTTTAACTTTAAGGAAAATGGAGGATTTATCTGCATATAGCTTTAAATCATTACATTGTCCGCATAACTTAAACATTTTACGATTTCTTATATCCGCTTCTACAGAAAATCATAAGAAGGTATTGCTAGAGGTTATAAAACAATTAATTTACGAGTTTCTTGGAATTTCTTGTTCTACTGATTACTACGGTTTTATGACCTGATATATTGCTGAGTAGTTTGAAGGTCCATTAATAGTACAGCCAATTAACTACTTGTTATTCCTTTTGATGTCCTGACACGCAGTTACTAAAGGTCTTTGCCAGTACTTAACAATGTAAAATATATAATCAATAAGAAAGAATAAAATATTTGTTTAAGTTTTTGAATGGTACTCATGAAGTACTAAACATAATAACTATATATAATATATATATATATATATATATATAATACTAAATATAATAATATAATATTCCTAAAATTAAAGTTAATGATAATTATCTCATTATTAAGTCTTTTAAATGAACTTTTCATTTCATTTTTACTATTTAATATTTTCCAATAGTTTTTTTCTATTCCTGAATATGCCATTACGAACATACGAAATTTCATATTTTCATACATGAATATACACGAAATTTCATACATGAATATATATGAAATTTCGTACATGAATATAAGTCAATTTATTTTCATTTTTATCGTTATTACGCTGAATTATTTTAATTTTTTTGTTAGGTGAATATTGACCACAAACTAAAATAACATTTTTAATTCAAGTTTATAATTTTAATTATTTTCTAGGATTAAAAAACTTTCAAATAAAAAATGTGAACGACTTCTACTTTTGCAGGTATTCTTGGGGAAATGCAAATTTAAATTAATTCCTAACCACATCAATAAAGATACTCGCGGCTTTGATATATTCATCGTGAGTTGAAAGTATAAACGTTCTCATATGATCATGCAATTATTTAAAAATCAATATTTTTGATTCGGTATTATATATAGTTTTGATTAGGAATTATATACAGTTTTGACTTGGTATTATATATAGTTTTAATTCGGAATTATATACAGTTTTGATTCGGTATTATATATAGTTTTGATTTGGTAAAATAATAAATACATCCACTATTTATTCTTCTGCGAGACTGCTTAATCGATCACAAAATTTATTTCTTGTAAATAATTTACGCCATATCCTTCTCAAATGACAAAAAAGTACAGGTACAGAAACTGAGATACAGAAACTGTTCTCAATTGATATTTTGTATTGAATTATTATTTTCATTACAATAAAAGCCACTTACTTAATATTCATACTAACTTATTCGATATTTATGAACTCTGGGAAATCCTTGTTTTATTTTTATTAATTACTTTTTCAATTAAAAATTATTATAACTATTCAAGTGCTATTTAAAAAAACGTTATATACGACATAAAGTATTTATTAATATAGAATTAACCTCTGACATTTATTTTACTAAGCCTTTGAAGGGTTAAATTGCTTTTATAAATTTCCGCGTGTATTTACCTATCTGCTACAAATAAAATATTAGTCCTTAAGTAGGTCAAAACGAAAACTTTAAAAAAACATTTGTTCTTCAAACTCTTCATGTTTTGCTATTTTATTTATTCAGAATGATGTTGAAATAGCCGAAAATATTGAAAACCTTAAATAGTTTATTTATCTTTAGTTACAGATTTTTGTGACCTACAAAACAATTCATGCATTAACTTTATATTCAAGTATGATAGCTATATAAGGTTTCTAGTAAACCTGATCGTTTATTTAGAAACATGATATGCATTTGTAATGTATATGAATGTATTGTATATATTTCTATCTGATGACATTCAATCTCATGCATGACGTTGAACAAGATTATAAGTACGTAGACACAATTTTTGATAAATCGTTTAAGATGTATGGTTTATTACACGTATCCAACAGGATTTCTTTGACTTTTATTTTAGTCAAGAGATAGCTAAGTGTTTATAAGCGTTTTTTTCACATTGAATATTTATGTTGGTAACTCATTGATGTTAGAATTCGCTACCATTCTCTACTATTGTTCAGACCAGAAGATCACACTTTGTTTTCTCTCTTAAATTATCTCCAAGAATAAGCGCGTTACTTAAAACTATTCTGTACTTTTTTTAGAGTGGCTACGTATTTCGACTTATTTTACACGTGAATCATAATTTCATTCATAGATAAGTACTTTACGTATTCCCCATCTATCCCAGACCTACAGATTTCTTATCGTTGCTTTTATCATAAGCCTAATTTATTTTTAATTTTATCTTATTCATACGTTCCCTACTCGCTCGAAATACTAGCCTGTGACGTGTAGTAATAAATTTACTTCTATAAAATATATATAAAAAATATTGTTACATTTTTTATTATCCAGATTTTAAAAAAGGGTAATATTGAAGATAAATAAATAGACTAGATGCTGTTAATTTTTTAAAACTAGACATTAATGGCAGGTCGACTTTGTAAAATAACTACATAGAGTTCGCATATTGTTTATGTTCCATTATTGCATTTGATAATAATATTAAATTTTGAAATATGTATATTACTGTACATATATAAATAAAATCGACAGGCCAGATAGTGAAATATATTTTTCACATAGGTGAACAAAACATTAATCCTCATAGAGAAATAAGGAATCGAGTTGAAAAATTACAACTCGTTGGAATATATCTTAAGGAATTTTATTTTTCTTCTGGATGCCTTGAAATATTTTGGAAATTGCATATATAGTCTTCTTCATACATTAACATTATTGCGGAATTACGACTTAATTCAATCAATAGAAGAATAAAGTTTTAATTAATTATTGAGCTCCGCTATGCTAAGATTATTTGTTTCATCTATAAAATATTATGGAAATATGTGCCATTATTACCAAACTGTCAGAAAGGTAATATTTATTTTATGTCACATATGGAATATGTATCAAATATTGAATTGTGTGTTTTATGTGTTTATATACCTCAGTTAATAATGTTACTTACAAAGATCTCTTATTTTATTATTTATCACAGTTGTGCTCTTTTTTCAATGTAAATTATCCAAAAGTTTATACTGTACATAATAATATCTAATATTTTAATATAAAAAGCATTTTTAGTATTTAGGTTACTCTTTCCTACTCAATTTATTATTTCAGAACATCTAAATATACTTGTCAATTCATTTTCATTTCTTAGCAACGTATATTCTCAATCGAATTTTTCGCAATATTATTTTATGTTTTTAATTATTAAATATTGGAAAATTACAAAAAATTGGTTTTAACCAAAACATTTAACGTAAAATTATAGTTAAAATTTCCTCTTTATATACTTTTAGTAACGCAGAGCGTGAAGCATTCGATAACGATTACCCAAATATAGATAATACATAGAATTGTATAAATTCAACATCTTTTGTTTTTTAATTATATAATAAATAAACCAACATTCTACAGTGATCAGGAAAACCATTCGGCCTTCATTTACAACTCTGCCAATGATGCAGGAAATCAGATGTTTAACTTAAATGGTTCATGTGAGTTTTACGAAGCACTTTTCCGACGATCGTGTTCGTTACACCGGAAATGTAGATACAAATAACATGTTAGGCAATAAATAATTAGCGTAATTATGTCATGAATGCAGATCCTGAATGCAAAGAAAATGATTTTGTGGGCGGATAGTTGCTATTACACACAGCTTGATTAAGCTGTGCCGGATATGAAGCAGATTATTGTTTTATTTATATTATATTTTGTTATAAAGTTTCCGGAAATAAAAAGGTGTATTTAATCATTAAATTATATTAAAATTGTGAAAAAATATGCATATATGTATTTTAGTATCAAAGAGAATCGAAAAGTAATTAAATGAATCTTTGTGAATAGGCTTCTTCATAAACTTGAATACGTATCACAATTCCTAATCTTTTGACCCATTTGCCTTGAGTTTATCATATTTAAAATTAGATCAATTAGTATGGATAAATAATAAACACATCGAAAAAAGTTTTCCAATAAAATTCGAACATATACTGGTTTTCCTCGCCCCAAAACGAATTCAAAAGAAGGAGGCTATCGATTCGATAGTATTTTTTGTGTATGTTACGTCATATCTCTGGCACATATGAACTGATTTGGATGAGACTTTTTTTTATTTAGAAGGATTTACTTCCAATATGGGCTCAATTGTGAGCATTGAACAGCACAGGACCATGATTGAATTTCTATGATTTCGGTGAAACAATAATATAATAAGACATGACTAAGGTCCTCATAAATCATGCACATAGCAATGATGAAGCCAAAAGGGGATAACAGGAACTCTTCAGTGAGGAGAAGTAAACTTATCGAGTTCGGACTATATATAACATAATTTTAACCTTTAATCCATGAATCCTGATGCTGCGGGTGCAACGCCTGCTGTGAGATTTAAGAACCCACTGTTTTCAAATTAGTGTTATAGCTCTCAAGCAGAGACTCTGCAACTAAACTTCTGGTTTCAACTCCTCTGTCTTGATGCTGTGAGAGTACAGGTAGTACCAAATCATGAGACTTGATAATCTGCTGTTTTTAAATTAGTATTATGGGTTTTAAGCATAGACTTTATCACTGAATTCCTGGCCCAAACACCTCAGTACTGATACTGCACGTATACTGCCCGCCTGATCTGTGAGACCTGAGGATCTACTATTTCTAAAATAGTATTGTGGAGTTAAATGACAGGATCTCAAGCAGAGACCCTGTCATTTAACTCTGGATTCTGACTCATCAGTTCTGTTGCTGCAAAAATGCTGCTTGCCTAAACTGTGAGACTTGAGGATCTCTTGTTTCCACAATTAAATGAAACTACGTGATGTAGTATTATTTCTACTTTCTTTAATTTCTTCACCACGACCTAGGTTTCGTTGTATTACAACATCTTCAGGTGGGATATCAGCAAAGTATTTTAGTGAGGGTAATAAAATATACCAGTATTTTAGTGAGGGTAATAAATTCAATTGTTGTTATTATGTGAGGTTGTACAATGCAAATATTCCTGTGTATGTAATAAAATTAAATGGAAGTTATTTTCGTTTAAATATTTATACAAAAGCAAGGGTATTTTAAAGTAAGGACAAGGTACTACCACTAATTCTACATACCTCCGGTTTTGTTTATTCATATATTTATTTCTTTTAATTTTTTTTTATATATACTTATATTTATGTTTATATGTGTATTTGGGCTGAAACAATTTCAAGAGTACTGTAGTATCAATGTTGTCTAATTATATTATATCTAAAGATATTAAGTATGGATGATAATTATGACCCATCAATTGTCACAAAACTGTACCATAATAAATTTTAAAAAATACTAATGCAAGAAATATACCCGGTCGCACCAAATAATAATAATATTTACTATAAATCTATGCCATACATAGAGGTAATGTATCACTCAAATTAGGAAAACTCTTCAATAATAATAAATAATACAACATGTGCTTATAGTACTTTAAATAACTTGGGTAAAACCCTTATTAATAATAAAGAAAAAATAGATAAACATAAAAAGAGTGATATCTATAAACTTAAATGTAACGACTATAATAGTGTATACGTAGGTCAAACACGAAGAGATTTTAATACAAGATATAAAGAATACATTTCCAGATGGCGAAATAATAAATCAGACACATCTCACTTTGCTAAACATCTCATTGAAAATAACCATCACCCCCATACTGATGATGCCCCCTATATATTACAAATAAATACAAAAGGCAATAAACTTAATATCCTAGAAACATTAGAAATAAACAGACATAAAAAAGACACCAAGGTTAATATATTAAATGAACAACTAAATATAATATCAACACCCATACTAATATCCCCTAGATATAATATAATTAGACAACATTGATACTACAGCACTCTTGAAATTGTTTCAGCCCAAATACACATATAAACATAAATATAAATATATTTAAAAAAAATTTTAAAAATTAAAAGAAATAAATAAATAAATATATGAATAAACAAAACTGGAGATATGTAGAATTAGTGGTATTACCTTGTCCTTACTTTCAAATACCCTTGCTTTTGTATAAATATATTACCGATAATAACTTCCATTTAATTTTATTACATACACCGGAACATTTGCCTTGTACAACCTCACATAATAACAACAATTGAATTTATTACCCTCACTAAAATACTGGTATATCGTGGAACTCTCGGAAATGTAATAAAATCTACACCGCGACCCTGCAATAAACTCACTAACATAAGCAGTGGAAAAACCCGCACAAACCCGGCTTCCGCTATTGTATTTGAAACATACAAATGCTGTTGGATGTTCCTAAGAGTTAATCTTTGCTAATATCCCACCTGAAAATGTTGTAATACAACGAAACCTAGGTCGTGGTAAAGAAATTAAAGAAAGTAGAAATAATACTACATCACGTATTTTCGTTTAATTGTGAATAATGAATTTCTATAAAATTAACGCCGAATATATTCGACCTCTTGTTTTTAAAATAGTATTGTAGGTTTCAAACAGTGGCTCTACTATTAAACTTCAGGTTCCACCTTCTCAGTCTAGGCGCTATGAGGGTATATCGCCTGCTTAAATCGTGAGACTTAAACACCCACTAATTTGTCAGTGGAAGTGAAATGTAGCACTCACATGTGTATGAGGGTGTGAATATACTTCTGAATGTTAGAGAGGGGAGAAGCGTCGTAAATGACACAAACGGATGTGAATGTCATAGAGAAGAAAAGCATCTACTCGGCACCGATTCCAAAAATTTCTAGCAATAGTAGGACTCTGCAAACTTGTTTATGTCGGGAAACAATACTGTATCACAAAAGTTAAAACTGATTGTTTCTATTGTAAATTTTTTTTTTTTTATTTGAAAGCTTTAATGAAAAGAGTTATTTAATTATTTCGTCATTATTTATCTTATTAAGCAAAGTATAATAAATAGTTAAAAATATTGATAGAGGGATGCCAATTTTTGTCGTGTTTCTATATCTTGATTTCGCTAAAAGTGCTAAATGTTAATAATGTAGCTGTATATCACAAACATTTAAAATAAGCCTTTTAGTCAAAGCACTTGAGTAAACGTGGGCAATTAGAAGAAGAGATATGAATATTTACAGCTTGACTGCTATGAACTGGTCATTTAAATACACGGTAGATTCGTTCTAATTTTTAAGCAAGGATATCTTTTACTTGCTTTATCTGATAGTATAAAGTAAGCTTGGTACTAGATGATATTAAACATATACATGAAATTATTACCTTTATTACAAAATTATGTCATTAACGTAATAAGATTTGAAAAATCTATCATTGGAATTAAAAAAATGTTACATTAAAGTGATCAGTTTTAAAAATATTTAGCTGTTAAAATAAAAGACCTAAATATAAAAATATAAAATCTAGTTTCATAATCTAGCTGTGCATGTTGTTTACAGATACATTTTTTCCTTAACACACATTTTTAAAGATTTGCGCAAATATCGATTAAAAAGCTGAATTTAGAGTACGTTTAACGTCCAATATTTACTCTATTATATTTATTTCGTTTAGTGATCGACTATCAACCTTTGATGCTTCTATTAACCTACTACTTCATTATATTTTATTTCTTTATTGAACTTTTGAAAGCTTTCGTCTATCTATCGACAGATTCTTCACGCTTCTTTTCGCATAGCTTATACAACTATTGACAAATCATGACGAGGTCTACATTACATTTTACATAAGTTGTAAAAGAACTCGTTACCTTCGCTGGATTTTCAGGTGTTTGAAACTAAGTATTACTTAGAAAAAGTAGTAAATCTTCTTCATCGTAAACATGTACTAAAGTGTTAGTTGGAATAAAGTTTTCTGGCACCGAACCAGTTGTAACTAATTGACTACTTTATAGGGTTGTTATTGTCCATTCGTGCAATCAACATGTTCTTTATATTCAGATAGCAGCGTTCTGTACTGCATATAGCATTAACAGGATACCACGGACGTTCGTAAATAATTTTACGCAGTACATCCTTAACAAAAAGTGCGGTAAATATAGTCTTCATTGCTTTGTGGCTTCACGTGATATACAAAGTCTACCAAGCTTTTCAACAACTTTCTGACAATTTCGTCTTGATATGGGATGATTACGTGACATGACCTCATTGTGCAATCCTGCTATTTCTGAAGCCACTTAAAATCTCTATCCATAGAAGACTAGAATTTAATGAGATTGATTTGACTACTATTATTAAAGTTAACTCTTTATATAAAGCCAATGGTCATGTCAATTTTAACTAAGTATCCATAGCATATGGTACGTGGCTTTAATAATACAAATTTTAATAACAGAGCAAATATAATTATCTGCATTTTCAAACGAAAAAAAATTTGGTTTCTTCTTCATAGTTAGTGATTTGTGAAAATCGTTTAATTTTTCGTTATAGAAACCGGCCGGAACTACTTAAAATATTTTTTCACCGCCCAGATTCTGTTATAAGCAATATTAGATCCCTTTTAGCGTGAATAAGATGACAATTTGTACTATTGAACTGTTTGAATTAAGTTCATTATCGACAATCTTATTTTAACATTGAACTAGGTTATTTTAAATGTAATCATTGTTACAGTTACAGGCAACAGCCGTAACAAAATCTTTTTTTTAAACATATTCATTTCATTTTTCTAACTCGGCATCAACAACCCCTTCCTTATTTTTACCATTTCCTTTACGTATATCTTCCATCTTAGCTTCCTTAAATATCCTTTTATATGGTGATACTTAAATAAAATATGGTTTACGTATGTAACTAGCTCTAAAGATCGCGCTACATGCGTGTTAAGCAAAACAAAAACAAAGAAGCTAATACCGTATGTCATTTGTCATATTCCACTGTTCTCTTTGGCTGTGTTCATAATGATAAAAGTGCTCAACAACAAAAACCTTGCACTGGTGATCTCGATACCTTAGCTTGAGATGATATTATGAATTTGGTCTCCCTTCCCTTTCATGGCTTTCAGGCAAAATAAGACACTAAGCTCCACAGCACTTTACATGTATTTTATTGGATATTAATAATATGGGATCATTATCCCAAAATGCTATTTGTGTTTGTCTATAACTTGCAAACTCTTAAACGTTAAGTCATATGACATATTGCTCCATCCCAAATAAGACACTCAACTTGTTAGTCGTTTTTTATCTGAACTAAACAGTAATTTATTTCGCGCATAATTCACGCCGTGCAAGATGAAGAATCAACACAAAATCATGTTCATACTTTTTTGCCTAAATTCAATAATCTTTACGCACATTCTAACTACTAGTCCTAACAAGTATTATAAATGCAGATAGGAGTTTGCTTGTTTGTTTGTTTACCTCGTTTAATGCCTCAATTGCTTAACCTATTTCCGTAAAATGTTGTACATATGTGGCCTTGGACATGGAAATAGACATAAGATTCGTAGATATTTAGAAGTTTTATCCTGAAATGAATCACCCCGTTAGGGTTAAGAGCGTGTGCATAAGTATGTATGTCTCTAACATACGTTTGTTAAATTAGTGCAACGACCTGATTTCTGTGGATTACTGAGCACAAAATAAAATTATTATAATCAATAATTTGATTTGATTTGAAGGTTGAATGTATTTGACATTAATTTTGTAGAAATTCATTATTCACAATTAAATGAAACTACGTGATGTTGTATTATTTCTACTTTCTTTAAGTTCTTTACCCCGACCTAGGTTTCGTTGTATTACATCTTCATATGGGCTATTAGCAAAGATCTTTGGTAATAACCTACCTAAAGATGTTGTAATACAACGAAACCTAGGTCGTGGTAAAGAACTTAAAAAAGCAGAAATAATACCACATCACGTAGTTTCATTTAATTGTATTATCGCAAGGGTTAAGTGTCCTCCAGTGCACTCACACCGGGTGTGAATTTTCGTGCGATACTGTGAACACTATATTCAGTTATGAATATTGAGCGATTCAGTGATTTTCTTTAGTTTTTTTCCTGAAGGTTCTGTTTATGATAGCCAAAAGTTTAATTGTCAATAAAAAAAAATTTTTTTCCTGAAAGATAAATGATTCCTCACTGATATATGTCCAAATCAAAAAATATTATACGCTTTTTTCGTCTAAAATTTCGAAGAAGAATCCAAAAATTTCCTTTCTATGCCAATAGCCCAACATTTTATCTATTTTTTCTATACCAATTACCCAACATTTCTTTATATTTTCTTGGCGCCAATTGCCCAAAAATTTGTATATTCTTTCTATGCCTATTACCCAATATTTTGTATATTCTTTCTATACCAATTGTCTAATATTTTTTATGTTTTTTTCTATACCAACTACTCAACATTTTTTAAATTCTTTCTGTGCTAATACCACAACATTTTGTATATACATGTATCAAATTTCGTTGTCATTTCCAATGCAAAAATCCAATATTTTCACAAGAATATTTTTCATATGAGGGAAATTACGGTTTAAAGCTAGTGATTTATAAGCAAAATTTAACCTATCATTTTGGCAAAAAATTTGTTTCTACCTTGGCGACGTATAAACCATTACTAAAAAGAAAGGTCACAAATCAGCTTTATTCTTAAATAGAGCTATTTAAACTACTATCACACATAATTAAAGAACGATAAATAACATTGAATTGTTCTACAATGTATAATCAAGGCATCAATTAAGTTTCCGTAATATACCTGCTATTAAAATTTACTGTAAATTGCCCGGTTGTAGAATCGAGTTCTTGTAATTTATAAGGTCTATATAATAATATTAGTGCCAATGATAATAACACCTGTTATTATCTTTGACACTAATGTTATTATTTCGACCTTACAAATTACAAGAATTATGTAAACATCGAGTCATGCGAGCATATAGTAAAATGTAAATTAATGTTTGTGTGACTTATTTCATAATTATAATATTATTTTCCTTCTTCGCATAATATGTCTATAATGTGAGTTAAAATATACATCATAAATGTATATAGAAGAAAAACTCCGTTACAATTGAATTCCAAATTGCTGCAAAGGCGCACGTATTTATATTGTAAAATGAGTTTTCTCTCCATTATCAGTACATGAAACACGAACATCAACATGTTTTTGACGTCCAACACTTTCTCTGTTATATTTATTGTACGTAAAACGCATGACTATCTAATGCTTATACTGGAATACCGCTTATTAGTAAAGTAGTTTTGGCATGGTTATTCATTAATAAAATTATATGTTAATATTAATTGTAGTATGGCTTATATATTTTAAATCAATTGTTAGTTTTATCGATTGAGCAAAAAAATGACCGTACGCTAAGGCTTGCAGAAAACATTAGTATTGTTAAAGCAAGCTAAAATAGGACCAGGAAAATATTAAACAAAACAAAAGCTACTACTAGGTGTGGCACTAATAAAAAATTAATAAATAAAATGACGCACGAGAACATATAAACCCCCTAACATAGACCATTAAATGTTATTACAAATCTTAATGTGCCCGGTCCATTCCACGGCCAACAACTTTGAGAACAAGGAAAAATGACTTGACTATGTACCAGATTGAGCTTCTATAAAAAAATTTAGCAAAATCTGCTAAATTTATGACCATGAAAAAAATATTTGTTATTCTTGACAATATTTCTAAATATTGAATATATTTGGCGTTAATTTTGTAGAAATTAATTATTCACCATTAAATGAAACTACGTGATGTAGTATTATTTCTACTTTCTTTAAATTCTTTACCATGACCTAGGTTTCTTTGTATTACAACATCTTCAGGTGGGCTTTAACAAAGATTGGCTATTAGCAAGATCTTTGCTAATAGCCCACCTGAAGATGTTGTAATACAACGAAACCTAGGTCGTGGTAAAGAGCTTAAAGAAAGTAAAAATAATACTACATCACGTAGTTTCATTTAATTGTGAATATTTCTATAGTCCTAGTTGTTTCCACAACACGACTGAAATATCTTTTTATCAAAAAAAAATCCAAAACTATCTCGTAACATACATTTTAAACCAAATTAACTCCGTTATTTATAATATTTTATGAATATAATCAAAAAGACTAACCGTTTTTTTCGTTATTTAAAATCTTGGTTGATTTTTATTTTCAGTAAAGTAAATAGAATTCCAATAAAAAAATAAAACAAATTATTTCTCTCGAATACAAAGACACGTTTTGGCGATGTCTATTGCATCTCTTTTACTCACATGCAAACCGACAATATGAGTTGAGACGCGGTGCTAGCCGAATTTATGGATATTATTTAGGACTAACTTTAGTTTAACACCAATGATATTTTCATATTTTTTGATAGGACATGGAAGAATACGCATTATATATTGAATCCAATATATATTTTGAAATACGTCGTGTATTTCAGAATATACTCGTATATTGTAGCTCGCGATTATTTATTATAAAAAAATAGATTTTAAAGTTTGTGCGAAAATATACTTTAACCTTTTTTTCTTTCACGTAATCCACCTTTTTTCAATACTTAGTACTTATTAAATTTTTGTACGTTTTGAATTAGTTTTTTTATGTCAATTCCTATATTATATCAATTCAATCTTATTTATATCAATTCCTTTTATTTATAATTTTCTTTTTCATAATCCTTTTTGCCTATTCAGTTTTGGATGTTTTGGGTCAATTTTTATTAATTAACTGTTCTGTACAGAGATAGTTGGTGGACCAGGTCATTAAATAGGTTACTTTCCAACTCGGGAAATTTCATTGTTACTAAAACAACAATAACAACTAATATAAAAAACTCGGAAATCTGTTTATCCTTCATTCAAGACGCAATGGAGCAAAAGATCGACGTTACTTTCTGCACAGAAATAGTTGGCGGACCAGGAAATGATATAGGCTAATTGCCAACTCGAGAAATCTCTTCCTAACTAATATTATAATCCCAATCTATGTTAAAAATTTCGAAAGTGTATTTCTTTGGCCTTCTCTCACGTCGCAATGGATCAACAGATCAACGAAACTTTCTGCACAGAGATGATTGACGGACCAGGAAATAACCTAGGCTACTTTCTAATCTATGAAATATGTTCCTAACTAAAATAAAAATCTCCACTAAAATTAAAAACTCGAAAGGGTTTTTGTCCTTCTTTCCAAATACACAAAGATAGTTTGGGGAACAGGAAATGACATAGGTAAAATACCAAGCCGAGAAATGTCATCCTACCTAATATTACAATCCTAAATATTATTAAAAATTCAAAAGTCTGCTTGTTTATTCTTCTCTCACGTTGCAAAGGAACAACAGATTGACGTGGATTTCTGCACAGAGATATCAGAGGCGGCCAGGAAATAATATTGGCTACTTACCAACCCGGGAAATCTTATCTAATATTATAATCCCAACTAATATTAAAAATGCGAAAGTTTGTTTTTTTGTCCTTTTTTCAAGTCGCAATGGAGCAACGGATGGACGGAATTTTCTGTGCACTGATAGTGGACGGACCAGGAAATAAAATAGGTTAATTTTCAACCCGGTAAATGTCACCCTAACTAATATAATAATCCCAACCAATATTACAAATTCCAAAACGTGTTTGCTTGTCGTTCTTTCACGTTACAACTCCAACTCATTTATATCAAATTAACAACTATCTTTACAATATTCTCTTATTTCCTGGAAACAAATTGCATTTATATTGAAATAAATTAGTCATTTCTTACACTCATTTATAATTTTATATAATATAAGCCATATACATAAAATGTAACTGAGCTTATTCGAGATGCATTGTATCTTTAACATGCCACTAGCTTTTACCCGCTGCTTCGCTCGTGTTGTCATAGTAACAAATTTATATAGAGAAATTAAACATACATCACCATTTAAAGGAATAAAGGAAATTGAGCCGTAAGTATCTTCGTAACTTTATAATACAAATAAAATAAAAATAAAAATATTTCCCTCTAAATTAAGAAATAAAGGAAGTGATTCTGTTGCATCTTTGTGTTGCTTATATAGTGTTTTAAAAAATCACGTCGATCTTTTACGACGTAGCTTTGTTATAACATTTGTGTATTTCGTCAGTTTTATAGAAGATTTTTTTCGAAGAAATTAAACTTTATATAATTTCTTGATCCTTTATTTATTTTTATTTAAAAGAAATATATCAATCTGTTCCTTCGTTACGACGTGAAAAAAGGACAAACAAATACACGTTTGCGTTTATAATACCAGTTAGTTTGAGATTTATAATATTGTTTATACTCATCAAGTAACTCTGCAAAAACATCGTCGATACATTACTCCGTTGTATCATAAAGGAGAACAAAAAATACACTTTCGCATTTATAATATTAATACGGAAGAAAGGATTAGTGACGCACTACAGTTAGATTGTTATGTAGTGCACTATCCCCACTTTATTACACTTTTCTTTCATCACCCATTTACGTGATACTGTCTTATCAATTCATACCTCACTATGCGTAAAATATTTTTCTTTAATAAATTTTCCATTGTTTCTATTATATTGAAAAATAGACGTGAAAAGATAGTACTAAAAGCAAATATGAAGTAACATTATTTTCATTTTTTGGTGACAAAAGTATACAAGGAAAATTGTTCACTAAATGTTGTCAATATTTTTAGGTCAGAAGAATGCGGTGAAATCTTTCTCGTGGTTACATCGTAACTTGATAAATAGTTATTAAAATGTAAACATCGAGAGGTGCAAGCGCTTGAACATGTCCGCACTGAAACTTTGAAGAATATTCGAGCTAACTCAGGTCAAAAAATACTATCTGTTTCTCATATTTTAACAATTTCTTACCGGAAATCTAAAGTTAGCTATTTAAGTCTTACGTTTTACTGATACGAAGAAAATACAATACATTTATGCGAGTCACAAATTGAAGGTGTCTCTCTATGGATAGTGTATTTAATCCTACCGAAAACATATCATATGAAGAACCAAGCCACAAATAAGTCATATTATTATAGAAAGTATTGGATAAAAATAACATTTATATGCTAAAGCGAACTTAACAATATGTTTCTCATGGGGAGGGTCCTCATGCAACTTCCCTCCTAATTTAATCTAAAAATTAAAGGTTTCGGCCTCAAAAAAGAATATGTAACCCTTATGAGAACATTCACATATTCGTCCATCTGTCTGTCACAGCTCTTTTCTAATAGTTATATATTAACACTTCTGTGAGAATTCCGCTTTAAAATTATTGTTATTTCTTCCGGTCATGTGAAGTATGGTACGGTATATAAAAGAACAAGTTATAAAAGATTTGACAATTTATTTTCCAGAAATTATATGATACAATGTTAGAGATAATATTATTGGAATTCACAGAAAATATGCAAAATTGGCCTATGTCCCCGCTCTCCACACCACCAGTAAAATTGCTAAACTAAAGATTATAACAAAATAGAAGTTACCACAATTTAACTTAAAGTTTGGTGGGAAATTAAACCGACGATCCTAAATGTATCGTTTTAGAGAAATTGAATAATTTTACACATGCAAAATCGATACTACATACACACACACGCGTGCGTGGACGCGGACGCGCTCATGGTCACGCCTGCGGACGCACACGCAGACGCGCACGCACCGCGCATGCGCTCCCGCTCGCGCACACACAAATGCGCGCACGCACATACACACACATATAATAATTGTTTAAAATCTCAATTGTCCCTTAGTATTTACGAAACCCTCTTGATTAGAGTTCTATTCCTATTTTATTTATTTCTCGAATTTATTATTAAATCCATAAACCAAAATAAAAAAAAATTATGTGTGTATAAAGCATATTGCGTAAAGTTATCAGATCTTATTTGTTAAGAATATAAGTGAAACTACCGACCGTACCCCACCGTTACATCATTAAATACAGAGTCAGTCGTAAGTTTTTGCACTATAGTTGTGCGGGGGGGAGGGCAGAACTATAGTTGGGAGAGGCACAGGAGGTAGTGTGCCAGAGCTTGGTTTACTGAAATTCAGTCACAATGGAGACGCGTTTTGTGTAAAACATTTAAAAAATTAATGCTTCCTGTGTTATTGTTTAACGCCTGTTTCTTACTCACTTCCAACGGCACGATTTAAATCAGTATCCCAGCGTAAATTTAATTGAATTGTGGATCAAGAACTTCAAAGAGACTGGGACAACATTAAATGACAAAAAACGGGATGCCCACAAGGCAAAAGAAGTGAAAAGAACGTCGCGCAAGCTAAAGCTCTCTTTAAAAAGATCTGCGATTGTAGATGCGTAACACTTTGGCTCGAATATTGAAATTGGTTTAACAATTTCACCCATCTAAAATCCAATTGGTGCAGGATTTAAAAACAAATGATATAATTTTAAAAAAACATTCGTTGCCACTATGATCAAACAGTTCTGTAGCTTTGATAACGTTTTATTCTCAGACGAAACTCATTTTCCGTTAAATGGGCATATTTTTTTAAACATTACAGACCTTTCCATTACCCAAAAAACAGTTTGGGTGGCGATAATATCAAAAGGGGTTGTAGACCCTTACTTTTTTTCAAGACAGACTAGGCAATTCTGTTACTGTTAATTCAGAAGAAGATGTGAAGATTTTAAGAGAATCTCTGTAGCCACTACGTCATCTATTCCCTGCATATAGCACCAGAACTTGGATACAGGAAGATGGGGCAACCTGCCATACATCTAATGCGAGATTACCAGTTGTGAAGGAAATGTTTCCTAACAAATTGATATCGTGCAGAGATGGTATCTCGTGTCCCTCAATAAGACCCGATTTGACACCTTGTGATTTTTTTTTATATAGTTATCTCAAAAGTCGGCTTTATTTAAATAAACAAACAACAATATCCCAATTTAAAGCCAATATTTGCCAATAAATAAGCTACATCTCGCGGACTTTGTACCAAAGAATATTTCGGAATATTGGTGCTAAATTCGAGGAATGCCAGTGTCGAAATGTTGCACATTTAGGTGATATTGTTTTTAAAAAATGATTTTCCCATTTGTTAACTATTATTTCAATATATAGATTTATTTTCATATCACTTGTTGCATTTCATTAAATTAACATTTATATTAAAATTTCGCCAACAAGTTAAGAAAAAGGTTTTTATTATATGTTTTTATTTTACCTTTACAGAGGGGAAGTACCGCAATAATCTTTAATAATCGGTTAGTCAGTTTGGGTCAAAACAACAATCATAAAAACGTATTTACAATTCAAATTGCCAATATAATAAATTAATGAATAATTAATTGCAACATCAAGTAGTATAAAACAGTGCATAAATATTCATCGAAGACGAAGCTGAGCAATAATTATACATTAATCATTACATCACTTAAACTTAATGATTAAAGTATCTGCACTCTTATTTAAATATTGTCAATATTAACAAGACTTTGAAAGTAAACATATTTGTTTTTACTTTCGAATTTGTAACAGTTTATCCAGCTTTCGTCACCCGTGATGATGTCAACATCAGTATTTAAGTGACCACCAATAAACTGTGGTGTTTTTGAGTTTTGATCCAATCATGGGGTATTGACCTAGCACAAATCTCCTGGCACCTAAATGTTCATGTAGTATTTTCTGTACTTTGCTCATACCAATGACTAAATTTGCACGAATCTATCGATAGTTTACTCTCTTGTCGATCTGTATAATGAGCCGCGCGTCAATAGTATTCTTCAGAGGAAACCATTGAGGGACGTCTCTCATGCAGATTGTCACTAAGATTGGTACGATCAAGCTTGAACTAGTTAAACTAACTGAAAACAGTAGCCGTATATTAAGAATAGAACTCGCACTCTTAAGGTTCTGTACAAACTTAGGCGCTTATAAACATTTATGGGTACATAGTAATTTTAATTAAACTATTTGCAAATAACAGTTTTTCACAACATAAATATATTGCCCCTATATCTTTCACTAATTATAAAAATGTATAATCCCACATAGAATCAGAAATCAGTAACTTTTGGATGTTTTCCTTTACTTGTGCTAAATTTGCCCATTATTCCGACTTTCAATTAGGTCGACCGAAAGTACTCCATTGGTCTTACAGCAATATAAGGCTATATGTCTCAACATACAATATTAATTTCAACTTAATATCTCAAGCCGTTTCTGAGAAAAAGGACTTTGATAGACAGACGGACAGACAAACAATCAAATGATCTATAACGGTTACGTTCTTTTTGTCCTTTTGAGGGACAGAATCCTAAAAATGTCAGACGAGATCGGCCGTGATTTTCTCATTGACTGAGGACACAATGTACATCTTAAAAATTCTGAATGAAATTGTTTCGTCTTGAAGCCATTTTCTCAGCAAACATTGACCAAAGGGCGAAATATTTTCAACTATCGTTTATACGGGACAAGGAAGCATTGTTTAGAACATATTTCGAAATATGGGGAGCTGTTTTTAAATAATAAGTACCACCGTTCAATTATCATTGAAGCGGATCAGCCTTATACTTACCTGTCGCATTCTACATAACTTTCTTAGGGAGAATTGTTATAACAGATGAAATAAGATTGGACGAGGGAAGTGAAGAATATAAATTAATAACCGGTCTGCAGCCTATTACATCTAAAGTGCAAATAACTCTGCAAATCTTATTCGTGAAATATTTGAGAAGTATTTCGTTAGTGGAGGACAAGTGGATTGGCCAGAAGCAAAAATATAAAATTCCCTACCTATATTTTATATATTAAAAATTTTAGTATTTTAAAATTAAGCATTTGATGGAATAAAAATCATTTTAAACATAAATAAGGCATTCATTACCTATCTCGTCTTCACCAAAAGAGAGAGCATCAAGTACTAAGACACTTGTCCCGTTCCTTCGTAGGATACCTTTAAGGAAGGTGTGGTAACTACAGTACCACAATTGTGGAATGTCTTTTACTTATAATAATTATGATACCAATACAACAAAAACAAAATATTATATATATATATATATATATATATATATATATATATATAACAAAATGTATAATAAAATCAGGGTTGCAATGTTTTTATTCCTTTAAAACAAGGTTTTTTGAAAGTTTATTTAAAATGGTTACAACAAAACAGTGAAAGACGCTTGTTTTGTAGTTTAAAAAATATTTTTTTCGCAACCTCAATAAAATATTGTTAGTGCAAATATAGAACATACTGCTGATCTTTGTAATATTGTATTATTCGTACAGTACAAGTATTTTAAATAACATTCAGTATGACAAAAAGAAGAAAGACTGTGTGAGCGGAACATATTATTTTGTTTACTTTTTATAAAAAACTCATAAAAAACTTACTTTCCTCAGGTCTTCGTTAAAAGAAGACCGCATAGTTTAAAATGTGGTTTGGACTGTTTCCCTATTTGCCAAAGAGTTCTTTGTACTAAATAATGCCTATATATTATTGAGACCATCATTTTTCTTTGTCTTGTCATTCAAGAGCGGCATGTTTCTTTCTCTTGTCTTGTCATTCAAGAGCAGCATTTCTCTTTGTCTTGTTATGTTTTCGTCTTGTCCTTCAAGAGCGGCGTTTCTCTTTGCCTTGTCATTTAAGAGCAGCATTTCTCCTGGTCTTGTCATGTTTTCGTTTTTTCATTCAAGAGCAGCATTTCTCTTTGTTTTGTCACGTTTTTGTCTTGTCATTCACAAGCAGCATTTTTCCGTGTATTGTCATATTTTTGTTACATTTCTCTTTGTCTTAACTTGTTTTTATGCTGTCATTCAAGAGCAGCATTTCTCTTTGTCTTGTCATGTTTTTGTCTTGTCATTTATGAGCGGCATTTCTCCTTATCTTGTCATGTTTTTATATTATCATTTAAGAGCAGCGTGTCTCCTTGTCTTGTCTTGTTTTTGTCTTGTCATTCAAGAACACCATTTCTCTTTGTCTTGTCATGTTTTGGTTCCACTGGTATCCATACTTAGTACAGTAGAGAAAACAGCAAAATTAAATACGTATTGTATGCAAAACAGAACAAATATATAATACGTTGTCACCGAGTAAAATGTGAACAAAGACTGAGGGTGATTTTGATCCTACTACACACGATAAATCCAACGGATGGCTCGGCTCCATTTGATTGAGAGTTTTTCCACACAGTCAAGTAAATGAACGGCTCGATGGCTCGACGCCATGGATGTTGAAATGACTGAAAATATAAATTGCCAATTGTAGTTCACTAGTCTATCCGAGTTTCCCCACACACGGACCCGGAGCCATTTGAGCTGATGGATCACTCTTGTATGGGGGTTTTAAAAGTCTATGCACATCCGCCGAATGATGCGCGATTGACACTGCGCCCTGTTTCCAAATACTATGAATTTACATGCAATGGTCCACATGAAATAGCACACTAAGTTTATTGTTTCATATGAGCCGTTGCATTTCATAAGAACCGATTCACATCAATTCGTAATATTTAAAAACAGAGCAGACCGTTCTCTGCGATTCGTCGACTAAATGTTCATAGACCATAAGACTGAGGGCAAATTTATTTAAAACTTTCAAAATTAATATATAATTTTAATAATGTTGCAGGTAAACTATTTTTTATTTCAGGTGACTATTCGTTTCTTCTCAAAAATCATAATTTCAATGATAAACTTAAAGTTTAGACAAGCACAGAAATATGAAACCGTGACATTCTATTTCATTCTACTCATTGCTCAGTAAATTCCATGAAAGCGAATGAGACAGAGAGACAAACCCACACAATCCATGTCATTAAATTGGAAAGCGATCATTTTTGAACAAATGTTCATAATTTTTCACTTCTAGTTTTTAATTAACCCATGATTTCATGACATTTTACTAAAAACGGCAAATTCATAGGTTGATTAACCCTAAATCACACAAGTATTGACTAGATATTACACTTCCTAATTTTATACTCACATTTCCTAATTTTACATACAAAAATTAATGTCTTCAGGTACAGATTCCATCCCTCTATTTGAATAATATAATGCAGCAAAAACGTCTCATCTAAAAATGATGCGTAATCTCGTTCAGTATTAAATCTACCCTCTACAGAAAGCAGTATTTACCTCGTCTCTTTCCTCTGTAAGATAAATGTTTTTTTTAGTTTATTTAAAAAATAATTCAAGTGTCTTGCATTTTATCTTGTGATTTAGAAAATCGTTTCGCTACAACTTACTGGAAATTAATAATATATGTTTTTATGAAACAAGTCAAGGGGAAATTGTTCAAGATACCTATACAATAAATAAATAAATAAAATTATTTCTAATTTTGGAAGGAAAACACGTGTCACGACCTATATCGCTAAAAAAATTAACTAAATAGCTAATATCCATGGTATCCGGACGAAGCCGCGGGCACAGGTAGTTGTAAATAAAACTAAAATACATCTTTTAACTAATCCTTTTTATCTTCATCGTGGCATTACCCATGATATTTGGATAGAGGCCGCTGATATGGGATGACACTGGTCTAATCTGGAGCCACATACACACAATAATATTTGAAATGATTTTAGCTACAGTTAAGAACATGTGAATGTCTTCCCATGTTATTTCGTCTAGGAGTTACTTTCTCCTTCTTTATCCGTTTGACACTCATGAAATCCTTTCATTAATACTTCATACGAAAATCATTGTACTGTTTTCGAAATTTTCAAATACACCAAATAAAGCAATTACTCTCCGCTTGCAAACGTTCAGCAACATTAACGATAACCCGTAAGACTTTGTAGAGATTTTACCATTGAACTTGAAGCTTCATCTATACTAACGCACCACAGATTCCATTCCGCACGAGTCATTTGCAGCGCGACCGGAATCATAAGAACTTATTTTTCTTTAAAACTCACGAGGTGGAGCAGTGACCGTCAACTCTAAGCGGTTTTTATCAAGCAAAGAAAGTTTTTGGCTCCAGAATTGCATCCAAAAATTCGGAGCTGCAATTACAGAACATGATTCCAAGAAGACGGGGCAATTTGTCACATATCAAACATTTTAAAGGTGATCCAGCAAATAGTTCCAAGAAAATGAATTTCTCCAATGGATGACATTGCGTGGTCGCCACCAAATTCAGATTTAAGTCCACCAGACGTTTTTTTTTGTGGGAGTACCTCAATATCCGTATTTATGCAAATAATCATATGACGCAATTAAAGCAAACCATTCGTCAAAAAATCTATGCAAGTCCATAAACTACCTGCCGGCGTGCATTTGAAAATTTTATGGCTCACCTTAACGAATGCTAGTGCCGCATTGATGGTTACCTGGATGGCATAATATTTAAAAACTAAATTTATAAACCTTACTTTATTTATGTGCAATAAATAATACTAAGTATGAATAAGGTTTGTTTTTTTATGAATTTTTTTGAATTAAAATTTACTATGGGCCACTCTGTACCTTGAAAGTAACTAGTCTGTGAGCTTTAATCCTTTACTAGACAGGTGAATGCATCAGCAAAAAGACAAAACTGCTACAACTGAAGACATTTAAAGTCGCGAAAATCGACCAGTTGGTCGGTCTTTTGTATTTATCATACGAGTATAATACAAAAGACCCTAGACATTCGCGACCTTAGCTATTCCTTACAATTACCATAGATATGCGGGTGCACTCCCCTGTGTTTATGTGTATACAATTATGGTCGACCTAATCCCATATCCAATTTTTTGTAAATACTTCGCAGTTTAATTACTTCAATGGAATAAACGGTGAGGAGCTATCAAGAAAAATGTCAGAAAACTTCTAAGTGGTAATATCTGCATTAATAACTTGCGTAAACTGTCGACAGTAAATATAAATTTTTCAACCGTTCATAGAAAAAAAAATTAATTAAAGAAAATATACATAATGAATTGTGCTTACCTAAAACGGGTAATACATATAGATATAGTATTATCTCTATGTATATGTACATATCTACTATAAAACTTTTTCTGACTGACTGACAGATGAGCACTTGATTGATCTTCCAATCAAAATTAGTTTTAGAAACGTGAAATTTGAAAGGTACATTCCTTTTGGAATGTAAGCAAGCACCGAGAAAAACATTTAAATAATCCTCTCCAAAGGGGCTAAAAAGAGGTATGAAAATCGAAGAAAAATGTTGGGTATCACTGAAACTATAAATACTAGACGCGTATATTAGCAATTAGGTTCCTTCAATAAAATAAATAAATACCTTTTTCAATGTTTTATGAACTTTTCAAAGATGTGTTCTTTTTTTTGACTCACTGGCCAAACAGTTAGGCATAAAGACCTGAAATATTGCATAGAATTTTCTTTTAAGCTAGAGACATTGTATAAGGAATTTTTTTTCGAAACTCTCACGGAAAAGAGAAAAACGAGATCGTCGCTAAGTGCACTGGATATCACTCAATTAATACCGTAACCGAAATATTCAGTCACAGAAACGTAAATTTTCAAATACATAGAGCTAAATAGGGGAGAAGTGGCATGAAGTAGCCAGCTTTTGAAAGATCCACTTGCATTATTTCAGTAGTTTAGGCACGGATTTGTTTGGTGATTTATTAATTAGTTTGATTTATTTTTCAGTGGCAACACTGATTTCCCGTCACCCACAAACATTTGACAATTCGCCGGAACCAACGGACACCGGTACATCGAGTCAAAGTTTTTGGTACTGAAAAGTAAGTACTTTGCTGCATTTATGTTGTTTTTTGGTATTTTATTGTAAACAAATGTAGGTACATGGATTGTAGACTGAGTTTATGCATATATTTGGTCTTGCAGCTGCTTAAAAACTGACCCGCAAAAGTTTTGGTATTTTTGTTGTTTTGAAGGTTATATTTTTTTCGAGAATAAGTTATGAAGAGCTGAGTGAATGGGCATTAAAAGAGCTGGCTCATGCATTTGAATTTTGTAAAAAAATATAATAATAATAAATATGCATTTTTTTCAAATATTATTAAATTGTTTGCTTCAGATATTGCATTATGGAGAAGCCTGGTCCAAAAAAAACGGAAAAAAACGGAAATTGAAGAAGCAGTCAGTGAAGTTTTGGAGAAAGGGCAGTCCGTAAACAAAACTGCACTTGCCTTAAATATATCGAAGGCTTACTTAGCTAAAATAGTTAAAAAAGTTAAGGGCTCTGGTGAATCATCTTATAAACACTGTCCTAATACAGGAAATAAGCGTATTTTCACAACAGATCAGGCGAATACGCTTGCAGATTATTTAGAGACCGCATCTAAAATGTGCTATGGCATAACAAGACGTCAAGCTAAGAAGCTGGGATTCGATTATGCCATGGGCAATGACATCTGCCCAATTAAATGGAAGGAAACTGAAACAGCGAGTGATGATTGGCTCAAAGGGTTTATGAGCAGACACAAAGATTTAGCTGTGAGAAACCTGAAAGCACTCCTCTATCTCGTGCAACAAGTTTAATAAAACTAATGTAAACACATTTTTTGAGAAACTAACCACTGCTTTACGAAAATACAATTTTTCTCCTCACTCGATTTTTAACGCTGACGAAACGGGCTGCAGCACAGTCACCAATCCTCCTAAAGTCATAGTTGAAAGAGGTTCAAAAAAAATTGAGCAAGTTACCTCAGCTGAACGAGGAACATTGGTGACAACTCTATTGTTTATTAATGCTACTGGTAGTTTCTTACCGCCTATTTTCGTATTTCCTAGAGTAAACTACAAAGATATTATGTTAAATAATAGTCCGCCTGAAGCTCTAGGGTTGGCTCAAGCTTCTGGATGGATAACTGAGAACTATTTTGTTAAAGCGCTTGAACACTTTGTGATACATATTAGACCGTCAAAGGAGAATCCAGCATTGATATTAATGGATAATCACAGCTCTTATGTGAATCTCAGAGTGGTTGAATTTGCCAGACAAAACTTCAGCATTATAGTTACATTCCAACCACACTGCAGTCATAAACTGCAACTACTCGATATCACAGTATATGGGCCTTTCAAATCTAGATACCGCATTGCCATGAATGAATGGATAGTGTCAAACCCTGGTAAAACAGTGACTATTTATCAAGTTGGGTAATTTATAAAAGAAGCATATCTGCTAGCTTTTAGTCCTCAGAATACAACACAAGGATTTTGGAAAACATGAATTTAAGTAATGAGTGGAAATTTGACGAGGAAAATATTGAAACTAACTTAAAATCAAGACCTCCGCCTTGTACAAAATCACATGAAGCTCGCGAAGAAAATGAGGTTGTAACAGACCAGAATATAAGATCATCTCCCCGTTTAACCTCTACCCCTACGGTTGCAATTCCGAAGCAACAAATTATATCGCCGGAAATGATCAGACCATTTTCTAAAGTGGGGCCAAGACAAAACACGACATGCAATAATAGAAAAATGTTGTCTGCCATCGTAACTGACACTCCCGAAAAGAAAAAATTAGAGGAGAAAGAGGTTAATGTAAAGAAAAAAAAATATTAAGAAAATGGCTACAAAACAGTCCATAAATACCTTTAATAGAAAATCAAAATAAATCAAGAAAATTCCGTATTGTAAGATGACTCTGATTCGTTTAACTCTATCGTATTGGCTGAAGTAAACAAAAACGAAGCAAAACAAATAAAAATATTGCTGCGTAGTTTGCAACAAAACATATGAAAACAGTGGTCAAGATTGGTTTCAGTGCAAAATTTGTTCTAGTTGGGAATTAAGTTTCCCAATTTTGTTTTACATGTTTCTAATTTTAATAAAATGACATTATATTCTAAAGTTCCTAAATTGTCTGAATCTTATAAATTAGTTAATCTTATCAATAGTTGAAGCTTAATGTGAGCAATATTTTTTTTGAAGTTCTTAAAGATTTGCCGATGTTGTTTTTGATAGAAGATATTATTTGTTATTTTATTTAATTTCGAGAGTTATTAATAACAATTAATCCGCCTATAATATGTTAAGATTATATATATAATAAGTATGACTAAATAATATGGTAAGACTTAAAACGACTGATATAATTAAGAAATTCTTAAAAATGTCATTAGATTTCAAAAAGAATTTGTTAGAATTGTCTTTTTGTTTTTTTTAATAGTGCATAATTATTATTTTGCATAATTTTCACAATTACACTTTATATTACAGACTGGCTCTTTTATAACTTTTAGTGGCTCTTATAATACCGAAATGTTATGAAAGAGCCAAATGACACATTTTTAAAAATTAATATTTTATTGATTTTTTTATTGCGTTTAAGGTTTTTTCGTATGACATTACCTACTTTAATAAATAATTAATAATTCGAGAAAAACAAATCATTATTTCTTTCATTCAAAGTATATTTTTTGCTCCGTTTAGTAAACTAGCTCTTTCATGCCACTTCTCCCTTAGGAATATCATTACGTAACTACAGGAATATAAAAAAAGTTCCGTAAACTTGAAATCGGTCCTTGGCATATTTTTTCCATTTTCAGTATTATGCTTCATCCAACATACATGTTTTTGGGATCGACTTTCCGCTTTTGGACGTTTGCTGTTGCGGTTTTGTTTCAGTATCTATTTTTGTTGATTATCCATAAAAATAGATACTGAAACAATTACAATTGCAATTAACAAGAATAAGATCAAACGCTTAAATTGATCGAAAAAAACCCACGCATGCGAAATAGCGGGCTAAAACTAATAATATTTTAAAAAGATATAAGATGATTAGAATTTTTTTGTTTTTTTGGTATCTCTCATATGTTGCTCTAGGGTATAAACTATTACCATACCAAATTTCATCGAAATCCGTCCAATAGATTCCGCGTGATTGACAAACAAATTAACATACAGACAGACAGACGGATAAAAAATATAAAATCAGCTTTTCTGGTTTCCATTATCAATCTTTACACTATGTCAATCACTCTTTTTAAAATATTATCCATATATAGAATTCACTCCGTTACAATTTTATTAGATGATCTCCATCTAGTCGAATTGAGTACGATAATTATAAATGGATTTTAATTTTTGAGCGTCAAAGGTTTAATTTCATTTACCAGATAAAAGAAAATTGTAAATAATACCGAAATGTCTAATACAAGAGATTCATTAAAATTACTAACTATTTTCAAAAAATTCCAAAAATTAATAAAACGATATCATACCAATGGCCTAATTCTACTACCGCATCTCTCATAATAATACATAACCCAGGTTATGAAACAAAGGAATCAAAACTACGTCTATTTCATATCTTCACTTTCGAAAATTATATGATTTCCTTATATACAAAGAAAAAGGGGTTGTTCGAATAACCGAAGCCCCAAAGTGTTTGAAATATGGCGAATATGGCGTACGTCATTTTTTTTTGTCGAAGCGACAAGCTCGACAGGCCCCTGCAAGTTATGTAATGAATTTTCAAGCATTTTTCCTTAATAAACATAGATTTATTTGTCTTTAATTAAGACTATTTCTAGTGTTACCCAAATGTATTGTAAAAAAAAAGCTAAACTATTTCAGTTTCTTAAGAGTTACACGATATTAGAGCACTTTATTTCTAAGTTACCTACATAATATTGGATATGTTAATACGTTTGCATGCATTTCATAGAAAATGGCCCAAAGTGGAGACGATAATAAAGTTTAGCTCAATATATATAGTAAACAAGTTGGTAGATAGTAGACTGAAAGTAAAAAAAAATCAGAATAACTTATCACAACAAAAAGAGGACCACTAAATCATTTAAAAAGCTTCATATCATACGGTAAATCTTTTGAAATCAAACGACCTTCGACTGAAAATATTAATATTTAAAAATAAAATTAAAGCTGTCAACACGAAGTTGACTAAGTAACGCTAGAAGCGAATGATAAAACAAATTATATTCAAAACGATGTAGAAACAATCGAAATATACCCAAACCAATCCAAATCCTGTGGAAAAGTGATGGAAATTGAACCTTAGACAGGTAATAAAAGAGCAACGGAAAAGATGTAAATAATAAAAGAAAGAACTAAGAAAAAAAGATCTAAGAAAATTTGGAACCAATGGAAAATTATGTAATGTGACAGGAAATTGAAATAAAGACACAATGAATGGACAATAAAAGAAGCAAAATTTAAAAATATAAAGAGCGAAGAGTAGAAATAAAAGCTACAGTACCGAATCACAATTATCTGGAACGAAAAAAGAAACTGAAGAAAAGGAAAGAAAAGAATAGAAAATTTTTATAAATTTAAGATCTATTGAATGGTATTCGTACGCGAATGACGTACGCCATATACGCTTATATTTCAAACGCTTCGGGGCTTGGGTTGTTTGAACTACCCCTTTTTCTTTGTTTTCCTTATATAATTTTCGAAAGTGAAGATATGAAATAGACGTAGTTTTGATTCATTTGTTCGTACAAAACTAAGAAGAAAACCATCAATAAGGCAAAAGAAGATAACTAAGACCAAGAGCATGAAAAGGTAAGTAAATTAATTTCTGATATTCTAGAAACTTAATGCAAAAAAACACAACCAACGTGAACAGCGAGATAAAAGAATGGTATTAAAAATATCTTTATTGGCTTTTCGTATAAAATGTACACAAATATTTTGTTAATTTTTTTTAAAGTAGTCGAGGGAAAATATTTTTCGAAATTTTGAGCTAGAACCCGAATGGAGTGAAAAAAAATAAACTTGTTCTTTAATTGTCAGACAATCAACAATACAGAAAAGAGACGTTTTATCGAGGAGACTACACGGTGTTATATATTTAAAGTTCAGTAAGAAAAGAAAATAAATAAACAAGAAGTATTCTTCAGTACGTTAATATTTTTAATAAAATAAATCTTAGCCCAAACAGCTTCAAGCAGACAGTCGTAAATATGATTTATACTGTGCATAAGCGATTAAAAATATATCTAAAGAAGTAAATAACAAACTCATACTTTAATGAAAGTGAATTAATTTTACTATCGGAAAGTGGAAATACATTCTACCCTCGAAAGAAAGCTTCTATCTCAAAGTACCTAAGGTATCTGACATTGGGAATATATTCTACTATCGAGAGAAAGCTTCTATCCCAAAGTACCTAAGCTATCAGGCAGTGGGAATACATTCTGCTATCGAAAGAAAGCTTCTATTACAAAGTACCTAAGCTATCGGACAGTGGGAATACATTCTACTATCCAGAGAAAGCTTCTATATCAAAGTACCTAAGCTATCGGATATGGGGAATATATTTTACTATCGAGAGAAAGCTCCTATTGCGAAGTACCTAAGCTATCGGACAGTGAGAATACATTCTACTATCAAGAGAAAGCTTCTATTGCAAAGTATCTAAGCTATCGGACAGTGGGAATACATTCTACTATCGAGAGAAAGCTTCTATCCCAAAGTACCTAAGCTATCAGACAGTGGGAATACATTCTACTATCCAGAGAAAGCTTCTATATCAAAGTACCTAAGCTATCGGATATGGGGAATATATTTTACTATCGAGAGAAAGCTCCTATTGCAAAGTACCTAAGCTATCGGACAGTGAGAATACATTCTACTATCAAGAGAAAGCTTCTATTGCAAAGTATCTAAGCTATCGGACAGTGGGAATACATTCTACTATCGAGAGAAAGCTTCTATCCCAAAGTACCTAAGCTATCGGACAGTGGGAATACATTCTACTATCGAGAGAAAGCTTCTACTGCAAAGTACATAAGCTATCGGACTGTGAGAATACATTCTACTATCAAGAGAAAACTTCTATATCAAAGTACCTAAGCTATCGGATAGGGGGAATATATTTTACTATCGAGAGAAAGCTCCTATTGCAAAGTACCTAAGCTATCGGACAGTGCGAATACATTCTACTATCGAGAGAAAGCTTATATTTCAAAGTACGTAAGCTATCAGACGGTGGGAATACATTCTACTATCGAGAGAAAGCTTCTATTGCGAAATACCTAAGCTATCGGACAGTGGGAATACATCCTACTATCGATAGAAAGCTTCTATCGCAAAGTACCTAAGCTATTGGACAGTGGGAATACATTCTACTATCGAAAAAAAGCTTCTATTGCATAGTACGTAAGCTATCGGACAGTGGGAATATATTATACTATTGAGAGAAAGCTTCTATTGCATAGTACCTAAGCTATCGGACAGTGGGAATACATTCTACTATCGAGAGAAAGCTTCTATCGCAAAATACTTAAGCTATCCGACAGTGGGAATACATTCTACTGTCAAGAGAAAAGAACTGATATATATTTACGACATGAATAAGTTAGCGACTAAGATCCAAGAAAAAAAGCTTAAAGTATGAAGCCAAATACTAATTTGTTTATTTTTCAAAAGATATAAACTATGTCAAGCGTTTCAACCAAACGTCTAGGTCTAAGAATTGAAAATATAGTGGTCATGGATTTGAAAAAAAATTATTATAATAAAAATACGCCTATAATGAAAATATTGCAGACCAGCCATTTAAACTCAAAATAATTCAATGCGGAATCGAATGTCCTGCAATCGTTCAGACTTAAGAGGCGGATATACCCAAATTGAAGATTTTCGATTTGAAATTGTACATACTAATTGTCGATTTTTATCTAAAAAAAATAGGATCTATTGACCAGAAACATGATAGGTAAAACTTTCCTCGATAGATTTTATTACTGAAATAACCCCTGTTTTCAAAATATACTTGACGCCATTTGTTAAACCTATGTCAATCGAATCTACACTAAAATAAAGGCTTTAATATTATGCAACGACTGAATTGAAGGTATTTCAAATGGATTAGTTGTCGATATATTAAGAAAAACGTATTTTCCATACATTTACATCTGGCTATTAACGCTACTACCGGCGAGAATCATTCGTCTGCGGGCTTTTGAAGGAGGAGGTTGTATTGCAGCGCTCTCGCTCTGTGCTCACAGAAACGTCGTAAAAATTGTTTATTTTGAGCTTCAAATATTTTATTATTTATCTAAATATATTATTTCTAAAAGGTGTTTTTTGGTCGAGCGGCTCGATCTCTTTAACTACTGCACCAAAAAAAATAAAAAAAATACCCACTTAAAGCTTATGTTTTCTACTTTGGGCGAAAAATATAAAAAAAATTCGAAAAAATCTTTTTGTTAATAAAAAAATTACTTTTTATAACAATTGGCATGAGCGCCATCTGTGGGCGACACATCAAATATCTTAGCCAAATTGTATACTTGGAACACGCTAGATGGCGATATAGTGCGAAGACTTCGCACGGGTCAGCTAGTTGTCATATTATTCTGCTTATTTAATATCACAAATTAAAAGTTATTATTGAATCTTGCTTGTGTTATTTATATCCGTGGTATAACGTTTGGTATTCGGATTCTAACCCAATGTTGGCAAACCAAACATTTTACATTATTATTTAAATATATTATACTATGATGATCGTGATATTTTGGTAGAATAAGGATCCGCTCACGATGGCAAAAAATAAAAGATAAATATTTAGGTTTAATCTTACTTTTGTCAGCACGAGCAGCACACTTTGTGTTGATCTACGACATCCAAGGTAAATAGAAATAAAGAATTCACAGTATATCCTGGATTCTATGAAAAGTAAGATTTAAAATGTAATGTTAGAGAGGATCGCGTTACCTTTTATAATCGTATTTAATATTTCCTAAGTACAAATCATCTAGAAATCAATTTAATATACACAGAAAACTTGTAGAGTTTTTGTATAGAACATGTAAAAAAAAATGTGTAATAATTTTTAGGAATTAGATTTAATTATTGCAAAAATCTCCTTTCCGAATTAACCGAAGTACCGATCTCGAGTATTTCGGAATTGATTATGTTAAAGTAATTGAAATAAATTTCGCAAAAGGCGGTGTGTGATTTGCTATAAAGGTTTTGTGTTTATTCTCCATAGAAAACCGCCTGAAGAATTAATAAAAAAAGAATATATATCGCTAAACTTTTCTAAATAAACAATTTACCTGGTATCTATCTATCTTTAACCTAATAACGGATATATTAATGTAACTTTCTTGCATAGTATTTCTTTATTTATATTACATTTGTCATTGTCATGTTGTCATTAAAGAAATGAATAATCACTAAGTACCAAAATTATTTTATCCAGAATGGTGTCAGGACATCGGCCGTCTACATCGACAAGGTAAATGGTTGTCTACCATTTTCCAGGCGATCTGCAACTGCGCCATCTGGCGTTGTCGTTTACGTTGAAATATATAATTCCAAGTGGATGATGGGACCTTAAAAGATCGAATCGTAAAAGTTTATCAATCAACTTACGACCAATACCGTAATTTAGTTTAAGATTGACTATATTACAGCTTTTATTAATATGATTGTCATCAACTTTCTTCACTAAATAATTTCTTGTATTCTATCAATTTTCATTAATCTTTCGACTTTTTATTAATTCCAATAGGGCAATAACATATATTTCGTGTCGAATCTAATTAGGTAAATTAGATTTAAACTAACTATATTGAAATTGTTAAAAAATAACAGCGCCATCTGAAAAGAAATTCATGTTGAATTGCACCTTTTTCAATTCTTTTATAATACTTATAGTTATCTGCGGTTCAAACACTAACTAACTTTATTCAATAGTCGTTCGATTTTCAGTAATATTATAAATTATTTCCACTTGATTTATATAATAATAATTATAAATATTTTGTTATTTATTGTACAATTAATTATTAATTCAGAGAATCATGTAAATCATTTATTGCATTAAAAGTCATAAGCCATGATAATATTTTTCTTGTATTGATAACTTTTTAAGGAACACTCCAAAATCCAAGGTAATTTATTTTTTTTAATTCCGCTCTACCTTTTTAATTACCACTTCTTTTCTTTTAAAAGAAACCTTTTTCTAGTATTTTTATAATTAATCTAAATTTTATTTTTATAATTATTCTAAATTATCCCACCTATTTAATATTTTCGAATAATAACGCTCTCGTCCTTGCAATTTCATCGAATATATTGTTTTTCGCTCTAACACAAGTTTCTCTTACATTTTATTAAGTAATTTATTTTATTATCTAAATGCAAGTAGCAAACTATTTTTTTTAAATTTTTTTTTACTGTGAATGTTGAAATAGATAGTGGCGACATCTCTTGATACAACATCTATGTGCCTATTAACAATTATTTATGTACCAATAGATGGCCGTATTTGTTTTGCTTGACTAATTCTATTGTTGCCAACATTCATTACAAGATTTGTTTCTGGTTGCGTTCTGTCAAATTTTAGTGTTTCAGTAAAACTGCTACAGTGGATAGTTTCGACTAAATGAAAATTTTAAATGAAAATATAAAAGTGCGCACCTGTTGTTTTCCATTTCTACAACGAAATTTTGTCCCGCGATGACGAGGAAATTGTAGATGTTGACATTACATAAAACAGCCTGGTAACACTTTCATGGAAATATTAAATATGGCGATTAAACTTTCGTGCTGAACTTGTTATGATACGTTGTATGTTGTTTACGTGTCGTGTTAAATAAAAGAAAGGTCATTATTATCTGTATCGGGATTAAGTCTCGATAAAACTCGTTGAAATTAACATAAATCCACATCGAAATGAACAACGGAGATGTAACGGGACCGCGCGGCAGAGGAAGAGGATCATGGAATCAGGTCGACAGTCAACCTAAGGAATTGCGGCGGCCACATATTCCGCCGACTTCCGAACCCGCCAGTGCCAGAGGTATTGAAACATATTATTTACAAGTTTTATGAAATTATACAGACTTAAAATATTTTTTACGAACTTAAAATAACGGTATCAAAATATGATAATTTTACGCCCAAATTAAATGTGTTCATTCCGTTACTATCAATTATGTTTATCTCGTCACTCCTTGAGTAAACTTACATGAAACTATTTAAGATTTTTCTCCATTTTAATTAGAAGTACTTTAAATACGTGGATATCGATATCCAATTTATATATACAATATAAAACTTAAATATTTCTCCTCCGAATTTGACGGCCTAGCTTCTAACTTTCACCGGTCTCGTAATAGTTTGTAAAACGTAGTTTTTTTTTTAATTAACGGTTATACGGTATACAATAGAATATAGGTTTATCCCGCAAACAGTTAAGCCTCCTGCATTATAAAGAATGAATATATATATATATATATATATATATATATATATATATATATATACATATATGTATATATATGCATATGTCGATGTATATTTTGTTTTCATGGGTTCATATAAAAGAAATCCTCTTTTCCTAATATATTAATAGAATGATATGAAGTAAGAACCTATGTTTTCAATCGAAAAATTAAAAGTTTGTTTTTTTTATTATTCCACTTCTCTATCCTTTTTTGTATTATAATTATTCTGGTCTACATTAACATTTAGTTTTACACACTCTTATTCTCTTAGGTGATAATACTTCAAAATTTACATTATCGGCTGACGCAAAGGAGTGGTATCCCGCTAATTATATCCCGCCTGCATCCAACACACAGAACTATGGCCAGAGTTCCAATTACGCCACAAGCGATTACATGTACAGATCAGGTCGATTTTCAGTTCAAGACCGCCTTCGCATTAACCAAGCCCAGGATCCTTATAATTTCGAAGATTTCAGCAATAATTTGCCTGAAAACACAATTGAAGACGATTTAAAGGTATTACTAATTGTGATAATAGCTTGAATCTAAATTAATACAAGAAAATATAGTGTAATAAAATCTTTAGTTTTTATTATAAAACATAAACTATACTTTATCTTTAGTTATCTTCAAATTTAAATTAAAATACAGCTGATAACAGAAAATGTTATTAATGATTATTGAATCTATTCTTAGTGATAACGAACATCTTTTTATCTCTATGATACCTTTTCTAAATTAAACATGCATCGAATAATCTCATGATTTTATGTACCACCCACAACCTTTGCTGTTTTAGACAACCTACGTAAATTAACAGAATGGGTAATCTCCTTTATTGGTTTACTGAACCACTCTATTTATATCATTGATACCACACATTGGTTTTTATTAACCTAGCGTCTTGTTACATTGATACTGAGATGTGTTAACATAACCCGCAAACTACTACTTCCATTCATTTGGCAATTTATCAAGAGAGTATTGGTATTTTTGCCAATGTAATTACTTGCATATTTGTATTCTAAGAATTAATAAATACTGTAAAATGAAGCAAGTCAATGTTTCACACTATAATGTTAAGATCATCTGTAAACTATAAAAATTATAAAAAAATTTAAGTATTGTGTCTGACATTTACTGAAACATGAAAATAAAGTTTAAAATTAAATAATGTATTTAATGAATCAGTTTTAAAAATGATAAATAAAAGTCTGTCTCATTTCATAGCAAATCGCACTCATCCTGTTTAGGTACGCAATCACTGCACAAAATAATATTTTATCAGGCCAAAAGACTAACATGAGTGGATAATTTTACCACCTGAAAAAATGACTCTAAATATCTGCTACTGAGAATTTCAGCAACATTAAAAAATTAATTAAAAAATAATTTAAATTAAAAATATCCCAGGTCATTGTGACCCAACTTCAATGATGGCGGGTTAATAGTCAGAGACAAAGAAATGAGTATTCACCATCAAAAAATTAAAATTGATTTTGAATTCGATACGTGTATAACATTAAATTAGACTTAGATTTCGTCATAGATAAAATTTATACAAATTTACAGTATGAACTGTAATGCGTTGTGCATTATATATTGCTAAATTTAATATTCTATTACGCTATGATTAGGGTCAGCAGGCCCAAATTAATATAGCAAAAAATCTAAACTATATTCAATATAATTTTTTCATTTAGGAGAGCATTGAACACCTCATCACAGTGATGTGTGAAGTCACATACTGCCCTGGTAGATTTGACAGCCTCTGTGGGCCCCTGGTTGATTCCTTTGCTTCAACTTTGCATGACTTAAATTACACAAGACTGCTTGTGGAAGCCATCGTGAATCAGGTATGTTCCACACTTTAGAAAAAGTTGGCTTAAGCAGTAGCCAGCATTAAATTTTTTCACTTGATTAAATTGATATAGTTTCATTATAGCTTATTTTAATTGCTCTATGTTGTACATGCTCACGTTAACAGATCTTGCATTCATCTGTACATATAAATAAAATTTAAGTGTCTGTGATTTTAAAACAAATACCTGCTTTCTGCTGGTCCTTTGCAGAATATTTGTCTGTCTTTTTGTCCGAGATAAACTCAGAAACTATTATCTATCTAGTGAAGTATGTTATATCTTTGCATAGAGGGAAGATGGGGCACAATCTGGATTTTATGTTGGTATCTTATAAGCTCACTGCATATGACAACAAGTAGCGGGGTGTAAAAAAATGGAGGCACAGGCAGTGAAACAGAGGGAAGGAATAAATGTCAGGCCGCAGTGGATATAAATTGAACTGATCATTTGTGGTTAATGTAAGAACATAAACTAAATGTTTGAAATAATGTACTTGCATTTCAGAATTCTATGTGGACAAATTCATGAGGCATGTTGTAAATCTATAACAGTTTTACATAAATGTCCAGAAATTTACTGAAAAAATGTATGAATACAAATTAATAATACCACAGCCGATGTATGCAAACGCCTTTATTCAATAGTTTATAAAAAATATTTTCCAAAACTTTCCATCTTTTTTTAAAGAAGTGAACTTCTTAAAGAAATTGCTTGATGTACATATATACACTACCTTTGATATTGTCTATTGTCAACGATTTTTGTATAAACTAAACATGTATCTTGTACACACTACTGTTAGTGGAATTTTTTATTTGCTTAGTTTCTCAACTCTTTACGTTGCGATTGTTGTAAATATACTGTTTTTAATATTACAGGCTTAGTCAGCAAATTACGTAGCAACATACAGCTCTATGACCTAGATTAAATACAATAAAATCTGATATAAAAACCGTGCATTTATTGAAACGGCATTAAATGCAATCATCTATTTAATTGATGTACTCAAGAGAATTTTGTTTACCTCTTATATTTGCAATACAAAAGGCCATAACAAACTTGATTAGTAGTTTTAGAAACATTATAAAATAATTTATTTGAACTGTAGCTAAGTAAAGCAAACAGAATTTATATTACTCGTGTTTAGACGTGAAATAATAGTACATTATAGTATCTGTAATAAAAGCTGTAACAGAAAACTTTGGCAGGATTTTATTTAAATGAAGGTTTAATCTAAGAATTCTCACTCTATTTTTCAAACCTTAAAAATTAAAACAAATTTTCACCTTATTAGACAAATTTCAATGCAAATAAAGACGTTGCATATGTCTATTATAACTATTAATATATAAAAAAAGTAGAAATGACATGTTACTTTTTATTATGATTGTACCTGTAAAAAAAAAGGGAACCCTTATGAAGTCAATGAATTTGTCTTGTCTATCTGTTGTAGACATTTTTCGCAGAAACTGGTAAGCGTAGAAACTTGAAATTTGGTATCTTATAAAGAGTACCCACACATATTATCCCAGAGAAAGTAATTGTTTTTGTGTAGAGTAAATATGAAAGTTTTGAAACTGGCACACTTGTTTACAGTTATCTAGCAACGATTAAACCAGAATCTCTGAGGAATTTGAGAATCTATGAATGTAAGATTGGTTTTCATTTTTTCATGAATTTTTCAGTGTTTTACAGTAATTAGTTTCCATACAATTGAAGCCCTTAAAATTTTGTACCAGAAGGGTTCTATTCACTTTTGCTGTATATATTATATTTCCTAAGAGATTCGAGTAAGAATGAATGTAAAACAGAAAAACAGCAATAAGTTCACTGGAAACTTCTAAATACACACGCTTTAATTGTCTACTTTCTTTTGTCTATGAATGATAAAACATGGCGTGTTTGTAGTGAAAGAAATTTTATTCCTCATAATTCATAACTATTCAATTACAAGAAAAAATTTAACAACTTAACATTTCGTAATATAACATTACGCGAACATTGGTAGTTAAAAAATTAAGAGAAGATAGTTAAAAAATAGATAAAACATAAGAGCCTTACCTGCCGTAAGGAAAATGTTATATCCTGATGTCAAATGTCTCTAAAGCAGTAAGCGCTAACTACTGGAAACTTCATTTCTAAATTGAAAACTGAACACAACTTTTTTGTCTAGTTAACTGGAATTTACTTAGTTCTGTAAGAAAAGTGAATTTGAGAATTAAATGAAACTACGTGATGTAGTATTTTTTCTACTATAAGTTCTTTCCTAGGTTTCATTGTATCACAACATCTTCAGGTGGGCTATTAGCAAAGATCTTTGCTAATAACATAATAAAGGGATTTGTTTCCCTTGTAAGCTTTAGGTATTCTATACATTACAAAATATTCAGTCCCAATTATCTCAAAAAGTATTAGAGGTTCGAAAAAAATAAATAAAGCCTTTTTTATAGAAAATTTTGTGTGTGACGATTTTCTGGTTTCCAATTTTAATATACTATTAGTGGTTTTTGAGAAACACATAATGAATACCCTGTTTTTCCAATATGGTTGGTAAAGCTTACCTTGGATTACTCAGAACTCTGTGTATAATAAAGTTTCAAACTTTTATATGTGTTTCACCCAGATGTTGAGCCTACATGCTCTAAAATTTTCATATAAGTATTTTACTGTCATAAAGTAACTGAAATTTTTTCATTTTATTTATCATGGGTATTGATTGAAAGGGTGCGTTACGAGTTTTCCAAAACTAAAAGAAAAGAATTGCATATAAAATAGTTCTAGAGATATGCTAAAAATATCCACAAAGACATAAGCTCTACCCCCATTATAAGCTTATTTGGGTATGGAATTTACCTAAAGGGAGTTCTGTTCGTACTTTCCAAACTTTATTTAAAAAAAAAACAAATTTGTACAGCGTAATTTATCTTTTCTTTTTTTGACAAGGAACACCGTTTTGTAGTTGGTGTTTGACCAGCTGCCATGTATTTACATGCATAAAAGCTTTATTTTAAACTAGCTATACCCCAAGGTGTTACTTGTGTGAAAGTCAGAATAAGAAAAAAAAAATTTGTTTCATATGTTTATTATATTAGCTGTTTATTATAAACAATTACTATCCAAATTTTATCAAACTCTAGTAGATTTTGCATGATAGACACACAAAATAACATACAGGCAGGCAAACAGGCAAAAATTCTAAAAAAAAGGTTTCCAGCTTCTGTTATCATTATATACACTAAATCAATCACTCTTTTTAAAACATTTTCCATGTACAGAAGTTACTGTTACAATTTTATTATATGTATAGATCTAAACTGAATTCTCAGTTTTTCATCACTTTTACCGTTTTCTTCACTGCTTTTAACTTTTCATATATGAAACTAAAAATAAAATTGCAAAAAACAAATATTGTTTATTCTTTCTTATTTTTTCTTTGCTCTAGATGTTTAACTCAAAATCATATATGTTTATTTCTCTGAAAATATGAATTTTTAATTTACCATTTTGGATAGAAGTCTCAAATATTTTGATTTTAAACACTTTTTTTAGTCAATCTTCGAACCAAACTTCCGCTACAATGGAGCCCGTCTGTGCTCTATGTATGACTCCATATCCTCAGAAGAGGAATCCGTATTCAGGAGTTGTCTCCTAGAACGGTGCTCTGCTGAGGAGAACAGAATCATCACGGGAATAGAGACATCTGTGGAGAACATGCGGGGATTTGCCATGTTCTTAGCCGAAATATACACCCAGTTGGAAGATCCACAGGTGGGACAATGATTTTTTTTATTGGCACATTTATGTTATATTTTCAACTATAGAATGGATTGTTCTAATAGTCTACATTATTTTGACAGGGTGGTCGAATCAAATCACTCGGTGAGAGTCTGTGCAAGATCTTACTCTTCCTTTTGGATTCTGGCAATGACGGGAACGTAAAAACTGTGTGCCAGTTACTGAAGGTAAATAAGATTTTTTTTACGCTGATGAAGTAATGCATTTAAACCGGTGAATTAGCTCGCACTAGCAAATCCAGAAATAAATAATTGGCCTTGATTATGCAATGAGCCAACCACCTTTGTAAACATTTTAAGCAAAAACTTGGTAACCAATCATATTTGCATCAAAATAGTAGAAAAAACTATTAACAGGAAAGAAGTTTAATATTAAACTCAAGCAACACAGCAAAAATATATGAAAAGATATGAATTTATTTTTACACTAAATGGGCTCAACACGCTGCCATTTTTACTGGTGCCGGCACTAGCAAGAACTTCCCACTACGGCCAAAAAAAATGTACATGTAATTACCACGTCTTTCATGTCATTTTTATTTAAATGTTTAGAAATGCACGTATTAAGTTATTTAGACACTAGGCGGCATGGCATGGTGCCATTTTTGCCAGTGCCAGCACTAGCAACAATTTTCCACTACTGCTAACACAACAGAAATGTACATGTGTTTTAATTGCATAAACTGGTAGTAACTTATTTAGACACTAGGCGGCACGGCATGGTGCCATTTTTGTAGTACATGTAATTACCACAACATCTTTCATATCATTTTTATTTAAATGTTTTAAAAATGCACATACGAGGTCAAATTACTTTACACTAGACGGCACCGGCTCAGTGCCATTTTTGCCAGTGCCGCCACTAGCAAGAACTTGCCACCGCTGCAAAAATGTACATGTGTTTGCAATTACATAAATGTAGTATACACGTACACGTGTAATTACTAAAACATCCTTTCATATAATTTTTATTTATATGTTTAAAAATGCAATTTAAATATGTATTGTTGCATTAAATGAATTAGTAGAGGCTGGTCCCAGTATATGAGATGAGAAAGAGGATAGTAATAAAAATAAATTCTTTTTTTCTTCAATTTTTTGAATCCCCTGTAAAAGGCTTGCACTGGCACTATGCCATTGCTAAACGCTGCGCTAGTGCCAACCCATATAAAAATATATAAAGTTCGCAGATCCCCATTTTGGATGTTATATTTTTCTCAAGTATTTTATTTTTTTTGATAATTTAAAAAGATTATATTTATTAACTTTGAAAACACAGCTTCATATTAGTTACAGATTTTATTTGTTTCAATTTCGTTTTATTCATTAAACATATATATCTTGCTTCTTATAGTATATTTAGCTTTATGGAAAACATGACCTTAAATCTTCTTATCGCATAGTTACTTGATAAAAGATAGTAAAGACTATTACAAAATTATATTTTTAAAAAAGATATTTAAGTTGCCATATTATATAATATATTATTTACATTTTTATCAGTTGATCAGTTGTTTCTTGATTTTTGTTTATTTTGTAAGCTGAATATTAATTTTAGACTACATTTATCATCGTTATCAGGAGATAATTTTTCATATGTCTATCTCGACTATCATTCATAAATCTGTTCAATTGATAAATGTTTGAAATAATACTTTTATGTTGAGATATTGTAAATGATTAGTTGCACATACTATTTGCTTATAACACTGCTATTAATCAAAAATTAATTGAAGCTGAATTCCAGATTTGCTGCCAACATTGTAAAATAATTGGGTTAATATGATGTCAAAGAAGGACATATAAATATACTTTCACTTTTTCTTTTTTGGGATTTACTGGGTTGCTAGGTTGCATATGTCATTTTCCGGCCTACCAACTATCTCTGTGTAAAAAATCGCTTCGATGCGTTGGTCCGCTGTTACCTTTGTGCAAAAAATCATGTTGATTCGTTGTTCCGTTGTGGTGTGAAAAAAGGACAAACAAATACACTTTATAATATTAGTTGGAATTGTAATGTTAGTTATGATGAAATTTCGTGAGTTGGAAAGTAAGGCTTGAAGGAGACGATTTTTTTGTATTTAAATTCTTATTCACGTAAAAATATGACATTTATTGGTTATATTGTGTATTAATGATTTTACAACTAGTAAATATCCATTCTCGAGTGGCGAGATTTTGTAAATACATCCTTAAGATTACTCGCATATCTGTCTGCCAGCCAAAGCCATTTTTCCGATGAAGTATTCAATGTATAAAGTTAAAAAATGCCATCATAATAGAACAGATTAACCCACATATTTCTCAAAAGTTAACGCTCAACACATTTATATGAGAATTTTATAAAAATACCCAACATTTCTGCAACTACTGACCCCTAAAATTATAAAAATAACATAAGTTTTGCAGAAGCATACTTTTAAGTATATAGGAAAACTCTCAGTCTCATATGTGAATGATATATTAGGTAATAAACACATTTTTTCTTTACAAGCGCAACGCCCCTTACAGGCCTGGACTGCCTCTACTATGCGCTCCTATCAGATGCAACTCGTTTCGAATTACTTATGTTCAAAGTTTTTATATCTTTTTCTATATCATCTATTCATCTAGAGGTTGGCCTACCTCTTGGTCAAGTACCCTCTAGTTTTTTTAATCTTAATATTTTAGCAGGATTATCCTCTGGGCTTCTCCACATTTGATTAATCCATCTTAATATGTTACTACGGATTTCACGGGTAATTTGTGGCTGTCCGTAAAGTTTATATAGTTCAAAATTATATCTGCTCCTCCACCCACCCTCTTCTTGCACTGGGCCAAAGATTTGTTTACAAATAATAATGTTATTTTTCACTATATAAATATACATATTTACATAGTGAAAATAACATTATTTGTAAACATATAGAAATACTATGTACCCTAAAATATTTGAACATTTATATGCATCAAATAAAGCGTGTATAGAACCTTCGCAGCCTGATTTCTGCTGATACTAGCAGATTTATTTTGCTTTATTAAAATTAATCAAGCGAATTAACAGCAAGAAGTCTAATGGAAATATGCAAATTTCGATATTCTTAATGTTTGTTTTATTAAAAGTTAAAAAATTTTAAATCAATTTTGAACCAGCACTATGTAATCGCAGAATTTATAAACGTAAAGATTTGACTTGCCACAACTGTAAATAAACGGGACTACAAACCCTTTTTCTTCTTTTGAATCCTTTGTCGGGATTGTCAGATTTTGATAAATCAATAGACTAAGTCTATTAATTGATCAAAATTTTAATTGTCAGGATAAACAATGTCAGTCATAGAATCTTCATCCGAACCTCTCTAAATCAACCTTAAATCATTGTACCAATTAAAACTAAAGCCATCTATACAAAAACACATGTATTTCCTTTCTCGATAATGGAGATATGTGCTATCAAATAGCACTGAAATATCACTGAAAATTGGATAAGCAAATTTAAATCATTCCCAAAATTGGTGATTTCACTACATTTTGAACTAAAAAAATGTAATCACAATTATTAACATAGGTCTCTAAGCTTACGCCTAAAGTAACATTTTAAAAGTTAAAATCATTTATAAAGAATACTACCTTTTTAAAATCACTGACATGTCTATCCTTCTGTCTGTCTATCAAGGTCATTTTTCTCAGAAACCATTGGACATAGAACCTTAAAATTTGGCATAATGATAAAGCATATAAAAGATAATTAATGTTTGAAAAAAATATCGTTTTACAGCATGAACCTTATCAAACTGAGATATGGAAGTTATAGAGACGCCAAATTAAGTACTCGAAGGAAACTTTTTTCATATATTGTGTAGAAAGTCATTTGAAAATGCTAGTAATAAGGATCTCTCAGGACTCTCCAAAGGAATACTGAAAAATATGCAAAAAAATATATATATATATATGTATATATATATATGAGTGTGTGTATATATATATATATATATGTGTGTGTGTGTGTGGATATATATGTATATATATATACATATATATATATGATAACATTTGTAGACAATTTAATAGAAAAACTACGGTATTAAAATTTATATATGTGTTTAAGTGTGTATGGTACTGTCGTGGAAATTTTACTTGTATTTATCAAATTTCTTTTTAAAATTTAATTGGGTATTACATCTAAATTTTCAAGTATTGTATTGTGTATAAAATATCATTTGATTTAGTCGTTCTACGTTCACTTACTTTCACAGTTTTGAACGCATATGTATGTATGGGGATATAAAAAAACACAAAAGTTTTGACAAAAACACCCTTAAATGTTTACATATACTTGTATTTAATAAGTTTTTTACTTTGTGAATAAAATCCAGCAATGAGTATTGTTTTTGACCAAATATTGTTGTTTAAGTGCTATCTTCATTTAGATAACAATGGTTCAGTAGTCGATAAAAAAATTATCTCCCTCCAAGTTGTGTAAAGTTTTGCGTGCAAGGCGAGGATAAAACGAATGCTGATATGATTATGAAAAACTAATTTTTCTAACTATTATTAACACTTTGCCCAAACATTATTGCTTGATTACTATTGTTCGCACATTGAATTGGCTATTTCAATTTTTCGTCACCATGTTCAATTTATTATAAATGTAATTACGTTTCTTGATATTTAAGTTTTTATCACAATTTTAATAACACATATGTGTATGTGTGTGTGTGTGTGCATGCATGTGTGTGAATGTATTTGCTAAACTTTTATACAATTTTATGTAATTAATTGCTATACGTTTTATTTATTTCTGTTGTTCCCAAAACCAACGTCAACCCTGAGAGAGCTGATGAGCTAATTCCTAATAAACCGGAATATCTGAGTTATGCTGTAATAAAAATGTCATTGTATTCGAGACAGTCACTTTTTTAAATTCAATGGCAGTATTTCAGTTACCATAGCTACAAATGTAGGTATTTTGTGATTCAGTATATTGCTCGATTTTATAGGAAAACTATACTGTTAAATTGAATCAATAATCTTTCCATACGGTTATGGATTATTGAAAAATATATCTTTCCCACTTTTTGTTAGGTCTTTCAAATGTACATCGTCCAATTTTGACCATTTATGCTATAAAAAAAATGTAGTAGTTTAGTGTAGTCCATTAGCTTAAAAAAAGTTCATTTAGTATAACTTTTAAAATAGACTAACATTTATAATTTTTCACTTTAGAAACTGTGGTGAGCTCCTTTTGTAGTAAAATAGATATTGCTATTTTACTACAAAAGGAGCTCATCGCATTCAACAATGGTTTCCTAACATCTATTTGTATTATTTATGCATTTGCACTTCAAAACCATGTCATCTCGATATACACCACAAGAATATGCTATTACGCATTACATTTAAAGGCAATGAAGAGGCAAAGGTGGCCCAAATACAGACAAAATAAAATCTACCGCAAACAAGATTATACGATGATATAGATACCATTCTTTCATGTGAACATTTAATCTTACCCATTAATAAAAATTCTTTGTATTACTTATTCCTCGTATATATTGATGTGTCGGTTTCTTAAATTTCATATTAGATGTTAAGCTCTTGGTCTTTATATCAGCTTTAAAATTTTCATCTACACGAAAAAATTGTCTGTACACTATAAAAAAGCTAGAGAAAGGTATCAGTTTCTTAAATTCCATATTAGATTTTAAATTCTTGGTCCTTATATCAGCTCTAAATTTTCACCTACACAAGAAAAATGGTCTATACTCTACAAAAAAGCTAGAGAAAGGTATCAGTTTCTTAATTTCCATATTAGAGGTTAAACTCTTGGTCCTTATATCGGCTTTAAAATTTTCATCTAGAGAAAAAAATAGTCTATACACTATAAAAAACTAGAGAATGGTATCAGTTTCTTAAATCCCATATTAGAGGTTAAATCTTGATCCTTATATCAGCTTTCAAATTTTCATCTACACAAAAAAATGGTCTGTACACTATAAAAAACTAGAGAAAGGTATCAGCTTCTTAAATCCCATATTAGAAGTTAAACTCTTGGTCCTTATATCGGCTTTAAAATTATAAAAAAGCTAAAGAAAAAACAGTGATTGTTTTAAAGATTTACGCTTATATCATGGAATTTACTATCGACACATTACATTAAAATACTAACAGGTTTAGTGCTTAGGAGAAGAATATAAGACTGTTTTTTGGATAGTCTGTTAATCTGTTTATTATCTCATTGTGGATAGAATTATTTGCTGAATAATTTAGGTATGCGTTTGATTGTTGATTTCTATTATTGATCTATTGATGATACGAGCTGGCTCATTCTCTCAATAGAGTGCACGGCCAAATAGAGTTAGAGTTACTTAAAAATTGCTGCAAATTTGTTGTCAAAAAGTTTAGAAGCCTTGACCAGCTTAATTATAATCACAATATAATTGACCATCGACCATATATATCCCATTTTCACTATCAATAAACCAAGTAATTCATGCGAGTCACAAAGCTTGTTTATAAAAATAATGTTAATTTGTAGTTTTGAGTTCTCATTTTCATCAATTTGATATCTTACTTTGTTTACTTTCATATTAAAAGAGATATATCTACTTAATTATTATCAACTTCATATTCATTAATTGCCAAGAATTCACATTCTGGTGATACAGACACCCAATGCAATTCAAGATAACAAAGTGGTTAATGGCCTAAGCTGTAAATTTATTCAGGTCTAATCTAATTTTGTTCCTTATATAAATTATTTGTTTTATTGGCCGCTGAAGAGCTGTTATCTAACTAAAATTATAAAAAGAAAACTTTGTTTTTTGTTTGTAAAATTACTTATTCAATTGACATGAAATTCCATTAGTGTTATATTCTTATTAATGTGGCATACATATTATCCTTTAAGATTGTGTCAATTATGAGCAGTGATAATTTAATGAGCCATGATAATTTAATGACCGTTTCGCTGCGTCCAATAAAATAATGCATAACTCCATAATTTTGTTATTCTATTCAATAACAATTTTTTACATGTATAGAAAAAAAGTGTGATAAAATAGTTGAAACATTTGTACCATATTTACTTATTTATGAGTTTACAAAGTATTATTTATAAAAAAATTCCTAATTTTGTAAGAAAGAATCTTATAAACGAAAAGTTATTATAAAATGCAATTTTTGTTATTACCATAAAAAACTATAAACCATAATTAAATTTAAAGTAAATGAAAAATTTACTTATCCTAGTAAAATCATGTTATCGTTAAGTGTTTGTTAAGCTATCTCCGTAATATGCAACAAATGGAAAAGACCAGTGTAACCAAATGCAATGCTACAATGGAATATATTTATTTTCATAGCAATCCAAAGTCCTTTATTCAATCAGTGTTAAACAAAAAATAATGTCAGAACATATATAAAAACCTTTCAATGCAGTAGATTAGAATGAGTGACGAAATCATGATTTAGAAATTACACTATTTGTCTATGAATGGAAATACACCAAAAACATTATATACCCTCTATAAACAATCATAAAACAACATTTCAAATAACAAATCTAAAATGTGTAAAATTCCAAGGGAAATTGACACAAAATTTGGCATACGTTTAATAAATAAACAAAAACAGATAATTATTATCTCAAATAATTAATAAGTTATTTCCTCATCTTTGCAATTAAATTTTCTACTGATATATGCGCAATTACTAATATGAGTCGTAAATAAAATTAACATTTTCACGCACTCAGTACATATTTTGTCATTTCAAAAAAGTTGTTTTTTACAAAAATATAAAACAAATAGATATACACTTAAATTCGTTCCATAAACTATATAGTAAAATATTACTTTTGGATTCAGTTCTGCTTTAACAAACATGGATGAGTTAAAAAAAATAGATGGTAATAAAGACGAATTGAAATAAATTATTAACTAAAATAATAACACAATCTCTATTACGCTGCTATCCAAAAAAGAATGTATGTGGTGTAATTTTATTTACGCAAAAATAGATATGACATATTTAAGGTTAATTACTGCTATTATCTCCCGTCTAATCAAATTTCATAAAAACATAATTCATTTAAAAGTATTACTAGTATTGAAAAAATTTATAAAAAAATAAGCCAGTTATTAAGTTCTAAATTTTGCTAGAGACAGAGTGGGGATATCTCTGTCTTATTTGCTCTCGTAGAATACAATGACAGCTTATGAGCTGATATTTAAATTAGGATGTATGAATTAAAAAAATTAGTCCAATGCCTTATTGTTTTTTTGTATAAGTATGTTGTTACTGAGCGTACAAAATTAGACAGTATTGTTAATATGGAGTATAAAAGATGGGGTAGTGTTTTAAGTTTCATTCTACTTCGCAAAGAATGAATTCTTTCTTGGAAGTCCTGGTAAAGTCATGGAGTTCTTTGGAAGAAAGTTGATTAACCTTGATAATTATTTAATCATCACATGAAAATTTTCTAATATAAATGTGGTAACCTAAAAATATTCATATATACAAAATTATCATAGTTTTTTAGGAACAACTATATATCGCCTACCTAACATTGTCAGCCATTATATTATTATTGGCTTTTAAAAATTTTTGTTTTTGGCAGTGGTCACTGAAAGTGATGTGTTTTTTTAAACACAAATATAGGTCAAAAGTTTATCAAATCGACTACCATTTTTCTGTGTGCTTTTTACATAAAGTTGTAATAATAAAACTGCCATATGAATTAAAATGGCAGTTTAGTATAGCTCATGTTGACCTTGAGTTATCACCAAAGAGAATATTTCCACTTTCCTAAAACATGAAGTTGTTTTTATTCTACAGTATGAGAGTAGGTCTACCAGATGATGCAATCTTAACCTGGGATCTATCTCAATGAGGCTTTTTAAGTTTTTTAGATACCATAATTTTAACTGCATATACAGCATGTGATTTCACTCTCTTTTTGTTTCTAACAGAATTCATAAAGCAAAAGCATTCTAATGTCTCTGTGAAATTCTCATGTTTTATTTGTTCTTTACCCACCGAAAATCAGTGGCTAACTAAACAGAAGATCAGACATTCTACTCTTTATATACCTTACCAGAGACGTTTGAAAAGTTTCTACAACATTCCATAAATCGTCAGAAAAAAGTAGCTGGTTTATTGCAAACCTAATATTAATTTTGATATAATCGTAAAAATTTTTCGGTATATTGTCAATCAATGATATAAATGTTACGTTTAATTAATTTTTTTTATTATAACGTGTTAAAATGTTTAAATTATCATCTATCTCTTAATTAGAAGCTGTAAGTATCTACTAAAGGCTTGTGCAGAATATATCCATTATTAGCTTCAACATTATTCTGATTCTTTCTGCGAGTTGTTACTTCCTAATCTATTAACATGATCACAATATCGTTACAATACATTACTATCTTGAATTGACATTAAAACTACATTGCTTTTATGTTAATCATACATTAAGGTTAATTTCTATTAACCACTAACCATGTATTCCTACCTCTATTACCTAAGCATATCAACCATGAGCACATTTTATCGAGAGTTCCTTTTTCAGCTGTCAGGCATAGCTCTAGACGCAGACTGCCCAGTGGGTATGCACTCTGCATTTGAGCGTTTGAAACTACTGAACAATACACCGCAAGTCAACCAGATTCTTGAGCTGCGTTCGGCTCGCTGGGGCGTACAAGAAGCCACTCTACCGAGACGTGCTGCTCATACTCGTAAGTGATGTGTGCATGCTTAATGTTAATTCTATGGGTTAATTAATTTTGATTATAATATGTTTCCAACATGTCATAATCAAAATAAATTCTTATCAATAATTAAAATTATACATTTAACATAAACAAACTGCTTCTTTTTGTAAGTAATAAGAATAGCACTCGCTCAATGTCTTTAATTAAATTGTTTTATAAGAAATAAGACATAGTAACACAACAACCATAGTTACGGCTTCCACAGCTCTGGAAACCTTGAACACTTGATAGTCATTAAATTTCATTTACCCCTGAAAAACTTGAAAAAATTGTAACATTTCAGAAGCTTTTCTTGAAAATTTTCATGTTAATCATCTGCAAGCAAATAAATAACTTTCTAGTTTTGTCAATGCAACCATTGCTATTTTTAAACTTTTTTGTAGTTAATCTAAATTCATGAAAGTAGAAACCTGACTGTAAACTAAAAATATATATGCCTGTCTGTAAACTAAAATGACACATTTTTGGGCTTATTTACATATGTAGATTATACGGCATTTAAAATTAAGTATATTTTAATTATGGGTTTGGGGGATATCCAAATAAATTGACATTTGTTAACAGAGTTGCTTTTCATAGCACTGCCTTTTTCGTTTTTTTTTAACAAAAAGCAGTCCGCATTTGCATTTATTTTGTGGTGTATTTATAATGTGTGCCTATGCACTTAGGACGAAAGAAGAAGTTACTTTTGTGAAACTGATATTTTACATACGGGAAAATTTGATTAGACCCTTTTGAAATCATAGAATTTTATATTTAAGAATTTGTTGCAACCATGATAGTTAAAGACCGATCTAGTAGAATCAATAGCTTTAAAGGCTTTAGGACAAAAGTATTCATGCTAGTAAAACCACAAGTATTAAAAAAGCACATATTAACTACTGAAAACTAACATATTCTGGCCTAGTAGCCTCAACTGAAACCATCAAATAAGAGTTGATAAACAAAAATATAAGTGGAGAGTACACTTAGGTATGAGAAGTGTTTGGAATCTGAAAAATAAAATTCATAGTTAGGGTATTCCAGAACAATCTCGTCAGCATGGATTGTGTTACCATTTTTCTACAAAAACATTTTTAACTATATGTAATGGAAATGGCTAGAGTCACTCAGCCACAAAAAATAAAAATAGAATAAAACCCCCTGTGAACATCTAATTTTTGTCACTCTGGTAAAATTGTTATTATAATAATTGTGTTTCAGAGTATTATATGTATGATAGAACAAATTTTAAAAATATGAGTATTTTAGATTGAAGTAACTGAAAGCTAAACAGTTAAGAGGAAAAATGTACGAGGAATGATCAAATACAGGTGTCCAGTGGCAGATTTCAAAGTTTGAACAAACATAGTTTCTGAACGCAACACATAAGAGGGGCGCGGGGGGCGTCATTAGAAGCGCAAGCGGTGCGGAAGTTTTAGCACCATGGAACAGTGGAGTGGAGAGCACAGCGCTTTTGCCGTCGAGGCGTACATTTCGAGTGGATTTTCGTTGTCTGTAGCACGCCATCAATTTAATAATCGTTACAGTATTCGTCGAGTACGTGATGGACCATCGATCAACCTCATTCAGTCATGGGTAGCAAGGCTCAGAGCTACAGGATCAACATTAAATAGGCCCAGGCCAGGACCTACATCATTGGTAGCCACGGATGAAAATGTCAAGTGTGTTATGATTTCTGTCGTTGAAAATCCCCATTTATCACTGCGTACACGTTCATCGATATTGGGAATTCCGAAATCAACTTTACAGGTAATAATGCGAAAAAAGCTCAAGTTCCAATATAAAATTCAAATTGTTCAAGATTTACACGATTCTGACTTTGAATTAAGAAAAACTTACGCGGAGGTGATGTTATTGAGATTTCGTACTGCTACCCGGATGGGCAACATATTCTTTAGTGACGAAGCTCTCTTTCACATTGGAGGATATGTGAATAAGCAGAACTTTCGTTACTGGAATGTCCACAACCCAAGACAAATGCATCAAGAGCCTTTACATAAGCCTAAAGTAACAGTCTGGTGTGCCATGTCTGCATCTGCAATCATAGGGCCTTATTTCTTTGAAAATCAACGTGGCCAAACTGTAACTGTGAATTCAGAGAGAAATGCCCAGATGTTAAATTGACTTTTCCAGAGTAGAACTACAGAATAGTCCATCCATCAACCAAAACACATGGTTCCAGCAGGATGGGGCCACAGTTCACACTGCTAATGTGTCCATGAATGCAGTGCGGCAGTTATTTCCAGAAAAAAACATATCCTGAAACGGTACCGTACCGTGGCCACCTAGGTCACCCGATTTAAACCCATGTGACTTTCTTATGGGGATACTTAAAATCCGTTGTTTACAAAACAAATCCGAGTACTGTGACACAACTTAAAGAAAATATTCGAGCCGAAGTCAGTAGGATACCCCAGTCGCTCTGCAAACGCGTTTTTGAAAACATGCGTGCTAGACTCGAAGAGTGTGTCAGGCTCAATGGCCGCCATTTGGAAAACGTGGTTTTTGAAAAATTAAATCCGCATTTGTTGTTATAAAGTTAAAATAAACCTACTTTGTATTAGAAGTGTAGTTTTTTTTACAATTTTTCAAACATTGAAACTGCCACTCTGTATAATGAAACTTTTTTGAGCACTTCATCTCGAACTGAATGATGTGTCAGAAATATACTGAGCTATTGGTCGAGCTCGTGTCATCTCATCAGAGGTACAGTTGTCTGAAAAAGATGTCCACCCCACCATTGCGTAACATAACACAATCAAGTGTCTCGCTCATAAGAGCATAAAATGTTGCACGGGGCTTGTATTGGATTGAACACAAGGCATACAGTCTTTGAAGGCGCGGCGCATTGCTATGAGCTTGGTTCGATTCTTGGCAACTCATCGAGCAGGGCTGGACTAGTGTTTTGGTTGGCTGTAAGAGATTGCTCTCATAGCAATAAGTCTGCAATATGTATTAATTGTGTACATTAAAGTACATAAACAAATAAATAAAATGAGCCGAATATCTGCGGAAAATTATGGCACAGTTCTGGGATAAAACACTGCCCAAGTCACATGTTTTAATCTGACATGGGTAATTCATAAAAGACCATGAAGCGGCTGAAAACTAGAACCTTTGTGGTCACCCAAGGATGAGCACTATAGTCTTCAACTAACTTAGGATCTTCTAAAAGACAATTGAAATTACAAAAGATCTAGAGTTCCTTAAAGTATCTGTCTGATGAATCCCTAATATTTTAACTGCAGAACAGAAGTTGGCACATTTGCAAGTTTTTGGGTGACTCTTGGTGGTTTTGCGCAAAAAGGAAACACATTTTTGAATTACATCGTTACCTGTAATGAAATATGGGATCCATCACTACATGTCAAAGTTGTAGGGAATGGAAGAAGGAAGATGAGACAGCCCCCGTGACAACCCATTTCTTTTAATAATGATGGAATAAAAAAAAATGTTGTACACTTATTTTTCTTTATTGCAAATAAACAAATAAAGTTTTATTCATATTCCCTTATATGAGACACTACATAATTGAATAAAGCGAAACATATCTACATACTATAATATCTGTTTTATTCTTCTGATATTGAAAATAATATTATACTCATTTTATTGCCGTAGAAATCGAAATATCTTAATATTTTTAGTTATCATTAGAGGCTAAGGCATACTAATATTTTGTAGCCATTAATGGTAATTATTTCTCAGTATTCCATTAAACTATGTTAATACATTTCAGACATTAGATTGGTATAACAATATTTAACAGTTTTGCCACATTCAAGTTTTACAAGGATAATTATAATCTGCAATAATAAGATAAACCAATGAACATAATTATATTATATTTGCTCACAGTGTCAAATGGCAACCCGGAGCCAGCCAGCGAATCGACAGTGGCAAGCGGTGACTCCATCTACATGCCGGATGGACTCTCCCTCACAGCTGAGGAAAGCGCCTTCTTACAGAGCCACTTGCCTACACCGGGAACAGGAGCCTCACAAGACGACGATGAAAATACGTAAGTGCTAACTCATTATTTGTAAAAAGTGTGTATAGAGTGTCGTAAACGTATGATTAGATAGCAGTTTGTAAATTACATCTTGGATCTATAGATGCATGCGTCTATTTGCGACAAATAAACGAAATGAGCCACTTAAAGCTTTTATGTATGAAATAATTTCCTCCATACTGAATACACTTAAACAGTTAATAATTACTGGAAAAATGTTTTTTTGTATATTTTTGGTCACAAATCAAAAACTATGCCGCTTAACATTAAAAAATAAATAGTTTTAGAATGCATGAGCAAGAGCCTTCCATGTGATGTCCCACTTAACCTTGTTGTTTATCTTTTAAATTTTAAGACCATTTCGGATCCATTTTATATAAAAATAAAAATATTTCTGTAATTTTTTCATCTGACAAGCAAATTTTACAGCTGTGTCAAATTTCAAATTGACAGCAAAGATAGGGAGTGCTGAGAAAAGCAGAGATTACAAATGGACAAATACATACCGAGGCCTCAATAACGGTTTCGTTTTTACCTTTTAACTACGGAACCTTCAAAATTAATACATACCCTAGAATCCAACTAACTCATGTCGATAACGGATACATTGGGAATAACCATTTAAAACAAACTCAAGGAATAATAGATGATTTCAATTTGACAATACCTTTTAAAAATGTGATTATGAAAATATTCATTGCATTTTCAAAACTGACTAGACAGTGTTTTCTGCAGACTATTCACCAACTACTAAAGTCACTGATTAGTCAGAACATCTCTTGTTCTTTGGACTCACCGCCTAAACTGGACTTGCCTTACTTGGCTTATCTTCTAGAAGTATAATTGTTTTAAATTATCCCTTTTACCAAAAAATTTTTATACATATTTTTAAAAAAGCAATGAAATACATTACAAATTATTTTGATTAAATTTTTTTTCTTTTTGTGCTAAATGTCAACATTTTCTTCTTCATTAAATTTCTAAGCATTTATGTCATTCCCGGTCCATATTCATGCTTAACCCCAAACAGCACCTTATTGTTATGATGACACTGTCCATCTCACATTTTGTCTGTCAGAGGCCTATAGCTCGCAAACAAAACGAGCTACAAATTTATAATATATTCATGGCACATAGTGCTTTAGCTCAAAACTATAAATTGTCTTAAAAGTTATGTATAATTTTATTAAGACGAAAATCGTAAATACTATTCTTTTGCCTCTGTGTGTAGGATATTGACAACAAAAGCTCTCTGAATAGTGTATGGATGTATTTTGAAATTTTTTTAAATCATTTGATAACAATGTCAGATATCAAATTATCACAATAATGACAATACTCTAGGTAACAGGAAGCTGTAATTTGGCTACAGTATTAAACATATCCTGTATTTGAGCAACAAATGGTTAGAATTGATATACATTAAGTCCTAAATTTAATATTAAGGATTTTAGACATAATTCTAAAAAAGGCATATTTGTATCGTTTCACTTTGTTCATATTTTTTAACTAGTGTATAAGTTTTGCTCAATATTTTTGGCCAAAAAATATATTTTTAAACTTATTTAGAATGGATGACATTTTATTATGTTCTAATATCACATTGAACTCAACAAGTCCCCATAGTAAATACCTGAACAATTTATAGCCTATTGTTGCACCTGTCCCCTGGCCGCTCTTCGAGTGGACTACTGGAGTGAAGTTTGTACTTGTATAGCTAAAATATCACAGATCAATGATGAGAGACAGCCCCACTGGTATGAGAGCATATGCTCTGCGATTGCCAACCCACCTGCTCAGCGTTATGATTATGAGCTTGCCTCCAATAATATGTGCTTTAGGAAAGGACTAAGGACCAGCAGTGGACGAAGACATACTTTTGATTGGTATATTATTTTTTAAAGAAATGCTTTAATAGGGCAATACTCTAATATAATTTATATGTCAGAAAATTATTAAATTTTCATCATTCATCATGTAGGGAGGTGTTTGAAGAAACTTTCGAATCGGGAATGGATCCAGAGATGCAAGCCAGCTTCCTGGAGTTCCTCAGGATGTCCAACCAGATAAAGCGATAGAGAACGATATTTGTAAAGGATTATTGTAGATGAATTTATTTTTTACAATGTGATAAGAGGCGATTTGGTCATCTTCCCTCCGTATGTTATGTGCATGATAGCATTGTGATCAAATAAAAAAAAAGTAATAAAAAAATCTGACTCCATGAGCATATTGATCGATATATATCTATATTTTTTTAAGATTCAATTAATTTTATAATTCCGATTTTTGGTGTTTTTTAAATATTGTTTCAATATATGTAATGATATTGTTTGTTTCAAAAGTACACCGCATTCTTTTTATCTAAGTCAGAAGATAATTTGTCGTCGTCCGAATATATATATTTTCTTTTATGATAGGTGGAAAGTCGACAGCCTCAGCTGTGGTATGCCATTTTTCATTCCAAAAATTGAAATTTTTTTATTTAATGAAGCGCACCGCACGGAACTCTTCAACTGTTCCAAACTCATTTTTGTTTATGATCATAAGACTGAAACTATGTTTCTTTTTCGTATATTGAATACTCGTCAGCATGCGGCCATAAATATATTTTAATTTACATAAACGAATAAAGCAATCTACATGAAACGAGCATTTAATTAGTATCGATAAATATAAATTTATTGATTGAAAATTAATCAGTGGATTGAAAACTTACAATGATTATATGCCTTCGTTTGGAAAAATATGCAATTATTTACATAAATTTTTATTGAAAATATTTCCATTTTCTCTGTAAGCGAGGCAAATAATTCTTTATTTAACAAATACAATATTAGTATTCTGTTGGTAAGCAATTATATTGTGTCAGAGAGATCAAAAAAACTCGAATTTCATATTTGCGTATTATTTATATCCTTTGTCAAATATTTTCCTATTTAAGTTTCAAAATTGACCAGTAATAAAAACCAGTTGTGAGTTCAAATTTGGTTGTAATTTTATTAACATGGTGCTTGTGGAAAGTCTTGAAAGCATTCTAAAAAAACACAATATTTGGGAGCATGTGTTTAATAGACGTTGTGTCTTTGAATTTAATTAATAGGAAAAGAAATTCTAGTTGTTACTTTTTTTAATTAAAAAAAATTAATAACAAGAGAACTTCTTTCACCTTAGCATATTTCAAGAAAAACGTTTCTTTTCCCCAATAATAAGAACCCTCTTGCAGCGAAGCATCTTCATTAGCATTTTTTTTGGGATTGATATATTTTTTGTCTCGACATATCGAGAAATCAAAAATAGGATTACCCAAAATCGAATATAATGATTAAAAATTATGAAAAATTACTTTATCATATTGTCTTATCCAATTTTTACGTGCGGCAACATTTGTTCCCAAGTACTGAGTGTGTGAACATTTTTTATATTTATTTTAGTAAATTAAGTTCATTTATTTTTTTGTCTGCAATTAGAACAACAGTGTTACAGTTTTAGCAAGAGCAATGGGCATAACGTTCTCATTATTCTCATCCTACTTGAATATCAGCTTTCATTGTTGAAATTTTTTTCAAAAAAAAAAAAGAAATTATAATAATGATATCCTTAATTAGACTACTCTTATTTTTTCTTTGTAACATCCCTATGGTAAGATGGCGAAGTGTTAAATGTTTAGTCTGTAATGGTATTATTAAAAATAAAGTACAATTTATGGAAATTTTATTAAGTTCCAGCTTACAATTTAAAAGAAATGTGCTGAATTTTCGCCATCTTAACATTTGTGATTAATTTAAGATTGTAACGTACGTAGTAGTGGTGTGGAAAAATTTAAGAAGATGGAAAGTAACGGTATATACGAATGGTTTTATTTTTAAAAATTCATTATCGAAATAGAGTTTGTTGTGTATTAAATTTTAATAAGTGATAGCTCACAACTGCTGGTATTCAGAGAGCAATAATTTTGTTTTGGACAATAAATTTTTATGATTGAATTAATAGGATAATGTATTCAGGTGCACGTTGTTTAATAGACTCATAATTACCAATGAATTTGAGAAACGTTAGGTTATATCTCGATTATATATATTGTGATAGTATTATTACAGCTCTCTACTCGAGTTAAATACAACAAGTAAATTTTACAACATGTAAATTTTAGCTAAGTTTTAATACCTTTCATCTATGAAACGGAAATAAGTTCTAACAGGTCACAAGCTGAAAAATATAGATGAAAGTATAATACAGTACATATATATGAATGGTATTTTTTATTAAAACATTAGCGGTAAATAAAAATAATGTGTGGATATCCAGGGCCATTTCTTACTTAACAATATTTCCTTTTTTTAAGAATTTTCCATTCATAACAATAATTGATTATATAAAAATAATTTAACTGTTTGATAATGGTAATAGTATGTTTGTTTGTGGCCCTCTAATAAATTTTACGTTTAAATGTAGTGCACAATTATAAAACTACTGATGTGATTAAAAACGCTTTTTCACAATATCTTGCCAAGATTTTCCAGTAAATGCAGTTTTCTTAGCTAGCTCATTTTTACTCTTCCGTTTCTTTTTTTATAAACTGACAATACCATAGCTTGATTCGTTAATCACTATCATGACAATAGTAATGTTATAGCTTTCTAAATACCAGTCGTGCAATTTATTTGTGGTGGGTATTTTAAAACTTTTTTTTTTCCAAATCAATTTATATATTGCATAATAAATATCACACGTCTCGCTGATTCAGAATATAAATATTTAAAATAAAGTAATAAAATGCTTGTCGATAATGGCTATGTAATTTTGTGATAAGTGTATATAAAAAAAATGTTAAAAGAAAGGATTATTAAAAAGTCTTCTTCATAAAAGCAAGATATGTGTTTTTTTCTTTGTATTTTTTTCATTTTTTAATATTAACCAGCCAACTTTAGGACTATCTTGGGGTACAAATTAACACAAGGTAATGTGGAAAATGTGAAAAAACTACAAGATTTAACCAATTAGTATTACTTAAATATTCAAAATTTCAACATTTTTAGGTAATGGCATTTTCATTTAAAGTAGTTCTCTGGTTTATTTTGATTTTAACAGACACAATATTTGATTTTGCTGTTTTACTACAAGCCTATCTAATGACAAAGTCGTCAGATCATAAACTCTACTATAAAGTTCTTGAATTATAATAACTCCAACTTTTTGTGCATGCTTTTGAGAAATTTCTACGTGCTTCAACTGTACAGAAGCCTAACAGATGAAGAATTTTTTTACGTAAGTAATAACTATTTTGAGGGATTATATATATATATTATATTAATAACAAAATATTGTATGAAAATCTTACTTCGTACAAAGTTTACGCAATTTCTAGGAGTGTACCTACCACAAAAGCCAATCTTTCGACCACTATTTTTGCCTCTTTGTAATAAGACATTGCCAATAAGTTACAGCATGTTTTTTTTTTATTATTACTGAACAATGGCAATCTGTTTATGAAAAAATAAGCCATTAATCTGACAACTAGTGTGTGTTTTGCCTTTGATATAAGAATGGAGAGCCATTTCATAAACTTCTCATTCACTGCTGAAGAATAATTTTACAAAATTAAGAACAATGTGTCTCCTCATTATTATTATAGATATTAGAGACATCCATCATCACTGATCCTCTGAGCTTATTCTTTTTTGTGGATCTATAGTCTCTTTTGGTATTTCATGCTCTATTGTGTATCCCTCTGCTTTACTGTTTTGATTCACAAATCATGATAAGATGTATTTATTACTTTATATAAGTAATGATCGTGATCTCTCTCAGTGTATTGGTCTGGAATTTTTAAATTATCTGTTCCTGATATTTGAAACCATATTGCTTTCAAGATGACTGCAAAGTGTCGGCTTCCTGTTTATACTCAATTACGAATGCCATCCTTTTATTCAGTACATGTTACATCGTTTTGTTTTGCTTAGACCAGATGTGTTTCTGCCATGTTAATCATCTACCTAAATGCATGCCTAAATATTTCGCGTGATCTTCCTAAGTAATCTCTTCATTATTTAATTCTACTCTTGGGCAGATATATGTTCTAATGATGATTGTTAAATGTATACTTTTACTTTAATTTGCCTTTATTCTCCAGTTGGTTTTTAACCATTTTTCCCCTTCAGTGAGGTGACTTTGTAGATATTTGGATACTATCTCTTGATTGTTGTATGTCACCAACAATGCTGTGTCGCCTGCGTCTGTCGCAACTAATGTGGTCTCCGTTACTGGTAAGTCAGCAGTATAGGTAGTATATAGTATCAGTCCTAATACACTACACATGTGGTGCATCTGCGTAATTTCATGCAAGCTTCTAATCTCGAATTTTACTTCAAAGCGCTTTTTACTGAGGTGTTAGTATTATTTGAAAAAATGTATAACATTTTTTTAACTTTCTACAATAGACTCTCGTGCCAGATTTTGTTGAAAGCCTGGCTTATGTCCAAAAAGACCGCCAGCCAATATTTTTTTTTCTCTATTGACCTGCTTATAATATAACAATATGATGAAATTGTTCTATTGTACCATGATTCTCTCTGAAACTGATTATATCCATTAGATGTTTTTTTATTGTGTTTATTTCTTGACGAAATTCCGTCAAGTTGTTGGCATTCCAAGTGACTACCCGGAGGTTGCTAATCATTTTGTTACCAATCTTGCAATCAGCTGTACCATGCAATCAATCATCTTATCCATCATGTTAACCATGAATTATTGTAATTTAGCAAACATAGTGTCCAGCATGTCAGTTATTTTATTCTGTCACTTTGTCTTTCTAAAGGACTTGAATTTGTCATTACCTCCGAATAGGATTTATGCCGTGATTTGTTTTGTGAAAATGAAGGGTCCACTCGGATTTCTTTCTCTTTTACTTCTTTCTTTTTACAGATTCCTTTGTTTTAGGGCTTTACTTTTAGTATCCTTTCTTTATATTGCTTGTATTTTATACAGCCTTTACAACGTCTGGTATTTCTCCGCACAATTGACATATGTGGCATCGGTGTTTTCTTACAAAATGAAAAAGGGTAGTCCTTTCTGCATTTAACACCTCTATCTAAAAAACTAAGGTCTAAAGCCCTGACATTATGTGTGCTTCACATCTTTGACACCTCTTGCACTGCAGGATTTCCTTTTATGAGGACTTCAAATATCACTCATTTCATCCAAGTACTTTAGATTAAAGATGTCTGTTATTTTTCCATGATTTCAAATGTATGAAAAATACTGGTAAAGATTCTTTAATGAGTCTATGTGTCTGACTTCATGTCCTTGTTCTTTTATTTCTTATTTAATTCAGTGGCCTGCATTCCTCTTAATACAACTCTATATGCTTTTTCGCTCTTAAGCTGGTAGGTATAGTGATATATTATTCACTATGTTTCTTTGCCTTTTCCCTGTATCTTCACTATTCAAGATTTCAAACTAGTTTTGTGTGTGTTTTATGAAAGTTGATGTAGTCTTTACTTTCCTTATGTCGTTATTCTGCTTTGGATTTGGTTCTTTTCTATCTTTTGAGGCACTTTGTCGCTTTACCATTCATATTGTTTACATGATTGCATTTTTGCGTTTTATCACCGTGATGTAGCTGATTTTTGTGTTGCGTTATTGCTGGTAGACTGTTATTCGAATTTGGTTGGGGTGTTGGGGTTTTTTTGGATTGCCATTAGTTTCACCCATATTGTTCCTATGAATCAGGGTGGAAATTATAGTCACTCCAGGGGTTATGCCTATCCCCTCAAGAAGGCTCCATACAATGACATTGGCCAGGTTTGTCAAGGTTGGCACAAATGACTTACCTCTTCCAACCTTAGGACTAGAGTGAATCTTTTAGTGACTTTCTACTTTGTGACACGGGCGGTGAAGCCAATGCTTCCGATTCCGCAAAACATAGCCATGGAGTTGCGGATTGTGAAGATCATTTCCTACCTCCAACAAAAGCAGACTTGTTAATCTAGTTAGATCTCGTTTTTTACTGCTGTCCAAGACTCATTTTACAGCTGATTTTGTGTCCACTCAACCAATCCTCCTCGTTTCTCATCACCGGTTTCTCATCATTCAATATACCGTCAAAAACGGAAAAAAAAATTTTATATCTACATATACAGAATTGATCTCCCTATCACAGAATTTATTCTGTGGCTGTACCAGAATAAAAAAGATGATCAAATCTGGCCAGTTTTCTTTAAGGAAATTGAGATTCAAATTGTAGAATATGGTAAGAGGTACTTACAGTAGATTTCCAATTGAGATTAAAATGAACATGTTCCAGCAGAGATCAAGCACTGTTTTTGTGTACGGAGCTTTAAATCTTCATACCATTACCATCCTTATAATCCCTGTATCTACCTAAACCATATAACAATGTTACCATAATAAATTATTGTTATTATGGCAACATTGTGATCCATTTCAATAGAAATAAGTCAGAACTCATGGATGCATTTCCACTTCATATTGGAAAATTGTACGCATCTGGTAGTAAACAATCAGTTGAGAACCACCCACCCATACTCATTGTATCGGCAACACAACAGATTTTTAAAAGTGGTTTGTAGAAGTATGTATCTAGCATTTCATTGGCATGTCAATTACTGCTCCTAATTGTATGTATATGGAATATGGAATTTATAGATCAATTTTAACAAAGCTTTTGACACGGTTGACCATACCATCTTACTGAAGAAACTCTCATTGAAGGGTATAAAGGTTATTTGTTTCATTACTTCACCACATATTCTTATGTGCAATAAGCATTCAAAACTAATGGTTTTAAGTGACCGTATGTTCGCATGACTTGACATGGGTAATACTTCCCCCCGACAAAACTCTTCTTTTTGGTCGTTAGGACAGTGGGCGTGGTCAATGTGTCAAATGTGTAGTTAATGAGTGACGCACCACACAATAAGTCTCCTCTCTTATGGACATCCGTGCCTGCCTTGACCTGATCTGTCCATCTCATCTGTGCTCTTCAATGTGGTCTGGTGTCTTCCACTTTGCCCTTTACTATCAGGTATTTAATACTATCATCGCTACACCTTTTCACGCATAAAACAATTTCATGATGCAAATTTGTACAAAAGTTTGTTTTTTGTTTATCATCTTTGTAAAAGGCTGCTATGAGGTGCCTCAAGGGTTTTTGTAAAACAAGATTATACTGGTAATGCATTTCTGTAAGCAGACAATGCAGAATTAACAAGGCACAATTGTTGTAAATTGATAACTTTTTCTAAAACTAATATAGTTATAACATCAGAGGACTTTAAAGAAGTTTTTTCTAGCTTATACTTTAAGTTTCACATGAGCCAATTACCTCACAGGTCTATGTATTGCTGAACTTAATCTTGAGAAGTACCAAACCCTTCAAACAAGTGGAAATATATTTCATTCTCTACACACTTCCTTTCCAAACTAAACAGTTGCAATCTGGAATTCTTACTATGATACAAATGAATAAATGAATGTATATTGATACGTATACATACTACAATATTGCTTCAATACACCGAAAATATAAACTATGAAATTTTCTATTTCATATGGCACTTTACATGACAGACGTACTGAACAATACGACAAAATATTCCATTTCTCAACTTGTCTATATAAGCAATAGATTATAGGGACCGTGATGCTATCAGTGCCATCTGGGGATAAACTGACAAACGTTTTGGTTATACTTCAGTAATTTTTTCCAATCAAGATTATTTATAATGCCTCAGTATAGTGTGTAGTATAAAAGCATTTTAATAATTCATAAAAGCAATATTGTTTCATTTTTAAAAAATTTAATCTAATATTCACCCTAATATTAATAAAAATGCAAGCAAAAGTTCTTATTTCTTTTGTTTTTAAGCATGACAGCCACATTTCTTGCATGGTTCCTATATCGATACTCGAAGAATGTCAGTCCTTGTTACATATTATTTCCCTATTTAGAATCAGCATTTAATTTATGATTCTTCCTTCTTATGCATCTTATAATTTTATATTTTCCTTTTTGGTATTACATATTAATCTTAACTATCATTATTTAAAATAAGTTTTATAAATTAATTTAGTAATATTCGCAATTTAAATTTATTTCTACAACTTAAGTTTTTTATTTTTTCTTATGTTTGTATAAAATTGAGTATTAATATATGTACATAGTATGCTACTTGGACACGGGAATATTTGCTCTAAATTATTGTATTTCATCACAAATTGTATCTGATTTTTCCCTATAAGTTTTAAAGAAATGTAAGATTTTTATCCCATTTTTTGATATTATTTAAATTTAATTTTGTATATAATTATAGACACAAATAAATCATTGCATACTATTACTCTCTTTCTTCTTTATAAAGTATCCACAGCAAGTGGGGCTGTGGTGTAATAAAAAGCCAGGAGGCAAAAATCGTATTTAAAATTATTTGAATTCTTTTGATACTTCACACTCATATAGTACGGGATGATATAATGGTAGCAAACAGCCGCATATTGTTTGTGCCATCATTTTTTCCGGATACGATGATATTTATAACATGTGTCTCTTGCATCAACTATGTTTTATAATTTTACTTTGAATAATTGTAAGATTTACTTTTTATGCTAATTATTTTTTTTATATTATTTATATCTTTTAATTTAAACTTGCATAATTTTTATGGCCCTCATCCACATCTGTATCAGTTGTCGTGGTGCTTGGACATGAAAATTTCGGGAGTCGATCGTAACCCCCACGCACTCTGCTCCATTCACTAAAGACGTTAGTTTGTTCATAACTTTTAAATATAACCAAGATATATCTCACTGTATTGTAAAAATTTATTTCGTAAAATTAACATGTTAAGTGTAATTTCTTGAAAATATGTGACTAGTAAAAACCTATTTATCGAGACATAATCTGCCTGCTGTACTAAAAAACATACATAGTCTGAATTATTATTTTATTTCAACTAGCTATTTTGCTCACTCTTCATACAGGAAAAATTATGCTATCTTCAAACTTTCTCCCTCGGCCGTATACTCTGGAGAATGCCCTACAATCTGATATATAGTGATTATATTCAGTTATTAATCCATACTATTATAAAATTATTGCAGAGGCATATATCTACACATAAGATATTTAAAAAAGATATCGGCTGAATAATTTCTCTAAACTCAAAATGCATTTTTTTACAAATTTTCTTTGTATATTATTTGTTTGAGCATCACGTGAAAACTTCTTAATCAATTTCATTAAGACTAAGTATTGTATGGTTATAACCTTGAATTACAGCTTTTTTATCCCAGTTTCAAAGGGAATTCTCAGATTCATTCAAGATTTATTTAATATAAACTTCAAGCAAAAACTACGAAATAAATTTTTATGAGATATCGCTAACGTATAGTCAGAGATACAGTTTAACATTTGCAAGTGCTCTCATATTAAGTAAGAGCAAAATACCCTGGATATAATTATAACTAAATCAAAGCCATATTACTGAATAAACCAGATACTTTCAGGTATGTTGTTGAGTCTCAGATAAAAAAATAAAATAAGTGAAAAATAATTCAGTAAATAAAATTGCTTTGAGTTTCAAGTTGAGCTTACAAAATGAGTAGATTTATAGTATTTTAATAGCTAATAGATGGTGCTACTGGATCACAGAAAATCTACAAATTATCGCATAAAATGTTTAAATTCCCAGAACGCATTTGGTTTTCCCATCAAAAACATACAAGTCGGTGCCCCAATTATGCTCACAAGAAATTTGAAGCTACCGAAACTGTGCAACGGAACCAGTCTTTTGGTATACAGTTTGCTAGGGAACATCATGAGCATGTGAAAATGATTTGTTCATCCCATGATTACCTTTAATTTCCTATGGCTGTTTGCTTTGCTAAGACTATAAATAAATCACAAGGTCAGACGCTAAGGACTGTAGACGTTGATCTGCGCCAACCCTTAGAAATAGTTGCTAATATCGATATCAGAAAATCAGTTGAAAATTATAGAAGCCTATACAGAACATACATTGAATTTTATTATCAAGGTCATTACATCAAGAATTTTTATTAAATACAGTTAAATACCGTTCGTCTAGTGGGGAATTAGAAAACTAAGTTTTAATGAACCAGGATTATGATGGTTGCTAATAAAAGAAATAGTTCTCATGTTTAAATAATCAAGTAAAAAATGTATTAATTAGCTTAATTTCTATCTGCTAAATAATGAAAATAACACAATAACAAGAGACAAAATTTAAACAGTCAAAATCGGTTTGGCTATTCTTTCATAGTGTTTCAATTTTCCGGCCAGTACCTAGGATACAAACTATAACTGTGCTATTTTAAGCTTTAATACTATTTAATACTGTTTGTAGATCTGTTACAGTGCTGTAACACTACCTTTAATTCTATTTAATACTGTTTGTAAATCTGTTTGAAAAATCTGTTCGCAAAAATTATTGTTTTGGCAGAAGCCAAACAAATTTCATTTAAACTAATCTTCATTTTTTCCAAAATATGTTCAATATGGAGAATCCACCCCTTTCGTAATTTTATTTTTCATAAAGGTTTTGAACTTTAACTTTGTAACAGCCTCAAACTCAATTTTGAAAACCTTCACACACAATATTTCCTTCTATGACTACCTCTGTACCCGACATGCCTTTAAACTATGAAATTAATTGGACTTCAACCTATGCAATATATTATCATAATATGTATTTAAGGGTCGTTTGATCAAATATTCCAGTCTTAATTCCTTCCAGCTTTGATTTTCTTGTTTTCTCTTTCAAATCCTGTTTCTGTTAACATGTCAATAATTTTTTCTTCTTCAATCGCTCAATACAACACTATCAACAGATTTATTTTTTTATGTTTTCTATTTAGCATCTATTACAGTCTTCCACTATCATATGTTTCAGTGGACTGAAACAGATTACTCTTATTGCAATAAGACCATCTAATTTATTTTTAGGATGCTTCAGTGGACTGAAACAGATTACTCTTATTGCAATAAGACCATCTAATTTATTTTTACGATGCTTCAGTGGACTGAAACAGATTACTCTTATTGCAATAAGACCATCTAATTTATTTTTACGATGCTTCAGTGGACTGAAACAGATTACTCTTATTGCAATAAGACCATCTAATTTCTTTTTACGATGCTTCAGTGGACTGAATCAGATTACTCTTATTGCAATAAGACCATCTAATTTATTTTTAGGTTGAAGACAAACAAATAAATAAAAACAAAATACAATATTTATCTTAAAAGACAAAATAACCAATGAAAGCAATTGCAAAAAGCTCTATTTGCTTATAACAACAACAAAACTATAAACAATAAACAAATTTTATCTTAAGAAATCAATTTTAACATTAAACATAATTTGTGAAGTGCTATTTCACTAACATTTTGAAACTTTTTCTTTGTGTATTTTACAATGAGTGAATCATTTGAAACTAAAACACAAAAATGCATCATAATATGAATACATTTCTATTACCTAGACCAATGAATTTTGAAAAACAAATATTTACAACATAATTTTACCACTGGCCATTAATATGATCATTTACTACAAAAATTAAACTCATCGAATAACATTTAATTTTTTTTTATATATAGCGCTTATTTAAGGTCTTCTTATTAATCATATATAAATTTTTTGGGCAGGGAATAATTTAAACAGATCATTTCATAACAGATATAACTCTGTATGCAAATAAATTCTTTTTTAAGAAATATTTTCTATTTAATTCACACATCAACATTATAACTGAGTGAAATGAGTACATAACCAGCATAAACTGATTAGTATCATTCAAAAATGAACTAACTGATTATGACTTAATTACTGCTAAAAATTGTATTAATATACATTTATTAATTTCTTTAATAATTTCTGAAGCATTTTATAATCAAGACATATTTTTAATAAAAATTATCCAATAACGCTTTAAAAAAAAGGAGATTTTGCTTTATGCTCCATAAATTAGCTTGAAACAAAACTAATTAAACCTACAAGGAAATCTATAGTTTTGGATTATATACTAAATGATTCCCCACAACCACACGTTCCTTTGATGTTTGGATTGTTGAACACAAATTCAGACGTCAGTTTGTCTTCCACATAATCCATTTCCGTACCTGCAACAGTAAAAAACAAAAAAGTGTATAATTTTAATAAAAAAATATATAAAATAATTACAAATTCTTAAAATACTAGAACTTCAATAGTAATATCTTTAACAGAATCTTTTTCATACATCCATCATACCCTATAACAATAAAGGAAAAGTTAGTAAAATTAGGGTCCACACTTATAATAAGGAACCACTTTTTAAATTAACTTTATCTATCCGCCATTAGAGATAACGATGTAAAATAAAAGCCACCAATAAGACACACAATGCTTAATTAAAAACAAATAAACACTGGTATCTACAGGAGAACTGTCTAGTCTACAGTGGAGCTATACAACTCCTCTGGTAGAATAGAGATGCACAACATTTTCCTTTGTATCGATAACTTGGATGACTCCTGATCCCAATTATATGATACAATACTGGAATTATAATGATGCAAATATTGTACCAATCAATCAACTATGTAATAAGACTTTTTGAATATATGGAACAGATGATATGAATGTAGTAGGTAAATAATAAAAAAAATATAACAATATTCAGACCAGCCACTTAATTGCTTTTTCAGTCCTTGATAGACTATTTATTATTTCAGAAAAAATTTTTGACAATTGCCAAAAATAATCAATAAAAAATTACTATAAATTCTATACTTCAAACATTAGGTTTTTTAAAAATAGTAGTCTTGTCAAACAATCGATTAGATTAGATTAGATCTGATCTATTTCTTGTCTCAGTCAAAGTATATCCCGCAGAAGAAAACAAACTGATGGAATTCTATGGAAAATTAACAAAAATATAAACAAGGAATTATAGGACCGCTACAATCAGTAGGGAAAAAGTAATTAAAGAACTAATAACATTAAGAGAATTTTATGGAAAGACAGAATTGAGTATTCAAACTTTAAAACATAATTACCTATAGTCTACAGTTGTAACTGGAGGTATATAAACAAAACAAAGTCTGCCGCAGCTGCCAATCACGACCCTACTATAGACTTAAACAGAATTTTAGTATGTAAAATTATAATTTTAATTTTTTGTTATGATTATATAGGACCAAAATTAATTTCTGGTATGGCCAGATATAAACGATTATTAAAAATACCATACAGTTGCATTACTATAGGATATTACCACTTTTTAAGGAGTCATACCTAGTTAGAATTAAAAAGAGGGTTATTTTTGTTTTTTTAACAAAATCTAGTTAATAAGTTTCATTTTATGATGCATATTTTTAATTATGTCACCAACTTGTTTACTTATCAAATTACTCATTTATTGCTATAGGCAAAGCATTCTATCCTTGGGTATTAATTGCGCATTTTTTTCTTTTGGCAGTTTCATAAATGGGTTTGAGACATCTAAATAGAGAAATTAAATCCGATTGTTTTATGGCCAGTTGCTCATTAACAGCCATGCTAAGCACATCATAGACGCTCCAGGATTCTGTACCTGTCAGGCATACACTATAATTGTAACGATAATAACAACTTTTGCAATATCTTAACTTTTGGAGACTGTTTAATTTCTGCATCACTTGAGAATATACACTTCATTTCCAATTAAAAAAAAATCAAATTACAGAAATTATTATGTTCAACTACTTCCTTTCAAGTTACTTTTAAAAGTAATCCGGCAGTCTATAAACATTGAACAAATTGGATGTATGCTAATAATGAATCATGAAAAGGGAGTTCATCCATAAAGATATGAAGGGATGACTATGGGATGCGTAAAGTTATTGCTTGCCCTCACTTACACACTCCGAAAACTTTCAAGCATAACATTCACTTAAGAGGCAATAACCCTGTAAATATCTGATTAACTTAAAATATGTATAGCATAACTTAGACATTCCATGTTAAGAAAATATGAAAGCCCTAAGTCAATATATATGTATGTCAACATATTTCCATCAATAGATTACAGTTATTTAAATATAAAGTAAAAAAACCGGAAAATAAGCAATCATTATATAATAGCCAGGATATAAAAAATGATCTTATATCTATTCTCGAGTGACGTGATTTTGAGTAAATGTTGAACAGAGTGATATTTTTTCAAATTGTTCTTCAAATAAGTCTCTGCTTTCAAAAAAACTGAAAGATTTTCTATTATTAGAAGTTTCATACTGTATTTACTAATAGTGAAATACATTGCATAATTTTTTTTTATTCAGAAAATTACTCTATATCAGAAGGATACATTGCTTCTTTACGACTTTTTTAGTGTTCGAAATAATATAACATAACCTTGTACTGAAGCACAAATGATAATAACACATTTAACATATAAAAGTATATAAATGGATGAGTTGTAAATACCCTCCTATAGCGTAATAATTTTTTTGAAAAAATATCTTATTTTTAAATAGTTATACTGCATTCTGTCAAGTAATTATTGTTCAATGACCAAATCACAGCTATTTTTTTTATTGAGAATGGTTTAGAGACTGGTAATAACAAACATTTATTCAGAATGGTTTCTCAATGTAAAATAATATGGAAAAATCAAGCTAACTGATATAAAGATTAATTGAACTTGCTAATTAATTGATCAGTCGAAGGCCATTTTGGTTTGTCTATGCAACAGGTATGAAAAATATCTTTAATAAATAAAGACCTTTACACTTATTCGTGAAAAATTATGAAAATTACAAAATATAGGTACATTTAATATTAGATCCAATCTAATGCTTACCTAATAATGATAACTGCGCTTTCTTATCTATTATAACTACTACACCATCCTGCTTAACTTCTTCGTCCATTTTATCTTTTTTTGAAGCAAAGTCTAGTGTATACGACAATCCGTTGCATCCTCTTTGCTTTACACCAACCTTAAGTCCAATATATCCCTTGTTGGATTCGGTACTCATAATTTCCTTTATTTTAATTACAGCAGCTGGCGTCAATGTCAACGCAGCTCTTGTAGGGAGAATTCGTTTTTTCACAGCACGAACTGTTGCACTAGCTACGACTCTGGTAGCCATTATTTTATTTTGTTTTCACTAAAACCTAGAAGAATTGAAGGTTATATTCAAATAACGTTTAGGTTATATGTACACAGTAAACAACAAAAAGACGCAATAGTATCTATTCAAACTGTCCAATAAATGACATTGTACATTATCTATGTCACTACATATTTCACGAGTGGAAGGTGCCAAAAAAGTTTATTTTTCATTATGCATTACGTAGTTCACTAAAGAAAACATTTGACACCAAAAAATCTATTGCTATTGACTTTCACGACAGCTGAAAAGACAGGTACATGATTGCTAGCATCAATTTCTAAATGATGTAATGTGAACAATATTATGTAATGAGATAATATTATCAAATATTATTTATATTCGGCACTATTAAACATATTAGAACGAAAATACAATGGGATTATAAATATTTGTTTATAACCCAATTGTGCCATATCTTATTTAAAATCAATTCTATAATTGGTGGCTATAATTCCGAATGACAAATAGTTCTCTACTTTAAAAAATTGATTTAAAAAAAAACATGATTAAATATAGATAATAAAAAAGAATAATTATTTGTCATTAAACAAAATCTGGAGGATTACTCTTGAAAGTATATTTTTATAGAATACATAAAATACTGCTTAAACATTCAATATTTATTATTAGGATTTATAAAAAAAATAAATTATATTTATGAATAGATAGATGTAAAATTGTATTCATTGCCATAACATTTATAAATAAAAATAATTAAACGTCAAAAATATTGATCAATATATTTATTTATGTCAAAAGTTTCTCAAAAGTGATAATTAACAGTACCATAAATAATATTAGTTTCTGTACTTAAGTTAAAGTATTACCTCGAACTTTTAAAATGCTTTTAAATTTAGATGAAAATATTTGCAGGTTATGTTTACAAAATGTGGGTTGTACGAATATATTCAATGAAGAAAACATTGCCATAAATATCATGAAGTGCTCTCGAGTAAAGGTTCAGTTTAACTTAAATTATAGTTACATAGATGTTTGCGTTTATTACACTACTCACTGCAAGTATGTAACATTCTTTGCAGGTAGAAAACTATGACGGTTTACCGCAATTGATTTGCCGGGAATGTACAGAAAAACTGAATGTAAGCATTCAGTTTAGAGAGCAGTGTGAGAAATCGGACCGGCAAATCAGGCAAAAGCTAGGAAAATTTTATAATAGCGATGTGCTCTTTGATATTCATGATGCATTTTTAAGTAAGTGAAAAGTATGACTAGAACTTAGCAGATGAAAATGTTTTTTTAAATGTTATTAGAAATTATACATTGAGCCTTAATTAGTCTAATGATAATCTAATATGAAGTGTTTTAATTAACCTTATTGCTACATAATTTGTTACAGTACAAACAAATAGAACATAAACATTGTAAGTCTACCAGGTGCACATGTAAAATTATATATTTGCCTTAGCATAGAACTAAATTTTAAACGTATTTCAAAGAAAATTTACTATATATAAATAATCTTGTCACATTACAAAATGCATGCAAACAAAACTGTTGGCAAAAGCTAGTCCAGTCTAAAATAAAGGGTCTGAATGGTAGCAGAAAGCCATTCTCCATAAATGCCCATAAACTCAGCTTCTGAATGGGTTAGATTATCACAATATTGTGTGACGTAACATTTTGTCATACAATCAATGTGAGATAGAATTTAAGTCTAGAGAATTGTATTTATAGAAAGAAAATTGTATTATTTGGCTCAATTAAATATAAACATTATAAAAGATCAATTTTTATAAAACTTACAGTTGCAATTTTTTATTTATTTTGAGTCAATTAATACAAATTATTTTATACGTATCAACAGACATTAAATGTTATACAAACATTTAATTTGGCTGTCTGAATGACCAGAATATTATAAGTTAATTTAAATATACTGTTTGATACCTGCACCATATTAGGCCAGCAAAACAGTACATACCGTAATGACAGCATAGTCAGAGCTCCATACTCTCCTTCTTGTACTTATAACATGTGGATTTGACCTTTCAACATTGAATGAATCCTCATATATCTATGATGTTCCTCAAATGGACACCAAAAATCAGCTAACAAAATTCAGTAGTTTAGTCAAATGAATAATTTTAAATGGTTTGTAATTTTAAACACAATATATATAATTTCGGCACTGGTTTGCTACCAGTACCGACAAAAACAACAACCGCACACCATTGCTGTTTTGCTATAGTCAGTACGTAAACATTACAAATCTTTATTACATTTTGTTTATATTAAAATTCTTTTTAATTTGTTTGAAAAAAATTATTTTTTGTATTTTATTGAGGTAATAGTTCATTTCACTATTTTAAAATAGTTATGACAATTAGTACTGACTGGGTTTTCATTTAATGTCAAATCCACATTGTATATCCCCACATTTAATTTTTTCAAAAGCACATTTAGCATTTTTATGACACTTTCGTTTAAATAGCTTATTTATATGTTAGCACACCGATTGCCACCTCATGCAATATGATAATGGGCAATATAAACAACCTTTTCCTTACAGTGAATTTAAGAGAACTCATACAGCATCAACGTCTTTAACAACATTCTTCTTTTGTACATTGGTTATTGGACTTTCTTCTGTACATTGGTCACTGAAGAAAATTAAAGATATCATTGAAGAACTGAATACTAGAATATTTTATTATTTTGCAGAGGTGAATTTCATATACCTAAAGGAGAATTAAAAAAATGGTCAGAAACTATATAAACCTTTAACCATTTTCAAATCAACAGAATATATTATGATACATTCTCAAAATAATAACTCAGATCCAGTGATTGTGTTTTCTATCCTAAATTGAAGTTATAAATGTCATCTAATCCATTTTTTGAACTGTATGAAACTTTACACACAATTAATTTGCTTCTAGTTTTGGAAAGCTAATAGTTCTATAAAAATTATGATTGCTTGTGTGCGTGTGTGTGTACAAATTTTGACAACTAAATTTCAAACTAATGTTCACATCATTATGACTTTTGACAACGCCTCAAAATAATTCATCCTTTTAGAGATGTAATTATTATTCTACTATAATATCGAGATATATTTTGTTTTAATGCCTTGTATGATTTTAAAATTAATAACGAACTTATTTATTTACAGACCCTGTAGATAGTGCAATACCAGAAATGAAAGCTATGGAATATGTAGATGTAATTAATGTTCCTAGCAATAGTGACAACACTGTGTCTATTGACACTGAGAATAATGATGAAACTAAAGTATCAAGAATACAAATTCAAGTGAGTATGTAAAATGTGGATTTGACCGTTCAACATTAAATGAATGTTCATATACCTACCAGATGATGTTTCTCAACTGTGCACTAAAAATTAATTTAAAAAATTCAGTAGTTTAGTCGCAGGAATAGTTTTAAGTGATTTGTAATTTCAAACACGATGTGTTATCACCAAGAATTTGCTAGGCCAATCGTTGCCATATTGATACATTCGTGTAAAGTAATTTTATTTCTTAATTACAGCCATAAATTAAAATAATTCTTATGCCTATTTCATAAGAGTCTCAACATGATAAGAGCACCTCGAGAAAGGGCGTGTTTCGATTTATTTATTCGAACATAGTTTCAATTATGTGTAAGTTGAACTATTTTTGTTTGATTCGATTATGACCACGCGAAGTAAAGTTAATAATGTAAATATTGCACATGATATTTAAACTTTTTTTATCTTAAAATATTATTTAATTTGTTTGAAAAATTTTTTTATTCTTGACAATTGTTTGTTTCATCATTTATGCAACTAGTACTGACTGGGTTTTCATTTAATGTCGAATAGTCAAATCCAAATATTTCGAATTCCAAAATTGCAAAAAACATGCAGCACTTATAACCGATAAATATTTCTTATTTAAATATAACATATAAATCTTTGACGCCGTTCTCCACCAACAGATCTATTTGAAGTTTGGAACGGACATTACTGATCATTTAATTTTTGGAACGGACATTACTTTTCTGCTGTAACATTCACAATTACCTTTAACAATACTCTATAAAATAAAACTAAATAAATTTTGTCAGTGGAAATATGGCAAAGATCCCGAAATAACAACATCCTTTTATTTTTTAGATAGGAGGTGATAAATTAAATCTAGAAATATATAACCTTCCCCAACTTTCCCATGTGGAGAGGAGGCAAATTGCTAGTATTGTCAAAGAGTATCATTGCAATATGGTAAATTGTGCTTGTGAACGGCAACAAGTATGGAATAAATATTAATTTACTCAATATCAGAAATAAATGTGGAAAAAGGCTTGTAATAGATAGTGAATTGAAACACTGTTATAACGACTTTTAAAATTATAATTTTCTCTTATATCTCAGTCACAAAATAATGATTCTAAATATTAGCATAATAAAGTTTGATATAAATGGAAAGTAAAAATATTCAACTGATTTTCTTCCAGCAAAGTCCACCAGTTAAAAAACAACTAAAAGATAGTACGCAGACTAGTAAAAGATATCAGTGTGATGCATGCGGAAGAATATTCAAAAAATGTTCACATTTGACCGTACACTCGCGTATTCATACTGGTAAGCAATGTCCATTAAGTATTTAAAATCTTTAAAAACCTATCACACTTATTGTTAGATATCACTGTTAAGTTACGTAAGATAGACCCTGGTTGATTTCAGTCCCTGGCAATGTTATTGATTACAACTTTTGCAATGTTTATCCAGTTTACAAGAAGTATATCATTATATATGAGCTGCTACTCTTTTATTTGGTGAAAATTTCAAAGTTTGTGATCTAAATTTACATAAATTTAAATTTACGTAAATTTATATGTTCAACTTATGTAAAGATATGTTACTTTAAGTGGCTAAACAACTTTTCAAACTTGCCTTTATTTTTAAAAAGCTTTAGTTTTATCCTAAATATTTATTGCGCGCAATATGTACCAATATTATGAAAACGATAATGTGTACAGATATTATAAACTTATATTTTGGCTAAAAAAGTTTGAGATGTTTTCACTTACTCATAACAAAATCAAAAGAATTTACACTTATTCATAACAAAAATTGTATTAGTTGCAGTTTTATTGTGAAGCTACGAGCTTCAAAGGTAGTTAAGGAGTATAATTAATATCCTGTTATGAGAAGTATATTTCATGTAATCTTCTTCTGCCTCATGCGAATAAATGTAAATTATCCATTCATTAAGTGATATACATTACAATAGCCTTATTCATCATCATCAGCAGTTCCTGTCGCTCCGGTCGGAGCATAGGGCAGACGTAAAATTTCTCCATTTTGTGCAGTCAGCGGCCAGTTGCTTAACCTCTCTCCAGGTCTTTCTGGCTGTCTTTACTTCTTCCTGAACCGTTCTCTGCCAGGTCTTTTTTGGTCGGCCACGTCGTCTTGCTCCTTCGGGATTCCAGTCGAGGGCTGCCTTCTCGATGGCTTCATCAGCCTTTCGTAGCGTGTGGCTGATCCAACGCCACTTCCTCTCTCTAATCTGGTCTGCGATGGCTTTTTGGTCTGTTTCAGCCCACAGCTCCTCGTTCCTCTTCACCTCCGGCCATCTCACGTTCATGATGCGGCGAAGGCATCTGTTCACGAAGACCTGTAGTTGGTAGGGGAGACCTTTGGAGACCCTCCACGTCTCACAGCCGTACATCAGGACGGATTTGATGTTGGTGTTGAAGAGTCTGATCTTCGTCCTTTTGGAAATGGATCCACTTGTCCACGAGTATACTGGACGAACGCTCCATTTGCCTTTCTCCTTATATAATATCCTTATTGACATTACACAAATAACTTGGCAAAATCATTAAAATTCTACATATATGTAAACATCAAATACCTTGAAAAAATCACAGTTGAAAAGAATAAATATACTTCAACATTTTAACTGTAATAGGCTTATCTATTTTTATGTTCATATGCACGTGTTTATATGTGTTTGTTTTATATTATGTGTATAAAAAAATTAAATATTACTTACAGGTGAGAAACCATTCAAATGTTTGGAATGTGATAAGACCTTCATTGCAAGTCACCATTTACTTGTAGGTATAAAAGAACTAATTCCTGTGTATTTATGTTTGTACAATATCACAATTAAATCTGTCGTCATAAAAAATATTTACTATTTTATGCCTAGGACCTTCATTACTTTTGTATATAAAGTTTAATTTGTTTCACTAACAGATTCAAATACTCCTCTGGTGGTTCCTTGGGTACCTAATCTGAGGAACGTGAGAAGTTAATTATTTTATTAATTTCCAAATGTACTTCCGTCTCTTACAAATTCATTTCAGTGAGTTTTTAAATTAAGCAATGAAACATATCAGGTTTTATGTAATATCTTGTATTCCAGCGAGCAGTATTAATTCATATATGGGGCATCAGTATATTGTAATAGAGTTCAAAAGACTTACGACTAATGTAATTGCAGAAGAAATGAGATTCAGTTTGAAAACATTCTGGCTGAGGTGGGAATCTAAAAAAACCATTATGATTTTTACCTAAATGTAGTGATATGGACTCTAGATGACTCTAGATGATTGGCACATTATCCGCCATTTCTAATTACTTTTCTAAACACACTATTGTTAGTATTTATTTATAATAATATGATTTGAAAAGTAGTATAAAATCAATTATTTTGTAATATAAACGATAAACTGAATTGTCTATATACATTGAATGTCTGATAAACATTGAATGTCTTGTTTCCACGTGTCAATTATTCAAGCGTGTGAAGTTTTGCATACACATAGCCGCAGAGGCTATATCATGGAGTAGAACATTGGATACTTTTTATCTATAAACTATTATTCGAAAAAATTATAAGGTTGAGCACAGTATGGTCTTTTACTTCGATCTGATATTAATTGGCAAACCTAAAAAAATTTGCCATAATCCTGCGTGCACTAATTTTGTATAATGAAACAGTGCGGGTTTTTTAATAGTGCGGGTTACACTTATGCTCGATAGGTTTCCTAAAATTTAGATTGAGAAATATTTTCCTTACATTTGAAGGCTCACCAACGCGTACACAAAAATGAGCGGCCCTATCAATGTACGCATTGTGGAAAATGCTTCAGCGAAGTATCATCACTTTCGAGACACACAAAGGTTCATACTGGAGACAAAAAATATACATGCCCTCGTTGTCCAAAAAGGTTTTTAGTGGCTTACAATAAATATTATAATTTCAGATAGAATTTTAAGTTTTTAATACTTGTTTTTTATTTAAGTGTGTTATACTTAATTAAGATTGTGTTGTTATATGTTTTTTGTCGTCGTTTGTCGTTTAATTTTATTATATTGAACTTATTCCAAATACGTTATAAGTTTTGCTAAATTATTGCGAAGAACTTTTGGAAAACATCTTTTGAAGACTTTTATTAATTTTTGGATTTCATATTATGTCAAGATTGATTTTATCGTTTGATTCCAGAGCTTTTTATCATGCAAAAATGTAAATTTTAACATGTGGTTAAATTCCACTCCACTCACATTTATAATTATACATACCCTGAAATTGCTGTGACTCCTTTAAACTTACTGTTTAATATATCATGATAATAAAATATCTTCATTCAAAAGACGATTTGGAATTATAACCTCTAAATGATCTAATAATTTTTTTAGTTAAAAATTACAATTATATAATCTTATATAAAAATATTCAGAAATATCTATAGAAAATCAAGTAATTGAGATCCACTTATATCTTTCTATAGTCGCCTGAATATAGTATGCAGTGTATGCACCATGGAAAGAGAAAATAAAATTTGTGAATAAATGCTTTTAGAATATATTCCTAAATATACCTTTATTAATAAAAATTAATAAAATAGTTCATTATAAGGAAAACAGTATTTAGTATTTCAAAAATATTTTCCATAACCTCTTTTTTCTTACTATTTTTTGTCACATACACAGAAATCACATAATCAAAATCTCTATTTCAATGTAAATGTTACTGCTTTCTTTCAGAATAAAACCATTTTTATGAAATTTTAAACAATTTACACATGTTTTGCAGTTTTTATAATGTATAACGGCTTTATTTCGACTCTTGATTATCATAGCATCAGCTTAGCCAAAAATTTGTATTTATATTTAAAAATTAAATGATATCTTATTAATGATATAGTAGTCACCATACATTAAACAGTTACTTCCTTTCACTCTTATTTTTTGAAGTTATACTTCTTTTGGCGCATTATAAAAAAATGATGAGAGTGAAATTTTATGATACGCGCATGGGCATGCAAAATACAACAAAAATCGAAAGGATGATGCAACAAAAATTGACATGGTGAAGTTGCTCACTAAACATATATTTATATGCGTGTAGGTAGTGACTTATACTATATTCATAATGGTTATTGAGGTACTTGTAAATATACAATAAATGTTTTATATTGATACAAATTTAAGTTATATCTGTGCTTTTAAATAATATTTTTTTATTAATTGATATTTAATAGTGGTCCATATAATAAAAAAACATAGTGTATTTCTACATAGTGTACTTCTTATAAGTGTATTTCTCTAAATGAGGTTTTTTTTGTTATTTTATTCCATTTAAACTTTATGTAGAATGTTTTAGTAAATTAAATTGAAATGAATATAATGAATTGTTAATTCATTTAAATTTTTTAAATAATTAAATTTAATTTAATTGAATAAAAAAAATGAAAATAAAATAAAAAAATAATATTATTTATAGTATAATAATAATATTTATTTTTATTATTATTATTAATAATTTGAATTTAGATTTTACCAGCCATATTTATAGCCACGCTCCAGTCCTTTTATTTTTGTATTTCAATTAATTATTTGCATGCTAAATAAAGTTATTCTTGTACTATGACAAAAAAGTATAACTTCTAACGTGCGTACATAAGTAAACACACATTTTTTTCATATTTCACTAATATAATTTATTAGTTCAGCCAATGTTAAACCATCTGTAATAATTTTATTCATTCTTAACCGTTTTAGTTAGTGCTGTGGTTTTTTACTCATATATATTTAAAAATGCCAAAGAAGTCTTTTGTTTTGTTTTAGGGTAAGTACCCTCGTCTCGAAAAAAAACAGTATCTCTTCCAAAAATTATCCAATTGTAATAATTTTTTCGGTGTTTTCTTAATAAAAACTTGTACAAGGATAATAAAATACAAAGAAAATTATGGCAATATTTATTGTGAACAAAAATTATAACAAAAAATGGAATCAAGGTCAAATCGTATTTCGCAGTCCGGTACATTCTTTGTATTAGCAAAATAATTGTTATCGTCACTATTATCACTATCACTCAAAATTTGCATTACGCCAAATTGTGAGCGCACCACAATGTCACTCCCACTATCACTTTCACAACTTGAAAAATGATCATTTTCAATCGAATTATGTTCGTATTCCGACATTATGGGTTAAAAATTTTCTTTTTCTGGATCCTTTTTATATTGTAATTACTAATAATATTATAATTTGAACTTTATGTAACACGTAGAAAAATAAAAAATTAGCGATGCGTGCGAGCGACCTCCCCTACCGCGCGCTAAACAGCAACTGATTTCATGAGCGCCATCGCGCTTGTGGCGAATTTAGTTGGTACGCATAAAAGCGCGTTGGCGCTCGTCGGGACTCTAACGGTTAAAAATCAAATACTCAATAAAATTCTATAGTATTTAATTTTAAACAAATACTTAGTTTCTGCAATTGTTTACTATCTCTTTTTGGCTTATAGACTAGTAGCATGATATTGATGTACAAATATATGTATACATAATGCAGCATTCGCTGTTGTGTGAAAGTCTAGACATCAACATTTATTTGGTTGCATTATTTTTTGAATAAACATTAAATTATAATGATTCCAGGTTTATAACACAATGTGATGCGCGAAGACATGTTTTCAAACATACCGGTGAAACTCCATTTCAGTGTCAGATTTGTTTTATGAGTTACGCGGAACCAAGCTCGCTATCTAAACATAATAAGACCCACAAGAAGAAATCGGAATCTCCTCCATCAGTTATATATATTGATTTAGAGAATACATAGATTAAATTATATCACAACATATATTTATATTATAATTCTCATTTGTATAATAATAAAAGATATTAAAAATTAAATAAATTTTTTATTAATTTGTGTCACATATACATATTTTTTTTATAATTAATATAGGTATATAAAAAACAATGTTTGAGCATTTAACTTTAACAAACATGCTCATTCAACAATACATAAATCATAAATATATTTTTCTATTTGTACTGTAGTATTACATCTACATGCATAACATGATATAATGGTTGTTGAACATGATATAATGCATGTTAAAGTTGATTCATCACATGTTCTAATTAAATTATAATTTTAACAGTTAAAATTTGTTATTTTAAAACATACACCCAAACTTTAAAAAATAATTTATGTTATTGCATTAAGTACAATTACTTAATGCAAATATATAATTACAGGTTAAGGAACTTAAATGTATATAGAATACCAAAGAATGTATATCTAGTAAAGTTATTTTATATTACAAATGATTCCTTATTTATATTTTCCAACATAAATATTTATATATGCATATATGAATGTTTATATTACAAATACTTATATTTTGAAATCATAAAATGTTACCAAAATAATTATCGGGTTAAAAAAAAGAAAAAATAAAGTATTACTTTTTCTTACATTTACAAACAACTTACTCATAATTTTGTGAAAATAATTTAGGATAATGTTAGGTTCATGATTATTAGAATGAAGTTTCTTCTGACATTATTTTGTCTATTAATTATATTAAATATATGGGGTAATTTAACCATGTTTTTTGGAAGCCATTTTGAACTTAGAACAAATAGGTATATTAATGGTTTTATTTTTTATTAAACTTATATTTATCATCTTTGGATACAGATCTTTCGTAACTATGAAAATAATATTTCTGAAATATAAATAAAATATTAAACCTTGCCAATGACCATCCTTTCGGATATATACCTTCTGCATAAAAAATACCCGGAAAAGATAAAAAAAAATGAACTGCTTAAGAGGAATCACTAAAACTGTTTTTCTTAATTTGGTAGAACCTTCCTTAATTACAAAGCCAAACTAGAGAACATCTATCAATTAGTACGTTTACAACAACTGTTGTAATAGGTCGATCTCAAAGCTGCTCTGTGAATTTTATTATGGATAAATTAGTTGAACAAAGAGTTTGCCTTAAATTTTGTGTTTCAAACAAAATTTATTGTTTTAAATCGTTACAAATGGTAAAAATGACCTATGATAACTTGATTAAGTTGAAAACACAGGCGGGAATAATATAAATTGTTCAAAAAGGGGATAACATCGAAAAAATCAAACATTTAGTGCTTGAAAATCATCCTTTCAGTATTAGAGAGTTGTACATTGATAAAATGACCGTTTATGAAATTTAACCAATGTTAACCCAAGAAGCCAGATTTTTGGAAGTACAACTCATGGATTTTGCATGACGATAAGGCACAGAACAACAAATGTGACCAAAAACTCATTGACCATCCACCGTATTTGCCGGATTTAGTCCTGTGTGACTTTTTCCTGTTTCCAAAACTGAAATTGCCACTCTGTGAAACCCATTTCAGCTTATGACAAGTGTATGGAAGAGTGGGTCCAGCGTTATTGCAGTTGTATTACAAACAATGAGAATTACTTTAAAGGTGACAAAATAAATTTTAATGAATAAACTTAATTTGTGGTTTTTTAAGTTTCGGGTAGTTTAACTGTTCTGACACTAGATACATATGAGGCAAGGAGCTACGACCTAATATTCTCTTGGGTTTTTGTTTTACTTATAGAGTCTATCTAAAGTATGTAACAGCTGTAAACATTGTATATGAAGACACCCTGTAGTATATTCTAATAATGACAGTACTATTATTAATCGCTCCACAATTACACACTCCACATTAGTACCTACATTGCACCCGTGCGAAGCCAGGATGGGTCGCTAATGTTTTCATAGAGGGAAGTTTTAAGTAAAAATATACACAAAACACTTGAATATATATGGCTGTATCACCTGAACCTTTTCAACACCATGCGCTTACACCAATTATGCTATCAATCAAAAGATTGTAATTTAAATATACCGCGAATAACTCAGACTAATCATAAAAGTATTTTTCATATCGACACAACGTGCCAAGGGTCACGTGATAACTATTGGTGCATGCGCATGTCACTGTTTTTATTATTTTTAAGAGTTTTTTTATAATCATTGATGTTACAATATAAAAATAGTTTTAGTTTCTCTACTCATTTATAATTCTTAGAAGCTTTGTCGGCCAACCCTTACAGTGTAATTAAGTGGCAAAACCCAAGATCGTATATATGTGCTTAGCAGTGAAAAGTTTAACAACAAATTGGCCATATTTTTTAATTGTACTATGGTTGCATATTTAGATCTAGTGTCACATACTAATTTACAAAAGAACACTGACATGTCATTGGCCATCTCATGAGAATGGTCATGTTACCTTGAATTACCCTATTTAAGTTTTAAAATTATGGAAACAATTATATTTATCACCCAACCACTAAAATGGTAAAAAAATTCATTTGTTTATAAAATTGTAAAAGCAACAAAATTTAATAAATAAATTCAAGGTATAAAGTGTGCTTTAATTGAATAAAAATTATAGCGGCAATACTAAACATTGCTTTGTACACATAAAAGTTATATGTGTGTGTGTGTGTGTATATATATGTATGTATGTATGTGTATATATATATATATATGTATATATATATATGTATATATATATGTGTATATATATATGTGTATATATATATGTATATATATATATATATATATATATATATATATATATATATATATATATATATATACATATACATATCTTCTATCTTTCCTTTTGTTTAAAACAATCTTTATTGGAATACATAATAGGCACTTTTCCAACATTTTAATCAAGCTTCGGCAACTTAATTGTTTAGGTACATTTAAATTGTTAAAAATACAACTCTATAATTTCGTGTTAACTTAAATCAGTATATAAATAAATATAATTGAACATCACAACTGTGTTTCATATGGCATTTTGAAAGGTTCGTTGTCAAATATTTTATTTCAATAACATCTTTTCATTATTATTCATAAGGTAAGACCTTGTACGGATTCAATATTCCTTTTGGATCAAGTAAATTCTTTAAATCTCTCATCAGATTCAGGCACGATTCGTCTTTAGAATAATGAATATATTTAGGTTTACGGAACCCAATACCGTGCTCGGCACTTATGGATCCCTTCAACTTCGATACTTCTTCATAAATAAAAGGTTCTATTTTCATCATAACTTCCTTACTGTAAGTCTTCACCGATACGTTGATATGAATGTTGCCATCACCTGAAAAATTAATTTTATAATATATATGAAAAACGGCCAAATGTATGTCAGCATACACAGGATGTAATTTCTTAGTTGTCTATATCCAGTGAAATTTTTGATACAATTTAACCGAAATAAATTATATTAATAATTGGAAATTCTAATCAAATATTAGTATCTGTTTAATATTTTGCAATTACAATTTAATTCCATTGCAATTAATTCCATTTTAAAAGACCTATAAAAATGTAATGTACCTCATAAAATGGTATACAAAAAACACCTTCAAAAACCTCTTATTTGACTACAGAACTCAGAAAAAGAGAAAACATGATTGTCATTATTAGCCAAAAATATGATGACACAGTTGTATGTATATTTTGAGCAAGGCACATACGAGAGTTTAAAGCATGAATACTTATAGAAACCATGAGATGCTTTTAAAACCATTAAGAGTTCAGAAGCCAAAGGCTTATAACAGCTAAAGGTGAACAACAAGAACTATGTAAAAAAGAAATATAATATCTATAAATTAATGAGGACAAGACATTCCTCACCGGTGCTGTCACTAAATATCACTATAGCTAAATAAGTATAAATATATAATAATTAATAAACATTCCAAACAATTTCATAGTTGAAATACCATATGGTGTACATAGTTTGTTTCCTACATATTGAATGCTCGCATCATTTTATCTCCAAAGTTTTTTTTTGTCATAGTTTTAATATTACAAGCTGTTAATAAAGACATTTAGTAGTAGGTAGGAGGATTTTAATATAGGCTTGCTAAGATTGTGACCTGGATCACAGCCACACTTCCGACTCTCTCCACAAAGCTAAGTAGTCTCAGATTATGGGAATTCAACGTTTTCCAAGGTAATGCAACTTCAATGAGGCTTAGTTGAGGCACAGGTCCAAAGTTCTAAAAAATATGGTTTCAAAGTTCTAAAAGTCCATATGAAAAATTGAAGCAAAGCTCAATAATAATGCATGAAATACAACAATGCTCTTTTAAAAAAGTACAAAGAATTTTACAAAATATTTTCTATTTCATTTGCCTGCTCATACACATCCCATAAGTGGACATAAGCATGCACATATCGAGACCATAAGGACGTGTGAAATAATAAATAAGTGCACAACTTAATCATTACCACAATCTGAATTATAGATGCTACCCATCTATAATTCAGATTGTGGTATTGCAGACAGCTATCATTAACTTTAAAATGTGTGTAGCTAAGAGTGCAATGGTAATTATTACATTGTTCTTGTATTATTATTAAAAATGATTGTTAAATGTTGTTATATAACAAATGTGGATTAGTTGATTGTGTGTTACTGTTATCAGATAATGTGTAACATTTAATGTAAACATAAAGTTATACAGGTGTCTGTCGGCAAATTTCAAACTTCACTTCAAAAAATTAGCAAAGAAGTTATAGATGTTAAGGAATGTTATTAATAGATAAATGATGTAAAGATCATATTTTCACAATATTGGGCTTTGTTTAAAAATTAATTTCGGGGATTACATATTGACAGAAACTGCTTAAAAATTACTGTAATAACCGACAAACTACAATATACCAACTTGATGACCATCAACTTGTGGAAGTCACATTTGTAAAAGACTTGGATGCCATCATCAACAATAAATTAAAATTCTCTGGTCGCGTGGACAAGATAACATCTCAAGCATGTAGTATACTTGCATTTATACTCAGATCAGAAAAAAATTCAATCATGTTCACACACTTACTCGTCTCTACTCAGCTTTAGTCCAACCGATCATTGAATACTGCTCGGTTATTTGGGCAACTCATACCAATGTTCTTACTGATAAGATGGAAAAAATACAGAAATAATTCTCTGAGGAAGTTAATAATCAATATTGAATTGACATTCTCTTAAGTCGGAGACAAGTCGTAGATCTTACTTTTTTTTATAAATATATCAATAGACAGATTGTATTCTATTATCTCCAGGGAATCCTGGAGATAATAGAACAACTCAGCCTTGTCTACTCTAAACTAGGTTTAAAATCTTGCAGGTTGTTAAACAGAGTGAAATCTTCAAAAGCTATGTGTACCATGGGCCGACAAACAAAATAGTAAATCTAGTCAATGAATATTATTTTGATATTAATTTTTTTTATGGTTCTTTAACACCTTTTTTTCAAAGATAAAAAATACTATACTGATTCACTGATATATTCTATCTCATTTATAGTGCAATTTACAAATAAGAAATATTACTAATTGTTAAGTTCAGTTGTATATATACAATCTGCGTAAATAAATAAATAAATATTATGGTAGCAATTCCACTTTGAAAATTTTCGTTAAGGTCATTTATCAATCTAGGAGGTTTATTGTAGATTTGAGGTTTCACAAGGCTGTATAGAAATTTCTGATAATGTTGCTTTGAGGTAGATACATTCCAACAGAGCGTCTCTTATTTCTTTTCAAATCCTTTGATATTATACAAATAAAATTATCTACTTAAATTCATTTTTTAACTCGATAGATACAGTGATACAATAATGACAGACTTTCATACATTTTGCTCATCTCAAACATTTTGAGCTATCATCTGTAAGTTGGCTAAGAACCATCAATAGGTTACACCGGATCATATAGATGAACCATCTTTTAAAAGCTCAATGTTGAAATGAATGTTAGCTTGTATATGCCAAACGTAAGAATGGTACTATGTTGTAATTAATTTATGTTACTACTGAAGGTGTCTTTAAAACAAAAAAATAAATGTGAATATTAAAACATAGATATTCTAATGCAATACAACAATGCAAATAAGAAAGATATAGAGAATAGATAAGAAGATAAAAAGGAATGACGTATGGAGTAAATATTGATCGCCTCATTACTATAATGCTCAAAATGCAGTTTTATGTAAACACAGACACTTGATTCAAAGTCATGTATATATATATATATATATATATATATATATATATATACATATATATATATACATATACATATATATATACATATACATATATATATATATATACATATATATATATATACATATATTTATATATATATACATATATTTATATATATATACATATATATATATATATATACATATATATATATATATATAATATATATATATATATATATATATATATATATATATATATATATATATATATCTGAACTAACGAAATCTGGAACAGTGAAAATGAAAAAAAGTGTAAAATTCTGTAATTATGGGAGTATATATCTTGACTTAAATAATAAAAATAACATACCGGTCAAGTACCAATTTACATTATATTATATTAAATATATTTGGCGTTAATTTTGTAAAAATTCATTATTCACTATTAAATGAAACTACGAGATTTAGTATTATTTCTGCTTTCTTTAAGTTCTTTACCACGATCTAGGTTTCATTGTATTACATCTTAAGGTGGGCTGTTAGCAAATATTAACTCTTAGGAACTTCCAATAGCATTTATATATTAAACAAAACAACAGTGGAAGCCGGGTTTGTGTGGGTTTTCGTACTGCTTATGTTAGTGAGTTTATTGTAGGGAGCAGTGTAGTTTTTATTATACTTTCGAAATGTTCCAGTGTATGTAATAAAATTAAATGGGTATTATTCTCAATAATATATTTATACAATAGCAATGGTATCTGATGGTTATGACAAGGTTATACTACTAATTATACATATCTCCCATTTTATTTATTTATTTATTTAGATGTATAGTGGGGCAGAAACAATTTGAAGTGTACTGCAGTATCAATGTTGTCTAACTATATTATGTCTAGAAGATATTAAGTATGAGTTATGATATTGTATTTAGTTGTTCATTTAATACATTAATATTGGTGTCTCTTTTATGTCTGTTTATTTCTAATGTTTCTAGGATATTAAGTTTATTGCCTTTTGTATTTATTTGTGATATATAGGGAGCATTGTCGGTATGATGGAGATGGTTATTTTCAATGAGGTGTTTTGCAAAGTGAGATGTGTCTGGTTGTTATTTCGACAGCTGCCAATGTGTTCTTTGTATCTGGTAGTAAAATCTCTTCTTGTTTGACCTATGTATACGCTATTACAGTCATTGCATTTAAGTTTTTTAGATACCACTCTTTTTATGTTTATCTATTTTTTATTATTAATAAGGGTTTTACCCAAGTTATTTAAAGTACTATAGGCACATGTAGTATCATTTATATTTTTATTATCACTTAAGAGTTTTCCTAGTTTAATTGATACATTACCCATGTATGGGATGGATTTAAAGTAAATTTTATTATTATTTGATACGACCAGGTATATTTCTTGGATTAGTATTTTTCGTAATTTATTATGATACAGTTTTGTGACAATTGATGGATTATAATTATTATTTACTGGAAATTTGTTTTATAGTTTTTATTTCTTTACGTAAAATAGGTTTTTCTAGTGGGATGGTTAATCATTGAACGGAAGGCTGCTAACTTATAAATTGAGCAAAACTAGTCCTTTTAAGTAGATAATAGATTTCAATATCGTCTAATGACCTAACTTAAGGGAACCTCTGCAAATTGAAATGCAGTGTGGATAAGTCCCTTTGGGAAATTTTGTGAACATTGCTTTAAAAATTTAAAAAAAGTTCGCCGTATTCCATCAAGATCATCAGTCATTGCTCGATTGTCACTCAATCAATCCGTTCTAGTCCAGTTAAAGCTTTCCTTTTGATGTGTGTTGTGCTTTGTGATTAGGAAGTTACTGGCCATTGTGGCAAAGTTACAAATCAATGGACTACATGTTTGACTCATCATTTGGATCATAAATTATACTTGCAATCAATTTTATAAGCAAAGAAATTATTAAATTTATTTTTTTTTAAAACACCTTTGAATTAAGTCAGTTTTGTGAATGCTGTAAATGTTTCAGTATCATAAGAGTGATTTTGGGAACTATTGTTTTATTAATAAATAATTCAATTAAATTGAATTTGATAATTAATATCTGTGTTCATCATCAACAAAGAATATCATTTAAAGAACAAGGAGATTCAAACAAACACATAATCTTGAGAGAAGATAATCAAGGTTTCTTGCAGAAGGTAATGGATAAAGCATTAAATGCAAACAATGTAAAAGTATTAAAATTCCTGGTGGTTCAACTAGAGTTTTACATACTGACATGCGTGCTATGCATATTGGAGAAATGCCAGAGCAAGGCTCCTAAAGAGCCAGTACTTCTACGTAGTACTTCGTTGCTAAAAATGCTCAGGATCAAGTCAGAAATACCAGGAATGACCCTCAAACAAAGAAAACTAAACTTACTTAAGAAAACTAAATTGAAGAACTTTTGACAAACGGACCTTCTCCCAAAAAAAAGGTGTTTAACCGTTTTAGTGCCATAGTTTTTTACTCATATATACATAAAAATGCCAAAGAAATCTTTTGTTTTTGATGTCATTTACCCTTGTCTCGAAAAAAAACTGTATCTCTTCCAAAAATTATCCAATTTTAATCATTTTTTCGGTGTTTTCTTAATAAAAACTTGTACAAGGATAATAAACTACAAAGAAAATTATGGAAATATATATTATGAACACAAATTATAACAAAATTGAAATCAAAGTCACATAATAATTGTTATCGTCACTATTATCAGTATCACTCAAAATTTGCATTACGCCAAATTGTGAGCGCACCACAATGTCACTCCCACTATCACTTTCGTCACAACTTGAAAAACGATCATTATCACTCGAATTATTTTCGTATTCCGACATTATGGGTTAAAAATTTTCTTTTGCTGGATTCTTTTTATATTGTAATTACTAATAATATTATAATTTGAATTTTATGTAACACGTAGAAAGATAAAAAATTAGCGATGCGTGCAAGCGACCTCCCCTACCGCACGCTAAACAGCAACTGATTTCGCGAGCGCGATTGCACTCGTGGCAAATTTAGTTACTACGCGCAAGAGCACGATGGTGCTCGTCGGCACTCAAACGGTTAAATATCAATAATTCACAACAAAGATTTAGAGCAAAGCAAGTACAAAAATTTGTACTTGCTAATTCTGATATAGCTACTCAACTGTTAGAATAGCATTTGAGTGCGTTTGAGGTCAATCTCGTCGACATAATTTCTTTAACTACAGATGGAGCCAGTGTAATAGTTAAAGTGAGTAAAAATTTTGATGGCCACCAACTGTGTTATGCCCATGGAATACAACTTGGAGTGATTGATTTATTATATAAAACCCAGAAAACTTCAGGTCTGCAATCTGAACCCGAAATCGAAGATACGGATATTAAAGAGGAAAATGAAGACATTGATGATGGATTTTTATAGATGAACATAGATCTCCAGAGCCAGATTTTTATATAAAGATAAGAGTTCTGATTAAATTAGTTTCGTAAATTATATGGTAAAACCTGAACGTGTATGGTAAAACCTGGATCAGATATTAGACTGTAAAATGAAATGGAGTAGTTTATCAGATATAGCTGGCCGATTTCGTAAATTAAAAATATGCGTTATGAAGGTATCACTAGATCTAATAAACCCAACGTGAAATATTCTTCTTTATATATAAAAATTCAGCCTGTGTATGTTAGTGGTCACAAAACTCGAAAAATAGTCATAGGGCGATTAATTTCAAATTTTGACACAATGTTGCATTCAAATATGCGCATTTTTTTAAGAAAAAAATGTTTGATATTATTATTACTATTTTTATTATTTTATTTTTAAAAATCACCTTCCCATCTAATTTCTACAAAATTATGAATTCATAAAAGAATTAGTAGAAAAGGTTTTTCTAAAGCATCGAAACAAATTATCGAAATAATGCATGAAGTTTCTTGCGGCATTCTTGCGGCTAAAAATGTCGACGTACACATTATGAACGTCGTCATTCTAAACAGAATCGCAAGTGACAAAGTAACATACAAATCCATTGACTCCGTGATGAACAGAAGTGAAGTAATGGATTTTCCAATAGAATTTCTTAATTATCTCAATGTGTTCAGATTACCGTCACACATTCTGAATTTTAAAATAGGAGAGCTCATCATTATATTACTCCGAAACATCAATCAGCCAAAGTTATGCAAATGACACAAAGTTATGCACACGAATAGTAGTCAACAAATTTATGAACAATCTTACCACCTAGCCCAATGTACATATCACACCTTAACTTAAAACTGTCACTAACCAACATTTCTAAAACGTTACGCTTTCTTTATGATTTTTGAAACCAGGAGAACACAAAATGTGAATTGTAGATTTATACCGTTAAATTGAAATAAATTAACACTATACCAAGCAACTATAAATAAATAATTAATTTTATTAGTTTAAAATAACTTAAATTTTTCAGTTTACTAAAAATGATCAAGGGTACTAAAACTAACATCTAATGATAGAGACATGTACCCGTTTAAGTCAATCTAATTAATGATTTCCAAATGAGAAAGCAGTAAAAAACTTTGAACATGCTTCTTGTAAAATTACAAATTTCTGTTTAAAGACAGTTATTAATTTAAGGTTGTTATGTTTTATCAAGTAATCTAATATTTCATCTTTTTATATGACGATAATAAAGCATAAATGCAATTATGTAATTATTGAAGTACAGGCAACTCACCTATATGACCATATCCAGTAACTCTTATTACATCATTGCCTAACCTCTCTCTCAGTTGTGGAACTAACCGGTAGTATTCAGGTAATGGCAATGACACATCATATTTAAAAACGTATCCATCACTTAAAATAGCAGTAGAAATCTGATCTCTCAGCATCCAAATTGTCTAAAAACAGGGAATTACATTCAGTTTTACTCTAAAATCAGTGAAACATTTCGCATGCTTTGATATTTATCAGTAAAAAACTTAACTGCTTTCGTGTTCATATTATTTTTTTTTTATTTGAATAAAAGGGCCAGATAATGCTACTAAAGTTATTCTCGTTAAATTTTTATAAATTTGGATATTTTAATTTTCAGCAAGATTATAACCATTATGTCTACTGACTTCGAATTTTAAGAGAAAAGTAATTAATTTCATTAATATTTGGATATTATTAATCAGAAAAAAATGTCATTTGCGCTTTGTATGTGGTATGTGATGCCTTTGTACTTAATGTCATCAATTTATGGTGGGTCAATCTTTACATATCTAAAATACGTTTCCTGTGAAATAACTGAACCAAGTTTCGTTATATTTTAATCATAGAACTGGGTTTGCATACCCAAAGGTTTTAAAACATAATTTTAAAAATTGTATCAAAGTGCAATGTCTATTCGTTCAGAACTAATCTAGGAATTATTCAATTGATTTTAGGTTTTAAACTGTATAAGAGCATTTATCCTCAAAGATTTTAAATTGTAGTTTATAAAAACCATATCAACAAGTTTCAAAGTTATGGCAGAGTGCAATAGAAAATGAAGCTTTACTAAAAAATCCAGATATGAAAATAGATTTTATTTTAAAATTTCTTCTATATTTCACTAATAGATATAAAAAGAAAGTTTTAATAAGTCACTTAAACTTCATTATAACCCAGGAATGTATCTCAAAAAATAACTTTATTTACCCTAAATTTTCCACCAATATAACCACTTTTCCATTTTCATTCTATCATAAATTGGGAATGGATAGTTTTAGAATATTACTTAATATTCAATAACTTGCTTGTGATGAATATTTAAAATATTTCACTAGTATTTTCATAAAACACAAAGTAAAGTCAATACCCAATAAAACAACTTGATGGCAGTGACAAATGACAGGTAGAGTGGTAAGATAAGATTTTAATTAAAATTTAAATTCTTAAAACTCAATTCACAAACACATAAATTGAACATTGATGGCAGTGCTTAAATTTAAATTTTGTGCCGAGTAACTAATGTACCTGTACTTTACTGGGCTCATTAGTAACTGTTCCGTCGAGTATAAGACCACTTCCCATTTCAGATTCGAGGAAAGATGACAACTTTTCTTCATCATGCTGTTCATTACTTCCACTTGTTTCGATCAGAATATAGAAGGGGCAGTCTGATATAGGGTTACTAAAAAATTTGATAGAATTACATATTCTGAACAATCATTATATTATTCTATAACCAGTAAACACAACATAAAGTCAAATATGTTAAATTCAATGATATAAAGAGAGCACTTCCTTATTACTAAGATTATAAATAGATGTTGTAATAAGAATAGAAAAAAGCAATAAAAATTTTAAGATGATTATTGCATTTTTCCTACCTATTTGAATATTATTTCAATATTAACGTATAAACTAATTTATAAAACGTCATAATGAAACATAATATATGACCATTTACGTCGCTATACTAAAACGTGTTAAATATTTCTTTAAGCAGATAGAGTACAGTCTCAGCACTCTACTGTAATTAAAACTGGAGCAGTAAATGACATGAGATTCACGATAATGACTATTCATTTTGATATAGTACTGGAATTAAATCTATCAATTGAATTCTTCAAATCGGAATGAATCTCTAACCAAATTATATTCTAAAATAGTACAAAGTTTGGCAAAATAAATATAAATATTTTATGAATTAACCTGTTTACTTATAATATCCTATTTTATGAATAAAATAAAATACACATAAAATAATGAAGTCAATCTATTTGGACACTAACGTTCGAATTCAATATCTGGTTTAAAAATAATCTCATATTTTCTCATATTATTTTGTAGACTGCAAATTAGTAAAGTTTACTGACTAATCAAAATGAAAAATTGTCAAAATTATGACTGTAATGAATGTAAGTAGTAACCAAAAAAGTTTGTGATTTTGTTTAGAAGAAATTTAATGTAGATAAAATTTACAGAAATAATTTTATTTGTTTAATTAATAACTTTGTTTTATTGATAACCTTTTTGCTTTATGTGCATGGCCAGCTTGCAATATGCGTGTGCAGTTTTCGAGCAGAATTTAAATTCATAAAATTCGAGTGGCCTATAGTACATGTAAAAAGATTTGATAAAAGATATTTAAAAAATTTTAATAACCTTAGTGTAATCAAAAAGTTTTAATTTCCGAAGGAAAATATCCAGCCGTTATAAAGCATAAGAATATATAAAAAGTTTCAATTTCCTTATGAAAATATCCAGCCGTTAAAAAATTCACTATTTAACTGTTTATGTTTGTACTATTTAAAAAAATAAACAAATCTGCCCGCCAAGTTGTAACAAGATTGAAGACCCTGCATTGTATAGTAATTTAGCAAAACCACAAACTTTTTTGGTTACCTGATGTATTATGGATATTCTACTAATTAATACTACTTATTATTGTTCCTAAAAGAAGTCGTACTTATTTTACCTTCAACAATTTAAAAGAAGCTGCAATTGTTAATTGAATTCAAAAATTCAGTTTGTTTTGGTAATTTAATATTAAAAGTAAATCTGTTAAATCCATATGTTTTGTTATCACAGCTCTTATTGTTTAAACTGAACGCCTATTAAATTTTCCCATATCAAACTAAAGCAAAATTTATATGTATAACCTAAGCAAGCAATAAGTAAAGTAAACATGACTGTAAACATTTCGTTTTGACAATATAATTGGGTATACACATAGGAGAGTTTATCATTATCATTTATGCAACAAGTAAAGGTAGCTTCAAATGATAAGCGATGATATAATTATAGCAGCACAAGCCATATTGCCAAAAACAATTTTCTGTTTAATAGCTGGTTCTAAGTGAATACACATTTATCTTAAAATCTCATCTTTATTCCTGACCAATTGTTTTCTATTTGTGTTAAATATCTATTATTAAATTATTACTAAAAATAAAAAAAAAGAATTGTTTCTGACTTTCTACATTGTGTATAGAGTTATAATTATAGAAATTTCTCCTAAAATATACATTGTCCTCCTAAATCGGATCAGCTCCCAATATAAAATATCTATTTGTGAAATAAACCACTTTTGAGATTTAAACAATCCTTTTTGATAAATCAGCATATCCTTTCTGCTTTAAGATTGCCAATTAACAAAAGGAAACAAAATATTTAATGCAGAAGCAACAGCGCACTTAAATTACACTTTTATATTATGCTTTTGAAAAGTGCTAAAATGTTTTACACTGTGATGTAGCTGTTAAGCATACTCAGTCTTTATGTAGAAAAATGTTAACGATTCGTTTCCGTTTATGCCGGCTCACTCATTTCAACATGGATACTTTTTACTTATGCATATCTCACAAGCACTACATACCAATTATATTGTATAATTGACCCCTCTCTCCTTCATATGATAATATCTGTTGAAAAGATTATGTCATCAGATGAAGGAAAGGAGCAAACTCATTTATATCCATCACAACTTACATGCTTGTATGGCATTGACCAGATATTGGTTAACTGATTAAATAACGAAATATCATAAATAGAAATTCCATGACAATTTAAGATAGATACTAAATTTCCTGTTTAATCAATATTGTTTTCTGTTAAATAATACTCGCATCCCATAATATTCAAAGTCCCATAAGGGGTTTTTTTTGTAAATCGCATCACTTCGTATTGCTTTAATGGTAGTGCACAGGGGTCAGTGTTCAGGCTTTTAATTGATATTCAGTGCATACATTTAATTGCTTAATTAATGTTGAAATATTGTATCTAAAAAAAGAGATGAATAATTTTATTTTGTAATCAATAACCTATATAAACTGGTTTTCTATATAAATCTAATAATACTCTGTATACAGTGAACATAATTTCTTGAGATATTATGATATTGAAGTTTTGTTAATTGTTATGATTTTAATAAATACTTAATAGTGAAACTGGTTTACTTACGGTATTTTAAACTGTGTCAGAGTTGTATCAAGAGATGAAGCATCAGCCATTTCGAATGCAGACATAATCTCACCCAAAGCGAGTTTAGCACTTTTGTAGACTTTTAGGATGGTTTCAAAACTGTCCACCCCTTTATAAAATAAAAATGCTGATTAACACATTCAGCAGGAACCAACGATCATTAAAGACTTATTGATCTTTATCTGCAATTCGTAATTGTTGTTATTCAAGTGATCATTATTTCAAGTGAGACTTACCTAAGAGTGCCACGCTAATGGCTTTTGGAAGCACAGGACAGTGAATAGCTACTTTTGTTACTATTCCAAGCGTTCCTTCTGAACCGATAAATAAATGTTTTAAATGATACCCTGTGTTATCCTTCTTTAAGGTTCCAAGGCAATTAACAACATCCCCATTCGCCTTTACCTGAAAACCCATTAATATCCTTATTTAGTGCATTTTATTCTTTAATTTACACATTGACATAACATTGCCAGTATTCACTACTCACTGCCTCAAGGCCAAGAACACTTCCATGTAAATTGCCATAACGTAAAAGTCTCAGACCACCAGCATTTGTACTTATGTTTCCACCAATTTGGCATGTGCCCTTCGCTCCTAAGTCTAAAGGCATCATTAATTTGCGCTCTTTTAAATATTCATCGACCTGTTCAAGTACGCAGCCAGCTTCACACACCAGTGCCCCTAATGAAACAAATAATTAGAAATTTTTTTATCCTTATTTTTTAACATTGCACTAAAAACAAAAGAACTGCTCATTTAACTACACTATCAATCTTTTGAAAATCAGAATGCTAAAATCAACCTGTAAATAACATTCGTATATAAATTAAATTCCAAATATAATACAGAAATGTGAAGAACTCACACAACAGTAAAATTTATAATTTGGGTATAACCCATATCATAACCTATATTTAAGTATGAATATTTCCACAATAATGCTGAGTATTATAGTAAATGGGACTTATACTGTATTATTACTTGTCTTCTGGACACAGCTTTATCGTTTTTCAATAGAAAATAATAAAAGAAAGTGTTTAAAAATTTAAAAAAAATTAAGCAATGTATAAAACTGTCTAATATTTTTAGCGAATTACATAACAATATTTTTTTATATTTTGTGTCCTGTTTGAAATTATCAAATATTTGGTTTTTTGATGATTTCAAACAGGACACAAAATATAAAAAAATATTATTAAATATCAAAAAAAAAATTATAAAAATTTGGTTTTTAGATTCTAAAAAAATGTTCTATTGCAGGTACCTCTATATGAATGTTCCTGTACTTGAAAGCCATAAAATCGTAGTTTTTTTATACTAAAAATAATAAAAAAGATATTGTTTCTACCTTGAATGGAGCTGGTTAAATATATAAAATATATATTCATTATTTTTATGATTTTTAAATTGTTCTAGTTATTTTATTCTTAAATCTAATAAGTTTTTGTGAATGTCAAATCCATTTACTATCCCAAACTAAAATTCAAGAAGAACTCATTTTATTGACTCCTTGTGTATAAAAATTAGGTTAAAATTAAAAATAATTGTATATTTTTTAAATCAAAATTCATATTTGGGGTACAAAATAAAAATTTGATACTTTCAGAAAACTTACTCCACCTTTAACTTTAAAAATTAGACTGATTTTGTTATTTTTATTTCTTTAGGGTCTACATTAATTTACAGACAGGTAGAGATGCTATTTGATTTGTTTTCTAATTTTGAAATAAAATTTTTAAAGTACTCATATATTTTTATAAAAAAAAATTAAGTATAATAATAATATTATACTTATAAATACGATAATTCATTTTGTTTAAATAATGTAATTCTAGATAAATAATGTAATTTTGTTTAAATAATGTAATGTAATTCGCAAACAAAAATTAAACATTGTTTCAATAGTTAATATTTCATCATCAGTTTATATACATACACACACACACACATATATATATATATATATATATATATATATATATATATATACCAAAACGATAATAATTTTCAAATATTATTTTACAAGAAAATTTTCCGCAATTTCGCAGTGAATTTGTTCGCAATTATGGTACAATGATGTGTGATTATATGTTTATTGTGGTTATATGCCCTTGCTTCGACTTTGTGTTACAATTCTATTAAAAAATGGAAATTTTCTATGTATAGCTGATAGATTCCAACATTTATTTCACAACACAAATTTTTTTTAATGATATTTCCAATTGATTTTTTAATAAATGTTCAACATCGTCACTTAATGCACATATTGACTGATATTCCCGAATAAATTAGTTTATGGCAATCTTTTCTGATAAACCAATTGACAACTTAATTATTAACTTTTTACTAAAATTAACATAAACTTTATCTCGTCATTGAAACAAAAATAAATCTTTCATAACTTTCATAAATTTTCAATTGTGTGTTACCACTTTTATTAACTATGGTATTTTATCACATTTGGGGGGGGGGGGGTGCGTGTAGATGTATGAAAAGAAGCAGTATTCATTAATTTATGTGAATACTCAATATATCAATAAGCGGAGAAGAAACTCCGATTAAACCAATTTTTTTCTGATGCTTATTGTAAATTAAATAATTACATTAACAATAGAATTATGGAACATTTAGTGATATAGAGATTAACAATTTTAAAATAGCAATTTTATTTATATTCATTTAGATGTAGATATTAAAGAAATGCAAATAACAAGCCTAGCATCATAAAAGGTAACGGTACGGACAAATTTCCAGAAAATTTTAGACTTTCACCTAATACCCCATATATTCCTTCCAGTTAGTCAGATTAGCTACTCGTGGATTTTTGTTTTATATGGTATTTGAACATGACATTCACTAAAAATTAACTAATTTAATTCATGAGCAAATATGCTTGAAGAACCAAAGTTCTTAAAGAAACAATGAAAAAAGTGTATTTTCAACAAGCTGACAAGATAAAAGAAGTTACATAATTTTTGCTTTAAAAAAACATTCAGCTATCTGTATTATGTACATTGATATTATCAGCCAGGTATATTAAAGCCTAAAATTCATATTTTTTCAGTCTTGGTAGTGAAAAACTAATGTTAAGGAATTTTCTTTAAGGACATCTTGTACCTGGCTGATAATATCATTGTACATAATACAGATAGCGGAATGTTTTTTTAAACCAAAAATTAAAAAAACATTCAGCTATCTTCAGAACTCTTGTAACAAATTCAGTTCATTTTTACCACAAAGTGGCAACAATTGAATATACCCCATACATAAAGATGATTTTAAAAAAATACCTGAAACTTCATCAAGGCTTATAATTTTATTCATGAGGGCCATATTCACAACAATTTCATCGAAGACGGGAACTGATCCACCTACTAATCCAGTATTACCACCCTGTGGGCAAACTGCCAAATTATGTTCATTGCAATACGCTAAAATCTTTGAAACTTCTTCAGTTGATTTTGGTTTTAAAACTGTACGCGACTGACCTGTAAACAATTGTATGGAATTAATTTGAAACGAAATGATCATTTTTAATTTAAACTATGGTCCAAAATCAGGCACATAACTATAGTTTGGAAAAAGATTTGAAAAAAGCAACAATGTTTTAAATTCTTAAATAAAAACACATCTGTATAAGTTATTTTAAGCTTATTCAGAAAATTAAGTTATACCAAGTTGTGAGACACCTTTCAATCTTGACCAAAATCTTTATATTTAAAGATAATATTTTATTTTTTAGTTCATAATGCTACAAAAGCGCATTTTTTACTTTTTTACGTTATACATTTTTTTTTGTTTTAAAACTAAAAAATGTTTATTAGGTTTTTTTATTATTATAATTTTACTTTTTTTAATTATTGTATAGTCTTTGGTTTTTGATACATGTGCAAAATTTTAAATAAAACTGATATCCTCTTCCAGTGGGTGAAAATTTGATTGAAAGATTCCATTACATTTTATACATACAAGAGAAACTAATAAAAGTATGTTAAAAACCTTATACAGTGAGAATTAGGTGATAAATAAATATTTTGTAAGATACTTTTACTAGGCCGCATAATTTACAATATTTATATTGTCATTGTTAATATTGTAACATTATTATTTATTTTTTGTTCTATTTGACTGGCAATACATTTTACATTTCATGACACTTTTTTTGGATATGTTACAATTACATTTACTAACTCTTATAAACTTTTGCACACTAGTTTAAAATTTAGTATTAATTGAATTACTCTTAAAAATATTGGTATACTATATATTATGTATGTTGTACTTTTTTATTTGTTTTCTTTACCTTTGCTTTATATACCAATGTCAAACAAAACTATGACTATGAAGAACACAGTTGGAACAAGAGTGGTTTTATTTTTGCAATAAAGAAAAAATTTTAGACAAAAAAGTTATTGTATATTAAATGTCCTTTTTCTTTACATATATATATATATATATATATATGTACATATATGTATATATATGTATATATATATGTATATATATATATATATATATATATATATATATATATATGTATATATATATATATATATATATATATATATGTATATATTTATATGATAAATAGTTCAAAAATAGTTTATTGTTAAAATGAAATTGAAAAGATGACTTTTTCCGAAAATTGAAAATAATATTTATAATTATTCGTCATGTTTTTCTTACACATAATACTTGCACACACAGCACATTATTTAGCACTGCTAAAAAGAATTATGTGTAATATTTTTTTTGCACTCAATAAGAAAACGGGCGTGTTTTACGTTTTATGTCAACGACAATTTATTCCTATATAGACAACGAATCGCGTTTTTCTTTGTATGACACTTATTCCCGGACACTGTGTGTATATATATATGCATATATATATATATATATATATATATATATATATATATATATATATATATATATATATATATATATACATATATATATATATATATATATACATATATATATATATATATATATTAGCAAAATAACTAAAGCTTTATATATAAGCAACCATAAGAAAAATAAATTTATACAGTTTAAAAGATATTCCGATTACTATTTACATCATAAAATCAGCAACAGTTTTATTTTTAGTGTTAAGACATTTTTTTTGCATATGAAAGAATGAGTTATTTGTATAGTTTCAGCATGTAATAAATATGAATCCACTACAGGCATATGGGTTTACAAAAAATTTAAAGTATTTGCATGTTATTTTATTGCTATAATGATAGGTTTTTAAAGGTATGAGTTCATACCTGTCCTATTTAGTCACTTGTACTATATAAATAAAATGACATACCTCGACAATTTTTAATCCAATCGACATTGTATTGTAAAACGTCGTCGGGCTCCGTCAAAACGCGTCTTTCATCGAGCACATTTTTGAAATAATTTATATGATCATTCGTTACCAATCCAAATTTCTTTCGTGTGACGTTATATTTTTTCTAAAAACCATAAAAAAATGTAAATCTCATTTATAAAATAATTTCTAATATCTTGTAGTAAACTACTAATAAATAAATCATACTATAAATTTCCTATATAATTTTAAATAATCAAATACCTCTGACAATTGCGGTAAAGAAGTTGTTGACGAATATCTTGAAACAATACATAAAATATTATGATTAACTTTAATGCTTGACCCTATACAGGCTTTCAAAATGTTCCCGGGCAACATTTTTTCCAATAAAATTAGTTTATACAACAAACTATATGACCTCGCACTGAGAGTAACTTTAATATTAAAAGATCATATACTACGTAATAAATGTATTATCCTTATCTAAAATAATATCTCTGGAGGTGACTTTCCTTTGGAAAGATTAGATGACGTCTAACCAAAAGTTACTTTTTATCATACACTGAAATCAAAACAACAGGTCATATGTCAAAACAAACGTGTGTATTTTGGTATCATAGAATTTTTGTATGAGTACGTTCCACTAGCCGCTCGCAACGCTCGCGCCCACGACCACAGCCTACGACCTCATACAAATCCATTGCTTGTCAACGTTGTAACCATAGATAATATACTAAAGTTGTAACTGTCAGTCCAATTGGATTTATCAATACTGCGTATTCGTAACATGTTTGTAACTATGAGTAAATGGCAGGTATTGGACAAAAATCAAGAGATTATATTTTTTATTATATTGATTATGTTAGATAATAATTTTGACTTATAGTAATTGTAAAAGTGCAATTTAATTTCTATGTATTAATCGTTGGACAGTAATTTAGACTTACAGTAACTAAAAGTGTATTAGTTAAAATAAATTAATAATATTAATTATAAAGTTAATTTTTATAAAAGTTTAACGAATACATTTGCGTCTTTTGGTGTAATCTTTATTTCTATTAGGTACTTTTCAAAACTGCATAATATGATTCTCTCCGTCATTATATTTAATTTTGAAACATGATATAAATTTATTTACGTAAACTTCATAATCAATGTGTCAGTCAATTTGACAGATAAATGATCCCAACCGCACGTATCAACGTGGGCCGTCGCGGTCATGGACAATGACGCCATCAATGACGTTTTAATCACGACCGCAATGACCGCGGTCGCCAAGTGGAACGATACAGTGAGCGTTTTGAGCGTCGTTATCGCCTAGTGGAACGTATTCTATATCACAGAATCTCTATATGATCCATAGATATTTTTATTTTTGATTATTTGGCATTCGTTCTCCCCACAGAGAACCTTTGCCAATGTCAAGTGTGGAAAAAAGCTAGGCAACACTGATTAAATCACATTTCGGATATCCGTCATTGTTGCTTGTTAACAAAAGAATAAACTATACAATAAAACAAAAGTGATGTAAGAAGTTGGCTACAATTAAAGAAAAGGAAGAAATAAAATTACAATATACAACAAAATATACAAATATACAAAAAAAAAAAAAATAAACACGATTATAAATATGAAAAATTTTATATTTTGATGTCGTTCTTTCTTATAAATTGAATGATTAATCCTAGAATGCGTTTATTGGCAAGAGTAAAAGTGATCTTATGTTAATGGGCAATTGAATTTTATATTTTAATAATTTGTAAATGAATGCAGGAAATCTATCATTCATTGTATATGCAAAAATGATTTAGATCGCCTTCTCCAAGCCCATAGTCGCAAATGATAGATTCTCTGTCACGCAGCCTAACTAAATGGGTAGGAATAGAACAATGACACAAAAGCATATGAGATACCACAGAGGTATTTTTTCAAGAAAAAGTGAATTTTGAGAACTAAGGTTTTGTGGGTATAAAAGATGGAATCTGAAAATATCCCGCACTCGTAATCTGGGATGATCTTTCCCACGCCCTCTGTCAGTCAGATGTCATCCAGAAACGAGCCATGGGAAGGAGATCTTCAATGAAATTAAAAGTGAAACATGTATCCCCGTTCACGGCGGCGAATTGAGCTTTTATGTCGACTATTTCATTACCTACTATGCCACAGTGACTAAAGATCCATGCAAGAACGCCCCGACGTTGATGTCTCCAAATCAAGGGTAAGTTGCTTGATCTGGAGAATGCTGAATGAGCGGAATGGTTGGAGAATAAAATGACGCTCCGACGTAGCCATCTCTCAGGGTTTTTGATGGACCTGTATATATTCGCGTTCAATTCTCTTTATCAACTCCAAAACACAAATTTATATTTGGCCTGTGAAATACCAAATCAAATGGGAAACTATAGAGAGGGAGAGAAAAATTTTGATAAGCGGGGTTAGAGAAGGATTTTAATCTTTGGAAGCTAACGATATGAAGAGGTGGGACTTAGAATGCCAAAAGGGAGCATGCTTAGAGAGGAGGGTGAGTTTTGGAAAAATTGGGTGAGTAGAAAACCTTCAGTAGACAACAATCAGCAAGGTATTGTCGCTGGAGGTTTAAAGGGGGATCAACACATTCTAAGTGTAGGGCATTTATTGGACTGGATATCATTGTACACGCTAGGATTACTGAGGATCATTATCTTGATACCGAATACAGGTCAATATAGTGGCATTGGATTTGGAAATAGGATCAAGGAGAAATGAACCATAGTCTAGATGACTACGGACTAGAGCGTTATAGATTAACTTAATGTGATAGGGTATGAGCCCCACTACACTCCAGAAAGTGCGTAGATAATATACATGTTAGCTTGGCATCGGGAGATGACATGTTCAATGCGAATGTTACAGGATAATTTTGAGATGACGGTAAGAATTTGGTTATGTAAAGAACAGGGATCGAGGTAGCATGGATTTATCCCCTTCCAAAAACACTTCCACAGGGCAGAGTTCAAGCATTTTCGGCACCATTATTAACTTATCAGAAGAACATAATAGCAGATCATCAGCGTCTTGCAAATGGATCATATAGAAGTAAATATTGAAAAGTAAGAGACTTAAAACAGAACCTTGGGGAATACTCCTCCACATAGTTCTTGTTAAGGGAGGGGATATTCGGGGGATCTAAGAATGATAGATTTTTCTAAAAGAAAATTGAGGAGGAAATTTGTAATCTTGATCGGAATCCCAAGATTATGAACAATTTTCTTGAAGATTGGAAGGTTTTCTTCTAAAAATTATTGGCTCTAGTTAAGTTATATCTGAAAGGTAATTCATCTAAATTTGGGACGGATGGGGGAGAAAGCTTTATTTAAAAATTGATCTACCCAAATCTTGTGTATGGACTTGGGAAAATCAGGCTGAAAATTTGACTGAAAGCGTTTTACATTAAACCAGACGATACAAGAGGGAGTAAAAGGAGAGAGGGAGTAACATAATTTCTTCCAGCTTTCCCTTTTTTTAAGGAGAATTCGTTTAGTCTGTGCTTGAGTCTTTCGAAACAAGAGGAAGTTTGCTTCCGACATTATGGGCTTTAACTACTGCGAAACAATTTCCATCCCACCAGGGTTGAGAGGATCTGTAGTGGTGATTACATTTCTTATGTGGGATAAAGTTCTGAACGGATAAGTCTATAGCCATACAAATTGGTCATATCAAGAGTCAATGCTATCCAGATCCACTGAAGGGAAGAAATCTACTTCAACATTAAGGAAAGTGCGGAATCTCACACAATCTGCCCTATGTAAGTTGTATTTTTGAAGTGGGGGAATTTTTCAATATTTAAATTTAAACCAGGGAAAGAAATCAGAATGGGGAAATGGCCGCTTCCACAAGACTCAAATAGAATATTTCAGGAAACTGAGGATAGCAAGGACGAGGAGCAAATAGAGATATCTACTGAGCTCGGATTCTGAAATGGGACAGGAACTCGGGTTGGAAAACCATCATTCAGTAAACACAGGCCAAAATCATCCTGAAGTTCCACGGAGAACTTGGAGTTCAAGGAGATCCCTAGAGAGTTGTTTCGGGTGGAACCCCAAGACGGATGATGAGTATTAAAATCTCTCAGAATAATATGCGGGCCAGGAATTGAAGTTAAAATATCCCGTAGTTCTAATGTTACGGGACATGTTGGAAGGGGGACATATATAGAAATAATGGTGATATCTTTAACTCGAGGCGACAACATTGAATTGACAACTGCGGGAGCCAAGATAAATCTGGGAGCAGGGAAGGAATTTGTCAAGTAATAAGGCGAATCCGCCCTTGCCATTCGCTCTATCATCCCGTAGACAGGCATAGCCCCGGATCTTATAATGGAATCCTGGCTTCATCCACGTCTCCAAGATGGCAGCCACCACCAGCACCAAGATGGCAGATGGAGAATACTTGACAAGGAGATGACGAAGATCTGCATTGTTGAAAATAACACTGCGACTATTCCATGCAAGACCCTCCCCACCGGTGGCGGAGCCATTAGAAATAAGTGGTTTAAGAGAGGTAAGAATAGAGGAGGCAACGTTGGACGGTTTTTGATTGGGAGAAACCAGGATTTTTACCAAAGTGGTCAATAGAAACTGAATAATACTGGCAGAAAAGGAGTGTTAACTGAAGATTGTTGACTAAGGCCGCAGCCATTTTCAGGCTGAGGAATTCGGAAGTCTGCCCAGGCTTGTTCTAAAGCCGAACAGTTATAGCCCTGGTTGGAACCTGTTGAATAGTGGGGTCGAGGTTTACGATGCACAATTTTTTTCTAACAAGAGTTGGTAGGACGAGACGAAGAGACCAATTTTGGAAAGAATTTGGGGGCGAAGAGACTTTTGAGCTGCAACTGAGGTGCATGATTTTCGTGCATAAGGGACCATTTTGGATGCTTATGCATAGGATATATTTCTTTCAGACATTTCAAATTTGATTTTTTTTGTCTTTCGAATTCCGGACAAACTCTATAAGTCGAATCATGATTTCCACTGCAAAAGATACATTTTGCCTTGTCAATAGGAAGAGAGCAGTTTCCTCCGACGCGACCTTCACCATATCGGAAACAACGCTCGGAAGATCGGCATTTTTTAGTGACATGTGCAAATCGTCGACATTTGAAACATTGAATCGATGGGAATTCATATTTTGAAACTAGAAGTGAAGAATATGCCATAAATATGCGTTGGGGGCGGACTTGGCCATTAAAGGTGATGACCATCGTCTACGTTGGAAAATATTTAGGTTGTCCATCGATCATGTTTTTAAAGTTTAAGTGGCGGACTTTAATAACTTCACCGCACCCTTTTGGGACATCTACGTTTTGTAATATCTTCTCGTCAGACTAATCATTGCGAACAATGCCCATACGACTGACGTTAAAGGGGGGGATGAACAATTTATTCTGTCCTGTAAAAGCAGAGTGATTTACGAAGCGTTTGACGGTGTCTGCAGATGAAAATTCCACCGAAATACTGTTTCTGCCAATTTGTTTCACTCCATTTCGAATTATGCCATCGACATGGTAATTTTTTAAAACGGAGTCAAATTTAATAGCATCAAGGGAAAATCCGGAACTGGGCTGGGGTTCTTTTCTTTGAACGTGGACAATAAATGGTCCAACATCGCCAGAGACATATAAACGACCCTCAAAAGATTTCGAAGGGTGGGAGGAAGGGGATGAGTAAGTAAATTAGAATTTGTTTGTAAAAAGGAGTGCGTGGATCTATTTTTTTATAGTTTACCCTTTTACAACTTTTGGGTTTGCGTTTTAATTCGTGTTGGAAGTGCATTACGGTAACAAAGCTTGCTAGGGAAGTAGGACAAACAAATTGATTATTAGAAAGTAGAGATTTAGAAAGGTCCGGTAGTTTAAGAAGAATAACTATATCCATTTTCACGAAGCTCAAGCAGGTGTAATTTGACATATATGAATAATACAAAATAAAAAACAAAAAAAGCAAGTTACCGAACAGGGCACTGATTATAACAATTAATTGAATATAGCTACGGACAAAAATGAAATGAAAATAGATTTCAAGTAAAAATTACACAAATAACAGATAACTTATTGCAACAAAATAGACTGAATACTATGATAATAATAAAGAAATAATCAGGCAGGTAAAAACCTTGAGGAATATCACGCCATTCAGTCTCAAAGTGTTTTTATAATAACTTTTGTACATCCTGTAATTTATCTAGCTTTATCGAAGGAGTAACTTCAACAACGCTCGGATCAATATTGACCATTTTTTTACATTTATTCAGTATTGAAGCACTTGCAACAATATTGTTTCAGTAGGAAATTTCGTCAGTTACCTGAATTTCGTCCCTCGAATATGTGACGATAATTAGTCTACGTTAACTTATTTGAAAATGAAAATTATATTTCAAATTATTTTAACGTGCACACTTTCAATCCAAAATTGGAACCTCAATTCAAATTTTGTGAATTGTTGCATGGGTTACTATCAAATCAATATATTCCTGGAGCTCAATAATGCATTCTTTACGCCTTATTTGTTTTTCTGTCAATGTGAATTCTCTATCAGGTGGTATGAAAAGTGCTCTGTGACTGGAAAAATGATTTGTAATTCAGTAATATTTGGATAAGTCTAGCTTCGTATAGCCATTTCATAGCCATTGTTATCACCATGGAATTCTTATGTTGCCCGCCACAGCCATCAGCAACCAACCTTACTTTTTTCCGCCAAAGTTCACACAATTGTATACGCAAGAATATATTTCAATAATATATTCAATATAGTTCAGAGTTCAAACAATCGTACACGCAAGAATATATGGTTTGTTCCTCTATCCATGAACATTTTCGGGTTTTAAGGAGGCTTTTGAACTGCTAACAACAACTGTCAGGTTATAAAGCTACGAGTAAGAAATATTTTTATATATAATAAGAAAATACATTTCTTTACTCGTAGTTATAAAGGCACAATTGACGCGAGTAATAAACTGATTGGTCAGGAATTTTTGTTAAGGTAAGTTTTTTGGCAGTCAAAACTGAGTATTTGTAAATTCGGCTAATCATCCCGTAAATAATCAAAATAGCATTTAACTCTCAGTTTCTGGATTCTATACTGTGCTTGTAGTTCTTGTTTCTCTTGTTAATAATAAAATAATTTAATGTGCTCAAGTAATCGAAAACAATCCGAGCAGACGGGTTGCTGAGGCGATCCGAATTCAATGTTAAAAATCGTATTAAATATTTTTCTAAAATATCCAATTTTAACTTCGTAACCTGGCAAAGCTTCATCGTTGCACATCTTCCACATTTTTTTTATATTGAGATCTGGAGACAAATATATATGTAGCTCAATTTGACCTCGACAATGATATGTTTCTAGTGACTAACAAAATTTTGAATGGCCTCTTTTCCTGACGCAAATTGAAAAGCTTTTCGGTCTCCACCTCTTTTTTATATAGCCATCGTTCTAGATTTAGCGTGTCTCTTCATAATACATTCTATGCGAGATTTTTTTATTCTCAAATTGCTGATGAAAGCAACTTTACACACTGGAACATAAAGTATGTTCCAGTTTATAAAGTGGCTAATTTTATAATTTCCTACTAAAAAAATTATAACTCATAGTAAACGTTCTCTGATTTTTCTTATTGTTGTTCCTGGGACGCCGCTGTTTTATCGGAGTAGTTGTCAAGTGCTTTATAATAAAATTGTTTTGGGAGATTTTGTCCGGTGTGGAATAATAATTTCGGTGAAAGCAAAACATATCATTTGACGTTAGCATTGCACATGTTCAACTTATTGGTGTCAAGGCCGCATGATGGTCTTTTAGGTAATCCTGGCGCCGTAAACTTATAAAACACAGATAAGCAAATTTTAAGCTGATAGACAAAAGACAAATAAACTAAAGGAAAGTGCGAGCAGGGAACAAGCTCTCTTACTGATTATTACCGTAAGACAAAAATAATAAGGAAACATCCTATTAAGTTGTAACAGGCACGAAAAGCAAATGCGTAAAAATTTAATAACGTTTCTTGCGAAAAAAACGAAAAAAAATAACGAACAACGACACCAAGGTGTCGCACTCCCGATAACTCATTGAAATGACAGCCATCTTGGGCGCTATACTTTAGTCTGATCGATTAGCACGGATGTGTTTGAGTTTAATAGACCCTTGTCACTAGACATACCGGAATATGAAAAAAATTATCGGTTTTGACCGTTATTTTTGTAAAGTTTTAGGTGATTTACCTTGATTTAGAAAAAAACAGCTTTTAAATATTTGAATTTCAAACTTGGCGCCATTCGTGGTTCAGTTGCGAGTAGGAATGTGACTTATCTGGATTTGATATACTTGGTATTGACTACTTATATAACCATTTAAATATGTATAAAAGTGATTATTTTATATAAATGATACTTATTTAACAACTTTGAAATCAGTAATTTATATGTAAAATAGTATTATCATTTTTAAAATCGTTGGTCTAACACACTAATATTATTATTATGTAATTTTTATTAAGTAATAACTATTAACTTAATAATCTTGTTATAACAATTACTGATCAAAACTGTAAGATTTCGACAGCCAGTTAGGAATTATGGGAATGACATTTATTAATATTAACTTAAAATGCTTGCAAAAATCTAATTAGTTTGTATAGGATTTTTTAAATTTTATGTGTAATTATCAATTTTAGATTATCAAAGTATGAGGCACTCAATTATAATCTCGATAAAATTTGTAGTCCAATGATATGTATTTCAAATAAAAAATACGATTATTATTACTAACGAATGAAAAATTAGATTTAATTTATTACAGTGATTAAATGATAGATAAATTCCGAACAAAGTTTTCACAAGTATTAATATTTAAATGAATATTAAATCTATATGTTATCATCATTGGAAACTGAGATGTTTATGGCAACTATCAAAAAAATATTTATAAAATATAAATTAAATAGTAAAACCTTGCTCCGCACCGAATGTGTAGATAAGTTGGCCACTTAATTATTGTTGGCTTAGCAATTTATTGGGATCAAAAAGCCAGTACCTAATATTTATTTGGATTCTTATAGATTTTCTCTAATATATATCAAGATTTCATACCGTAAAGTGGAATCATATTAATTTATAATTTTCATGCAAAAATACGCACATAATACTATATCACATATTCCAATTCGATATTACTTACTAATTTGCTATTCATTTTGAGGTTACGTTACCGGTAAGCGAATAAATTTAAAAGAAAAAAATTAAAAAAACATCACAATTCTTAAGACTAAAACATTAAAACTTGACCGAAAATCTTGAACCGATTCATTGAGTTAAATCTGAGATTAGACTCATTGCCGTAAAAACTCTTAAATGAAGTGGTCTAGTTTTTCATTATCATTTTCGCGGTATTTTGTCTATTAAATTACAATAAGTTATTTATTCATAATGTTATTTAAACTTTAAAAATGTGTTCTATTTAATTTATAATCCATCAAGATAACTATTATATTCAATCAGTATGTAATAATCTGCCTTCTGTTCGATAGGATTTTACTCTTTACTTTTTCTATTTTTATTGTTATTTATTACAGTCAGATTGACTCTGTTACCGTTTGATGAAGATAGGTTTAGCTATTCGCCCTAAACTACCGGACCTTTCTAAATTCTCTCTTTCTTCTAATGAATTTACTTGATCATTGTTAACTTATCTTGACGGATTTCCAAGCGGTACGAAAATGTAAATAAAGGAATTGTAAAAGAGGGAATTTAAAACAAAGTCAGTAATCTATTTTCTTTTCGCCCTTTTAACTCCTCCTGCACTGAAACAGGGGATACAATTCCTCGTAATATTTTGTCCTCTATTAATATTTTTGCCTTTTCTCGAGCAAATTTTAACTTACTCCCATCATCTCGTACTTCTTGTCCTACAATTCCTTTGAGAGTCACTTATATGCTTCTGGCGACGTTGGACCATTTATTATCCACGTTCAAAGAAAAAAACCCAGTCTGATACGCGGTTCTCGCTTCGTGCTATAAAATTTGGTTCCGTTTTAAAAAAAATTACAACATCGATGGCACAATCCGGTGTGAAGTTAAGCAAATTGGCAGAAACGAGGTTTCTGTCGAATTCTTATATGCATACTCCGCCAACCGTTTTGTATAACACTCTGCTTTTACGGGACAGAATAAATTGTTCATTTTTTATAAATTTGTCAATAAATTGTTAAAGGAGGGGTCCTTTAACGTATATTTAGGGCATATTCCAGTTTCAAAATAGCCCCTACGATACAATGTTTTAAGTGTTGTAGGTTTAGACAGTATTAACTTAAGTACGTAACGTAACTTAAGTAAGTAACGTAAGTTAGTTAGAAAATGGGTCATCTTCCGAGCGTTGTTTCCGGTATGTCGAAGGTCACTTTTGGAAGAAACTGCCAACTTTCTATTGACAAGACCAAATTTGTTTCTTTCAGTGCAAATCGTGATTCCATTGATAGAATTTATCCGGAATTCGAAAGACAAAAAGATGAAATTCGAAAGATACATATCCTTTGCAGAGGCATCCGGAATAGTCCCTTCCGCAAGGAAATCATAGGCCTCATACGCCTTACAATTTGTTCCTTCCATCTCGACCTATCAACTCTTCCTCCGACAAGTCCCAACAAGATGAAAACTACTCTGCGGCGATTAAAACCTGTATAGAGACTAAAGTGATACATAAACTTCTTTTCGTTTCGAAATACCCAAGCACTGACTAAACTTAAAAACAGCGGGAAGGCCAGAAGTAATTCTGTTTCTCCCTCTCACCGTCTACTCCTTCTTCTATGGACCGGACTATTATAAAACCTTTTCTGTCTATTTTTTAGCCCAATCTACGCAAACCCATCTATGGAAATAGTGTAGACCAATTTTTAAATAAACTTGCTCCCCCATCTGTCAAATGTCAAATGTAATTTTACTAAAGTGAACCATTTTTAGAAGATGATTTCTCCATTAATCAGTTGAATTTAACATTGCGTCATCTTGAGGACTCTTCTCCTGGTATTAATCGAATCTCATATTCAATGGTGAAAAATATCTTTCATCTATCCGTTGTTATATTCTGTCTCTCATCAACTCTACGTTCAAATCAGGCTATATTCACAAAAACCCAAATAATGATTCCCATTCTCAAACCTCATAAAGATCCCAATGTAATTTCATCCTACAGACCCATAGCGCTTTCTTTTATTTTAGCGAAGATCTCAGAACACCTGATTAAGAATTGGTGAAATGGTTTACAGAACACCATTCTATTATCCCAAGCATCCAATTTAGATTTAGAAAAGCTAAAAATACGATGGGCAACCTCATCATCTGACCACTGATATAAGACATGCCCTCTTCCAACGAGAATTTCTCGTTGCTGTTTTTTTAGATTTTTCTTCAGCCTTTGATAACATAAATCTTCCAATCCTCAAGAAAGTTCTTCACGATCGCGATATTTCGATCAAGATTATAAATTTCTTCCTTAATTTTCTTTTAGAAAGATCTGTCTCTCATATAACCGCCGGAGCACATACAAATGTATAAACAAACATAATAACAGAAATAAACACATGAATGAATTTGAAATATTCTAAATTTTGATGTTTTTCTTTCTTATGTATTGTATTTCTTATGTTTATTGATAACTGATAAAAAGTATTTAACGTTAATAGGCAACTGAATGTTATACTTTAATTAAATTAATGAAGGATTTCTTTTTATTTAATGGGCATGCAAAAATGAGATGATTTAGATCACCTTTCTCAACTCAACAATCCCAGATTAGAGACTCTGACATGCAAACTAGCCAAATCAGTAGAAATGGAACAATGTCTCATATGCATGCGAAATATCACTGAGATTTTCTTTCAAGAGAAAGTGAATTTTAAGAACCAAGGTTTTGAGAGAATAGAAGATTGCATCTGAAAGTACTACGCACCCGTGATCTGAGATGATTTTTACACGCTTTCTGCTAGTCAGATATCATCCAGGAACGAGACTGGGGTAGAAGATTTTCAATTAAATTAAGAGAGAAATATGATGAACGTTCACGATGGCGAACCGAGATTTTGCGTCGATTATTCATTTCTTATTGAGCCACAGTGACTAGGGATATTCAAGATTGACATCAGACGTAAGTTGCTTGATCTGCAAAGAACTTAAGGAGTCAGAGAAGGTGAAGAAGCTGCGAAAATTTTTAAATCGAGAATACTTAAGGCCTGCGTCTGAGGATATTTGCGTTCAATCCATACAAAAAATATTCGAGAAGGAATTGAACAGTTAATTGGCATTTTTTGACTCCTTATCAACTCAAAAACATCTGTGAATTACAGAGTAAAATGGGAAACTATAAAGAGTGAGAGATAATTTTTTATAAACTAGGTTAGAGAGGGATTTAAATGATTGGATGCTAACGACAAGAAGTGGTGTAAGTCGGGTCTTGAAACGCCAAAGAGGGACATTCTCGATAAATCTAGAGATGAAGGTGAGTTTTGGGAAAATATAGGGCATTGAAAACCTAGCTGCCTTCAGTAAATAACTGCCTTCAACTGCAAATTATGAGGTGGTAATCAATTAGGTACTCTCGCTGGAGGAGTAAAAAGGGTCAACACATTCTACTTGTAGGGCATTCATGGCACTAAATTTCGTTGCACCAGCTATGTTCCTCAATGCTTGAAACTGAATGCGAGTCAAATAAGTGACATTGGTTTTAGATAGTGGATCAAGCAGAAATGACCCATATAATGGAACTGCGTACCAGAGCGTACCACTGAGTACCAGAGCGTTACAGATTGACTTTAATATGATAGGGAATAAACCGCACGGAGAATATTCATATTCGCCTGACATCGGGAGATGACATATTCAATGTGAATATTCCAGGATAACATTGAGTCTAGGCACATAGCTAAGAATTTAGTACCGGAAAGAGCACAGATCAAGGACGAGTTACAAGAAATGGATAAAGTGGTTTAATTCTCCTTGTAGAGAAAATCACCATAGCGCTTTTGGATGCGGACAAATCAAAAAGTTAAATCATTTGTTCATGTTAATAAGTTTACAAAGTAAATTTGTTCGAGTTTAAAGCATTTTCGACAACCGTTATTGACTTATCAGAAGAATATAAGTCTCTACAGCCTCTGCTACTTCAGCTCCACCACACTTTCACGTGGTGGGTCCTGTTAAGTTGAATAACCTCGTGGAAGATTTGGTGGAAACCCCAGTAGGAAATGAGGTCTACGAACAGGCACATAGAGCTTGCTTGCTGATCTAGTGGCCTTTCAGAGAAGGGGGTGTCACTTAAGGTGGTAACGGAGGATTATATCATTAAGATCAACGGTGGTATCTGTAGTTCTATTTAGCTGAATTACTCCTCACCCATCAGTACGTATTGGGCAAACGGATGAGTTCAATTGCCTGAACTGTTCAATCAATATGAAAGTAAAGACAAAGCACCGGCCCTGAGTTCCTAGCGGACTGGTGTTCTACCACCAAAAGCAACATCGTGGGTTCTGGCCCGGAAAGGGGTGCCAAGAATCTTTATGAGTTATCAAGCTGCTACAACAATAAAAATAAGAATGAAAAACTTACATATATCATTGGTGAGTATAAGGCCAGTATTCTGACAGAGGACAACAGAATGGAAGAATTGCATCATGAGAGCGACAACATTCACTGAGATATTCTGGGTCTGTAAGAAGGAGACCTGGTGAGGAACGCACAAAACACAAGTCTGGGCATATTTTATATAATAGAGGACGCGATGATGGCAAAAGAGTCGGACTATTGATTCATAAACAATTAGAAGACCAAATTGTAAGCCGTGGTATCATTTTCAGCCGCCGTATTAATTTCAGAGAGAGTTATTTATGCTGTACTGAGTATATCACAACAGTGTGTCAAGAAGTATACCACTGAGTATATCGAAACATCACGAAAACACGTAGAAGCTGTAAAATCCTGGTTCGAACTTTCACGTAGGCTCAAATCGCCGCATACGTTAGATGCAGAGTGAGAGAGAATAATTAAGTCACAAATAAACACTGGAATAGAGTTTTTTTACGTATTGCCTCAATCATTCAAATATTTGCAAAAATTGGCTTGGTTTTTTAAATGTCAAAAGATTGAATACAAATCACATGAGTGTACTATTATGCACTACTACGTATTTCTAGAAAAAAATGTCGATATAAATGCGGTTTAGTACCAGGAACATTTTCACAATTTTTTTGATATCATATGAAAGAATATACATTAAAAACGACATATCTGAATAAAGTTCTGCAGCTGACGATTATTTATTATAAAAAAAATCAATTTCAAAAATTTTGTACCTGATAATTTTTTTGCGATGGAATAGGTTTTAACCTTTTTTCAGATATTTCACTTTTTATTTCATCACTAACCACTTATTACACAATTAAAAGCATAAATTCTTATGAATTATAAAGTATGTATAATAAACATATAATAAACCAGATACCCGGTGAACTTCGTACCACCTAAAACTGATTTGATTGTAACTCTTTATAAGCGATTATCAATGCTAATCAACCTTCCAACTCCATTTCATTGAGATCGATAATATTGGCAGCATCGTGTACGGTTTGAGTTACGGTTGGTAAACTCGTTTGATTAGTTCAAATGAATTCAATGTATTTTATTTACATGAAAGATAAATTCAGTTAACATTCAATGCAAAGCTTTCTGGTATACTAACTTTTTTATTTTGTTTTCCAGCACGTAAATAAACAAAGATAATGGCTTTTCGACACGTGAGCATGGGACATACAGTTGTCCATACGTGAAACATGGAAATTCTATGTTAATTTCCCAAACTTCCAACGACTGGCCTTGTGATTTGTTAATGATCATCGTGAAGGCCAAACGCAGCCGTTTAAAATCAGTGCAAGTCCGTTGGAATCATCGGGATGCGCGGAATCAAAACATCATTTTCTTTGTACTTTCCCTTAATAATCGTCGCCTCGATTACGTTGTTCATAAGCTTTTTCACTGCCAGTCTCGTCCCATTGCATAGTCGAGGTTGATTGATGTTGCGCAACATGATGATGACTGAGCCTACTTTCAACAGCAAAATTATGAGGTGATAATCCAGATATTTCCAGCGAATTCAAAAATTCTATGGGATAGTTGACTAACTCACCCTGGTTGATAACTGTGTCAACCGATTTGAAGGAAAACTATTGTCTCGAAATGTAATTTTGAATGGTCGCCTTGAGATCATTGACAACTTTGTTTTTCGCCGCCAATATGGCTCGTTCCACTCAGCCAATTATGATTTTTGAAGTTCTGTGCGACGTTCGGAAAAACATACTGAATGAGCTCCTCCTTCGATTCGGTCAACTGACAGAAATCAGTGTGCAATATGATGAATCCAGTCGAGATGTCAACTACGACTTTCTCATTACCAATGTTCAACAGTTGCTTTGAAAATACATGTGCATTTCGATTTTGTTGAAAAAATGTCTGCAAGAGTGTCTTCTTTCTGTGTTGCAAGAGTGTCTTCACATGCCACCACAAATTTTATGATTTTAAGTACACTTTTAGTTCCTCAGCTACAGTTAATCGTGGAATAACTGGAAAGGTCTGACAAAAATCACCGGGCAACAGATTAATGGCCCACCAAAAATGTTTTGATTGTCACAAAGATATTACAACGTTTTGTGCAGCGCCTCCAGTGACCTCTTTTCGGCCATCGTACATTCGTCGCAAATCTTCATCATTGTGTTATTTTTGGCGATGTTGCAAGCTGGTGTCTCGTTTATTTGCATGTTATTAGCAAGTTCAAGGTAGAATGTGCAGTTTGTCCGCCTTCTAATAAAGTCGCTGCTATTCCAGATGAAGCCAATGCTAGGACAACTTCATTCTGCGATCGAATCCCCGCCAAAACCAATGAAATTAAGAACGTTTTTTCCCTCCGGGAGCATTTGGGAAGTAAATTCACTTAACCTATATATATTATTTTTTACATATTGGATAAAGTTTTATTTTACTTTAGTAGGTAGGTATAATTTTTTTAAAGAAGTTATTGAAATTTCTCTCAAGGGAATAATTTTGAACCTTTTATTAAAAATACTGTCAATTTTATAATTATATAGATATCATCAGAAAATTTAAAGTAGGTATATTTTACAAGCCACAGATGGCTTGATAAACGAAAGAACGTTTTTGACTTTGTATATCGGTACTAATTAATCTCGGAAACCCTTAAGCCGATTCTAAAAATTATTTTACTGTGTTTACGCAGTTTTTTGTCGTTGATTCAATTGCAAAACATTTGTACGAACTGCTTCGGCTAATGCTTCGGTATCGTATTGTCGTTCTCTTTAAAACTCGTGGTTAAATGCATCGTGCATTGGATAATTGGGTGATATCATATCTAAATACGACAACACTTTATTCACCGTCAATAAACATATGTCTTCTATCATGATCAATGTCTCATTGTGAATCTCTGCAGTCATTAGAAATGTCGGATTTAAAGTTTAGCGACGCGCACAAACTAAACAATGATAAACTATCTTAGGCATGTCGTCCTTATATCACAAATCATTCAGATTCGAAAGGAAATAGGTAGATATGATAATCGCAAACAATGTGTGAATTTTATGCGGTGATGAAGATATGATGGAATCTTTGAGCGTATTATCCCAATGCGAATCGTTCTCGAGCAACTGTAAGAGTTGACATTATGATCATCATCATTAATGGTTCTCAATTGTTGAAACGACAACAGTCGAAGATAGTAACGAATGTTACTATAGTTATTAGAATGCACAGTATAGATACGGCCCAGAGCGTCTGAACCATATACTTTTGGATGTCCGTCACCTGGTGTTACTAGTTTTTGACGTTGAAACGATTTCGATAATGCGTTCCACGTGGCATTTCAGTATACAGCAAAGTGCGAGCGACTGTTGCGTCTCTAGATTGTTGTCAGCTGCGTTCTCTAGATTGAAATACACGCGTTGACTATTTTCCAGAAGTACTACCAAATGTACTACTGTAGGGTGTCTTTCGTGGATCGTCCAAATCGTCTCGTTGCTGCTGATATAGCGACTCATCTGATACTGAAATACTTGATCTTTTGCATTTGTCACAGCGAAAAGAACCATATCGCTGCCTTTGTTTACATATGTACTTGATCGACTTGACGGAGATACATTATTAAACATTGATGTAAGACTCAAAAGCATTAAACAATATCAGCAAATATATTTCCCTTTGACCTTCGCAATTGCAGATCGCCCATTGTCCGTAACTGATCCCCGACGATACAATGGGTATCCGTCATTAGAATACTTGGAACACTTACCATCAATCATACAGTGCAAGTCGTTTTTGGAAACTTTACAAGGTCCATGGATCATATTTTTAGCCACCACTGCATGCAATTTCAGATCAACAGCTTCATCTGGGATTTCGGTTGAGGTATTGGAATCTATTTCATCCGACCTGATTTTGTCAACTAATCAAACCAAAATGTGCGCATGAGGTAGGCCACGCTTTTGCGATTCAACGGAATACACCCAACAACGAATTTAGCCATGCACACGGTGCTTTATGATGAAATCCATCAGAGATGTTAATATTTGTTTAAAAACTCTGGAAGTGATGTTGTGTCTGTCAACTGGTGTTTGGTCGGGTAACAGTTCCTTCTTGATTTCAATCCATTGAGGGTTACAGGTGAATGTTATGAATAAGTCTGGGTGGCCATATTTTCTAGCATACGACATCGCATGTTGCGCATACTCGTGTATACGGTGCGGGCTTCCAATGTAAGTGACCGGTAAAAATTTAATTCTTCTCACATTGTTTGCATCACCGTTGGCATTAATCGCATCGTGAAGATGAATGTATTCTTCTGATCGGAGCTGCTTTTGGTTCAAACGAATACATGTCAATCTTTCAGTCTCAATTTTGACATACTTGTCAACCGCGAACTGATGGAAAAGACGGTGACACTTCAAAATGTGATTTATTTCACTTTCACTGATCATAAGTCTGTATGAATAAAAATTCATAGCACTTACTTTTTTATTGGTTTAAACGCCTGCAATCACAATCGACATACAGTTAGATGTAATAAAATCAATGAATTAATTATTAAATATTTTACATTTACCCGTTAGTTGATTAACCATTTTGATGTCAAAGTATAAGATCAAAGGATATTGTAGCGCATCGTAAGTCCTTTGCGTTTCGGACACGCGTTTCATTTCATTGTTCGGACGATGAAGCATGTTATCTCTAGATTGAAAATTTTCTCCTACAATAACAAAAGCCACTTCGTCGATTGTCGGCAAATTGAATATTCTTGCGTGTTCACCCGCAGGATTATTATGACTGTCGGATGGCGTCCGATCCAGTGCAATTATGAACAATTTGATCAATTCGTTGGTCTGAAGAAACGTTTCACTAACAATGTTTCACCTCCTTATCGGATTGTGAGCACAACGCTCGTACGCAACATCATTAATTTGAATCGTCTCGCCTTGTCATTTTTCGTTAGGCATATTTCTTGTGCGTTGTCGAATCACTTATTTGAATTTTCTTCAGGTCGTTGCTGATAACGGACATCCAAATTAGGGGTGGTCTTTTTTGTTTCTTTGGGCCGGTCTTCTGGCTTCCTTATGACGTGGCTATACCACCTCAGCCGTGTTTCTGAAAGTTTGTCTGTTTTGATAGGATGGACTTCTTAAGGATATAATTGTTCCTCACGTTATTAAGCAGAGTAATATCTCCTACCCATCTCGGCATCTTTTTTCATTTGGCAACAACCATAAACTTATATGAACGAGCACATAGGATGAGCAAAGGTAAATGCGTAAAGGTAAACTTTGTACTGTTTCATGAAATTTTACACCAATAGAAATGTTGACATTGCTCATTTTTAGGTTTTGTAGCAAACAATGAACCATATAATTTCATTATAACTATCTGTCCATCTTCTGTACATATATCACAGGGTTGGAGTTGTTGCTTGTTTTTCACATAATCTGATGTCACCCATCTTTTTAATTCTATTCGATATTTTTGAACACTCTTATACAGTACAGTAAATTTACACATACACAAATAATTGACTTTGGTGATGCAGAATTTTAAACTGAAATAGTATATATAATGGGACCATGGCAACAACAGACCCTAAATACTTGAAATAGTCGACTTCCCTCTACTGGTAATTATGTAGCATAACCGCGATATTTTGGTCGAAACATGAGTACTAGAAGCACATTTATTACCTTTTGCCTGCTGCCTTTCAGTTCAACCGTCTCTCATGTGAGTCTTCAGATTTCAAGAGACTATTCCAGGTCTTCCGAATTATTTAGAATAAGGACAATATTTTCCGCGCAAAGTAGATCCCAAGTTGGTTCTTGTATTGCTGTGGTGAGAAGGTTTATGACAGAAATAAAATTGGCGGACTTATAACTTTAGTTAGTTACTTTAACCGCTGCTTGGTGTACAACTACTCTTATTTCAAATTCATTATTTTTTCCTGTTGGTCTCCTTACTTTGATACTGATTTTGTTGTACATATTGCTAATAATTTTGACCTAGCTTTTACGTGCGTTTTACGATCTCAACAGTGAATGTATTATCAAGATTTGTTAAAGTTAGATGGACGTCCTTTTTTATCTCTCTACATTTTACTAGTAAAAAATTTCGGACGTGTGTAATACGTCAATTATCAATCTTTCTGATATAAATTTGCATTAATTTTCAATAACAACTATCAGTTAGAGAAGTCGCCATTTACGACTCTTTACCACCTTAAATGTATGTAATATGATTTGGATTGTCCTGTAATCTAATGTCACTCTTTTTTTTAAGAATAAGACTAAATAACTTTTCAATTCATTAAATTTGATATCACTACGATTTTATCAAAGAGATGTGTCAGGAATTTGGCACCTCGATATTCCATCTGGCCAATTCTACTTCTTCAGGGGTAATCTCTTAGATATGTCGTCCGGAAGCGTGTGGGCCGGTTCTTCAAAAGAATGGATCTCATTGAAGAGTTTTAAGTAGTACTCATACTATATTGTATTTACGTTTACGTATTGTAAAGTATATTTATTGGTTTCTTTTAATTATTTGACGTAGAATTTATTGTTACGTTTAACTACTTCCATTCGATTTTTGGATAAATTATTTATTTTTTTATTATATTATAGATACGCTTATGTCTCAATATCTGTGTCTAGTCGACAACGCAAAAAAATATAAAACAACTTTTATGACACGTCTGCCTCCGGTACGCATATGACAATTTTATGTCAATCTAATTATTATCTTCATTAATGGGGGGACAGAAGTTTGAATATGATGAAAGTGGGTCCACTTTCTTTTACTTTTTGTTATCATTCCTGGCTCTTGTATTAATACCAGCTACATTTTATTATTGGCCGAAAAAACGGAAAGAAGGTTTGTTGTTACCGCATTTATTCATATTTTACATATTATAACTTGTACATATTTCGTTACTGACCCCGTGGGTCAAAAGTGAATTTTTATTTATGTGATTTTTTTCAAAATACGCTTAATATTGTTCATGTTGTAAATTATAGTAGATGAAAAGGGTACTGTGAATTTTCCGAATATTGTCTTCGTTTCATTCAATGTACCGTAACATTGTAACTGTCTTACGTACTGTTTGAAAAAATGTCCTTTAATTTTTTTACAGTCAAATTAAAATACGTTAACGTTATAACGTATTTTAATTTGATTCTCACGTGTTGCCAAAATCTGCATAATCATCTCTATAGTTGTTTATAATATAATGTGATAGTAATTCACTCACTGAATACTATGGCAATATTGTCTGAACAGCATTTCATTTTTTAAACATACTAATTCTATTAAATGTTTGTTTCGATTTGTTATTGAATTATTCAAAAAATATGTTACAAATATTTAGGATATAAGTCTTATTATGTGTAGTGTAAATGAATAAAGCACGCAATGTCTTATTTTTACATTATTATTTTATAACTCGCATCAATAAATCATCAATTTCATGTTACTCTTAGATGAAATATGTTGTCAAACACAAACAAAAATATTGTAAACGTAAAATGTAAACTTAAATTTCTATCTTGATATAATTTGGTGAATGGAATCTTTTTAGTACACCTAGAAATTACCATCGTACAGTTATGGGTACGAATAACTGTCATGGATACGAGTGGCAATAGTGAATATGTTATTCTCTTCTATTGTTTAATTGAATGAAAATATATACTAACTTTGTTTTGGTTAATTGCAAATAGTTACAAAAGCTTTTTTAAATAGGTTTTTTATAAATTAATCACGTGTGGGCTTTATGACCATTAAATATTTCGTTTACAGTGCATTTATAACAAATGGTAAACATTTGCTATTATAACAAATGGTAAATATAACACTTCTTTGTACGTTGTTGTAAACGCCTTATTCTTAATATTTACATGTTGGGAGGTAAATTAGCTCCGAGTCACAAAAGTACTTTTTAAAATTACATTTTTTCTCATATTTTCATGAAAAATTAAATGTCAGCAATATTCTATGTTTATTCATAATATTGTTTAATGCTGATTATAATTTATCACGAAATAAAAGGTTTTGTCATTTGTATTAACGTTTCATTCTAACTTACTGTAGAAACTTTCTTAAATTTCACAATGAAAATCTAGGTGTTAATATACGTTTGATTTTATTTTATACTAAACGTATAGCAAAAAAATAACTTCAAAATAAATTATTTGTCTTGTGTGTTTGCAATTATAAATATATACTAACATCATCTGTACATGTTTTAGTTTTGTAATTTTTAAAGAACATTTATTTATTTCAGATCCTTCCAAAAAGGAAGAAGAATGTCAGTGTCCAGGATGTGTGAGAAAACAAATTATATTGGAGCAATCCCAACCGTACAAGGGGTTGAAGAGTTTTATAATAAAACTGTCCATAGTTTGCGGGTGGCTACTTCTCATCTTGCTAGCGTATAAAGTGTCACAATTTGATTATGAAATGTCCAATTTTGATCCCTATGATATCTTGGGTGTGCCTCCGGGAGCGTCACAGGCTGAGATTAAGAAGTCTTACAGGAAACAATCGCTGGTTCTTCATCCTGATAAGGAGACGGGAGATGAAAAGGCTTTTATGAAGCTGACAAAAGCCTATCAGGTATATAATTATTTTTAACAATATAATGTTAGTACTAAAATGAATATTGATAAGTAAGCACTGAAAGGAAAAATCTTTTTAAAATCGGCACATAATTTTTAGGAACATTAAACACCTCAACAGAGAGAAAAAATAGTTGATTATGATAACCGTGTTTTTATAATTATTTTCAACAGGCTTATTTAGTAAATAACAAACAAAAATGTTAAGAACAAAACCCTTTTTATCTTTACTTACTGGCAACATAATATTTTTTACCATATTAACATTTGAACAAAACTAGTCTATAATTTATATTGGTTTTAGGTTAATTGATAAGGTCTGACAATTAATTTTATTTGGCGAATAAAAAATATAGAGTCAGAATATTATTCACTTCATTTAATTATATGCCCAGTTTTAATGTATGTTAATATATAAAACAAAGAAAGAAATAGGCTTACAATTCGATTTTACTGTCAAGTGTGTTAAGTATTTTTAGGAAAATATATAATAGGCCATATATTTACGTTTTGAAAAATTATAATTTTGTAAATAGATGAATAGAAATTCTAAATACTACTAAATTTAGACATTTATAAACGCCTAAATGTGTACAAAACCCTCGTGTTGATTTTCATGAAGGATACTTGATTTTCTGATAGTTGATAACTTGATTTTCATGATGAAGGGGTTATGTTCTGATGAAGAATAAGTGCAACATAGATCATATAAACAAAAAGTAAATAGTAAATTATTTAAATAAAACAAAGCATTTTTGAATCGATTCACTTAAATATAGAATTTATCAATTGGTAAAAATATTTGTTAGTGAAGGACCGACGATTAATGTCTGTAGTGCTTTTCCACATCGACGGGACTATATGATGTAAAATAGAGAAAAGCAAAATTAAATTCGTCTTTACAATCTATTTTTAAGTGATTGCTATTCATAAAACTAAGTAATATTTATTAGATTATTGTTTAGATAAGAATGTCTTGAAATACTATACATACTTTATTTAATCATTACAGAAGGAATGTTCTGGAATACATACTCAATTTAATGTTGTCATTATCTGTATTTATCAGTTGTAATACAAATATGTTATTGCATAATTTAAATAATACCGTTGAACATGTTTCTTGCTAGAAGCTACCATTAGATAAGTTCATTCTTAACTAATCTTAAACTGTTTTTCCTTCTGGCCTATTAAAAAAAAGTAAGCTTAATATGAATTTAATTAGACATGTATGATAGGGATTAAAGGTCTGATGGCATTGTATATGATAGGTTCTATAGATTATAATCGTTCTAAGGAAAATTTAAACTAATTTCGAGTCGTGATGGGCGCGTTTTAGTCTTGGTAGAGTCAATCCTTTGAGTATCTAGCAGCATAGTTCAAAGTAAAATTAAATAATATATGATTTTAAGCATCCATATTAGTCACCTGTATGTATTATCACATCAGTGATGAGTGTGAGATCAATGGTATGTGCAACACAGTTCTTCATTGACATTCATGACGTTTTGCAAAATCAAACGGATACGTTATTGATGTATGGAAATATATGTTGAATTTCTCAACTGCTGTCTAACCTATATCCATAATGCAAGTGCAAACAACAATCTGGAATAAGCTATTCGCATTGAGTGCAATGGAATAAAACATTGTTTTGCACGCTGAACAAATCCCCACCTTGCCTCTTCTTTTTTAATGTTCAGTACCTGATGGTTCTGGATGGAACTCTATTGTTCTGGCTCGATTGTCCATCCATATTTTGAGCTTCCAAACTTTAAATTTATGAAATAATAACCCAATACCGAAGTCACATTCAAATTAAAAAAAATTGCTACATTCCCCTTACATACAAAAAGGATGAGAAAAAAAAATTCTGAACTATATATATGTGTGGTATATATATAAATGTGTGTGTATGTATATGTGTATATATATATATATGTATGTTTATATATGTATGTAAATGTATGTATATATATATATATATATATGTATGTATGTATGTATGTATGTATGTATGTATGTATATGTATATATATATATATATATATATATATATATTATATATATATAAAAGAGCCGAATTGCTGAAAAATCCTTGTGGAAAGTATTAAATAAATTCTCAATAAAACATTCCTATAGACGAAAGAATTGTTCTTAAATATTGAAAGAAAAATGTAAAGATTTCACCGCAAAACTGGGAATACAGAACTATTCAACTAGCAATACCTGGTTGAGGTTTTTTAGAATTGACATGACATAGCTTTTAAGGACAGAGAGAGCAAACCTTTGGATCAAGGTGTTGTAATGAGTGGATTGAAGATTTGCCAAATTATTTAGAAAGGTGCAATCTAGATGATATTTATAATGAATAAGACTGATTCATTCTTCAATGCCTTATAGGAAAATTGGAAAGAATACCTCACTATTCTTCAATGCAAAGTCCATTTCAAAGTCAACCTGCAAAGACTTTATAGGGTTTGACAACAATGCCAGAACACAAGAGTGGCAACATTGTGTGAGCACATTCACGGACACAAAAATACCAGCGAAGATGAAGATGTTCAGGTCGAGGGAGTTAGGATACAGAAATGAAGCCCATACCAGAGAAGCAAGAAGCATTCAATGCGCTAGAGTTGGTCCATGGATTTTTTGTGTTTTGTCGGATAAATAAATTTTTGATAATATACAGAAAAACAAAATACCAAAACAGAAACACAAAAGAAAGTAATAGATTTTTTATGTAAAAAATAAAATTTTTGTAAATAAACACTATTTCCTTGTTGAGACATGTTTTAGTCTACCTCTGCTAGTGCAAGAAGTACTGTGAAACCTTGCTTATCCAGGTTTCATTGTATATATATGTGATATGGTTTAACATAAATTGGAAAATTTTATTTTTCAAATGTCATAGTGAAAATTGAGTTGAGTTAATTGTCCATTTTAGGCTTAACAACAACCAATAAGTCTCACTTTGTCATCTCTTGTAGCCCCACTTATTCTCGTACTTAACATAAGTTTCTAAATAAATAAAGTTCCTATTTTTTCATATTTCTGTCACATATCATGGCGCTTAATAATCTAGAGAATCATCAGCGAGAGACAGCCATTATTATTAATAGTCAAAAAACATTTTAAAAATTTAAGTAATGACAAAATGCAAATTTTTTTAGGCATTAACCGATGAGGAAGCTCGCAGGAACTGGGAAAAGTACGGCAATCCAGATGGCCCAGGTGCAATGAGCTTCGGTATAGCTTTACCGAGTTGGATTGTTGAGAAGGAAAATAGCGTTTGGGTGCTCGGACTATATGGATTAGTCTTTATGGTTGCCCTTCCTACAGTTGTAAGTGATTGTACTTTTTTGTTATCACCATGTGCTTATTGTGAGATGGTAAAAATATAGATAGAGTATAGCACACTTTTTTTGACATGAATTTTTTTAAATTAAGACGTATGTAATGATGTGCAGGCACAGATTTCAAGAAACAAATTTGATGATGTGTCATTACATAATTTTCTGTGATGTACAAGTTACAAAAAAATTTAAAGAATATTAAGAATATAGACTAGCAAGAAAATATAAGTTATAAAAAGAAAGAAGTTATAAAAAGAGTTCAATATAAACAAAGCTTCTATTACATTTTATTATAGGGCACGGTCAATAAGCAAGGCCACTACAAATTTAAATGATCCTCAAAACTAAATGGAATAAAAATTTGCTTGCTCATTGCTATTCATGAAAAACTGATTTCTATTGTTTTTTTGCTAAGTAACGACGAATTGTATAATATTGTTTACTTATGATGGTTTTATTGAACGAAATGTACGACGTAAGCCGGGTCTCCTGCAACCATATTTTTGTTAGAAATGAGCCCTAACATGTTATCCGAGACGAATGGATACCCCGTTTGCCTGCGAGGGAGGGAAATGTTTATTCTGCCGTTGCTTTCCAACATCGCACACATCACTCTCTCCTGTTGACTACATTGTAAGTCGGAGAAATATTCAAATTTGTGTATGGCGTTTTGAAGCTAATAATATATGAATTGGAATAAAGAAAATTGTAGTTTATTAATATGATTTGTTTCTTTTTATTGTATGAAAAATAACTTTCAAACTTCAAATACATCTTCCTTATCTGAATTCATTTTAGTTTAAATGAAAAATTATTTCACATTGAGCGTTGACTTTTCGTTTATAACGCAGGAGACAGTTATGTTTTGCTAACATGTTCACTAAACATGTTTTGTTAGATTTTTGGCACCGGAGACCAACCTTAACTAGGATACAAATGAGGAAAGTAATAGCATTGTTAAAAATCATATTCTTCATTTGTTTCTATTGCAATGGATTTTTTTGACTTTTACTGTTCCCATCTTGCTATCCCTGCTGTTCCAAAATTTTATTTTGTGAGTTTCACAACCGAACGGCAAATCCGAACCCCTGTCCGATTTCGTCCTGATTTCGACCTGTCTATTTGTCTGTCCCGTATGTCATATCATAGCTCTTTCAGTTTAAAACTGATTGTGTTGTGATTTTACAGGAAGACGTTGTTGAATTATGTCAACATGTAAAAAAGAATACATGTTTTTTATTTTTTTTAAGTACATCCCCCACATTGAACTTCAGGATGAAAATTTTATCTTGAGGATTCTATCAAGTAGGGTTTCATTGAAGATTTCTTTGAAAGTGCGATTGAAAATATCCATAAAGTTTTCTGTTATGGAGAAAGTTTTGCCTCCCCTCCTTAGAGATCCCCTCCTAATTTCTAACTACATATGTCATTAATAAGTTTTTTACATCGTGAAAAATAATAACAGTATTTATAAAGAATTTAATAAAGTACTTACTTTATTAAATTCTTTATAAAGTCCTAAATATTTAAATTTGTACTTAATATATTACGTAAGTTTTATATAGCAAATTTTTTTTTATATTGTGGTTTCCTGTCCATGTTTTCTAAAGCTACTTATAAATTTTTCAGTTTTATTATATTCATCAAACATTTTTTCATGTGATCACTGTTATATTGCGAACTATTGTAATAATATTAAAGCAATGATACTCTCATTCATCAAATACAAAAATTTTCTTCAATTTCTTCTTCATCACTTATGTTTCTTTAATTATCGTGTGTCTAATTGTCCATGCACATTTCATGGTTATAAATTTAATTTCCCACTTTTATACATTCGATTCGAATTCAAGTATACCAATACAAATAGTGGAAATAATATTTCTTAGTACACCAATACAAAAATACATATTTATTCTTATCAAAGTCTGTAAAGTATAATATGAAAATAATCAATCGCTTATCATAATTAAATTATATGCATTTCAAGTAGCAAAAATTTGATAAGTTGCACACAGGTATTGGTATTATAGGGTTGTTTCTATCTTCATGAACTTGACGGTGACAAAAAATAAATGTGCCATATTGTGTGGAGTTATGAAAACTTTATTGTTAAATTATGTAGATGAATCGATTACTCACTATGGATACAAAAACATCACATGAAAAACTGTGAAATATTCCCATAATTTAAATTTACCATGGTGGTATATCCTTATGAAGAAACATGTAACTCCACCATTTTCCCAAAGTAACACCATCACTAGTTTTGCATCCCAATTTTATATAAGTGGACGTGGCGATAAAATGGTTATAATTATCATAACTTAAAAGAAGCTAGACTGCCACAATAGAGCACAGTCATATGGATCATCATAATAGTGAAAATAATATCATTAGCCAAAGCAATCTATGAAATCCTGAAATAAAAAAAATTGTTTATTAAATGTTACCAGCTTTGACTATGGCAAAGGCCAATAATAGTTGTTTACAAAAAGATTTTTAACAACTCTAATTCCTAAAGTTATTTAGACTAAGAGTTGGGTTGTATTTGGAGAATCTCAATATTTTTTGGAAATAATGATTTATATTCGAGCAAATGTTTCACTAGAAATATTTGCAAGTCTGTGCGGAGTTTCAAAATGTTCTCAGTTGTTTAAATGTGTACTCTCTCAGACAAAATTATTTATTTGCAGTCGCTGTGCCACTAGGCTACGCAGCAAATATATTGGGTTGATATTTTTTCTATAAACCCTAATCTATATGTTTCAGGTTGGAACATGGTGGTATCGGTCCATAAGGTTCTCCGGCGAACAAGTTCTTCTGGACACCACTCAGATGTATTATTACTTTTTCCACAAGACTCCGTCGATGCCGTTAAAGAGAGCACTGATGATTTTGGCGGCCAGTTGTGAATTCGACAGGCGACACAATTCAGAAGTTGTGGAAAGGATAACTGACAATGAGGAAGTTCCACAGGTTAGTAGCGTCCAAATTTTAAAGATGTTCGTTATAGCTTCTTTGACACGCTTATTGCCGGAAGAAAAATCAGTCTTCACCCCTATATCGGTCTGATTGGTGTAGTTTGTGCTCACCCACTTTCTGCAAAACTTGCAAAATACCACTGACGGTGTATCGCATCTAAAGAAAGTAGAATGATAATAGGACCTTTAGTGGTTCCAAAACTTAATAACCGATCCCCTGAAAGCTTCTAGAATTTTATTTATTTAACATCGGTTATTTATTTCTTTATGAGATGCAACCTAAAATACCATTGGTGATACAAAACAATAAAGAAAATGATCAGAACTTGTTTAATTTTTCCACATAGAAAATCTATTTCCTGCAACAACATTTTCATGTAAATATAGTTTTATCATTCCTGTTTGCTGCCCAACTTTTTTAAAATATTAGAAGACAGTTCTGAAAAATCCTTTTCCAAATCTACTTCCATAATTCTAAAGACTTTACATTTTGTATTGTCCTAATTTTTTTCATCATTCTAATCCATATAAAAATTGAATCCATTTGACAAAAGCCAGATATAATCATTTACGTGAAAATTAATTTGTCGTCTGTGTGAAAGTCAGTTTTTATGAAATATTAATTTTATTTTCAAAATAATATAGGAAAAAACTTTTAAAATGATACCAGGTATTTTAAAAGTTTTTTCCTTTTATATATCCTATTTATTGGAGTCATCTAGAAATTATATAATATGACTTTTATTTAAAATCATACTGAATTACTACTATTTAAGGTTTTTTATGTACCCATTCACCAAATTTTAGCTTCTACGCCTACTGCCTAATCTTGGCGAGAAAAATAAGGAGCAGCCCCTATGCCGAGCTTATTCAATCAAGGCTCGAGCGCTTCTGCATGCACACCTGTCCCGTATTCCTCTAAACGCCAACACCCTGGAGCGTGACAGGCAGTACATTGTGAAGAAGTCACCCAACCTCATTTCTGAGATGGTTAATTGTGTGAATCAACTTATAGTGCTGGCATACGCTAGGAGAAGTAAGTTTTTATATGTTAAGTGTATTGTTATAGGATGATTTGAAGAATAAATAAATAATGATATTATTGTTGTTTTTAATACTGAGCATACTAATATTTACCAAATTGTGTATCATAGTCTTTCATATTTACCTCATCAAGTTTAAAGTGTGATGAAAGCTAAAATAAAACTGCATGTAGTGTATAAAAACAGTTTTTTACATAAGTATACAACGAATGCCGTGCGGCAAATATAAATTTAATTAGGTTGCTTATCCATATTGCACATTGCACCATATCTTATTTTTGTTGCATTATATTAAGGCCATAGGCCGTTAGAACAGGAAGGGACACAGAAAACTATTACATTTCATAATTTTAACTGCTAAGAATATGTCTATTACATCATTTTTAAGGTTTGTACACAAAGAGACCTAACAGAACCGTATTGTTGTGATGAGAGTGTCTGCTTATACGTCCATCTATCAGATGTCTCTAGAGGAATGACTTAAAAACTTAAAATTTATATACAATATGTAGAGCTTTGGCCCAAAGTTAAAAATCATTTTTAAGGCATGTATAATTTCTTTTCGGAGATAACCCGATATATATAAGGAGGCCTGAAAAACTTTTCTACATAAATATGTAGGAAATCCTTGTACAAGCGTATCAATATGTAGGGTATCCTTGGAACAAGCTCTTTCTGTAAGATTCAAATGCATTTTTAGATTTTTTTTTAATAAAAAAATATGGAAGATTATTAGAGATCAGTTTTACTTACACCTTTACTTATGAGTTCTACCTTGAAACCGGCTATACCTACAATACTTAATTTAATTTGTCTCCAATTTTATATACATTAAATACTAACTAACCAAATGCTAAGAATTGTGAACAGTTTGCTAGTAATGAACCACACAATCATAACATTTTTTTACACCTGTAAAAAATGTACTAAGCGGGTATATTTACATAGTGAAAAAATGATATTAATATTTGTAAATAGTTTTATGGGAATATCGTATATATTATTTCTTAATTTTGAGATATAAATGTCAATGGGAAGTGTCTTCAATTTAAAGGATATTTGAAAAGTTTTAGTTTGCTAATACCTCTGTCATTTGAGAGCTGCAAAAAGATTATAGCGTTCATAGATGTATGAGCCTTACATTCCATTTTACATTTCATACTTAGTAAGTAAAAGAATAAGTGTTAATCCAATAAAGGTTCTAACCTCAATTTAATCTGAAAACTAGATTGCAGAAAGAGTTATTGAATCCTCAAACATTAATTAAATTGTTATATTAAATAGGGTGCAATAAATCTTAAATCACTATTAAATATTCTTAATTGCCAATATGATGCCATGTAGTAATCATTAAAATATGATGTCACATATTCATTATTAATTATGGGTCACACATTTTGCTTCATTTTATTAGTTTTTTTAAATTTCTTATGGCTTGTGGCTAGTGCCTACACTATTTTAAACCAGAGAGGTTAATCTAGAGAGCATGGTATCATGTGTAATATATGTGTAAAATATTTTCCTGTTTTGATAGGGACTTGACCTGTATTGAAACATGTATCACATCTATCAAAACAAGAATTTATTTGATTCTTTACTTTTGGCTATAAAAGAATTTGTATGCAGTTTAAACAACATTGTAAAAATAACTGTATAGAGAGTTTATAAGTTAATCAAATGGATATTTCGTTATATACATAAACATTATACTTTATAAACATTATACTATTTTTGTACTTAATATTTTTTACATTTGTTTTCAGTCCCTCGTCTGCCCTCAATAGAGACAATTGAGAACTGCATGAAACTGTCTCCCATGCTAGTGCAGGCTCTCTGGGAGTACAAATCACCTCTGCTTCAGCTGCCTTATATTACAGAGGACAACCTTAAGTATTTTACAAACAGGAAGAAGCACATCAAGTCTCTAATGCAGCTCGCTCAGTTGCCGGGCGATGAGAGGCGAGCGTTGTTACGTGGGTTGACTGACAAGCAGTATAATGATTTGGTCCGTGTACTCGGAAATATGCCGTATATACATTTCCAAGTGAATACTGAAGGTGAGCTAAGCTTGCTAATTGTTACAGTTGTTATAAATTAATTTTCGTTATAATTAACCATAGAATAACAATAAGATAAAGGCATAACTTGGCATTAATGAGATGATTGTTCCTTGATAGTTTACTAATAACCATTGTTAGAAGATAAAATAAATAATACACTAAAGAAGGTAATTAAGTTAAGATTATTAAACGAGTAGACGGTAGCACATAATGAGATGAATAGCATATATATATATAGAATGGAAATATAAAGACATGAGATGTGGTTTGCTCATAGACTAAATTAATAATGAACATAGTTACTGTAAATTAAAGAAAGGTAAAATGAAGTAATTACCATTTACTGAACTATGAAAACAGTCATAATAGACAAAAATTGATTAACACCTGTATCTCATACAAACGTGAAAGTGGTTTTCAAACTGTGACCAGTTTTAGTCTCCAATATGATTATTTGTTTTCTTTTCTTAAATCTGTCATATACATGCTGTCTTTGATTCTCTTCTTCATCATCATAGATCACAAGTCACGCTATTTGGGACCATATTTTTTTGCCTTATATGGGTATACCATGTCTGTCGAGATTAACTTCATAGCCTTGAAAGCTCTAAAGCAGATGAATAGTATGATAAGGCAGAGAAAAAGAATTTAATTTTTTAATATTATTTTTATTTTTAACTATTTTTTAAAATAGCTCCCATCATCGCAAATGTTTAAGAAAACTTTCACACTAATTAAAATTTATATTTGCTTCAGTTATTGATGATGAGAATTCCACGGCCGTAACGGCAGGAGCAATTGTGACTGTCACAGTGTCCCTCAGACGATCGTCAATGTCTGAGCTTTTTGGTGATACAACAGTGAAAGAAAAACAATTGAAGTAAGTAGTTTTTGTGTTCATTTATATAGAATAAAAAATTTAGTCTTAGGAGACATTTACAGTTGTTTAACAAAGACAAATTTCCAAACACTACTGAAATTTCAAATTTACTCTATCAATCAGTAAGGCATTTAGTAAGAAGGGTAGAAAAAGGAATTTTTGATGTCTTTTCGAAAACAAAATCGATAAACTTATATACTTGTATGTTTAAAACATTTTTGGAAATTGTTTTAATGAATGAATTGCGATTAATTTACCTAATATTTTTTCTTCTATATTTATACTGTCTATTAAAAATGATAATTTTAAGTTTAATTAAATTTAGAATACTTTTATTTTCGTAGGGAAGAGGCCGATCCTTCAGAAAACCCCGAAAAAGTGGATGGAGAAACAAACAAAAAAGAAAAGGAGAATGCATTTAAACGACCTGTATGGATGAAGCAACCAAGAAAGGCTGGTGGTAAAAAGACCAAAAAAGTGACCGCATCCAAACAGACGGTTAAAAAAGAAGCTGCTGCACCGGCACAGCAGCAAACACCATCATCGCCGCAAGCCAACGGTAATGTGAAGCAACGGAAGAAACAGCTTAACGAGGATGCAGGTTTGTAGTAACTCTAATAATACCTGAGAATTTTTTTTATTTACCAACCAATTTGCGCATGCCCGTGTCTAATATGTGCAAATTCTGTTTTCTGAATTATGAACTCACCTGCTTTGTTTGCAAAGTTTCATCATATTTATTCAATAGTTCTAAGGTGATTCATATCAATGAAAATCACCAGATCATAAAGATTATCACAAAGTATACGAATTCGAATAACAAACAATTTGAAATTATCTGTATCATTTATGACTATCCAAAATTACACAATGTAATGCAATGTTAAAAAAGTGTCTATGTGAAATTAACAGTCTCTATCTCTTGGATGCTCTATCTCATAGTAGAACTGAATATATGATATGCCTAGGAACCTGAATTGTTAGGATCAGTAGAAATAATACTACATCACGCAGTTTCATGTAGTTGTGAATAAATACACATGTTGGTAACAAATCATATCAATAATTTCCGCAGGATCTATGCTAAATTTGGGCGTCAAGTATTTGTTTTTCATTATTTTGACATATTCTAATTTAACTTGTTGAGTTTTCTTTCATCTGTTATCCTGTATGATAAATTTTTCAAATAATTTGTTTGAAAGTAATTAAAGTATATATTTATGTTAATTAGTGTTATATAATATTAATTTCAATGCAAATATAATATTAAATTCAGTAAAAAAACTATTTGCTTAATTTCTTTGTAAAAATTGCTTAGATCGATTTAAATGTAATAATGTTTCATTTTATACAAATACGCAGATGACTCTGATGTATCAGATGTGTCGGATGCAGAAAATTCTGACGTAAGCCGCAGAGGCTCCGATTCGGAAGACAATGATAAGAAGTCATCATCGGTGGAAGATGACGACATGGAGTGGGAGAAGTAAATATTATATTTCGTACAATATTAAAATAATATGAAGATTATCTTATAGAAGATGTAAACAGTTTTTGAGGATATTTAATATAGAGGTAAACTTTTTTTATATGGAATTTGAAATAAGGATCATAGAATTTTTAAAAACAAATTAAAATTTATACGTGCTACTATGGGATTCTTAGAATATCTGTGCTACATAAAATATTCATATTTTGTATGTACCATATGGGTTTATACGTGCATAAAAACACGAGAATAAAAAAATTCTGCCTATGGTGCCTAACTTGCTGGATTGATTTCAATGAAATTTAAAATTTGAGAGATAATATTAGTTAGGATTTTTTGCAAAATATGGGCGAAAAAAGCTGGGATTATCGAGACATCTCAGCATTGAGCGATAACAGAACTCGCCACGATAACAGAACTCGCCATGACTATGTTTCACACAATACGGGACGTAAAGTAAATCTCTGTGTGAAAGATGTATAAAACGTATATGAAGTAAACTATATAAAGTATGAAATGATCAACAAATCATAAAATCGTTTTACAGATCTTCATAAAATACAACATTTGTCTGCATGTGCGTCTTACATTTCAAAACAGGCAAGTTTGATTTTGATGCAATTTCCTAATCAGATTATTTATTAGAAGTGTTTGATTATTGATTACTGTAAATTGAATAAAAAATTCAGACTCGTGATGATGAATCAAAATTTCTTGCCCTGTAACAATTTGGTTGAACATTTCATCCTTCTCGTCTCTGTGAAAGTTTATTTATTTATTTTTGCAAGTTTAGAAAACTAAGTATACAGCGGCAGACTTATTGCTACAAGAGCAATCTCTTACAGCCAACCACAATGAATTTGATGTGATCTAATTAAAAAAAAAAGAATTAAATACTGTGGTAGACTGTAAGTGATTTTTAAACATTAGTTAATTCTACTTAAAAAAAAAATAAAATATGTAATAATATGTGGTAATAAAATAATATTAATTAAAAACCAGAGCAATACGACACTTTAGGAGTAGGGAGGGACAAGGATGGGTTATAATGCAAGGAATTAGGGTCTTCCAAATTATGATAGATAATGTATGTTCAGACGACTTTTGAACACCGACAACGAGGGCGCACTTTGTATATTTGTAGTTCATTCCACAATCGAGTAGAATGTAGGGTGAAGAATTCGACATAAAATTCCGTTCTATGTTGAGGGATTAGGAGGGTATAATTATTTTTGGATCGTAGTTTGAGGTCATGGGATGACAGGTATTGGAAACTAGATTTAAGGTATGTAGGTGTAACGGGATTATTGAGGATATTATATACAAAACATAGAAGATGAAGGTTGCGTCGATCACAAATCTTAACCATTTAAAGGAAAAACAAAGGTCAGCACAAGATGAATGCTGAGAATGCTTATGCCACCATAGAAACTACAATGCTCATGAGGTTTAAAAACCTTTCATATATCAAGATGGTCGTAGAGAAAATTGTTTTTCTTGTTTGTTTGATTTCTTTGTTAGAGAGTTGTTTTTCTTTTAATTGGGCGTCTTTCACTATAAATAATTCACTTTCTCAATAATGTTAACGGTCAATTGAGGCCACCTCAATCACAATCAATCCTAATGTCCAAAAGACGTTATCTTTGATCGACTCTTTGCGTTGCTTGAGGAGATTATGGCTTATGTAAATCATGGTTTTATAAGGAGAAGAGTCCCCATGAAGCAATAACATTTCATCCAAAATGACTTGTGTTGATTTTCCTTGTTTTGTAAAAAAACGATGATGGTACGAAATCTAATTTTTTTCCGGATTTAATTGCTTAGTCCACGATACCTTAGAGACCAATGACAGCATTACCCTGAAACTCGGTATATATACTTATAATGAGTTTTTAATTGTAGCCTATGTGCTGGTAACTGGTAACCCCCACTCCATTGTATCCCCTCCATTCTGCAAACTTTTTGACACCCCCTTTAACTTGTTTTCCTGGAAGAAATCTAGTAGGCTACCTCTCATAAAGAATTGAAACAAATTGCACACATTTGTACAGCAGAAGGTATACTGGCTGGGGTGTGAGGTTACCAGCGCTACTGAGATGCATATTTGATAAGACAAACAATACTTTATGATGTATGAATGACGTACATTAATTCATTTTTATATTTTTTATACATCTATACCTCATTCTAGGTTCCAGCAAAGACTGCAGAAGAGGGAGAGATTAGAGGGCCGATCAAAAACTTCACATCCAGTTCACTGTCCGTATTTTCCTGAGGTACTTTTAATGTTATTAATTAGGTAAATTAATCTAGGTAAATTTATTGTTATTAATTATACAAAATTGATGTCTATATATATGTTCAATATTTCATTCGACATATAGTACTGGATGTCAATGTGGCTATATATATATGTTAACACAACAATCTCATATAGGATGTTGCTAAGAACTTGTCACAGCTAATTTGTTTCTATATTGACATGATACATTCTAGGTTATCGTGCATGAGGGCCTATTATAATTAGATCTTTCTTTTAGTAAGCCCTCACTAATCATCTCAAAAGTAATAATCTAAATAGGAATTGAAACAATTAATAAATTATTTTGGGTAGCCTCAGTGTCAAAATAACATTGATATTGTGCATTCTATGATTGAAATTTTTTTGCAATCATCAATTTCACAGAATATGTATTTTTTCTTTGTTTATATTTAACTTTTTATTTTCATCTTAATTCAAGTATATTTTTGTTTAAATTGAATTAGTTCTTAGTAGTTGAAACATATATTAATGAATTTAGTGGAATAATAAAAAAAATTTTGTAAGGTTAGAATAATGCACACACACTCACTCCATAAAAAATTCAAGAAACACTGGGTTACCAATATAATAGATTTTTCTTTCTGCAAAATAATACTCGTATTACCAATATTCACAGCAAATAACGGGTTCAAATGCACTACAGATGCTTAACCCTTGGATTAACGTCGAAATAGTGTATCCCAAGAATGAGATGAGATACAAAAAAAAATTATTGTTTATGATTGCCTTATTTTGTACTCTGAAATCTAGTTGTGGGAAAGAATTAAAATAAAGATTGGTCATTCGTTTTTAGTTCCTTCACATGGTGAACTAGTTCATTGAAATAGTATAATTGTGCCAAAGGGAAATAACCGGGCACAGCTCTTTCTCTCATTAGCCATTAGACATGTAAAAGATATTATCTTTGTCACTTTGAACCACAGTATCAAGAATCATTTTGCACTAGGGTTCTTTCTAAATAATTGAATATTTATGATTTTTCAGAATTTATAATATCAAAGAAAGTATGTTAATTAAAAGTAATTGATGATAATAATTAAATGTCAAGTTCATATTTTTAATAATAAAGGAAACAAGTAGAGTATTGGGTGTCACAGTTAATGGTGGATAATAGTTAGAAACGTTTTTTTATGTTTGCGTTGATATAGATGCATTTCAGAGTGGTATTAAAGTGAATAATATTTATTACTTTATAACTTACCACATAGTATAAGTAGTAAAGTTGCTAGCGTCCTATACTAATTTCAAAATCTTGTATTCATGTAAAATATATTACAATTTTGTATATATTATATATATTTTACATGTATCAACCTTGTATATATGTAAAATATTATCTACTCTTCTTTTAGCTTCTTCACTGTCAGATAAAATCAAATTACATTATGCTTATTTCTTTAACGGAGAAATAATAGTGTGATCTCACGCTATTGGCTATTGTGAAATGAAGTTACCATCTGCACAAAACTAGTTACTAATGACCAAATAAATCCATAAAAACTTAATTCTTCCCTTCATCTCCCACACAGGACAAACAGGAGTATTGGTGGACATATATCTGTGACCGCAAGTCGCACACTCTGCTGACAGCACCGGCGCATGTAACAGCACTTGCGCAACGACAAGATGTCACGCTGCGTTTTACTGCACCACGCTGGCCGGGAATTTACACACTAACCTGCTGTCTGCGATCCGGTAGGTATTTTTTCTGTCTTATTATCTCTGACATGGAAGAGTGGGTACGTTACTCAGTTCCAGAATGGTTGTTCTATAGTGACGGGATATCATATTGCATTTTACTTCAGTTACTTGTCAAGATTTTTATATATTTATTTGCTGAGCAGTGGCTTGTCGGTTCTATGGTTGGTGGCCTAGAGTGTTTATATTATCGTGATATTAGTTTGTTAGAAGATTCAAATTCTAACCCTTACAAAGCCAAAAAATATATACATTTTTAGGACACATCACGTAATGAAATACAATCATTATAGCCAGTTCAATATATGTCTTGAAAGCTTTGTTGAATAAAATTTATTTTTTATGTTTTTTGTTTGAGACAGCTCCTAAATAACTAGACAATAAATTTATCTTTAACAAAAATAATTTTTCTATTTTGTAGTAAGTTGTTCAATTTAGACTAACTTATGTTTTGCTGTAGATTACTATAAGATTAGATTCACACTGCAAAAGTGTCACTTTATATGTAGTATAGAATATATTGGATAATCATTTTATATGTAATATAGAATGTTAAATTTTATAGTAATAAAAATTACACTTTTAAATTTTTTAATTTCTTGACAAATAATTAACACATTATACCACTAGTAACATTCAAATAAATTTTAAATTTGTTTTATTATTCCAGATTCATATTTGGGTATGGATCAGCAGCAAGATATAAAACTTGACGTCCAAGAGGCAGCTGCCGTGCCAACAGATCATCCGCAATGGGATATCAGTGATTCCGATAGTGATCGCCAGGATCAGGTCAGTGTTAACTTCACGAAACATGATTTCAAATGTGTTATATAAGTTATTTAGAAAGAACTATATTTTGCCTAAATTAAGGACATTTTGAAAAAAGTTAAACCCAAAAATGCTTATGAATAGTTCTATGGCATAATATTCCGCCTACAGACTAATGGTGAGAATTTGAGAAGACAGGGAAAAAGGATCATTTTAAAAAAAAATATAAGATATTAAAGGTACTAGGGCCAGTTTTTCACTTATAAAATAAATAGTTGAATAAAAGTTATTTGTCAGATAGAGTATGACTGAATTTTTCAGTCAATCAATTGCAGAATTATCTGGTATTAGATGAATAAAATTATTTGTTGATAAAAGAACCAAATAATGGTTATTTGACAGTTTACATCTGTCAAACTGACATTTCACTTCAATTATAAATTCGAATTTATATTAAAATTACAATCACATTTTTGTATAGAATTTTGTATACTATAAAAAAGGGAATTTATTAAGATTATAGAAGCACAAAAACAAAAAGCCATCTGTAATGGTAGTTAAACTTGATTGAAATAATTATTTGTACACATTGACAAATGTCAAATGTTTTATTTCCTAAATACACTGTACGAACATACAAGTATCATCAGTCTTTATTTCTTTCTTGCATGCTGGTTGCTTGATGTTCTTCCAAGTAATTATCATAGCGTAGACTGATAGTGGAATAAATTAATTGTTAGGTATTTCGTCAGTTATATCAGCCCTAGAAAGAATAATCAGTAGATTTTAGACAGAATAATCATTGAATTAAAAACTTTTATTTTACTGTGTTTTTATTTAACTCTCCTTAATCGTTTTAGTGCCATTGTTTTTTTTCTTATATATACTTAAAAATGCCAAAGAAATCTTTTGTTTTTGATGTCATTTGCCCTTCACTCGAAAAAAAACTGTATCTTTCAAAAAATATCCAATTTTAATAATTTTTTCGGTGTTTTCTTAATAAAAACTTGTACAAGGATAATAAAATACAAAGAAAATTATGGAAATATATATTGTGAACAAAAATTGTAACAAAAACTGAAATCAAGGTCACATTGCATTTTCGCAGTCCGGAACATCCTCCGTATCAGCAAAATAATTGTTATTGTCACTATTATTACTATCACTCAAAATTTACATTACGCCAAATTGTGAGCACACCACAATGTCACTCCCTCTATCACTTTCTTCACAACTTGAAAAATGATCATTTTCACTCGAATTATTTTCGTATTCCGACATTATGGGTTAAAAATTTTCTTTTCCTGGATCCTTTTTATATTGTAATTACTAATAATATTATAACTTGAACTTTATGTAACACCTAGAAATTTAAAAATTTAGCGATGCGTGCGAGCGTACCGCGCGCTAAACAGCAACTGATTTCGTGAGCGCCATCGCGTTCGTGGCAAATTGAGTTATAGGCGCATAAGCGTGATGGCGCTCGTCGGCACTCTAACGGTTAATATAGTTATTAACTTATGTTTATTTCTTCATTTTACAGGATGGAAATGACAGTGAATTCACAACTGATGATGAGATAGAGGAGGAAGATGAATAAATTATAAACCTAGGACAATTTTCTTGTACATTAAGAGAGTGACTATACAGTTCTGTTACGTGGTGGTTAAATTTATATTATGAAGAAAATTTCCACAGTTGATATTAGACGTTGTAGGTTTTGAGTTCTTTATTTCATTTCAAATTTTATATGCGAAATATAAAAATTTATTTTTATTGATATTCATTCCGCAATAATAATATTTTTTTTAACATTAACAAGATCTACTATTGCTTTGTCGAAATAACATATTCTGCAAATTGTGAAAATTAACGTTATTTTTTTCAAAACCAATGCCTATATTATCAAAGGTTGTAATAATTTTCGCACCCTGTCCACAAATGATAATAATACACAATTAGCGTAAACTTAATCTAATATCGTAATGAGTGTGATCCAGTGTAACGAGTAATGTAAAATTCAATATTGTATACACATAATATTCCCATTGCCTTTTGTGGCAGTTAGACAAAAAAATATACTATGGGGAAAATAGGTTATTCTAAATTTTAAATATAAATTTTTGTCATTGTGTGGTTGCACGTCGATCAACACCTGTTGTGTATATTGTATGGAAGTATAATATTCATATTTAAACAGAGCCCTTTTATTTTTCTCTATGAAATGTGACATTTTTTTGTTTTTATTTTGAAACGTATAAATAAATTATGGACTGTCCCATTTCTTTATTGGAAGTATAGTTGTGTATCTCAAGGTTACACTTTTGAGAAATAAATTGATAGGGTTGTTTTGTATGTATCTTTTATATTCTGTAAGATTAATATAATATTAGCAATGTGGAATAATGTAATAAATTATTTTGTATAATTAAGTAGTATTTTTTATTTAAGTGTTTTGGCCTGCATTGGACAAATTTTGTAAAAGGACTAGTTTGTCAGTCAATTGCCTCCTTTAAACAGTCCTTGATTTTCATATATTTGGTGTAAATATTTGGAACCAAAGGTATATGTGATTATTTTTGCGTTTTAATTTTAATTACAAACAAAAAAAATTTTAAATTATTTATTTAAATGAAGTAATAAAGCTAGATTGATCCATTTATGGGAGGCTTGTAAATTTAATTAATTCGATCAAGCGAAAATACCTAGATTTTTTTATCAGTTTGTCAAGAAAGCATTTTGTATTTTGAAATAAAATTCAATTTTTTTTATACATAGAATTAACTTATTAATTAATTATTATAGATTTTCCATTTTATTCTATGACCTTCTGCCATTCTGGCAACTTCATGATTCCGCGAAAAAACTGAGCCAAGTCAAGTTAATATCACCTGTGAAAGTTTTACGATTCCAAGAATTTTGCAAAGTTAATCTGACAGTGTAAGAGAAGGGCTATATACAGTATGTGACATCTATTCCCAACCAAGCTCCAATAATTTTCACACACACATTTACAACACGATTCCTTATTTGCCAATTCTGGTGGTTTTTTGTTTCTTCTTCCAAATGGTTGTATTCCCATCCAATTAACAGAATGATTTTTTTATGCAGTTCAACAATGTTGTTTGGGTTAGTTCATCAGCAGTGATGATTTACTTCAAAAAAGGGTCAATTTTATAGCTTGAAATGCATGTGGCAAATGTTGATTTGTGTTAAGTGAATCGCTTTCAATGCTTGCCAAAACCAAATATTGAGTTTCTTAAGTTTTCTTTAGTTGTCTTGAACTCGTCAAGACATTTTAAGCGGATCACAACTGTAAAACGTGATATCTTTAACCTCTGATATCTTTCGCACAAATATATGATTACCCAATTATGGCTTTTATCTGGTCATCATTAAGTTTAGTGTCTTGACTCATTTTTGAGTGAAAAATTTCCAGAACGAAATTTTTGAAATCACATGCGATTTTTTACTTATGTGATCTGTTATGCAATCAACGGCATAAACTTCACATATCTCTTTGTGAACCTCAATAGCTTTTTTACCTTTATGGAAATTAAAAGCAAAATATGTTGGAAATGTTTCTTTTTGTACATGTTAAAACTGACCTTAAACTAACAGGTGCAACTAAAATTTGCTGCTAAAGTAGGCTAAAAGTGACAGCTGTCAAATGCCAAAACGAAAAAATCATAACATTGACAGACTTATTTCAAAGTAAACATAATATTATTATCTATTTGTGAAAACTAAAACTACTTTTTTGCCCACCAAATGTACTCTAATACATCTTTGAACAAGAAAAACGCACATAAATGCTTGTATTACGTGTGCATAAATATGCGTGGGATATGTATGAACACCAACAGAGGCTTATCCCTATGCTCTATAAAAAAAATTTTAAAAATCTATTTTAAATGTAAACTTCTGTGTTGTACAAGTTGAATTTGTTACTTGCACAGTGCTGTAGTATCATTTCTCAACACCAAAATATTTTTTATGCTCTAAATATGCTGTGGTGCTACCAGATGCATAAGATTACTGATCTTATGCATCTTATGTTATCTAAAACCTTTTTGACTTTTGTTTTGTAGCCAAATATATTTTGATGAGAACTTGACAAATTTGTTAATGCTTTGTATACATATAATTAATAATAAAAGTTTCAATACTTTTTGGGGGGAATTACTTCCTTACAGTCCAGTAGAATATAAATTGGTTAGGCAGGTCCCAAAAATATCTGGCAGAAGTAAGATGAAGAGGGTGGGGATTGCAAAATGTCAAAAACAGAGAATATAAAAATATTCCACCTTATTTAACCCTGACTTAATGTAAGCTTTTTTTTCTTTTTTTTTTTTTTTTTTTCCCGCTTATCTGCAATCAGTACTTGAACTATAAGCAGATGGGTTGGACGGCTTTGTCGGGTCGAGGACATCCTCCAGCGAGGACAGTCACTCATCATATTCAAGGTCTGATTTGACTATATTATGTCCTTTCTTTTCAGACGTTTTTGATAGCTGCGCAATGTTAGATTCGCAGCAAGCGCATTCGGGTGATTCTCCAGCCGCTTTTGATATTTTTGTACAGAGACCTCAATTTCTTCTTTCATAGTGCTCATCTTCAAGTGCGTGTGGATTTCTGAATTAGTCACAAACCAAGGGACTTGCGCTATTGTTCTCAGTATAGTGTTCTGCACTCTTTGTAGTATTGTGATATTGGAATTGCTGGCACTTCCCCACAGTTGTATGCCATACATCCAAGTTGGTTGTAGTATTGAACTATAGATTAATAGCTTATTATCTGTGAATACTCTATTATTTCGGCCTAGCATCCAATAGAGTTTTCTGTGACGTATATTAAGTTCCTCTCTCTTGCTTCTAATGTGCTGATTCCAGGTTAGACGACGATCCAGGTGTAGACCCAGATATCTCACTGTATCTTGGTGTGGTAGTATTGAGTCCTTGAGGTGAACAGGAGGGCAGTTTCCTTTTCGCAGAGTGAAGGTGACCTGCACCGACTTGCTTGTGCTCACTTTAATTCTCCATTTTTTAAGCCACTCAGCAATGGCGTCGAGTCCTTGTTGGAGTTGCTTTGTGGCTACATTAGGTTGCCTGTTGCTCGCCATTATGGCCGTGTCATCAGCGTATGTAGCAATCATGACGCCATCTACCTGTGGTAGATCTGACGTGTATAATGTGTACAGCATCGGTCCCAGCACCGAGCCCTGAGGCACTCCAGCTTCAATTTCGAAAAATTTGGATGTTGTTCCGGACTCTTTTACCTGAAAGATCCTCTCCGTGAGGTAGGATTTCAGCAGGATGTAGTAGCTATGGGGAAGACATGTCTTTATCTTATAGAGAATACCATCGTACCAGACCCTATCAAAGGCCTGCTAAATGTCCAAGAATGCAGACGAACAATACTCTTTTTCCTCTAGAGCTTTCCTTATTTTTTCAACTACTCTATGCACTTGTTCTATTGTTGAGTGTTGCTGCCTGAAGCCAAATTGATGGTTAGGGATGATGTAGTTGCTTTCTAGTATTGGCATAATGCGGTGCAAAATTAATTTTTCGCAGACCTTTGATAGAATGGGCAATAGGCTAATTGGTCTGTATGAGGTGACTAGGTTTGCTGGTTTCCCTGCTTTATGTATCATGAGAATTTGTGACACTTTCCAAAGATCGGGGAAGTTTTGAACTCTCAGTATCCCATTATAGAGCATAGTCAGGAACACCAATGCTTTTCTTGGAAGTTTTCTAAGTATTTCCTTCGTGATTAAATCATATCCTGGTGCCTTTTTATCCTTGAGGTTGTTAATAGTCCTTTTAACTTCTCGTACAGTGACTGGAGCTGGTGGGAGCGACATTTGTAAAGGCTGGCCAAGAACGGATTCCACCTCTGTTTCGGAGTCTGTGTCGCTGGCGCTATTTGGAGTAAAGACATTTGAGAGATGTTCTGCAAATAGGTCCGCCTTTTCCTGTGGCTTGCGAGCCCAACCATTGTTGTTTCGAAGCGGAGGTTTTGCCACTTGTGGTCTGTTGTATGACTTCGTAAATTTCCACAGTGAGTAGTCCGTGGCTGCAGTAGGTGTTAGGGATGCCAGTTCCGCCTCAAGAGTCCTGTTGTGCCAAGTCTTCAGCATATCCCTCAAATGTGACGCTTGCCTGTTGAAATTACTTTTGTCAGATGCAAGCCTGCTCAACTGCCAGATACGACGCAGCCTGCGTCTCTTTAAGATCTCTTTTTTAATTTCAAGGGGATAGTTACAAGTCCGCTCTTTAGGGTCTAATAAAGGTGTGCTTCTCCAACAAGCCTCCTGTATGAGGTTTGTGAGATATTTAGTAGCGATTTCAATGTCCTCAGGCGTCTTCAGAGCAACTTTTAGCTTGATGTTGGTGTTAATAAATTCTCTAAAGGAGAACCAATCTGTTTTCTTATTATAAAGTCTTTCACGATTTTCGTGCTCTATGATGTTTGTACTTAGAGTGAGTAACACCGGCGTATGATCCGAAGAACTGTCATAACAGGACTCACACTTAACGTAGTATGAAGAGAAACCTTTAATGATATAGAAATCAATGAGATCAGGTATCTTAGAAGTAACAGGCGGCCAATGTGTGGGTTCACCTGTGGATGCAGTAGCCAGATTATTGGCGTCTAGACTTAGTTTTAGCTGCCTACCTCTGGTGGTGGTTAGTCTGGATCCCCAGTAGGTGTTTTTGGAGTTCCAGTCTCCGCCCACTAGAAATCTGTTTCCAAGTGTCTCAAAGAATTCCGTAAACATCTCTTGGGATATCTTATGTTTAGGTGGACAGTACACTGAGGAAATGTTAAAGCAGCCATTTTTATCCTCAACTGATACAGTAGTAGCCTGGATGTGGCAGGTTCTATATTCAGGCATTATATGGTGCTTTAATGATTTCCTGATGATAATCGCTGTACCAGCATGTCCAGTTCCATCAGGGTGGGGGGTTGTGTAACACTCATAGTTCCTAAACTTAACATTTGTTTTAGTGGTACAGTGAGCTTCAGATATCAACAATAGGTCCAAATTTTGCTGAGTCATAAGAGTTTCCGCATCAATTTTATTGGGAGTCAATCCATTTATGTTCCATGTTGCTATGCGAATCGCAGTCATTTTGTCAGTTTGTCAAAAAGTCGTGTTATGAGCGTCATCAGCATGCTCATCTGTTGTAAGATAGTCTCAAATTTTTCATTCTGTTTTGTTAAGATTTCTACCAAATTCAGAGAATATTGGGGGGTTATTGCTTCTTTACTTGCATCTATCTTGCCCTGCATAACTTCTGAGTAAGTTTTCTTCTTAACTTCGAAATTTGCATCAGTCTTGTCAGCTATGTTTAGCGCTGGCTTATCTCCTGTTTTTTCTGTAGAGGGTGTTCGCAGCTGATAGCTTTTTCCGGTTGAGTAGGTTGACTTGGAACGTCTCAGCAGAATTTCTTGATATACTTCACACCCTTTGAAATTCGCCGGATGTGGACCATTGCATAGCGCACACTGGGCGGGAGAGGTACGGTCACGTTTTTGACAATCTGATGTTTTATGCGATTGTCCACATTTTACGCAGCGATAAGGGCGCATACAATAATTTTTCGAGTGCCCGTATTGTTGACATCTTTGGCATTGAACTATTGAATTTCGCTTCTTGGGATCTTCAATGATAACTGACTGGTGAAATATATATTTAAGTTCTTTCACTGTCTTGTTGTTTGGTCCTGGCGTAAGATTGACAAAAAATGTAGAAGTTGGTTTTTTGTCCGGCCCGAATCTTGCGTTGATGATTTCGCCTGAGATTGTGTTTCCTGTAGCTTCAATGTCTTCTTTGATTGCAGATATTGGTGTAGTTGGGTGTAGGTTTCGTATGACTATTCTGAAGCACCTCTGGTCTTTTTGATTGAAGGTGTGGCCAATCAGTCCATTCTCCCGTACTACTTTCATGATTTGTTTATAAATCTCAACATTTAAGCTACTTATTCTCAATTGGTTTCGGTTAATCATCTTGAATGTGAACTGGTCCTTTTCTACCACAGTTTCAAGTAGTTTGGTGAGCCCATTGACGTCTCCTACACCATATACAATTATTGGAGGCGGTTTAGTCGGTCGTTTCTCTTAAGGTACACTATCAGTTTCAGTGAGATCAACTGTTAGACTTGTAAAGCTGTTTGAAGTTTTAAGTGTCTCAGGAGAAGGGCTGTTTGACATTTTCCTTTTTTTGGTATTTCTGTTCATAGGAACTTTCTGCCAAGTGGGAGGACAGATTTCTGCTGATTTAGCCTCAGTGTCCACAGCCAAAGGGTGGCCATTAGGGGTAGCTAGGTTTCCAACTTGAGTATTATTTCCCAGTGAGGATGATCTTTGTCTCGTAAAGAGACCTGGATGGAAAGCTTGCTGAACAAGCTTTTTGTTGTTACTGCTACTGCTGCTGCTGCTACTTCCGCTGCTGCTTCCGCTGCCAGGCATATTCACCAACACAGGAGCCTGGTCGCCCACCCCTGTGCGGTCTTCGGTAACAGATTTCACACTCGCAGGCCCGGGTACCTGCGAGCGCCGGGGGTTAGCCGGATCGCATGACATCGCATTTTCATTATCAGACATTTTGTTCCCACGAGTAGGGCCGATCTAAGAGGTCGCTTGTGGGGTGACGCCCATCCCCATAAGAAGGCACATTACAACGACGTTTGCCAGGTCCGTCAAGGTTGGCGCTATCGGCTAGTCTCCCACTAGTCATGCATTCCTTTGGCACGTTTCCCACCTTGGAATTGGGGTATTTTTTTATAGAGCTTGTCTTCCTCTTAATCCGGGCGATTAAGCCAAGACTTCCGATCGCAGTGTAGCGGTTGCGGGTTGGAGAGGTCATTTCCTACTCTCTCCAGACCAGCTGGTTAGGCCAGTACTCATCGGGTTATTTGACCGCCGCCCAAGACTCGGCGTTGTAGTTCGTTTAGCACCACCCAGGGGACACGTGTAAGGTAATGGTTAGGTATTTCTTACGGACGTGAACTACCTCGCCCCCTAATGTAATGTAAGTTTGGAGCTACTTATTTGTTCACCCTTCTTCACTCCCTTAGCGTGTGATATATTGGATCATGTGTTTTTCACGCACAAATGAGTTACACAAGTGGATTGATATGAGTGTTATAAACATCGCATGTATTTTATTTCATTCATTAACCTTTATTTTACCATAAATTGGACAGGAAAGATGCTAATAGGTTTTTTGAATTACACGATGACGAGTATACATTAGATGATTCTATTCAAATGCAAAAACAAAATGCAGTTGAAGATGCAAGTTATAAGCTGGCACTACCGTAAACATTTTTAACTGCTACAAAATTAACGGAAGATTTGAATTGATTGTACATGAAATTTGCATTTTAGAACAAATGGATTCTAACGAAGAGCGACTAATGACTCTCAATCAAAACACACATTCCCATATGCACCACACATAGTAAGGACTGTCAGTCGGACTTAATAATAATTAAAAACGTATTTCTGTTTCTCATTAATTTTCAGTTGAGTCGGAACAAGAGTCTACTTTACCGACCGTGCCCTATTGCACGGTCCATTTGCTAAAGTATCAATACAAAATATGTTTTAACTATCAGTAAATCTGACTGAGAGTCCTGACCGTGTGTGGTGCATACGGGCGACAACGGTTATTTTTTTATTATGTGGAGTTCTTTATTATGTGGAGTCTTTATTATGTGGAGTCTTGCATGAAGAGAAAAATTATTAAATATGTAATGATTCTGCTTCATTTTAAATAAATAACTACATTTTTATATTTTATTTCTTCGGCAAATTAATTGTGACGATCTTTAATCACAACTGTTATATAATTTATGTTTTCTTGTTAACAAATAGCCAATTAAGAATTTATACATACATGTAATACGATTTGTACGAAAATCTGTTTGTACCTCGATTTCCATAATTTTTGACTTCCATCATGCTTCCCGGACCCACCTGCTAGGTAACTCCGGTGTATATACTATACTTCATAGGTTTATATATCACCGCTCCATAGGAGCTGTGTTAATCTTTTACGTAATATTGTAATTTGGTATTTCCCCTTCCTTTAATAGCCCCTTCCCCTTTTTGTCAAGAGTATTTCATCTATAAATCGGAACTAAATATGGATATGTCATAGAAATTAATTAGAAATTCAATGGTAAATACTGAGGTCAATATTTTTTTCAAGTTATTGGAAAAACATACACCTGTGTACATCTTGGCCAGTTTTTGCATATTTGGTATAAATACCTTTCATTTTTTATTACGCAGTCATGTGAATAATTTACATTCACAGCAATGAAAATATTTTGTTTTCGCTTTACCAATTTCATGCCTAAAAAGAATAATTAAAGAAAAAAGAGTATTTGGAATGACAAAAAAAGTAAAAAAAATGTAAAATGGAAATGTTTCAAGGGAAACGTCTTCATTAGATGATAAAGCACTTTTTCATATTCACATTTGTAATGTGACTAATCAATCACTATATTTTTTAGTTCTTCATTTTCATAATTTTGCACTTTCGTATTAGCCCTCGCAACGAATGCTCAAAATTGGGGCCTTGATGGAATTATATAGAATATATTTTTTGAGTAGTTAGGAGGCAAACAGTCTTCGTATATCTAATTGTTTTTGATATGTCTTTCTGTCAGTCGGAATTTTCTTACATGATATGAATCTGCAGTGGATATAACTACAGAACCTAGTTATTTTATAAAAACCAACCATTTGTTATTGAATTTATTTAAACTAACGGGATGAGATAAAATATTTATAAGTCATATTATTTTGGCTTTCTTTGGACTACATTGTCCTGAGGTCGGCTCAGTTAATGTCTTGTCATCTTTGCCTTTTTCATGTAGCCCCTCTTTCATCTCAAATTCTATTTCTTCCAGAGTTTCCTCAAGTGACATGAAGAGAGTCCGCACCTCCACAGTATCGTCATCTTTCAATATGGGGATCTGTTGAGATATTTCCCAGGGCAATTTGGTCAATGAGGTTCATCAAAGCTTTCCTTTGTCCACATATGCCATTACCACATCCTTTGATACACCGCCAGAATATAATGTTTAAAACTTCATTTGGGCAATATTTTTTGTTCGTATAGAAACAAACTGTTTATTTGGTTGGCTGTGTTACGCTTCCATGCCCATTATTGAGTAGGCAGCTCGTTTCCGAATCATCATTGGACCTGGTGATACTCTTAAAGAATGCTTCTTAACTGCCCCTTCACTTGTTGGAAGAGAAAAGATGTCAAATTTGATATTTGTTACTAACCTGACAAATATTTGATGGCGATAGGGATTAAGGGATGTATTTTTTTGTAGTATACCATAATATCATGAGAAACATTTTTGATGTAAAAACGACTTTATATTGAAGGTGGTTGTGGGGGTGGTTGTGGTGAGGGGTAATCACTCCCAAATGAACTATAGTTTCTGTCAAAGATCTTCAAACTTCAATAATTTGGCTGAAAATGGCTAATAGCACCACCATCTTTTGTTTCGTTTTCAAAGAGGAGGGATGAAAGTTTGTAACGGTAAATTTTCCAACATGTTTGTTGAAAATTGTGGCGGCTGACTATTTTTGACTTGACAGATTCAACACTTGTCCATAAACATGTTCATATCCCAGAGATTTAATTAAAGAATATACACGTACAACTCATTCTGTGTTCCAAGCGTTCATCTCAAAACTTAAAAAGATGCGAAGCTCTAAATTTAGGAAAGTTTGAAAATTTCCCGATTTGTTAAAATGTCGCCATATATGAGGCAAAGGACCACTAGAACTACAAAAATCTTGAATGCATAGAGCACAAAATTCAAAAGAGAATGACGCAGGAAACGCCGGGACCGTAATCAAAATTAACGCACAGTCCTGCCTTGAATATAGGCAGGGTAGGCGTGATCGGACAACTCGGGCAGTATTTACGAGCCTAGGTCTTACATGCACACCTTCAGAAATTTTGTAAACTTGAACTAATGAATGACATGGACAATCAACTATACCAGAATTAACATTTGCAATAGGTATTTTTTCAAGTAATTTCAAAGCCACATGTATCCTATTTTTCACACCATTACTCTATATTCTATAAATCTAAATTGCAAAAGAATTATACGTAATTCCTTTTTTTCCTACTTCTTCAACCTCAGCTTGTGATGAAGACGGTCCAGATATAGTTTGACAAATTCAACTTTATTTTTCCAGAATGCTGCTGATATTGTATCGCAGTAAGTGAAAGCAAGTGGAAACAGAATGTCCCGCAATCCCACTTGTTCCATTTACTGAATCGAATATGTTGGTCTCGTATTTTCCACGGCCAGGCGTAGCAAATAAAGTGTAATATAATTTCAATTTCATTGTCTTGAAAATTTGCACTGAACAAGGGAATCAATCCTTTAGTTGTTCTCATTGGACAGGAAGTGGTTTTGTTCGGCGATGATTACAATATCCAAATTAAATTGATATCAACCGACTTCTTAATCCAACAGCATTCCCTCACTTCGGTTGACTTTGTGCTGTGACGACAACTGGGCCCTACGTCATGTGTACGACTCTATGCTAAGTTCTTTTACCGTTACAAATGACTACGTCATGTTTCAATACAATGAAAGAAATACGTCACTTGCGAAGGAGTTACGTCACTTGTTATTTTAGTTTGACGTAGTCATATCGTATTTTGTAACGGTAGAAGAACTTAGCATAGAGTCACAAAACCGTATATGGTACAATGTAAATTAATGAAAGGACAATAAAATGAATGATATGAACGTGAACAAATGAAAAGATGCTGTTAGTAGATATATTGTTTTGGGCTGGCAACCATTTGTATGATTCGAGGAAGAATTGGCCATAGTGCGCGGCTTTTTCACTATGGCGACTCAAGTTTATAGCTAATATTTCAAAATCTATGTGAAAAGATTGAAGAAAAACTTGTTTGTAGAAAGTTTTGGATTTGTACGTATAAAACCAAAAAAAACTGGATCTTTTTTGTGTTTCCATCACCTTGTATGTCCGGGGAATTTAGTATGTTTGTCTGGCTAACTATTCAAAACATAACCCCGAATTTAAAAAAAAATCGGTGAATCAGCAATGCGTGATTATTAGTTTAAAACACAATAACATAGGCGTATTATATATTAATCAAAACCGTAGCGCAAGCAAAGATTTGAACCATGAATCGGTATAGGCCGTTCATAGATAAATATTGCCTAAAATATTTTATACTTACAAATAATTTTATTTCAAAACATGCGCTTACCTATGTATATAAACATTTTCCAAAACCATCACAACTGCTCGTTGGTCAAGGGTATGATTTGCGCTTTGGGTGCGAGAGGTTCCGGGTTCAAATCCCGGACGAACCCAACTATATTTATGTAAATGTATTAACGTTTTAAGACAGTTTAAGTTTAAGAATTAAGTCGGAAAGAGACGACAATACAACGAAACTGGCCGAACGGAGAATTAGTCGGAAAAATATCATACGGGTGTTATATTAAATTATACTCGATTAAAATATTATTTAAAAAAATTAAATCGTGTGTGTATAATACACAGCGCTGGCTTTTTACTACAGCTTTGTAATACGCAGGCGCATAACACACGTATTAACGTACATACTAACTACAGTGTGCAACATAGATACACGCCGATGCTTGTTGTCTCGCTTTAGGTCGGCAATATACAGGTGCACACATATGTAGAATGCTTAGTAGACGAGAGGGAAATACTACGAAGCATGGCGCAAAGAGGAGACTTAAAATTGAAAACACAACGATTCTAAAGAAGCTTCACTTGTTTCTTTGTCGTGACGCATTTTCATTTCATAGAGTTTCAAATCACAGCGATTCGTAAGGAGCTTCACTTGTTTCTTTGTCGTGACGCATTTTCGTTTCAACGCACTCAACTTCCTTCACTCCTAAGAATAAGTTTTCACTTCAAAGTGAAGTTTTCATTTCAAAAAACTGTTCTAAACATTCCATGTAGACCTCCATCCCCCACTAGGTTATATTTAATTTACAACGAAAAGAAAATATTTGCATTATTGTTATTGTACAACAATATACATGGCTATGTAATTAAAATTACTTTTTATCAACATATTTTGTTTTCTATTTCATTTTGATTTTAGATGGAAAAATCAATAATTACTTTGATTGACTTTTGATTTACGAAGTTTTATAAATACAACAGACACAATAGACAGTTTTACTTCTAATTAAGATTATTTATTAACCGACAGTTATGAAAGCATATACATCATGTGTAATATCTACATTGATTACTCGATTACTTTTGAGAAGATTAATTGATTACTTTTGAGAAGAATTATGTAGTTCGTTGTGTGCCAACTAAAATTCTATAAACACTAATATCGGGTTTGTCCCAACATAGTGTGTGTGGCCACTATGCAAGAATGATGCACAAAATCATAAAATATTTCCTTTTTTAAAACTATACCCATATTATATTTTAGTGTAATTTTACCAATCTTCCTCACATATTTTCATAACGCTGCGGAACTTTTGTTATTCCCTGTCATGCATACCGTAATGTTGTGTTGTGCAATCAAGTAACACAGACAAATTGACTGACAGACATATTGTACGTCCCCCGGTGTCGCTTTATCCAAAACAATGTCTAATTAAGTATTTACAGCAGCGAAGCGAAGAAAACCCTAACTAGCGGTAGCTACGGGTAGCATTACAAAAACGCTACCCGTAGGTACCGCTCGTCCGACTCTAGGGGTTGTATGCAGTTTTTTAAATTAGCGATACTCAAATTTTGTCGGTGAGGGGCATTTATTTTCTGAACTAAGAAACTTATTGTCACATGTAAGAACCTAAAGTTCATTTATTTACGAAATAATTTTTGTTGTAGTTACTTGAAATAACTGTCTGAAAATGCAACTATTTCATTTGTTATGAAAAAATTACTACTCAAATATTACACTCAATGAAAAAGTTAATATTTTACTTGAAAAAGTTAATATTTAACTTGCATTGTATTTTAGTTATTTCTTAAAAACCTCACGCACAACTTACAGATTTAGCCAAAGTTACTACTGAAATATTTAATTTACTTATCTATTTATTTATCTACTTTACACCGGAACACCAGTCCAGCCCCGCTCGACGAGCGGCCGGGAATCGAACCCAGGTTTCCGCGGTGCACCTCGCAATCAAAGGTCGTGTGCTTTGTGATCAATCCAACACCCCACGGCGACCTAATGCATTGTATTTCATTACAGTATTCATGTAAAATATTAACTTTTTCATTATATTAGGTATTTCTTAAAACCCCCACGCACAACTTATAGATTTAGCCAAAGCGTTTGGCATGTGGTGGAAGAGAAGAACAAATGGTTATAAAACAATGAAGTAAAAGACAGAAAAGTAACGAATATGAGAGAAACATACAATAAATATAATCTTGTGATCTGTCGTTTTCTACCAAGTAACTTGATAAATAAAAATTAAAGCAAGATTTATGCCCTGCATAGTATACCCTTAGAATATAGAGTAATCCAGAAGGCGCATACCCACAAATATCTTCGCGGTCGCGGTGAAGCCAAAAATCGGTGGAGGGGTATCGCACTCCGCCTACTAGCGCCCCCACCCCCCAACGCACACGGTGTTACCAGCAGAATAAATTTACCCACCAACTTCAGGAAATCGACGCATATAAATATATTTGCTTGCGGCAGTACGATTCACATTTGCATCGATTTATATGGTCATGGCTTGACTTATATGAAGTATTATTACGGCCGCCATCTTAAATTTCTAAAATGTTTCAGATAAACATTTTAGACAGATTTACCACAACCAATAGCCAAAGTATTTAGATTAACATTATTTAAAAACTTTGTCACATTTTACCATTTTATTGATTAAAATGAGTATTAAAATACATTATCATTAAACATGTGTGTGCGTGAGCGTATGCGCGTTCTCGTGGGCATCTACGTATGCATGTGTGCGTGCGTACGAATGTGTGTTTACACATTAATCTACAAAAAAAATTTTGGTAATTTTGCAAATAATTTTATGATTTTTGTATTTTACCACCTTTTTTCTGTAGTAGAAGTAGGAAAAGTATATTTTTTGGTTTTCATTTGTATACTGCCCAACGTTTTATTTCTAATAAATAGTTTCAAATATTTTCGTGACTGTATATTTGACTTAGTACTTACTATTCATTTTTATTATGCATGTCATAAGTAGAGAAAATCTTGAAAATAGGATCTTCAGTGGTATAATTAAAATTAGATAGTTTGGGTTGGTTAGAAGTTTTTAGATAGTTGTTACGGTGATTACTCACCAGGGGAGCCGCAATAAACATTTTGTTCCTATTAATCTCCCAAATCCTACATATAGTGATTCTATACGCAATAGGTAAAATATTCTAAAATTGGATAACGGAAATTCAAACTTTACACCAAATTCTCCAACGACAATTTACAAATCCCGATTTTTTTACAAATAAAATTTTACATTTTTCAGTATCGAGCAATTAAGATGTTTTAATTTGGGTAAACAATTTTTTAAGAGGTGACAACACCAATAAAAATGGCGCGCTTCTGTTAATAATAATCTACTTCGATATTTTAAAATTGCATAGTTAATTGAAAATGAAATTAAGTAATAGTTTTTACGTATGAAAAGTAATCCCCATTTGTTTCTTTTGCAGTCCAGTGATATCTTTGCAGGTGGGAATAGCATAAGCCGTCATTTTAAGGTATATTGTCACGTAGAAAGCACACAACCCTTCCGAGCTGTCTTAAATTGCACTGACAGCCGTGTTTTGATACTACGCATTTTATGCGTAGTTTTTTGGATACACTATCGCGCGTGTTCTCGCCTTCTGGAGTACTCATTATTCTAAAAGTATACCATTAATTTGTATTTTAGGTCCATGTGGTAATATTATATTACCTGCCTTTAATTTTAGAACTCGGATTTATTGAATATATTTGGCGTTAATTTTGTAGAAATTCATTATTCACAATTAAATGAAATTATGTGATGTAGTATTATTTCTACTTTCTTTAAGTTCTTGACCATGACCTAGGTTTCGTTGTATTACAACATCTTCAGGTGGGCTATTAGCAAAGATTCTTCCGAAGATACAACATACAAGGTAGGATGCAACGAAACCTAGGTCGTGGTAAAGAACTTAAAGAAGGTAGAAATAATACTACATCACGTAGTTTAATTTAATTGTGAACTCGGATTTAATTATCCGGACCGTTTTTTATTTAACATTATAATTAATGTAACAGATATTTATTATTAATAAATGAAAGGTGAAAGTCTTGTTTATTGATATACTTATTATACTATTTATATAATTCTGTATTTACAAACAATTTGAAAAACCTACCTAACATGTAGGTATTTTACGTTTCAAACATGTTGGGAATATTGGCAATAACAAATGGTTACTTTTAAAATATAATTAATGCTATTTTGTCAAACTCTTGAAATTTTATATTGTTATACAAAGATATAAATAATCGAATAATAAAATAAAGTATTTAAATACCAATCACTCTAAAAATAAATGATTTAAATATAATCAATCGCTTGCTATACGAGAAATGTCTAAAGGCGCCTCTTAATTATTGTCATAGATAATATAATTTACTTACGTATATGTATATGTCATGTTTACTTCTGGAACCAGTGCAGTTTAGCAAAAACGCGAATTTCGCTAATGTCTTAATCTAAGAATATACATGAAAAACGATGTATTTTAAAAAACAAGTCACAGTAGTCATTATTTTATTATGAAAAATTCATTGGATAATAAATACATTAATACCTCCATTTCTTATATTGCAATTTCTTTTCACTAATTTCACTTTAAATTTAACAATAAGAGATAATATATAAATAGATGGATAATAAATATATTAATACCTCCATTTCTTATATTGCAATTTGTTTTCACTAATTTCACTCTAAATTTAACAATAAGAGATAATATATAAATAGATGGATAATAAATATATTAATACCTCCATTTCTTATATTGCAATTTGTTTTCACTAATTTCACTTTAAATTTAACAATAAGAGATAATATATAAATAGATGGATAATAAATATATTAATACCTCCATTTCTTATATTGCAATTTGTTTTCACTAATTTCACTTTAAATTTAACAATAAGAGATAATATATAAATAGATGGATAATAAATATATTAATACCTCCATTTCTTATATTGCAATTTGTTTTCATTAATTTCACTTTAAAGTTAACAATAAGAGATAATATATAAATAGATGGATAATAAATATATTAATACCTCCATTTCTTATATTGCAATTTGTTTTCACTAATTTCACTCTAAATTTAACAATAAGAGATAATATATAAATAGATAAAGTTAAATAAGAGATCAATAATAATTTACAAAATTTTAAAAAGATCACGTCTATCTCACTTAAAATTAACAAAAACATTCAATTCTACCAATCTTAAAAAAGTATTATTAAATCTTTAGTTTATGATTTTTTTAATTATAATGGGGAACAAATGCATTTTAGAAACAATGAGAATTTTATTGTTTATGAACCAAAAAAAACAAGAAATTGAAAGTGAGTAAAGAGGATCCATGAGAATATAATTGAAAAAAATTATATATCATAAACTAAATTTTTAAAGGTCATTATTAAGCCTTTTAATACTTTATAAATTGTCATTATAAAATACGAACAGCTGTTTAGATGTTTGTTAAGTGTATAGTATATAATTATAAATTTAAAATGATAATAGTGGAAAATGTTTCGGCAATAATAAAATAAAGATATTTATTGTAAGTAAATTTTTAAAAATAAATTTTTGCAATACTGAGTCTTATTTTATAAATACGTAATTTTTTTGTATGTCCTTAACTTAAAAAATCGCTAAAATTAGTATTTTTATTGTACTGAACTCATACATTTTTTGTGCATTAAAAACAAATTTTCTAAATATGACACGATAGTCATTTTACATTCAATTCCAAAAATACTTCAAGAAATAAAAAAATCTAATTTTACAGATTTCCAGTATTGAATTGGAAATTAGATAAAAAAAATAAATGGAAGCTGGTAAACTGAAAACGCATTCCATCTGACATTGTTTATGGTTGAAATTACATAATATGGGTAATACATTAAAATTAAAACAAATGGATATTATACATTCTGGGTAACAAGTAAAATTTTGTTATTGCTCGTTAATAAAAGCATTTATTACGATATTTTCCGTCATTTTTATATTATTCACGTAAAGATCTATCAGAGCCGTTAATTTGAAGTGTGCTAATAAAATTGAAGCGCCTATAAAGTTGTTGACGCTAGACGGCGCGATGTCACGCACCCAGCCAATAAACAATTTTACACGTGCAGGTTTGTCTTTAAATTGACTTAATATATGTTCTGTGTTGACAATAAGCACATTCGCGTCGTGTGCAGCTTGAGTTGATACACAATTTGAAATGTATACAATTGTTTGCTAAGATATTGCTTATGAAGTTTTTTCTATAATGTTTATGTAAAACGTCATTTAAAATTGGTTAAGTATATATAGTACATGAATTTAAAACAAAAGGAAGTGAAATATTCCGCGAATTTATAAAAAAATAAACATGTCTAAAATACTTAAAAACTTGACATAATTATAACTTTAGATATTTATTTACGCGCAGATGACCTAATATATATATATATATATATATATATATATATATATATATATATATATATATATATTAATATAATTACAAATATAAGCACATTTTAAACTTAAGTGGTTAAATAAATTTTTTTAACCTTAGATGAGGCGTTTCGTAAAATGTCAGTTTTCTACTATGCCTCATTCTTAATTCAAGATGAGTGTTTTGTTTAGAGTTGAAACTGAAATTAGAACAGTTTGTTTTCTTTTTAGTAATACTGCCGGAAGCATGGATACCGGATGGATGGCACTTAAGTTTTTGGTGGTTATTTCTTGGAGCTCAATTGATTCATTTCACTTAGATGTATTTAATACTGATATTCCAGGCTTAGGATACTTATCTGAGCATGGTATTTGATCAGTTGGTTTCATTTCAGACAAAATGTGTAACTTTGGTGACAAATGAATGGTAGTTGTAGTAGTACTGGTTGTTGTGACAAAACGGGTGGGGGGGAGGGGGTGAGTGTATTAGTTCTGTGATCAACATAATGTTTTCCGCCTCAGGATTATTAGAGTAGGATATTCTTACGATTAAATCCATATGCTCGAGCAAATAATAATTCTTCTGTTTTTCTTTTATTTAATATCCACGAGAGAAACGTGCCATAAATACGCAAACTATTCACTTACAGCGCATTCCGCATTTACCGAGAATTTATTTTTAATATTGAACTCTGTATCTAGATTAAATGTCATTACTTCAATGTCTTTTTTGTCAGAGGGGAATCCAGAATTTTCTAAATTGTTTATATAAGCACCCAGTTGAACCACCTTTTTATATCGACATGTAATTTTCTGTAATAAATAGTTCCTTTTCTAAAAAAAAACGAATATCCACAAAGTCCAAAAATTTCGAAACGTTTAATTACATGAAGATCTTTGCAATGAAAATGTTCTACTATTATGTTGCCTTTCGATATTTTTCATTCTTCTGTTGGCTTTCGATATTTTTCATTCTTTCCCAGAGTCTTTTAAAATAGCTTCTTTGCTTAATAGGAAAAAATAAACACAGTTGAAATCTTTGAAATTATGTTTCGTTTTACTTATTGACCAGTTTCTGTGCTCAATTAATTTCTTTCTTTCGTCCACTGCTGAGCAATTGGTGACAAATTTGCTTTACATTGGTGTTGCAAGCTGTATGCAAAACAAAATTACTTTGCAATATTTAACAATCCAACAACACTTCAATTGTAATCACTCGATTTTAAATAAATTAAACCAAAGTTGGTTTGCAGTTATAAGTTTGTTCTGCTCCCTTAGATCATTACTGAAAGTTTTTAAATTCATCCAATCATCTAGTAATTTTGAATCATTAATTTAGATGTTTTTGTCTATCAAAAACAAAACTGCTTTTTAACGAGGACTTTCGGAATATTATAAGTTATATCAGGTGAAAACATGCAATCTAATTGTAAGTTTGTAAACTGATCTGATGACTTCATCCAATTTTCGATTTACGCTTTCCTTTCATATAGGTGTTCACAAAATTTTTTAAACATTATATTTTTAGTGTTTTTATCTTCTTTTTTACAAATGCACTAACTAAAAATATTTTTTGTGTTTTTATCTTCCGTTTTAAAAATGCACCAATCATTCATAGGTAAAAATGGATGTTAAATTGTGTTGGATAGACGACAAAAACGCTTCTGAAATAGGGTTTTTAAAAATTTCTATGAAAACGGACGGCATTTCTGAATTTTCTAAATAATATTTGATTGCCTGAAAGTTGCGCTTTAGTAGTAAAAGATTTAGCCGACACGTTTTGTAATAATAGAGAAGCTGTTTGTATTCATCGTCAGCTATGGCACAGAACTTTATAAGGGTTTCAGACTACACTGGGAAGATAGTAAGAATTGTAAATTTTTATTAAATTTTGCAGGGCAGCCAACACCAACAAGATTGCAATTTAGAGATTTAGGAACGTGCGCACACGGACGGGTGGGAGTTGTGTGTGTACATGACTTGATTTAATGGTCTTAATTGCATCAAAATTCGAACTAGGTCGAAAACCACGCCCAGTCGCTCCCCGAACGTCCTCCAAACTAGGAGGAATCAGGGAAAACCCAGATGGATGGCAGCCCTAATTGTGACTAATAAGCTGTTGTCACCATAAGCCAATAGTGAAATATTGATAAAGATGAAATATGTCTACTGGGAGCAAGATATTTTGTTTGTGTCAACCAAGTACATTCTGCGACAGTCGGCGAGCAGCCCGAGAGCAAAAGTTTTGACCTAGTGTATTGCCCCCTAATGTGCGTCTTTACATTTACTTATACACCATTGTTTACTCAGATTAAACTATCTGCGAGCAAAAGTCTTTAATGTTGACCGCCATTAATATTATTCGTTCAGTACCTTTCACGCTTGCCAACCAGCAGTGTACGAGTAAATTATAATGTGAATATTGCGGAGAAAAAACGCTGAATTCTGTATGAGTGTTTACCCGCAATGGTGGCAGCTGTACGCGGGTTATTTCCCTGAGAGGTGAACAATGTGCGCAAGTATCGTGTGTACGAAAAAGATGACAAATAATTATGATATATATATATATATATATATATATATATATATATATATATATATATATATAAACAAAAAGTTTAATATATTAAAATAAATAGGTTGTTAAATAAAATTGTATTTGAAATGAATTTTGTACACTTTCTTGTAACGTGTTGTGTTAAATAAATCTATATTTGAAATACACTTTTATTGTAACTTGTAACATATGACTCAATTTCATTTGTTGGTTATTAATGGCCAAGAATATCTGTGACTTTCAATAAAGCTATAGAAGAACTGCCACCGCCCGTTTTAAGTGATTTAGAGATTGAAAAGCATTAAGATCTAGAAGAAGCTGGGTGTGAACTATATACTCGAAAGACTTTTGTAGACGTAGTATAATGGAACAGGGTCGAATGTCTTCAGGTTGCATTGACAACAACGTTTTTGGCAATGAGATTATATACGCTTTGTTTCATTCAGAAGGAAAAATAGCAGTTGTCAGTTGTTACATACAATATGTTTATGACAATTAGGTTTACAATATCTAAGAAAGACTTAAGTCCTCCATTAATTACGGTAATAAGGCTTGTAAGGATAGTTATTAATTGATAGTTACGAGATATATATAAATGTGATGTTAAAAATCGAAGGTGGATATCTCCAATACAAATATTTTTACAAAATACGTGTGTTTTAGTTACTGAAATAAAATTAAAAATAAAATTAAGATCTTAATGCTTTTAAATCTCTAAATCACTTAAAACTGGCGGTGGCGGTTTTTTCTATAGCTTTATTGAAAGTCATAGATATACTTGGCCATTAATAACCAACAAAGGAAGTTGAATTTCGAATATAGATTTATTTAACACAACACGTTACAAGAAAGTGTACAAAATTCAGTTCAAATACAATTTTATTTAACAAATAATTGTAACAATAATACAACCAACTAGGGAGCGGAGGGTATTACTGTATAGGGGCCAATTCCGTAAAGCGATGTTTTAGCGGAAAGAATGGAAATAAATATGTTTGTATCTGTCAGTTTCGTTAGTTTAGTGCAAAGTAGCACTAAACGGATACTCGCAAGTTATTGCGCCTGCCGCATAGCGGGAGTACTATTGGGCGTTAAGTGATTTTGTGCTCGCTTTTACGAAAACCAGACATTAGAAAATAAGCCGCAAACATTTTTCCTAAAATGTAAAGTGACGAGATTATAGTCCACTTTAAGAGCATATTTAGATATGACCATGGCCCCAGGATTTTAAGATTATTGCGTGTATATTTTTTTTGTGTGTAGACATCGTTGAAGGTCAAATTTTGGTTTCTACTAATTCAACACAGTTCATGGTGTTACCCGTAATTATTACCCGCTACAATCATTTGAATTGATTAAAGATTTATTTAATATTTTAGATGGCTTAAAAGAAGAAATATACCTGGTCGCCACGAAAAATGAAAATTATTGTAAAGCTCATACGAGATGGGGCTAAATTGGGGCAAATTGCCCTTTTTTACGATATCTCTGTCATGACCTCTCAGATTATACGAAGAAATCAGGGAACCCCCGGACAGTAATTTTTAACAAAATGGGAAGAAAACGGTATTCATAGTGCAGCAAGAAAATTAAATAATAGCGTATTATTCGCATTAGTACGAAGTTGTTCGGATTGACACTACCTAAAGGACGACAAAGAAAGAAAAAGATAACAGGACAAAAGATAAAAAGGCACGAAAAGGATACATAACAAAAGACACAAAGAAACAAAAACTCAAAATTTAAAAAAAATTAAAAAACAGACCGAGAAAAGAAGAATTTTCCAACTACTGCTTCTGAACTTGATGGAAACTTATTATGTGATGATCGCAATAATTACGAAGGGTACTTTGATAACGAAGGGCAAGCAAGAGTTAATGAATTGTTTATAATAGGTTGCGTACTTGGCAAAGACGGAGAAACGTAGTAGTAAGGATAAATGTATAAAAACTTTAATATAGGTTTAATCGATTAGATTTTGTTTTATTTTAGAAAAATACTTCTAAACATTTTATTTTGAGCCTTAACAAAAAGTATGGAATTAGATGATCGACGTACAGAATTCTTTCTTCCTACTTTATGAAATATTTATTGTTTTTGTCGGCTCATAGACAGTGGTATTTCAATGTGTCTTATTCATATAAAATTAAACTAAGTTTGGGATGATTTCGCACATGAGAATCAACCCAGTACCGAAAGATACGAAAAAATTATTAATTTAGGTGTTTGGTAATCAGGGACCTAATAACAGCTGACAATAGTCTCTCAATTCCAAAATGAATTCAGTCGACTTGAATCGAATTCAGTCGACGAAAACTACAAGAGTTTTAAAATCAAGTATCAATACATTGCACATTAATGTTATTCAGTGACATTTTCAGAATCGATAAAAGTGAATCAAACAATTATATATATAAACATAAATAAAGGGTTTGAATCGTCGATGTAAAAAGGGTAGATACGGTACGCTTAAACGGTGCGTAGTCCGCATAAACCAGGTCCGATTGTCTTGTTTTATTTTGTTCAAATCAGTCGAACGTAGACCGGCGGTTCGTAAAGACGCGGGGTTTTTGAAATTAGAATTGCCAATATTTTTAGTCAAATTGATCCAAAAATGTCTTCTAGTGTTTTTGCCACATACGTTAACCATCCACAAAACAAAAACAAGATATGTGGGTTTACTTTCAAGCGTTATTACATAAAAATATTATAAGTTTTCAAAAAAATATTTTCTTTTATTACTGTCATGATTGAATCACAGCCCATGCGTAAGCGCCGCACCGTGAGAAACTATAGTACTAGCACTGCGTTCGGTGCAAATTGTCAATTTACTGATTCTCTCGCACTACTGTTACTATGCATGACTTTGTCTCTTTCGATTAATTTTACATGTAGGCAATTTGTGATTGCAGCTGGGAGAGTTTGTGTAACTGTAGTTGCACTTATGCCCGTTTTATATTTATTATTATCTTAAAACTTATTTATCCTTCTTTTTATTCATTCCTGTGGCATCCGCTTTCATAAAAATATTTGTTTACTGGCGAATTTAAAATTGGGGGCATAAATAAATCTTATATAAAGTTAATAAAAGATGAAATGTTAATATATTAACATGAATTAAGAATGTTCACACGACTCACAAAATTATCTTTTTAAAAATAAAACTTTGCTTGCTAAGGCAAAAAATAACGATTGAATATATTTGGCGTTAATTTTGTAGAAATTCATTGTTAATTTAAATGAAACTACGTGATGTAGTATTATTTCTACTTTCTTTAAGTTTTTTACCACGACCTAGGTTTCATTGTATTACAACACCTTCATGTGGCCTATTAGCAATCTTTACTAATAACCCACCTGCAGATGTTGTAATACAACGAAACCTAGGTCGTGGTAAAAAAATTAAAGAAAGTAGAAATAATACTACATCACGTAGTTTCATTTAATTGTGTACAAAAAATAATCCGAAATTTTTGCTGAAAAATTAATCAAATCTAAAAATCAACGTGCAATTTTATTTTTTGGCTTTTCTCAAAAAGCTTACTATATTTTTTCCTTTTTTTGGTGAAATAACGAACTTTTCATCGAAGAAGTTTGTTATTTCGCCAAAAAAGGTGGCAATCTTAATTGAAAGTTATCAGGACTGTCAAAAGCTGTATACATTTATTCATAGAGTATTTATACACTATAGATAATATTAGATAAGTACTGCCCATACATTAAGCGTCCTCGCGATCGGCAGTGGCGGGCGCGGTGGCGAACCGATGTAATGTCCTTTGAAGTTTAGAATTATTCAAATACACGCAGGCAACTTGGGGTCTACCGGCCGGTCGCTCGCCATCGCAAGCCCCGCCCATTTCTCAATTGTTAACGGCGCGGGCGCTGTGGCGGTCAGTTGTAAATTATCACAGAGAGTTTCGTGTACGAAAATATCAGAGAAAATGGATGAACTAATTGATATAGTGAAAACTAATCCTGTGCTATATGACACATACCACAAAGATTACAAAAATACTAGACTAAAAAACAAAATATGGAATAACATTGCTGAAATAATTCAGGAAACTAAGGGTAAGTGAATTTGTCTGTACCTAATGTATTATTAAATTATTTTAATATTGCACACGCCTATTTGTGTTCTACCTCTTTATCGCGTAAAAATTATGTAGTATTCAGCTGCTTTTATACTTGTGGTAGTTTGGTAGAACCGATCTGTCTAAAAGTGAGGCAGAAAAACAACTCATGTATGCGTAAGCGTCACGTTCCCAGACACAAATATAAGGGATAATGTTGCCAGTGGAATTGTATCTCTCCAAATGTAGGGAAATCTAAACTGTTTCTTCCATAGTAGACTTGGGCGATATGAGTATTTTGAGACACTGAGTACAACGAGTATAGTATTATAAAATATCAGTGACAGATATCGATGACAAAATACGAGTATAGGCGGTGTAATTCTGTTGTGAGAGGACTATATTACAAATAGCTATGTACTTACGGGAGCAAGAGACGTGAAATAAATCTTAATTGCTACTTATTATGAAGAGTTTAATGCTCATATCCTTTATTTTTTACAGCTAACATTGGCGGGAATCCCTATCATTTCTAAATGAGACATTTTTAATAAAATACTGTTTCATATTTCCTTCATACTGCCATATTTATGTTATTATTATATTATTAATCACATTGTTTACAATGATTACCTTTAATGCAAAAAAAATGGATCACGTTATTAAAAAAATATTTATTTATTTTTGCCATCTTTATTTCAGCTTCATTGTTTTTTTTTTAAATAATGTAGCAAGACGTTTGGAAAAAACTTGTTCTGTATTAATTATTTTTACAATTGGATGTTTTCCGTTAAAATGTTTCCTTAAATTAAATGTAGCTGTTCTAAATGGCAATTTAGTTTTATAAATATTGCAAGAAGCAGAAATATCACCGAAGTCTGTAAAATACTTCCATATAACACTGGACTTCCTTGTGGACATAATGGCGAAGTTAGAATTTAATCTAGTTAACAGTTATTTTTATACACTATTTATTTACAATATTTACACTACAAAGTAATAACACTCAACTGTTGCAATAGAAAAATGGAGAACCACTAGACGAAAAGGGAACCGTTACTTTAAATGATTATTTTAAAATACTCGTACTTGTCGCATTGAGTAAATATTTGTCCGCGAACTGCGAAGTGTGAAGCAATACTTAACGTAATTAGTATACGAGTATGTTTAACATACTCGTATTACATGCTTTAAAAGAATTACGACTTACGACTGTTTAAATATTCAGTTTGTACCTTATTTCATATACTTTTTAAATTTGAAACAGCGAGAAAACCTGCGTACGATATGCGTGAGCGAAACAGCTATAGCTAGCTAGACAAAGAGAGGCAGGTTATGCCGCAGTCCGACCATAAAATAACCATCGTACGAATGTCGGTCATACTATACAATGACACAAGTATTTACGATACCAAATATTTTGTATTTTGCATACTAAGTACGTATTTAGATCTGAGATATCGAGTATTTTTACCTATGACAATAAATACGTCGCACCTCTGTTCCATAGGTAACTTATGGACTCAGGTTTATTATTTCTCGACTATAACATAGATATTATTTTAAGTGAGATAACTTTTATTTTAAAATTAATCATATTAAAAATCTGAGCTCGACCATTTCATTTAAAACTAGTGACCGTTAAAATTGCGATAATTAAATTTAATAATCATGATTTATTATTATTATGTGAGCACGAAAATAAAATCGGTGCACTAATGACAGGTAAACAATCTTGACATGTATTTTATGCAAAAACATGTGGAACCGTTACTTACATCAGATTATTCTATAAATCATAGGTTTTCGATTGGATATTTTAGAATGCATTCTTAATGAAAATGATTGAGGACCGCTAGAATCCTTAAGGTTAATAGCAATATTTGTGAGCACCACTAGTAGCACCCTTGAGCACTCGTGCGCGCTTGTAGCACTCGTGCACCACTAGTAGCACCCTTGAGCACTTATAGTGTACACCCTTGAAAAAATAACAACGAGTTGCCGCCGGGTTTGCTAATATAATTGAACTAATTTATTATAGGGTTCCGTAGCCATCGTTTATAATAAATTTTACGTTCTAGACACAAAGGGCTACTTCACCTTGACATAAATGAATAATTTTAGGAAGATGTTGTTTTCTTTTAACCGTATGTACTACTGCAACCGTTATAATTTTCATAAAAAGTACTTATTAATAGCCATATTTTGTAACTGTTCTGCAAAAGTTAAGAGGGAACGGATCGCCTTGTTGAGCGCAAAAAATATCTCAAGACAGAATCAATAATATAATTTTATTTCAGAATATATTTTCTTTCATTTAAAAAAAAACCTATCCGATGATACCCCGCTCGATGGGGTTGGTAAAAGTTTTTTTATCTACCTACCTTTTTGTTGTGTGGAAAGTATCTAAAAATATTTTTTTATTATTTATATTTGGGTATTATTGTCTATATTCTAAGAAAAACATGTTTTAAGTACTGTTAACATTTTTGAAATGGCGTTTACACAAAATTGCGAATTTGAATTTTATTTTGACGAATCTTTTACGACGTAAAGGCGAAATGCAATACAGTACAAATAAGGCGAAAGGCAGTACTTATAGGTGGAATATTATGTTAAAATGTTTCTTGTGTCTTTTCGATGTATTATGACATGACATTTATTGCACAAACCGTCGTCAAAAAAACCCAAGAGTTGTTAACTCTAAGAAGTCACTATGGTATTGACATTCCTCCGCGTCGGGCGTACCAAGCCAATATAGCATATTTCCAATTGCCTCACTTATGGTGCGCGGACTCTATTTCTGATTTCTACTTGCTAAAGATGTTATGACTTTTAATTTCTATAGCATGCATTTTCTAATGCATTTTCAACTTCTCGCCTTACTCGTCTCAAATTGGAGCTGAACTTTTCATTTTTTCTATCATATCGCGCTTGATTATACGGATCAAGCCTCATTACCTACGTAAAAAGTAAAAGAAAAGGCTTAATCTCTAATAAGGACGGAAGGTATAGGTTCTGCTTGACCATGGTTTATTAGCTGGTAAATGAAATGTGCTGTTTCCATATTTTAATTCCATTTTGGTGTGCTCAAAATTCGTCACTATTTTTCCCGTAATTCGTTCCAAAATTTGTCATTATTTTTGTCGTAACCCCAACGTCTAGGAAAATAAGTTTATAGTCTGGACTATTGCTAGTAAAACACATGAAAACTTTTCTAATAAGAAAAATAATTTTATACTGTTTTATCTGGACAATTGATAATCATATATTTACCATCAATACTTCCAAGGCAATTTGTGAATCTGATTTTTCACTAACAGAATTTTCTCGAATAATCTATGTTTCCACATTGCCTCACATACTTCTCCGTCTATTGTGATTATTGTGGAACATCCTATACGGAATATTTTGACCAGCTGTGCTGAACTAATCTTCAGTTACAAGGTTTTTTTTCTTTACAGGTGATGCGGTTAAGACCAAGTGGAAGAATTTAAGAGATTCTTATCTTTGCATTTGAGATCAAACAAAACACAAACTGGTCAAGCAGCCAAATAAATTATGCGGTATAAAACATGGCCTTGGGTAAAGCCGATGTCATTTTACAGCCGTATTTGGAATTTGCACAAACTCAATCAAATATAAAAACTCATGATACAAAAACTGAAAATTTTGCAACTCAGCGGCCTGACATATCTTTTCAACAGCAAGATAGGTATTTTCAACAGCCAGGTACACCATACCAACATGAAAATTTGTCAGATCGACAGCCACATATATTATCTCAACATATATTGCACAGTCGTCGCACTCGTGAGAGACATATTGACAAAAAATTAGATTATTTTAAGAACAGAGACAAGAAAGACTTAGACGAACCGACTTAATTTTTTTGGGATATTCAAAAACAATTAAAAAAATGTCATTACGTCGGCAAGCTTCAAATTCAACGTTGCAAAAATAATTATGGAAGAAGAAATGGAACAAGCTGATGAGTCAAGTTCAATGAACGATTCTTCGAGATTTAAGTAAAGTAACCTTAGTGACAGAAACATGCCCTGTCAAAAGCATGATTTAGCCAGCAGATTATGTAGAATAAACTGCGTTTAAGATTTTCTTGATACTGTTAAAGAAATACAACCATCTGGAAATTTGCACGGCTCTTCAACGGCAGTCTTCAACATTCATAATGACTTTGAAGCGAGTCCATTGCTGCTAACGCCCTCACGGAATTATCATGCTTACGGAATCATAACAACAAAACATTCTAACAACTATTAATGGAGTTAGTGTGTCAAGTGTGGTTTAAACCCGGGCATAATCTTCTTCTCTTGATCCATGTCAGTACATAATATCATCAGACAAAAAATGAAGTTGTACTATAAAGATGTTGGAAAGAAGTCGTAAGCTACATTAGTATTTATTTAGCAAAAGCTACATTAGTATTTATTTAGCAAAAGCTACATTAGTATTTATTTAGCAAAAGCTACATTAGTATTTATTTAGCAAATGCTACATTAGTATTTATTTAGCAAAAGCTACATTAGTATTTATTTAGCAAAAGCTACATTAGTATTTATTTAGCAAAAGCTACATTAGTATTTATTTAGCAAAAGCTACATTAGTATTTATTTAGCAAAAGCTACATTAGTATTTATTTAGCAAAAGCTACATTAGTATTTATTTAGCAAAAGCTACATTAGTATTTATTTAGCAAAAGCTACATTAGTATTTATTTAGCAAAAGCTACATTAGTATTTATTTAGTAAGCTAAATTAGTATTTATTTTTAATTTTTGTTTTACTTACTATCTTACCCTAAAGTAACAACCAATCGTTCTTCTGGACTGATTGAAGCTCTCCAATTCGTGCGTTGTTTTTGTGTCATTCTCCAATATTTTTAAAATGAAGTTAAAACATTTCGTACACACCTAAAGTAGATATAAACACTTTCTTTATTACGTCTTAGTTTTGGAAGCAAAGTCCAAAATGCTCCTTCTTGTTCATGTTCCTGATTAATATCATGAATCCATATTCCTCTGTACCTGAATTTACAATAAATATAGTCGTTTCGGTAGCAAGACCATTAGAACATAATTTAAGAAATAATCTAAATTTCATAATTAAATTATTATTACATAAAAACGCAATGCAAAAACGGTTTTATTTACTTATCTCTTTTCATCTTTACACAGAGCTAACAAAAGCAAAATCTCGACATCTACATAAGTAAAATTACGTCTAAACATCACGACCGTTAATTTAGAATGATGCAGTAAAACGCCACAGTCACTGTGCCAGTATGTTCTAAAACGGTCGCGAGCTCAAACTGTGTAGGCATATTATAGTTTAGGGATGTCGGAAATCCAAAATGTATCGATATCGTTTTCGGTACGACTTTAAGGATAATATTGGCGTTCTAAAAAATCTAATGTATTTAATCTGGTTTAGCTCAATAGATTACTAAATACTAAATAAAATACCAATCAATGAATATTTGTTCTAATAAATCAAGTAATATAAAACCCGAAATCAAAAAAACCTGGACAAGAATAATTTTCTTGTTTATTAATCATATAGGTACTTAGCCTAGGCAAATAATATTTCTATTAAAATATTTAGTTTAGGTAATAATTAATATGAATCAAACAATCAATCAGGCAAACCAATATTTTTCTGACGGAGGCAAAATGAAAACTCTTAGCTTGATGTGCTCTGCTGTAAGATGACTTCTGTTACTGATTACATAAGATTTACAGCAGATGCCATTCTGTCCGATGAAACCGAAGACACAGTAGGTATCAAACATTTTAGAGCTATTTCTCTATTCAGAACTTTATTGGATTCTCTTTTTTGGGTATTATGGGCTGGTCTAGATATTGTTTCAGTTCGCTAGGGATACACTTTTCGTTGAGCTAGAGACTGAATTATTGCTTGTTGCGGACAACAGTGTTTAGTGTCACCATTGGAAAAAATACCGATTTTGATACGTTCCCGATACTTGATATTTTATATCGATATATTGAAATATTAAATATCATCAAATAATATCGATATAGCAAATAAAAAAATATCGATATTTTTTCTATAAGCCTATTATAGTTAATCGTTACTAACCGTTAGTCACTTACGGCACTAGTTGCAAGCTGTTGTGTCAATTCAGATTTTTTTTGAGAAAACATAGTTCCTAGGCGCCGATATGATTTTGTGCTCATTTTAGACGCGCAAAAATACCAGTCGTAATACTCCATGTATAAGGTTAACATTTTAAGTTAATCGTAGTATTTTAAAAATTATTGTTCGCTTTTAATGTTTACAAAATGGCGTCAACACATAGAAACAATACGACATTTCCCGAGTGTAGAGATATGACATGTTACGTACGTCTATAAAGATATAGGTACATAACATGTTTAGTGCGAGTGAAGACGCATAAATAGATTACCATATTTTGACGCGTTTTCTAATTTCCGAGTCTGTATTATTTAAATCAATAGTGTTCTGTTTATTGCGTTCACGAGTTTTACGATGTCTGCATTTAAATATATGATTACGGTAGCTTCATTTACCTAATAACAGCTTATGTAAAAATATGAAAATATTTCTAGAATTATGAATTCAAAATAATTGTAAGTCATCTTGTCACTACAGGTTAGGGTTGCCAGATGTCCGGGATTTCCGGAATTGTCCCGGAATTTGTGATATTGTCCCGTGTCCAGGAATATAATAAATTTGTTCCGGAAATGTAAAAAATTATGGTAATTCTTTAAAATTATGGTAATTCTAAAACATTTTGCCAGATTGATCAATAGAAAGACCGGAATCGCATGATTACGGATCAAATCAAGGCATAAATTTAAATTCAAATAAATTGCAAAGAGTTAGAATTCAACTTTAATTTATTAAAATAACTAAATCAAAACATGAACATAATAAATTAAATATTATTGTCATTGTCAATCTGCGAAAGTTAAGCTTCGAGTTGAAATTAGATAAAATTAATTATTGCAGGACAAATTTCTTTTGCCAAATATTAGTATTAGCTTTTAGTAATTTGGATAAATGTGATTAACATAACGACCGTTTTTATATTAAATTACTTGTAATTATTTAATAAGTCAATAAACTTTATTAAAAAGTTCACTTTGTATTTTGGCAAAAGAAAACAACTTTTTTATTTATTTTTATTAATGGGTCCGAAAAACCTTTTGTCGGGCACACTAATTTGTTTATCTTATATCACTGGTAGTTATAGATATAGTAGTAGAAATGTCCCGGAAAAAGTGATTTTACATATGGAAACCCTGCTACAGGTCGATGATTAAACCGATATTGAAATACACTTGAAAAGTTCTTATTCTTATTGGGGAAATATGTATTTGCATATTTTCAATTATGAATAATATAATGTAAGAAATATGAAATGTATGATCAAATCGTCCTGGAATTTCACGATTAATTTAATTTAATGCATTCCCAGCAACCTATCCACTACTAGGATGGAACATAGAAGCGAACTAAACAAAGCGAACGTCACGGCGAAAATACCGTCCCGGTGACGTCACTCACGCAACTCAAATAAAAGTGAACCGACCACCGTTATATAATATTGTAATTCATTAACAACAACGTTCGCTGACGCGTCATTCGGTCTTTCGGAAATACTCGCGTCTTGTCTTCTACGTGCTTAGATAAGCAATCGCGTTAAAAAAAGTAGTCTCATTAATTTCGGTTCGGTGTCAATACTCTCGTGAGCGGAATTAATGAATAACGTCAATGTATTTCATTTCCGATTTAGTAAGAGTCGTTATTTAAATTTATTGTAAGATATTTGTCATGTTGATTCGCAATTAACAAACCAATCAATGGTAATAAATTATGTTTTGACTGTTGAATAGTCAAATTATTTCCCGCCAATATGATATGACACCATAGACAAAAGATATGTACATATCTAAAATTATTTATGTGGAAGCAAAACTAATACTGCTTCACCATAGAGTAAATCTACCTTTGTACAATCCTTCTTAGCAGGATTTGCTAGCAGATTTAAATTATATTGTATTTAAAAACGTGTATTTTTAATTATTTTCTATATGTATGAATTGTTTTCACCAAGGTAATGGCCGAAAATGTATTATGGATTTATGTAATAGTCGTGTTTACACGTAAGGCAATAAAAGCAACTGCATTTATAATTTACATTATTCTCATTTGAAGTTACAATAAACGCAAATGACACTTCTCAATTAAAAGATGGCAATGTTTTAAATCAAGCACGTAAATATTTTTAATCATAATTTTTCCTTAAAGTCATGAGAGCTGTATACTTTATTTCAAGATGACTACATATTTTTCAGACAGCATAGAAGTACATTCGTGCGATAAAGGTAAATCACCACACGCACGATGACAAAGTATTTGCATTTCGGCATAAATAACTAATTGCGGTTAGTTACATATAAATAAAATACGAGTAAATAGGTCACACCACTTTAAACGTTATACGTATGTAAAAAATGTTACTTCCGAGAAGAATGTTACGCATTAATAAAAGGAGGTTTACACGATGCATTAAAACATATTTCGAACCCGTATGCCAGCATTTACCTGCGTCTCGATGACTTAAGTCGTGTGGTATGTAATGACTCACAAGAATACGTTTTAGTAATGAAAAAAGAACAGGGTCAAGTCTGGACTCTTAAAGGTAACTATAATTAAATCATGTATTATGTAAACGGGATGGTTGCCTTCGTATCTTTATAATGTTACCGACTCGTAAAGAATTTTTCCCACATACGTAACATCGACTTATTTGATTTTATTTATGTGGCTTAGAGTCTGCACGATATGCAACTAATTAATGGAATGTCATAAATGATAAAGTTTGGCTTTTAAATGCATACTGAGAATTAAGGATACACAACCTCATTTATATTTATATATGTGTATATGCTGTTAAAATGCATACGTACATGCAAATTATTTTCATTGTCAACATAAGATAAACGATGTTGCAAAATTTGATACTGATAATTCAGATGCGCAATGAATATTAATGTAGTATTTTTCGTTTATGTAGTACACATGTTTGACAAATTTCACAAATGTGATATCTGACACAATCTGATAATAATAATATGACGTTGAAAATGGTTCGAGGTCATCACATTTTAAAATTTATGATAATAATTTTTAAAATGCGAAACATTTTTAAATTTTTGTAACGTAATAATAGAAAATATTCATTATATTTAATAAGCAAGCGATGCAGGTGTAATTTTTCATATATCACGTAAAATATCAGATACCTAAATATATAATTTAGCTGCAATGTGACAAAGTGAAAAGAAAATTTATTGCATATTAGGTATTATTTTTTTACTTGTAAAATGTTAAAAAGTTTAAACACAATTAAATGAAACTACGTGATGTAGTATTATTTCTACTTTATTAAACTCCTTTACCACGACCTAGGTTTCGTTGTGTTACAACATCTTCAGGTGGGCAATTAGCAAAGATTCTTCTTAATATTTCTTTGCTAATTGCCCACCTGAAGATATTGTAACACAACGAAACCTAGGTCGTGGTAAAGGAGTTTAATAAAGTAGAAATAATACTACATCACGTAGTTTCATTTAATTGTGAGTAACGAATTTCTTCAAAATTAGCGCCAAATAAATACAATATAAAAAACTTTAAACGTGATATGTGATTTTAGATATTTTCGAATACGCGCAATATTGTGAAAGAAATTTCTTTTATTAATGAAAAAAATGAGATACAAATATGACAATTTCAACGATAAATTGCTAAAATTATTTATATAACCAATAATCTTATCTCATCGCTACAAGTATATGTTTTTAAAGCATACTGGACATATTTTGTCATTATATCATCCTTCGAAACAGCCAGGATACGCTCCTCATAGATTTGTTCCAAAATGTTTCCATTGATATAATTTTTTGGAGGGTTTTCCAAGTAGCTCATAATATTTCTAAGCTGATCCTTTTATATTTTAGAAATATACTGGATATCGAAAATCAATATAAAATAAAAATAAAAATAGATCCTTTCTATGAATTATTTAACTGAAAGTTTGCGATTGATGCCATAAAAATTATCTCAGGGGTTTGTCAAACATGGGTAACTATTGTCACAGAATATTAAACTTAGATCTCTCGTTACGAACCAAAGATAAAAAAAAGCAATTGGCTCAGTGAAAGAAAAAAAAATTTGGTCTGTCTTTTTTTACGAGGAATTCCACATCTCGTTTATACTTACATTAAAAACATGTATTTGTTTGCAATGACGTTATACTCAATAGACACATTATATCCATATAAAATAAACAGAAAATATGACCCAAGTAGTACCACGAGAAAACAACAATGAAAGACATAGAAAATGCCCGAAAGCACGTGTTTAAAAGAGATACATATATCGAAGAGACAAATTACTTCACTTTGTGAGAACCAGTTTTAAAGTTCTAATGACACGTCTATATAATAACATGTCATTTTTATTTGCCTGTATTACTTATAAATTACGAGAAAACTGTTCAACAAACCACATCTTCCTTATTGACGACAATGTCGCTTTGCGCACTTTGAGCGCGACTAAGTGCCTTTGTTTCCTCCGAAGGCCGATTTTAAGAGTCATCAGCCACACAGTACTATGTCATTTCTATTTGTTCCTAAAAATCAAAGAATAAATTCGCGAGTTATTATTCAATTTCTGAATCAAATAAGTATATATTACCAGAGCAACGATTAGTAAACTTCTATAAATGGTTCAGTCAAAAAGATGTACAAATATTTATAGGTAAATTTAGAAAATTATACGTATATATTATAGTCGTTAATACTTTCAGTTTGTCCCATATGTACATAATGTCTTTTATGACATTGTTCAGGGTTTTGTTATAAACACAATTGGGATTTCAGTGACCATCGTCCTAAAAATACTTGATATATTCTTATATATTTAGCCTTACCATTGGCCCCCAAAATTATTAAAATGTGAGACAAAGAAACGCTTTTTATAAATTTCACTCTTAATGTAATTTTTACAAATTTAATGATTTTTCCCATTCAATTGGTATTTTAATTTGGAAGAGACAATTATTTTACAAACTACAAACCTGTTTTGATGGATTTTTCTAAATTCCAACCCTGAAGGGATGAAAAGAGATTATATTTGCGTTTAACAATTACCCACTTTTATGGTCTGAGAAACACGTAAGTAATAGGTTATATCAATATTCCGGAAGAATATTGATACATGTGCTAAAATTGCATTTTACATGAAAGTCAAAAAAATAATATTTGATAAAATCATTGTTTTTTTTAGTACACAGTTTATAGAGTAGAGTTCAATAATAAGAACACCTCTAGTTGAATAATCACAGTTTTCTTAGCACAATTGATTCATTCTTTTTATTTTAAATTTCGTTTCTGCTGTTTTAGTGATGTTCTTCCGGAACATCGATATGATGTTTATTTAGTTATTTATGAATTCACAATGGTTTTAGTAAAAATATACTAAAACCTTACAGAAAATTTTTGATTAGCATTTGTTTGTGCGTCTACTATAAAAACAAGTTGGCGCAGTAGAGGCAAGTACCTACCTACGCGCCAGCCATCATTTTGATATAATCGACTTTTTAAGAATTCTCGAGTTATTTACCGAGAGAAGTGAGAGTGTTTATTAGCGAAAATAACTCGAGGACAACTTGTTATATGAAGAAAACGCAAGAAACCTTTTTTGTAAGGAAAAACGATCTTTCATATTTATTTGAAGTATTTTTATGAAGTCAATATTTTAAGGGTATAATTGGGTTATAAAATTTTGATTGTTGTCTAGAAAGTAAAAAAAAAAAGAAAAAGCTACATTTAGCTTAATTTTATTGCATCAAATTAAATTGTACCATTAACTACAAATGTCATGAAAAAAATGTTGGAAGAGATTTATTGAAGTTTATTGTACTTCCTTCATAGAATCAGCCCTTCTCCATATATTAGCGAAAATGTGTTTATCAAGATGGCGGCTGGTGCACCTTCCTGCGCTGCGCCAGCTTGATTTTTTAATCATTAACAAAATTCATCTATTTAAGAAGAGAGCTGTAGAATTTGTTTTGCGAGAAAATTCCCCAGCGACTGGATTATTTCGACAACAGAGTTAGATGAGGAAGAAGAGTGAAATGTATTTCGACATTTTTTTATTCAGGTTTTAATCGTTTTCTGAGACGAAGCGATCTATTTATGAATAGTTTTCGTTTGACATTTATACAAATTTTCTATAGAAAAACAATCTGTAATTTACCAAAAAAAAATTGAGGAATTAAAGAAAAACTTTGAAAAAATATTTGAAAATGTATGAAAATTCGCTGAGACAAAAAGCACAGAACGACATAAAAACGATACGTGTTTCAAAATAGTGAAAAGTTCTTTGGGGTATATATTTGAAAACGCGGAACGAATGCACCCCTGAAGAGAAAAAATATACGCTGGAGCTATTCTTAAGACATAATTTCATCACATCTCGTATTATATACCTCATAGCTTCTAGCACAACCGTTTATATAGCATTAGCCAGACACCACATGATGTTATATATACTACTTAGTTATATACCATAAATGTGGTTAATATAAATATGTATGTATTTTTCATTGTAATGAAATAATCATGAATAACCTTACTTGGTGATAATGCAGCCTAATGTACATTATATTGTGATACTCATAACTCTGAGTTCCCTCATTATACTGCCAAATTTGACTGTAAATTTATACGACATTTATACCCCACCAGAGTCGTACGACCATATTGGTCAAATTTATACCTTTAACGCATCGAGAGTCTAGACGATAGGTATCTTTTTTATTTTCTTTTTATTTTTATGGTACCCGGTTAAAGACTTGACTTGAACCTTGAGACAGGATGTTTACCTGTTGGAGATAGTCATCGACCATTTTTCAGTTATAATTACCATTATTGTACCAGCCTTTATAAAGACTTAATTTTATTATCCATTTAAGGGACTGTTTATTAAATTACTATTTACGTAAAGCTTAATTATAATAATCGGATTGTACTCATTGAGGATTTTTTCAATGATTATTTAAGTATTTATTTAAAATATTTTTCTGTTTTAAGCAATGTTTGATATTTAAATGATTAACTGACTGATTTAACTAGTTAGAAAATTTTGCTCGTGTAAATGAAGGTCAGAAAGGAAGCATACAAATGCTTTGCAATGGAAAGTTAATAGTGCTTTATATTTGGAAAATATTTAGGGATTTTATTATCAGATAGAGTAGATATTTCTTATCGATAGTTGTTTATATAGAAATTTAATATTATATAAATTAAATATTATGGTAAAATACTATTGCATTTCTTTGTTTTGTTATTCCTTGTTTTTACTTGCTTTTTACTCTGGATGAATACAATTCAAAGACGAATACAACTTATCTTGTAACAGAAAAGCTTTTAATACATTGCATTCCCACAATGATGACATATGTTGCCATCATTCTTTTTTACCTGAAACACACAAATGGGGAGGTTAAGGCAAAGCGAATTTCTTGGTGCTTGTTGCTTTTGTCCTTAGTTTATGATCACTAGTAATTGTTAGTTAATTTGAGATTACGTTTGTGTTGTGTTTAAGTGCCATGTGTTAATATATTGTTTATTTCTCATAATTCATTATGTATTCGAGAAAAAACTTTAATAATAAATTAGACGAACACAATGGCTCAATTAAAATAAGCGCTATATGCAAGAAAAATCGTGAAAATAGCTGATCTTGTAGCATATCACACTATATTAAGTTAATGTGTACCTAAACTTAATATTGTGTGAGAGTAAAATCAATGTTTTTCTCCATTTAGTTTGTTTTTAAAATTCACACTCTAAAATTGAAATGCATAAAAATATTTTGTTTTATATATTTATCTTATCTAATTTTGAATCAGTTTAGAGATTGTACAGTTAAAGGTTAACTAGTCAAATTTGGTTAAAATAATTTAAATATGCGTAAAATGCCAAAAAAGTTTAATGTCTATAATAATTTTTTTAAATACATACCTGTAGAAGCGGCTACAAAAATTGCTGTGGTATAATAAGCAAGTATCATTGAAATAAATTATGCAACTTTTATTAAAAAAGTGTTTTTTTTAGTATTTGTTTTTTTTTTATTATTTCTTACGGAAATATATATGCATATTATCGAGTCATCTTAACAAAGAAAACACTTCGTATAGATAGGGCCAAATACATAACTCCACCTTTCGGAAAATTGTTTCGGCTTTTTGTCCTCATTGGACTGCAATTATTAATTAAGACGGTATTTTTTATAACAAAATATACAATACAGTATCTATGTACTTATTTATTTGAAAATCCATGAAATACGGGAGGCAAAATATAATATTTTATAAGTTTGTATATATTGACTTAAAAATATGTAGTTTTGTTCGCGTTGAAAATAATAACTTCTTAGATAATTCGTGAAGAATTTAGCCACATTATTTTGATTTCACTTGCAGAATAAATTTAAAAAAAGTGTCTCCAGAATAACGGCTCTCATGACAGTAGTGTGACATACAATACATTTTCGTATATCATTTGCTATACTTTAAGACGAAGTAGAATTCAAGGGTATCTGACGCAATAATAAACTAATTGCAACTCGACTTTGGGGCGGAGCGCAATACGCCACGAACTGGCGCGGACGTAAGCCGGGAATAGATTTAAATGGAACAAATTAGTTCGCGTACGCGACTATGAGACTCAGTAGATCATTACCTAAAAGTAATAACGTTCATCTCCTTCCTTTGCATAATGCTGTAAATCCCCTTGCCGGTTTCTTTCTGATATGAGCGATTTGCTTTCCGAGCAGTTTATCCAGAATATTGGGCTATTACAGGTAAGAGCTAGCTCCAAATTGTCAATAAACTACTTGTTATTCGCGGTTTTTGATTTTGGAATTCAATAAAACCGACTACAATGCTACTAAGAAACCTTCAGTGAATCAATATTGGAAAAATGACAATATATCCAATTGTATGCAAACTATTGAAGACTGACAGATGTACACCGTTAAATGGACAAAAAATATTGATCTTATACTTAGAAAGATGTTTAACAGAGTGCTATAAAAATTGGTGTCATCTTACCATAAAATTTAAAAAAAATTGAAGAAAGCAAATTTCTTGACATAAAAATGTTTCTTATCATAAAGAATCAATTCGTAAGAGTCTTTTGAGCACTTAAACTAATATGCATATAAACACTGCATTTTTTAACTGGGGCCATTTCTTATTTTTTAACTTTTATGCCAAAAAATATAAAAATAAATGATTTAGTCCCGAAATCCCTTAATTCTATTGTTTAAGCCATTCATGGTTTTGTTGTTTATGGTAATTTTTGGGTATCCTAACCCCGTCAATAGTGAGTGATTGTAATATTATGAATTTCCGACCCTAATCAACTTTTAGATTTTACATATTTGCATTTTATTTTGTATAAGGAGCTGGTTCACATCGAGTGTGTCTCACATAAGTGTGGTTTATTTTTAGTATTCAAATATGTAAATAATTTACTTTCAGGTGGTTAACATGAACAGTTTACTCTCATAGTCTTATAAATAAATTAAATTTATAGTTATATATTAGCTATAATAAAACAAAGACATTTTGACTGACAAAAACAACATTTTCTGCAACCAATCGTTTCCAAAATAAATTTTATCAAGAAACTTGTAGCTTGCACAAAATTTGGTAATATAAATATTCTTTATGACTATGATAGATAATACGTCACTATTTGTATTTTAATGTTAATCAATAAATATAAAAGTTGTATTTTTATTTACCATTCAGGAAGAATGATGCCATTTAACCTACTTTCGCCAAAGAGACGTTAGCGAAAGTTGGTTTCTTTTACATTTTTTCGCTATATAGTTTAATCGGTACTTCGGTTCGAGAACGTCAATAATTTTCATATCCAGAATTTTTGAACAGTTTTATTTTTGGAGATGAATAGACTATTTGGATTCTAGAAAAGAAAATCAAGTAAACCGATAGAAAAATATCAGACGGAGATCATAAGTGTATTGGGTAGGAAATATTAAAAATTGCATTTTTTATGAAAATAATAAGAATAAAATTTAGAAGAATAAAATATTTGGGCTATATCCGAGACAAGATCTTTGACTTAAGAGTCTATATCCCGTGGAAATTCAAAAAGAAATTCGTTGGGAAATGGGAATAGAGATTTAGGAGTGTTTAAATTTAACATCTCCGAGATAAGACCCTGGACCGCGAGAAATAGAAGGTGATCTTGAAGCAAGTTCAGACCTCAAATGGCTCAGTGCTGTATACTAGTAGTTTGTCTATTATAAGAGTAAATGCCTTTTGAATTATCAATTTTTATTTACTTTGTGCTTCAGTCGTTATTGCTCATTTCGTCATATGCCAATGACACATACGAGAAAAATGGTGCAGTAACATAAAGAGTCTAATGAGGGCGACATTGTATTTTGTTTGTATGATTTAGCAGCGTTTACTGTTTATTTTACTAACTAAAATTTTTAATATCTAACTTTATTCCATACCCATGGAATGATTTCACAAAACCAAAGGCGTTAATTAAAGATTAATTAAGAGTATTTAAATAACCAGTTACGTAATTAATCGCCTGCAGCGTAAAACATCACGTCATAAGCTTGATATTGGCGGATCCGTATTCTATACCAGTCAGTGGCGTGCGTTAGCTGTAAATAAATAATTAGTTTAAACAGGCCGGTATCGTAACTACGTTGTTAACTTTTATTTTCCCGAGTTTTGAAGAGATGTAACATAACTCCTTTTCATACAAAAAAATGTTGGGCGGTAAAATTGAATATCCCATATTATTAACTCTGTAAGCTTTGTCCCAGATAGATAGATCAGGGTTTGTGAACATAAAATGTTTGGACATACCCTTCTCCTGAACTGATCTATATCAAAGCTCCCCGCTGTTACACGGTATGGATCTTGTAAAATTTCTCCTTACAAGAATACCTCAATGTGATTTATTTATTGTGCTGTGTTAAATTTATTGCGCAAGGTTTTGTTATTTAACAATATCACATGCTTCTTTACACTTATGCATTAGTAATACATAAAGGATCTAAAATTGTGTAATGAATAAATAAGTACATTCGTTTTCTGCTATTTGTTTAACGGTTAATGTCTTTCAGAATTTTAAAATTCTATTCCGTGATAATTAAGTCGAATGTTCTCAAGTTACTGGCAAATCCGGCGCTAGAAGAATGTATAAAGCCACGCATATCTAATAGAAAGTTGGCTGTCACGTTGTTGTTATTGTAATGATTATGTTGTGCTTTGATATTTCGACTACGAATTATTGTATTGTTAATATTTGTTAATACATTGTTTTCTATAATTGTTTTGAACGAGAATTGTGAATTAATTTTATGCATTGAATTATACTTAATTAAATTAGTAAAAAGTGCAGTCGTTATTTGAAGGAGCCCGATACGATGAGCAACTTAAGTAATAATAGAACAATGTTAAAAGAAAACCAACATTTTATCTGACAGCAAAGCTTTTATAGAGATTTATCTTACCGTTTTTACTTTTTAATAGTTGTATATGCAATTTTTTCAGTTATCGTTAACACATTCTGTTCTTGCAGTCCGCTAATTCTGTTTGGACAGGTAGTATTAAAAAAAGAAGTTGTTTTTCATTAGATCAATGTAATGATTATTGAAAAATGAAATATATTGTTTTAATATGAATCCTTAGTTTATTTTGTGACCAAAACAATATTTGAAAAATTTGTGTTTTTTTTGGAATATGTATGAATTGTAAATGTTTCTAAAATAAAGTTTCACAAGGTTGCAATAAATTTTGTTTACTTGTTCAAAAATCACTTTTCATGTTTTGTAAATAATGTTTATGTTACCTATAATCGATAATGTTTTAATAGTCGAAAGTTATATAAGTAGTAAATTTCGATAACTTTTCATTCTTAATATAAATTTCATCATCGTTTGCTTAATTTATTTAAATAAAAGTTTCAATAATAATAATTTAACAATTCGCCTGTTTCTTTAAAAGGCGAACAAAGAATAAATTCGCTAATATTTTAAAAACTAATTGTCTAACTTCTAAAATTTTATTAGTAAAATAAATCATTAACCACATCTAATATAAATAAATAGCACAAAGAAATTTTACAATTTTATTATCTACTGGTCTTATATAAAATGTAAAATTAAATTTATTGTTGTTAAAACATTATAAGAGGTATAACACAGAGTGGCCCATTTACAGTGATCCAAACCATTTTTAGGTAGTGAACATCGTGATAAGTCATTAAAAAAATATTAGTTCCACGAAAATTAACAGTTTAGAAATTATAATTTTTTGTACTTTTTTGAAAAATCTTCACTCCAGTTACACAAATCACTTTTATTCGAAAACTTTTCCACTGAATCACATGAAATTTGGCATGGAAGTAGCGAAGTTATGTAGCAAACATGTAATGAGCGATTTTTGGGTTTATTCTTAGCTTCTACTATCGTTTGAAACTTTATGTTGTTTTTTTCTGATTTTAAAAGAAAAACGAACATTTAGAAAAATCACTGCAGTTAAATCTGTGCAAATAGGAATTTTCTTATAATCTTAAAAACTACCTTAGGATATGGTGATAGTCTAGACAAAAAATGATAGTGATGTAAATGTTGCAACATCTTCAGAAATTAACATTACATCAATGAATCACTAAATATGGCATTTTTGCCGTAATCGAAATTTTAAAAAATATTAACTTACTCATGCTTACCTCAATTATTCACAAATCAATGTTTATTAGCCTTAACATGCACAAAATGTGTTGAGGTAAAATGATTCTGCTAGATAAAGCGCTTTTATGTTGTGCATGCGTCAGAAAAAGAGCGACAGACCTTATTGTTATTATTTAGAACCGTTTCACTGCTTGCCTGTCGGTGGTCATTTGAACCAGCAACAACGGCACACGGCTAAACACAAATATCGCTCATTGCAATGGGCGACTTTTGTGCTTGATACGTAACTACTCTACTTCCATACTAAATTTTATGTGATTTAGTGCAATAATTTTTGAACGAGTGATTTGCGTCACGGGAATAAAGATTTATAAAAAAAAGTACAAAAAATCGTAACTTTAAACTATCGATTTTCGCGGAATAAATTTTTTTTTTAATGACTTACCATGATGTTCTCTACCTAAACAACCTGTATAGCATTATTTCCAACCCATTCGTCTAAATATGTTTGTACTGCGATTATTCTGCTTTTATATCCAAAAATTTACATTAATCGTAATACATATGAAGTGTTTTTTACATAGTTTACCTGTTCATAATTCATTATTTTGTAAACGTAACTTTACGTTTCAATAATGTATCGGAATAATTTAATTTAATTAATTAAGATGTTATTTGACAGTGGACAAGTTTTTGTTTTTGCGGTCTCGTTCACGCGAGGCACTTTATTAAATGACTAGCTGTTACTCGCGGTTTAGCTGGCGTGGAAATATAAATGAACAAGAACAGATTAAATTTATGAACGTTTGCTGCTTATGACAAGGCAAAATATTTACTTTGGTTCTTAATTTATTTTAGTTAATGATGAGACTCACTGACTAGTATACAGACTAGTTTATTTAACCAAAAATTTGTTATAGCAACTTGCATACTCGTATATAAACTAAACTTGCATTGCCTTGTTATGAATCCTAAATTATGACTTTTATAAGAGGTAACGTCGTTTTCGCGAGCCATATGTAAGTGCTTAATTTTTTATATTAAGATTTTGAGTAACATTAATTGAGACCCTATTCAGATGTTGTGTTTTGTGAGCAAACTTATATTGTGAGAAAGCTGACTTTGTAAGCAAAGTGATGTTCTAAGCATACTGATATTGTGAACAAATTAATATTGTGAGCAAACTGATATTGTGGGCAAATTGGTATTATGAGCAAAATGATATTATTAAAAATCTGATATTGTGGGCAAACTGATATTGTGAGCAAACCAATATTTTGAATAAATTTATATTGTGAGCAAATCGATATTGTGAGCAACCTGATATAGTAAGCAAAGTAAAACTGAGATTATGGCCAAATTGATATTGTGAGCACAATCATGTTGTGAGTAAGAGACGATAAAAATTAAACATTTATACACGTGGCGGCGCTGTCTATCGGAATGAAAAATAGTTTTTGGTCATTCTCTACGGGACAGCCAAAACTTGTCTCGGAAAATCATACTTTTATTAAATTTTCTGTATTACTCAATTTTCCTCAACCTCAATACTTTCTTTGTCACTACTAAAATGTCAAGTGAAGCGTTTATTAAAATGTTTATTCTTATTAACTTTTATAATTAAAAGAAAAATTTTATTTCACTGAAAAAAAACATTTTAAGAATTTGTGGTGTATAGACACAGCACAAATTCTTTAAAATTAACTTCCTTGGGTTGAGTGGAAGAAATTACTTTTGTCACTATAAATCCACGATATCTATATTTTAAAGTATGTATTGAAGTTTATAAATAAATATTTAAATAATTTAATAAATTGACTCCGACAGATCTGGCGTACAGTGTAAATAATATCTTCAAAGGTTTCTTTCATATTTGAATTTTAGGGTGGCAATTAAAAAAAACCATAAATATCCCTTTATGGTTTTTCTAATTTGACGGGCTGTGAATGGTAACCACAAAATATTTTATGATAATGTGTACAGCGCGTCTGCGGGACCATAAAAAAAATATATGCAAAATTTGTTTTCGTAACTAATCGAAATAATTCAGGACTGAAGAAGATAAATACCACAGAGTATATATACTCTATTCTATGATAAATACTGTCACTTATATAATGTCGAATAATTAGACAACAATTTTAACATTTTTTTGTTTTTATGACATACCTCATCCAAATTGGCAGTTGCAATTAATTATTTTTAAAAAAGTATTTTTAAAAATTTGTTCTATCTCTGGCCTTCTAACTATCTACGTAGTTATAACCATAAACATGCAATTTATTGTGCACGGTATCAATCAAAGTGCACATAGATAGAGAGTGCGCCACTGATGACAGGCCACTAGACGTGTCTATTAACTCGGCCGAGTCGGGAATTAATGTCGATCGGATGGCGCTCGCCGATAATGTAGTTGTATTAATTGCAATGATTTATGTCGGCGATACGAATTGATATGGACATTTTAACACTTAGCTGACTGATGATATCCATATTCTAATTCCGCATGGGCTATTGAGGCGGCCGCCTTTGTGACCCCGGATCGGCGATGCGAAGATGGAGAATGGCTGAGTTTGCGTGATTTTGTTGTGTACTTGTTTTTTATACTTCCACACGAAGCCTGTCCAATCGTAATGTTTTTTAACATTATGCATAATTATAAATCTCGAAAATATGAGAAATAATATAATGAGATGAATTCGTATCCACATAATTAAAAGTTTGATTTGGTTCAGTTACAAATCTCCAGCGACCATAAGATTCTTTGTCATTATACGCGTATGTGATTTAATATGCAGGACAGAACGAAGAAGGTACGATATCAGAATAAAAAAATATTACATGCGTTGCAGGGACCAGACATGCAGATTATCTTAATTGGATTTTTTTAAATATAGTCTGAAGTACACTTTTAAGTATATAGTCTGAAGTACACTTTTTAATATAGTCTGAAGTACAATAAATATAGTCTGAAGTACACTTTTTATATAGTCTGAAGTACACTTTAAAGTACACTTTTACTTTTGAAGTACACTTTGAAGTACACTTTTTATATAGTCTACACTTTTTATTTACTTTTGAAGTACACTTTTTATATAAGTACACTTTGAAGTACACTTGTACTTTTGAAGTACACTTTGAAGTACACTTTCTGCTTTTGAAGTACACTTTTTATATAGTCTGAAGTACACAAATATAGTCTGAAGTACACTTTAAATATAGTCTGAAGTACACTTTTAAGTACACTTTTAAATATAGTCTGAAGTACACTTTAAGTACGAATTATCGTTTGTCGAAACTGTCATCAAAATTGTTCAATATATATTAATATATTGAACAGAAACGTGTGTTCCAGCGATTATGTTTCACTTTATATATTTAAAATATGATATTGTAGATAAAAATGCGGTTTCTTGAATCTGATAATTAAATTGGAAAACGTCAATCAATAAATGTGATAATTAAATCAAAACGCAAATGTATTTATCCTTGAATAGTTTTAAGGACAAAAATTAATTTTTAGGGTTCACTTTGTTGTCCGTTTGTCTGTTTGTCAAGACCCTTATTCTCAAGAACGCGTGGAGTTATCAAGTTGAAGTTATATCAAGTTATGCAAATATCAAGTATTATGCAGATATCAAGTTCAAATACTTAGGTCTACGGTCCCTTGAAGCTGTAAAAAAATCAAGTTTCTAAGTCAACACAATAAAAAACTCTAAAAATACGGCCATTTATGTTGCATATTTTGAAACTTGCAAATAAATCAAAACCTATAGTGTACTTCCCGTTGACCTAGAATCATGAAATTTAGCAAGAAGCAAGGTCTCACAGTACAAATAAAGGAAAATATGTGGAAATCGTTAATTAGTAGTTACATCGTATAAAAAATATATCTTTTAAAAATATGTGTATTACAATTTCATAACTCCCCAAATTATTGTAATAAACAGTTGGCGCGATATTTCCTTTGTCCAGTCACATTAATACTGGCACTAAAGTGGGTGGGGATTTTTGAATTATTTTTAATCAAAGGTGAAATTTTGTGAGTTTGAATCGTCATACCGCTTTTTAGGATTCTATACCTCAAAAAGAACAAATAAAGTCATTCTTATAAAATCACTCACGTGTCAGTTTGTCTGTCACAGCCATTTTTCTCAGAACCTAGGTAGCAATTTGAATTTTTACATACGATAAAGCATAAGAACCAGCGTATATCACAATAGTTAACATTCATATGAAAATTTAATGAGGGCTAATTTTTTATTTTAATTTCATGTGTCGTGTATCGTGTCCAAAATGTTTAAAAAGGTCATTTTTGTAATTCATATAAAATTCTGGATCTATCTGGATATATATATATATATATATATATATATATATATATATATATATATATATACATATATATACATATATATAAATATATATATATATATATATATATATATATATATATATATATATCACTAAATTTTTATTCACCACTAAATAAAACTGAGTGATGTAGTATTATTTCTACTTTCTTCAGGTGGCCAATTTGTAAAGATTGACTCTTAGAAACTTCCAACAGTATTTAAATATCATTCAAAACAAAACGCTGGTTTTTCTACTGTTTACGTTAGTGAGTTGGGGAGTACGGGGCGGTGTAGTTTTTATTATATTTTCGAAAGTTATACAAGTTTTTTGTAGGGGGTAATAAATTAAATTGATTTTATTCCATGAGTTCAGGTGTATGTAATAAATTAAACGGATGTTATTCTCAGTAATATATTTATGCAATAACAAGGGGCATCTGATGGTTGGAACAAGGACATACAACTAATTATATATATCTCCTATTTTTATATTCTTTTATGATGTATCTCCTTAGATGTGTGGACAGTCTGAAACAATTTGAAGTGTACTGCAGTATCAATGTTGTCTTACTAAATTATGTCTAGAAGATATTAAGTATGGGTGGTGATATTGTATTTAGTTGTTCATTTAATTTATTAACAGACACAATCCTGAAATAATGTCTCCATATACCAAAAAATTGGCTTACAACAGCTTTTATTGGCGTTAGTAAAATTACGGACAATTCAATTTTTGGCCCTATCTCACGGTGAAACAAAATGTCCATGACGCACCTTATCCTGCAGGATACAATAGAGCGAGCAGACTATCGGTCACTCATACGATGGATCCACTAGATCTAATCTGCTGTGCACGGTTCCTTGTATAATTACACCAGACTGATGGCAGGCAGAGACATAGCAAGACATATTGGAAGACGGGTTACATCAGCACCTGACGATACCCATGGTGAGCCCCAGAGCAGTTATGGTCACGATAGAGAAAATTTCCATGGATAATAAATCTTTAATTCAGCAAATAATTCTATAAAAAATAAATATTGCTATTATAAAGAGACTGTACTTTATACAGTATTAAATTAACTTAAAATGTTAGTGGAAGTTTTAGTTACATAGATACTTTTATATTCATTTGTGTTGTTTAGCCTAATCCACCACCAATACTAAGAGTCTCTTTTATACCTATATATTTCTAATGTTTCTAGGATGTTGAATTTATTGACTTTTGTATTTATTTGTAATAAATAGGGAGCGTTGTCGGTACGAGGGTGATGGTTATTTTCAATAAGGTGTTTTGCAAAGTGTGACGTGTCTGGTTTGTTATTTTGCCAGTCAGCAATGTGTTCTTGGTATCTGGTAGTAAAATCTCTTCCTCTACCTATGTATACGCTATTACAGTCGTTGCATTTAAATCAATATATACCACTTTTTTGTATTTACGTATTTCTTCTTCGTTATTAACAAGGATTTTACTTAAGTTATTTAAAGTTACATTTGTTATTATTCCATCTGAAGATGTTGCCATACAACGAAACCTAGGTCGTGGTCAAGAATTTAAATAAAGTAGATATAATACTACATCATGTAGTTTCATTTAGTTGTGAATAAAAATTAAGTGATAATGAACTACAAAATTAACGCCAAATATATATATATATATATATATATATATATATATATATATATATATATATATATATATATTTATATGATGCTTGGAAATTTTGCAGGAATAAAATGATGTAATGGAAACATTTTCGGACATTGAAATATATGTATGTTAATAGATTTTATCACTATGTCAAATTTCCAGTTTCTATACCAAACAGTCTTTGAGAAAAACAGCATTGATAGATGTACAAACGAACGAACAATATATTTATTGAACAAAGTTCATTTTTTAGTTTCAAAACTTTAAAAATTATTACATATGTAAACTTTACAGGCAAACTACTTTCATTTTTATGCAATTGATAAGTATCGAAATCCAGGAAAAAGCGAAATATGAATATTTTTTAATGTTTTTTTATTGGGAATGACCGTTTTACATTTTGTCATATGTAAAATAAAACTGTAATCACGTACAGTCACTTGATAACTAAGTGTTATAACATATAGGCAGGATCTTAAATTCTAGTTATTACTAGATGCAAATACTGCTGGCGATTTGAATTAACGAGTCGCACAGATTCGTGATTAAATAAGTAAAACGAATTTAAATAACATTTGATATTTCTTGGTACTCCAAGTTGCACCTAGAGTGTTTGTGACGGAATACATTTTTACAAGTGATTTTAGCTTACAGGTAAACCTTGCTTTCTTAGGTTCTAAATTTCTATTGGTTATACTTTTGCTATATGTATCTCGGTGGGGTGATCACCTGGCTACGTTAAGCTTCTTGTACTACAGGATACTCGTAATTGCTTAATTGCACCTAATAAACGGGCATAGATCCTTTTATCGACTTGCTCCATTTTATCGAACATTATGTCTAAAAATTGTATTTGTGAAACTTAATTTTACAGATAATATACTTTTAGAAATTTGTTTGGGATTTAAAAGCTATAAAAATGTCTTCAAAATCCACCAAATTGGGAAAATACGTGTTATAAAAAGTATTCTATAGACGTTTAGACTCATGGGGAAATATAGTCATAAAATAATAGTTTTAAATTTGTTTAACTAATACGAATTGAGTATTACAAATGATACAGCTAAATACAAATTATATGAATATAATATGAAGTTGAACATTTAGATAGCAATTTCTATATAAATATGCTAATTTCGTAACACTAAGCGCAATCCTGCCTAGTTTCATATTTACTCTGGGCAGTATTTATTTTTTGGGATTTTAAGTAGAAAAATAACATGAGTATTTCTTTAACAATGCAGTGAATTTTCGCACTGTGCACAAACATGTAATTCATGACCGGACGGTAGAGTAGGACTATTCTTCAAGGTCAGCACAAGAATATGACAAACACGTCAGTCATCATTTTCAACACTTACATTTAATGAAAATCGTAGACGACAGCGTGTAGTCATTGTTCTGTCGACGTCCGACAAGCAGCTCATTAAGTATGTCTCGTAAAAAAATTGTATTTTTACCAGATGTCAAGATGTGGACGGTTTTTTTTTGCAAGAATTCTCGTGTGTTTAGCTCGAATTATTATTTTTAACTGACGCTCGGGATGAGGCTACACAGGTAGATTTATTATATTAAGATTGTATACGGTCGAAAGTACCATTTTTCATTCAGTTTTTGGGTGATTAATAAAATTAAACTTATCATCGCAATTTTTTTATAAAGGTGTTCAAGAATTGTAAAATATTTGATCAAGAAAAATTAAATTATGTAAATTTTTTATATTAAGATTGTACATGGTCGCCAATTCAATTTTTCATTCAGTTTTTGGGTGATTAATGAAATTAAACTTATCATCGCAATTTTTTTATAAAGGTGTTCAAGAATTGTAAAATATTTGATCAAGAAAAATTAAATTATATAAATTTCTTATATTAATATTGTACATGGTCCCCAGTACACTTTTTCATTCAGTTTTTGGGTGATTAATAAAATTAAACTTATCATCACATTTTTTTATAAAGGATCAAGAATTGTAACATATTTGATCAAGAAAAATAAAATTTTAGTCTTTTATTTAAATTATATTCAGGTATATATATTACACGTACGTTTAGTAATATTGCATTTGGGTATACAAGAGAAGTTAAAATGTTGTAGTAATATTGCATTTGTGTATATAAGAGAACAACCGTTGCACTAGTTGATTTGCTTCATGAAACGGAAACTTGCTGATGAAATAACCGCTGTGTTTTTTGGCAGAAAAATAGTATAACATACATTTTGACACTAAAGTCTGCCCACGACTTCGGCCGCTTGTGTATTTCTATTTCTACAGCGTCATCTAATTACGCTTGTAATATTACTTTGCTAGCAATCAGCAATTTATAGTTACGGCTATTTAAAACTTTAAGCTATGAAACCATTAAGTACAAGTAGAACTTGCACTACAGGGGATTAGTACTCAGTTAGGCGTATATAGATATTTTAATCATACATAGTATTTATATTAAATAACGAGTATATACAAGTATTGATATTTTTTTCTCTATGTAGATATATTGCTTAGTATATATTTTAAGGTAGTAAAATATCTAATACGTATTGAGGTAAGTAAAATATCTATGCCTTGACGTTTCAATTGGCACGGTTACATTTGAAACTAAAAAGAAATTCGATTACTCTATTTGCTCTCTATGAAGTTTCAGTCACTAACATTTTAGAGAATACCATTCGGTATTCTCTAAAATGTTAGTGAGATATATTATAGATTTTAGTATCACTTATCGAGATATATGCGGGTTGATATGCTTTATCATATTCAAAATTTCAAGTCTCCACGTCAAATGGTTTCTGAGAAAAACGACTGTGAAAAACCCGAGTGATCTCATAAAGGTTTCATTTTTTTCCTTTCCAGAAACGGAATTCTAGGAAACTGTGGAAGTCAAAAAAAGTATAAGTACAGTACATTATTTTTTCTTTAACACTTGAAGAGTTATTGATTAATATTTACTTCGGATCAAAAATTGATCCGTAGTAATTTTAAAACTTCTATTAAATTTAGTGAATCCAGAACTAAACAAGTAAGCATCCTGAAGAATTTCCTTTTATTATTAAGCTTAATGCCTCAGCGCGGTATTAAATACATAATTTATGTGTTAATTAGGATTATTTAATACTTTCCAGTTAAACTTTCTTAAAAAGTAGCCATATAAAATTCGATTTATAATTGAAAACACAGAAGCAGTCAAACACACAGTCGTCTTCTTTAAAAACTTGCACTAGTAATGCAATAGTTTATACTAAGTGGCTCCGTAAACATGTTTCATGAATTAAAAAACAAAATTACATATCGTCTACCCTTCTAATATTTCATTAATGGTACCAATAAAAATATGTGTTTAAAATATACGGAAAGTAAAAACAGCTGTAGTAAAGAGGTTATGATTGAAAATCAATAAAAAGAAAAAGAATAGGAAATTACGTTTTTCCTACATTTAATAATTCCTTTTATCCTAAAGGTCTGAGAAATGATATAATTTCGGTTATTTGAAAAATGTTTTCTTTTTATAACACATCTATATAGAGTATTCCAAGTTTAATCCGATGGCGTGAGAATGGCAATATACATTTTTTGTATGTTTAGAAAAAAAACATACCTAATTAAAAAAAACAAATTTTTCTTTGTTCACATTTTAAAAAAATTGCTTTTCTTTGTTAAAATTTAAAAACAATTTACTTGTCCATATTTAAAAAAAATTACTTTTATTTTATTACTTACGGTTTTTTATGTTCGGGGAACAATTGGAATGAAGAAAGTAGGGTAATCATTAAAAAAATCTAAATTGAGTATTTAATCAAATTTGATTCTAAATCTTCCCACTTAACTTATTATTACAGTGTGATATATACTTATATATAGAGTAATATATACTTATATATAGTGTGATATATATTTATATAGCCATATAGCTTATTATTATAGTGTCATTATATTACGGTAGAGTACAAAAACACAAAAATAAGAAAGGTCTTTTCATTTGTGTGATTTGTACGGTCTAGAATCTAAACCGCCAAACTTATTTATTAAACTTTTATTATATATTTTAAATTTTAAAATTTTGGGAAATATCCCATTAGAATATAAAACTTTTTTCACAGAAATGATTTAATAAATTATATTTAAACTGTCTGCATTATGAGTGTATTAAAAGTTGAACACCAAATAAAAACAATACAATTTTACAGCGATATTCTTTTACCTATATGTTTGTACACAGGTTTACGTTTGGTTGGGATATAAGGAGAGAATGGCTGTAGCCTTTATTTTTATATAATGCATTTATCTACACAGTGATATAAATAATTAAATTTATATTAATTTAATTTCTTAACTGAAATATCTACTATACGTTGAGCATAAAAACTGAAGAACCACGCAGATGAAACTACGGGCAACTGCGTCCAACGACCAATCATAGTTTAAAGGGTTATTTTTTGAGTAAACGTTTACCTATTATAAGAGAGCAAGTGTCTTAATAAAAAAAAATACAAAATTATTAAAATTAACATAGTAATTCCCAGTCAGGGAGGAAGTTTTATCCTCCCTGTGGGGGGATAAAACTTTTTATAAAATATTATATTTTGATTTAATTTATATAATTTGATTATAAATCTGAAGAAAGAATATTGTTTTCTCGTATTATATCTAAAGATAATTCATTTATTGTAAATCTACTATATATTAATATTTATCTGGAGGCTGCAATTGGTGTCATCAGCAAAAAACATCAAAGCCTCAGTTGAGGCAATCAACAATGAATGGGTTAAAGCGAAATATACCCAAGTATCATCGGGTATATACTGCTAGCATTCTTATATACGTAGAAATATAGAATATTATAATATAACATTAGGATTATAAATTACAAATAGAACTGCGCTTTTATCCATCGATTACGCGGAAATCTCGTCCACCGTCAATCGGTTTCTATATAAATACTCCTACAATGAAAGAAAGTGTTATCGGTGGTTGAACTGTGCATACAATATCAACTATATCTCATTGTTTAAACAATCAACTTTGGAGAGTTTCGTAGCAAGTCGTGTCTTAGGTCAACCAGCACGGTGCATCATCTTCGTCGAGGTGAGGTCACCGTCGTGACTGTAACTTGAGAAAATCGTCAATCTTGTCTTTTGTTGTCATCTATAGGTATAATGCATAATTTCTCGGTTTCAAGTGAGGATGAATCATTTCTAGTTCAGTTGATATTTTTAACGTTCTAAAAGATCGTTTCTAGTTCAGTTGATATTTTTAACGTTCTAAAAGATCATTTCTAGTTCAGTTGATATTTTTAACGTTCTAAAAGATCATTTCAAGTTCAGTTGATATTTTTAACGTTCTCAGTAATAAATACTTGAATAAAATTGAAAAATGTTTAAGTAGATTTTGTTTGTATGTATAAAAATATGTTTTTTATATGATTAGAAGAAAAACGTAATTAAAAACATAAAATTTTTAAAAGGTATTTTTCGTTTTTTGGATCTTGTCCACTTTTTCAAAAGCTTTTACTTTAATTTTATCACTTATGGTTTTGTACGTTCGGGCAACAAGGGAAGTGTAGAAAGTAGGGTAATCATTAAAGAAATAGCAGTTGAGAGCTTAATTAAGATTTATTCTAAATCTTATTACTATATTATTCTTAATCTTAATCTTATTACTACTTATTACAATATTGTTATAGGATCATAGTATAGCACGGTAGATTATAAAAAAACACGAAAATGAAAAAATGCCACTTCATTTGTGTGTTTTGTATAGTATAGAATCTAAATCGCTAAACCTATTTTACGAAATTGGAAGCTTGGAAGTTTTTAATAATATTTCGTACGTTATCTTTATCATATATATTTAGGTTTATGTACGTTTAAATCTTTATTATATATGCTTGTACCAAGATGTATTAATTAAGAAATATAAGTTATAAATATATTAGGTTTTGCCAACGATTTTTGCTCTTTGTTAAAATTTAGAAACATCCATAACTATCAACTCGATTATTGTCTATTCGTCGGCCACAGTATTTTTTGTAGAAACCATATGACATAGAGAATCCATATTTAATATCGCAGAATATAGTTTTTATATTGTTCTGTGTTTTGTACAATAATTTATTAATTAGGAATGTTACGGTAATACATTTAGTAATAATTTAGATATTCGGTGTAATTATTGTTAGTAATATTACAGACGTCGGTAGAATTATTATTAGTAACAATTCAGAAATCGTTAGATGTAAATAGTTTATATTATTTACAATTATATCAGTAACATTAATATTACAGTTCTAAAGGTTTTAAGTCAGATGTACTATATAGAAACTTTATTTCGGTATTTTAGAATAATTTCGGATGAGCAAAATTAGTTAACGAAAAATTCTTTGTTGCAAATTCATGGTATGAGAAAAGTAATAAAACGAGGAATATGAACATAATTTATTTCTATAATAAGAATTTGGTTGAAAAAAAACATTAAATCTGTATGTTGTGGAAGTCGCGCTACGGAGATTCCTTATACATTTAGTTATATAATTAAGCATAAACATTTAAGGGTACATAGTTTTTGTATTAAACTACGTACAAGTATTGTATTAATTCATTTTTAACACGTAATTAAATTGTCTAATATATCTTTCACGTGTGTAATTGTATAGTAATTTCTAAAAAACTATAAAACAAAGAGTCATCGCTATATTGTTTCTAATATTAACTAGTCTTTTTAAATTGTACCTGACCAGACACGTAAAATTTGAAAACAAATTTTTAGCTTTTGCGCCGTATAAAATTCCCATATGAATATTTTTGAGTGGGAATAATTGAAATAGAGTTTAAATTGTTTTATCACTGTGCGAAATTTCAAGTTTTGGCAACAAACGAATCCTAAGAAAAAGGTTGTAACAGACAGACAGATGGATGAACACGTGTGTCATCTTAAAAGGGATTTATTTTTGGAGTTTACTTTTCAAGAATCGTTAAGAATTTTCATGCATAGCGCCCGATATGATGTTTTATGAGTAGTAAAATCAGAAGTTCAGAGCGTTAGAAAAGTGTAATCAGTTAATTTCAGGCACATCTTTAATTGACATATCGAATTATTTACTGACAATTGTAAGCGTTGTTTGTTTTGGCTGAAGGTGTTACGTTTAAAAAAAGTAGTAAAATGAATACAAGAAGAAGAAACTATAGGGAACAGAGTGCAGATATTGGTCTTAAAATATTGGGTCTAGAGTGCAGGTATTGGTCTGATAAATGTTAATAATTTCGGTTCAAAAATATCCAAGGACGGATATTCAAAAACAATATCGTAATACAATCGGCACATTCGAATTATGAAGTTATAAAAATAGGCATTATTGTTATAAACTTGTAGTACGAATAATCTCTGTAATGGTAAACGGGATCTGAGTCGAGTATTGAAGTTGAGTAGAGAGAGGAGATAGGAACAATCAACATGCGAATGTATGATTTTATATAAACATAATAGATCAGCACTTTTCCTCCGTGCAGCTAGGGATGACAAATTATATCTCTGTAGTCGGATTTCATAGGATCTGTACCCTCATCCTAGACGAAGTCTGAATGATTTTGTTTGATGAATACAGAATTAATTTATTTGCACGAATGTAATTTCTTTTTTTTAAATAATATGATAAGAAACGTGTACTTTATTTATTTCTTTAGGCAATAGGAAGTCAATTGTGCCGACTTTGGCTTAATATAAAAGCCAAAAAGAAAAGAGAGTTGGTAAGGGAAACGCAGCAGCGGATGGCCACCGGCCGTGAGACGTGATTAGCGACATCCCAATTGGCCCCATCGTTTTCTTAATAGTCCCAGAGCTAATTGTGGAAGTCCCATCAAACAATTCTGCTCAGCAATTCAATCGAGGTAAACGAAGCGAATTTCGGTAAATGTGCAATTAATCTTTTATTTATAGTGTTTTTTAGAAAATGATTATGTAGTATCATTATATACTGATTAGTGTAGTATTATCGAAAGTATTATATTGATTTATTTGAAGTGAATTTTATTATAATTTATTTTTAATACTGCAGAAGTAGTATTACAAAGGAAAGTAGATTGTAATTTAATCACCTTCAAAATTACAAATTGTAAAATTCATTTCAGAACCTCTAAATAAGGAATTTTATTTTTTTTTCTTTCTAGTGATACGCGAAAATGTGTTAAAATTTAAACTTTATAGATTTATATTATTCATGAATTGACGTTGAATTAATTAGAGTCTATTATCTACAGATTCATCTGAGTAACAATCGACGAGTAGAAGTGAAGTTTTTGCTAAGTGGCGGAAACATTGCTAACATCGTCCGGGGCAACGGAAAATGTTCCTGCTGGTCAGCTTAGGGGTGAGGTACAGGAGACCATGTCGGTCGTGTATACGAATATACCAATACGCAAGAGCCAGCATTTGGATATACGGTTCACTTTCAGCCAACTTCAGTTGCTTCAGATGGAAGACTTAAAAAGAAATTGCATGAGGCATGTAGTGGAGCAGAGACAACGTAGAGAAGACGAGCTCCATGAAATCCGCAAAGAAATTTTCTTAAGTTAAGCTCGAGAAGCGAAGGCTCGTGCTGAAGTTGCAGAGAGGGAATTGAAAAATAAATGAAACACTTTTTTAGATTATTATTTTTTTTACTTATACATTTTTATTCTGTTTTGTGTTTCTAAATATTGTTCTTTCTTATTTCGTTTTCATTTTGGATATACCCTATTTATATAATTTTTGTACTATTACACATTTTGTACTATATATATTTTGTACTAATTCATGTTTTATTTTATATTTTTTAAATTTCACAACAGATAGTTAAATTTTCAATATTAAATCAAATAGTATCATTATATTGTTGTGCGTAGAAACACAGTGTAGCACGTTTAAAAAACAAAAGCACGTGTAAAGACATTTAAAAGCTAAAAAATGTGAATGTTTATAGTTTTGATTTTATACAAAAAATAAAAAAAATGCACATTTATATAAAAAATACAAAAAATGCACATTTTAATATTCTGGCTATAGATAAAGTGAAAAATCCAGTGCAAACCAATTTTAATGCACATTTTAATATTCCAGCTATAGGTAAAGGGAATCATGTCCGCCAAATTCCAATTTAGAATACTAATAAATAACTTTTCAAAATAAAATATATTTTTGTAAGTATTATTAAATTACCAAATGTGAAAAATAAGTATTAATAACTTCCTAAATTAAAGCAGTGTTAAGGCAATTTGTCCCTGATTTCCAATTGGTGTTACTTTCTTGTAGATACATATAATGATACAAATTCTATGGATACAAATATCTTTAATATTATCTATACATTTGAAAATGAATTGTATGTTTATTAATGTTAGAGGTATGAGATTATTATTACAATGTCACACATAATACAGTTTTCTAACCTCTTTAATATATACAAATATCATTTATGGGTGATGTCATTCCAGTTGATAAAGAATTAATACAAATCAAATAAATATGAATAAAAATATATATGTATATATATATATATATATATATATATATATATATATATATATATATATATACATATATATATTTTCTCAACGGTTCTACAAATAACGTTGACCATCAAAGGATATTTTTTGGAATTCCGTTATTTCCAATTCCATTTAATGTGGCGAAAATATTCCTTATACTGTCTAGAAAGCTACTAAATTGACATTTTTGAGAACCCAACCCCTAAATGGGTGAAGTAGGGGTTTAAATTTTTTACGGAGAAAAAATAAAAGATGGTCGTATTAACTCGAAACTTTATGAAAATACCCTAAAAATAAAAAAAATTAACACATATTTTACAATTTTTTGGAAATCAATCCTTAAAAGGGTGACAGAGCCAAGCAGGCCACAAGCTTTATGAAACAGCGAATACATGAAAGAAGTTACTACTAGTAACTACTACTAGTACTAGTAGTAGTTGTACTAGGTTTTGAAAGTTTGGTAAGTAACAATGAGGATATAGTGATAAATGAGCAAAAATGTACAATCGAACATTACAGGTTTAAGAGGCGTACGAGGCAAACTTTCTTCTTGAACGCTCCAAGGTGCATTGGTAAACCTCCTCAACTTGCCCTTGGCGAAAGTAATGAAGAGTATGCGACATTCCTTTAGCTTCAGGGGCTGCCTCTATGCTGTGAAAGTTGGTCGGATTGCGCACGTTGCTTTGACGTGGCTGTAACCTGATAAATACCTTTCAAAACAGAGTAATCTTACCGAAGTCTTAAGAAACACTAAAATCATAATCGGGGATGAAAATGCTATGATGCATAAGGTAGGCATCGTTTTACCTCCTTTAAAACTATAAATGCTGTAGAACATAAGAAATAACAAAAACTTAACGGGTAGACAGTATTTTTGGCGAGAGGTTTTTCAAAGCTTGCTGGTGGTGCAGAGAGAGAGACGCGATGAAAACATGGCGCGCTTCAAAAAATCTTCTTTGTCTGCCAGTCATTTTTTAGAATTTCTGCTTAAACTGGGGTACAACGTCTATCCAGGAACAGACTTCGTAATAGCTATCCCGGGCTAGTTGTATATTATACTGACTACAGACGAAGTAGTTCATTTCCCAGTTGAACTTTTGAACACTAAATCCGCCAGCTCTCCCTTACCCGTGGGCACACCATATTATATGATGTGTGGGCATACCTATGATGTTGCTTAGAAATAAGAAGCTGAATTAAAACTCAGTAATAGCATTAAGCTGTAAGTTAATATCACTAAGATCAAAGGCTACTATTTTAATTGAATTTGCTTTGGGAAAAACAGTTAGCAACGTGTTTAAAAAATAATCGCAAATTACCTTATTCATAAAAATACTAAAGCTACCAACCCATGTAAGAGCCGCACTTACAATGTTTTTCAAATTGGATAGGGGTGTAGTAATAATAACTTGCTTAGAACCAGTTTCTAGTAAAGGTGTCCCAAAATTCACGCAAGAAGTAATTTTGATAGAAAACACAGGTTTATAATTAAAAAGACGAGAAAAAAAATGAATAATAAAAATGCGTTGTTCTTTTGTGTAGCGCCTATAATAACTCTGAACTGTCAGCTGTCACGCTGTATTTTTTTTTTGGTTGGTAACACTTTACCGCACCACAGTGTTGCCAACCAAAAAACACCCATTATTTCCATAAGAATTGTACGTACTACGGTACCTTTTATATAATTTTTTCTGAATTATCCTAACTGATAAAATAAATGCGAAAGTCAATTTGTATATTTGTCCTACTTTTACGGCATAAATATTTAATATAAGATAGTATATATTTACCTAAATAAGATAGCTATATTTATTTGTAGCCTGTATAATGGCAATAAATACAGGACATTTTCATCGTACGAATAATTAATTCCACGCAAGTGAAGCCGCAGAAAAAAGCTAGTACAGTATGTAATTAAATCTAAATTATGAAAAACTGGCCAAGCCTGAGTCGGACTCGCGTACAAAGGTTCTGTAGCACCACAGAATATTAAACTTATAAGTTTGTATTTCTCAAAGACATTGTGAAAAACAAAGTTATTGCTGCATTCGGTACCGAAAATATCCCATATCTCACAAATTACACAACATGTATTATTCAAACTAAGGTTCCTTGAAAGTTTATTTTAAGTTCTATTATCTTAATATTTTTCAGAATTTTGCACATGTTTGTTGAAAAATTAGAGGTGGGACATATTTTTTAAGTCTTTATAAGCGCATATGTCACCAACTAGTCACTAGTTAATTAAAAAAGTTATTTTGGACACAAGTTATTTTGCACTGGATTTTTTCATCCCTCGGTTACATGTATGGAATGCCACCCCTAATATTAATAGCTCCAATAGTCTCTGAGTAAAATGGCTGTGACATGCAGACAGACAGACGGACAGAAAAAAGTTGTAAGAGTTCGTTCTGTAGCCATTTGGCTGCAGAACCCTAAAAAGAAGAGAGATTCAGGAGAATCCAAATTAATATGTAATATTATCACGCGAGTGTGATTCGCATTTAACCAATTTTTATAATATGTTTAGAATTTTACTAAAAATACACAGACAAAAAATTAAAGTACGCGTGGAAATTAATCAACAGTACGAGATGCATATACCTATGTAACGTTATACATTGACTTTTTAATTTTTGAGTTTTATACAATGCGTAATTTGTTGAAGCAAAATCGGTCAAAAAATTTGATAATAGTCTGAAAAATGTTTAAAAGAAGTTAAAGTTTTTAATAATGCATGATTAATTTGTTAACTAGGACCGTAAATATATTGCAGTAAAAGTTTCGTGACAAGTAATACAGTGGATTTTAAGTTATTAAGAAACTCAGAGGAAGGTTATTATTAGGTATTAATATTTTAGAATATCCAAAAAGTTATTATATTTCATTAGTTAATTTATTAATTATTATAAATTAACCTTAAAGTCATCTGAAATCTTGTTACCTATTAGAATCTGTAATCAAATCCATATGTCATTGCTTTTTATCTTTCTATATATCATATCCATTTTAAAACGGGAAGGGCCCTTTTACTTATGGCTTGTTCCTATATTATTTTATCTTAATATAGTATTTGGATTTTTGATATCTATCAAAACAGAAGTATTTTCATTTTGTTTTTGTTTTGTAACCATTAAACTAGTATTTGTAAATGAATTCATTTCCATCAAACGCAGTAATAATACTTGATTCTTCTCACATTATAGTTGGCTATAAGATATATCTTTTATAGTAATTAACTTGCTATCAATTTACTGATAGGAGCAAAGTTTTTCCCAATGTTTATTATAATCCGAACGTTCGTTTGTTTGAATGTTAATTATTCAGTCATGACGTAACAGCTGAAAGTGATGGATGAAAGAACAATGTCAGCCAATGTATGAATATTTGAACTGGACTTGTCAAAATTTATGGCGTACTTAAGCTTTTAATTTCTCCGAATCTTTTGGTTATATTTATAATAGTTCAGAATTGGCCTGTCTGCACATTGAAGACATTTACAAAAAATGATTTAGGCTTACATAATAAAAAAACTTGAATACAACAATATTATTTTTTAAATTTTTGTCAGTTTTTCTGTTCGTTTGAGTGTTTGTTTGAACAAGTATCATGTGAAAACCACTGACTCGATTTAGATAGAAATAAAAAAACTTTCTAAAAGTATGTGGGTTGACTTAATATAATATTTAGTCTTTATTTTGTCGGATTCGGCTTACTTAATCAGAAGATATGGGAATATAAAATTTTCAAAAAAAAATTTATTTAGTAAAACAACAACAAAAAGTTCTACTCTTCTAATTACTCACAGTAAATGTATAGTGTACATCAATAGATGGCGCTCGTGTATTTTAAATAGCGCAATGAAATTTTTCATTCGTACATATATTGACGAAATGGGCTTGGCCAGATATAAGTGTGAAAAACAAGAGGTTTTGTTTGTAGGTTACATTAGGCTGTGTAAATTAGATTTTTACTTACTTTATTGTCTACACATACAATCAAACTGTAGAATTGGTGTGTTTGTATATTGAAGGCATTTAAGAGAAAAATATTTAGGGCAATGTAATAAAAGTAATAAAACACAAAAATATTGTTTTTGGAATGTTTGTCACTTTGCCACTTGGCAGTTACGCAAGAACAGCTAAAAGAATTTGATAAAACTTTTACTGGTGGATTCTGTTCTCAAAAGGAGATAACTCGAGAAATCTGCCCATCGAGACGAGAAAAACACGCCGAGTACTCGAGAAATAGTTGAAATATGTTTTACAGTGAAAACCTGCGTTTATCCCGCGTCCTGCCCACTCGATCGGCGTTCCAAACCGCACATAAGCGCCACCATTTGGTCCGTCATCCATTCAGACTTACGGTAAAACTCGTGTCGACGATAAGACCTCGTTTTAAATACATCTACCACTTTTGAGCAGAAACTATATATAGTCTCGATAACTGACTATAATTGCTGCTAAAAATCTTATCGAATGTCATAAACAGAAAGGTCCAATAGAAATCGAGACAGCTGCTACTGCAAGTAATGTCGAAGCTCACATAACATGAAACTCACATAACAAGAAGCTCACATAACAAGAAGCTCACATAACAAGAAGCTTCAGCTCTTAGAGTCAAGTGGTAAAAGAACCTTGAAAAATTAACAGGTTTTCTCGTTATCTGGAAACTTTGTAACGAAGATAAGAAACCGATTATCAGATGATGTTATTAAGGCTCTAGTAATTTTAAAAGCATATTTCATTAAAAATGAAGACAAACAGGTTAACGGGTGAAGCGGTTTCCTACTCTACCTAAGTTTTTAAGGCTAACAAGCTAGTCTACTTAGAAGTTTTTAATGTTTTTTTAAATTTTCATAATTAAAACACTGTGTAATCACATGTTTTATTGGCAGATTAGTTGATTGTGAAACTAATTCCTGTTACTTTAGTTAATTTTGATTTTGAAAAATTTAATTTATTGTTTAATTAAAAGACTGAATAAAAGTTCTACTTACTTATGGAACGAAAGAAAAAATAGTAGTTACATGAAGATATTTCAGGTAACTACTATTTTTTAAATAAAAGAAAATATGATTAATATTTTTACTTACCTCAGGAAGGAAGGTAAATTAAACATTTAAAGTATCGACTGTTTAATTAAAAGACTGTGAATAAAAGTTCTACTTACTTATAGAACGAAAGAATAAATATTACTTGCCTGAAGATACTTCAGGTAACTACTATTTTTTAAATAAAAGAAAATGTGATAAATATTTTTACTTATCTCAGGAAGGAAGCTAAATTAAATATTTAAAGTATCAACTATTTAATTAAAAGACTGTGAATAAAAGTTCTACTTACTTATAGAACGAAATAACAAATAGTAATTACCTGAAGATATTTCAAGTAACTACTATTTTATTAAATAAAAGAAAGTGTGATTAATATTTTTACTTACCTCAGGAAGGTTAATAATAATATAAAAATAATAATGAAAATATTTAAAGTACCTACTGTTTAATAAAAAGACAAAAGTATTATTGAAATATATTTACTGGAAGTTTAATTTAATTTAGTTTTGTTAAAAATGAATAAGTAATTAATGTTTTAATGGAAACAAGGCAAAAATGTATAAATACCTAATAATCTATTTTGATGAGTATTAATAAGCATAATTTTATTTTGCATTTAAATTATAATTTTATAACTTATTAAAAGTTTTAGAAATTTCTCGAAAATTCGAAATTTCTCGGGAATTTCCTAGTCGAGAATCTCGAGTCCCGGTATAAAATAACTCGAGAAATCAGAAACTGTACTGTCAACACATAGGCACAATAACAGTTAATATACTTATTCTGTTTCGCGAAACAGAACAATTTAAAAAATGCCATGATAATTCGACGTTTCAATACAAAGTGTACTCATTTTTAAAAAGTTTAATTTTATAATTATTACAATTTATTTATTAATCTTATTAAATTTATTAATCTTACAGTCAACATTTATTTATTAATCATCGCATTATATTTATTAATCTTACAGTCAACTTAATAATTTTTAGCGGTGCCTTTATTCGGGTGCAGATCACGCGAAATCTCACGCTAAATCCCTGCGTGACAGCTAGTAATACCTATAATGGAACTGATGACAGACGTTAGTAAGAAAGGTAAATTTCGGAGTTTTTATTTATATACTGTTTATACTGTAAAAAAATAACGACGAGAAACCTACGAGTAAAAAAATGTATTTCTTACTCGTAGCGAGAAACTATGTACAAGACGGACATATGTTGCGTTTGATGTCCAAAAATCCACGTTTGAAACGATGAAATAATATTTGGTATACATATAACGTTACGTTAATTTACAATGTATTTTTAAAAATTTACGTAAACGTTATTTTACAATATATTTTTTGTATTAAATATTTTGAATACAAAATATGTGCCACAGAGCGGAAAAAATATGCATCTGTTTCAAGTGTACAACCAAAAACTATAAAGTTTTATGATTTGACGTTGACCTCAATGTTCGACGGAATGAGAAAAAAAAATTTCGTCCAGTTTTCGTCTTAAAATTTACGCAATTCTTGGGGATAAATGGATGTCATAACATATATGTATATAAGATGAAACATATTGTAAATCATTTTTTTAATGGGTTGCATCCAAACATTCCTAAGAACGGCTTGTTCTTCGGATATTCTGATACCTGTCCGCGCGTATCGAATGCCCGAAATCTGTTTATATTTGTTGAAAACGAAAAAAATTAGGGTAAATTGTAGAATGTGCGTGTATTATTCTGTTAAACATTAGAGAGAGAAAACATTTCGAAAACTGTCGTATGATTTAACTTATTGTTCTTTTTTTTTGTTTTCCCGGGTTTCGTAACAAAAAAGTAACCTTTATAAGATCACTTCGTAGTCCGACTGCCTGTCTGTCTGTCTGTCAAAACACTTTTTCTTAGGAACGCATGAAGGTATCAAGTTGAAATTAATATCAAATACTTAGGTCTATGATCCCTTGAAATAGCAATATCAAGCTTCTAACTCAACGCAACAAAGAACTTTAAAAATACGGCCATTTACGCTGTATATTTTGACATTCGCAAATAAATCAGAACCCATAGTGTACTTTCCGTTGACCTAGAATCACGAAATTCGGTAAGAAGCAAGGTAAGGAGAAAATCCGAAAATAGTTAATTTGTAGTTATATCATATAAAAAGTATTTTTTTAAATAAGCGCCTGTAGTCGATATAGTAGGCAATATATTTTTGTTCTAAAAAATTAAAATTTTGTGAATAGTTTAATAGGAATATTTTGTATCACTAATTTTCTATAAATGACTAAAAGTGTACGGGACCCTCGTAATGCGATTTCCACTCGTGTTTGGCAGATTTTTTTAATTGCTCTCACATTCCATTATTCCATTTAAAACCAATGCGAGTAAAGCCGTGACTAATAGCTATTGAACAAATAAGTAAATAAATAGTTTTACCATCTGACCTTACGGGGATGGAAACTGGTTTCGTGCGATAGTTTCTAGGGTTAAACACATTGTGCATATCATCTTATATCAGAAACAGTATTATAGAATCGTTAAATTAATTTTACGATAGCTCGTAAAACTGATTCATCAAATTAATTAAATTTGCCTAACAGTTACTGTGCATAAAATTTTATTATGCTATTATCAAATCAATAAATCCTAGCATAATTGGGTGCCGCTGATTATATTCTGAGAGATGCGGCAATCATTACAATTTTATTATTGTGGTTTTCACTAGAGATAGAGTGTTTTATGTTTGTTTCATGTTGAAATAAAGAAAATTACTTGATAACTCCTCAAGTAGTTTACATATCTGATTGTCCACAATTAAATGAAACTACGTGATGTAGTATTATTTCTACTTTCTTTAAGTTCTTTACCACGACCTAGGTTTCGTTGTATTACAACATCGACGAAAATTTTGTTAAACGTTAAAAATAAATTAAACTCTAAACAAACGCTCTAAACTAAATACAAAGTCATGGTTGTGACAGAAAGTATGCGTATCTACTATCTGAATCAGTAAATGAAAATAAGAAGTCACATAGTTTCATCACGTAGTTTCATTAAATTGAGAATAATGAATTTTTACAAAATTAACGCCAAATATATTCAATATCTGATTGTGTTGAATATATTTGGCGTTAATTTTGTAGAAATTCATTATTCACAATTAAATGCAACTATGTGATATGTATCATTTCTACTTTATTTAAATTCTTTACCATTACCTAGGTTTCGTTGTATTACAAAACATCTTGAGTTGGGCTGTTAGCAAAGATGTTTGCTGATGATGTAATACAACGAAACCTAGATCGTGGTAAAGAATTTAAATAAAGTAGAAATAATACTACACGTAGTTTCATTTAATTGTAGACATCTGATTGTAATTAAACTTATATATTTGCACGATAGAAAATCACGGAATTTCGATTAACCTATGCAATGTTTCGGGATTTGGGTTAAATTATTTTAATCCCGATTTTCACACTAAGATCAGGATTACAAAGAGTCTAGGCTTAAAAATATGTGACTTCTTATTTTCATTTTGCGTGATTCGGATAGTAGATACGCATAATTTCTGTCACAGCTGTGACTTTGTAGTTAGTTTAGAGCGTTTTTTAAAGTTTAATTTCTTTTTAACGTTTAACAAAATTTCTATAAACGTCTTATTCAGTGATTGATTTATAAATAAATACAATCACTTCATTTTTAAATCGCTTAACAAGTAAATCTTATCACATAACAAATAAATGAAACTACGTGATGTAGTATTATATCTACTTTATTTAAATTCTTAACCCGGACCTAGGTTTCGTTGTATGACAACATCTTCAGGTAGGCAATTGGAATCTCTTCATTCAGTGATAAGATTTACAAGTTAAATGGCATAAAAATTAAGTTATAATAAATTTTTAAAAACTTATCGTCAAATATATTCAATATTTGATATATAATTACAGAATTTTTTTAAATAAAATATATCCTTTTTTAGGACAGTTCCAACCCCGAAAAGGTCGTGAAATCGGGAACGGATATTCAAAATACCAACAACTACAAGATTAAAATTCCAATACTCAAGTTAGTGTCCTAATCTTGATCCTTTGAGTTAGTTCTGAACATTAAAAGAATAATATTATATGACATCATCGATTCCCGAGAATAGTTAGATACTAAAATAAAAAGCCGATGGCGGTTCATTTTGCCTTGTGGCCAGATATACGTGCCTTTACTCTTTTTGGTCACTTTTATGTGAGTTAGGGATAGCACGTGATGCGTCACTGTAATTGAATGAGAACTTATTTTAAGTCATCCTGTACAGTCTCAACAATAAGAAATGTCACAGAAAGGAGATGGAGGTGTCGGTAAAATTTCCTTTATTCCTCCGAAATGGTTATACAGTTGCCATTACTATCGCTATGAAAAGTTATGATGGTATCAACGTGTGGTTAATATACCCCACATTTGTCAATTTTTTATTACTCTGCATCTCAAAATTGGATGTTATATCTCTCATTTAAAAAAACACAAGTTTTATGCGCGTTGTACGCAATAAAAATACTTTGTAAAACAAGAAATAAAATTACGGAATAATGAGAAATAAAATAATAAACTCTGATTATGAAATAATAACAAGAAAAAAATATATAAATTTGAAAATGAATTCGCACGAGTAACATGTATAATATACATAGCGTTGATAACGCACACAAAACTGGAAAGAGGCGGAAACAACTGACATACGGAGACGCCCGACCATTAATGTCATGTCAGTCTGGTAGGACACTCAGACGTGTTGCTCTCACCAGTTTTCTTACTCCCGTAAGTATACTTTTTCATGATGAGGCGCTAAGAAATTTCATTTCAAAACGTAAACGATAACACGATTGTTTATAGTGTGAGTATATTTAGTTTTGTGTAAAAATAATTTGTTATCCTAGTTTTTGCCCGCACTTTTGCTTCCGTATATTTTTCAATTTTGCGGCGGAGTTTTCCTTAGTTATTTAAATCTCAAAGGTATCCCTGATCAGAATAAAAATAATGATAAAATTTAGAAATGTGCTGTACGAGTTCAGTGGGGTAGTGGGAAAGAAAGAAGAAGGTGGAGGGACACTTCATTCTGGGGAGTTTTTTACCTCATCTCGAGGAAATGTGTACTTTAATGGAAAAAGTACTTTTTTTTTAATTTTTATACTGTGCTCGATAAAAATACTATGTCGCATAACAGTAAGAATGTAAAATACTATGCTGGTAGACAATAATGTAAACCTAACCTAACATAATCTAACCCAGTTTAACTTAACCCAACTCAACACAATCCACTTCGACTCAATCTATTAACCTTTCTTAACCTAATCCAACTTACCCTAACTTAACCCAGCTCAACCCAAGTTAATTTTTTAAAAACAATTTTCTAATATGAGGCGTGGAAAATAACTCTCTGGCATCCTGACTCTATAATGTCTACTTCAGTCTCTAAAATGTTACTACAATCAGGTCCTAAATGTTTTTCCAGCGATATTAGGGAGCACAGCAAGGGAATTTTCAAAATTCATTTTCTTAAAAGTTAAGCGTTTCCACCTCACCTCGCATGAATTCAGGTACCACGTTTCCAATAGCAACCCAAAATATATACCTTGGCTTGAGTAACGTTTTCATCTCAAAAGGAATGAAATTATCTTATAATCGTATCTTAACTTGAACTTTAAGCCGAATCGCTGTAAGTCTTGATAATTGGGTATTTGACTAAATTGTTTTTATTTCATTAATCATACTTTCAAGGTACAAGCTGATGAAGAGTGAATTTTTTTTTTAATAATCTTAAAAATTGACCGAGTTTAAATTTAACCTTTAGAGAAGGATGGCAACACTGTGCTGTGAGATCATTTTTAATATTGCTCATTATATTCTACGAGAGGAAAAGAGACAGGGATTTACCCAACTCTGTCCGTATCTTCAAATTTAGAAGCCTACAACTGGCTTATTTTTCAATCAATTTTTGAATTTTTTTCAAGACTGGTTTTTAATTAACTTATATTTCACAATATTGTACGAAAAATATCAAAATTTAGATTGAGTCAACTACTGTATTTGCATTCATCATTTTTGAACCCGCGTGTTCGCTTTTAGTATCTTAGTGCTCAAAACTGAGTTTCAATTTGTTTGGAACTAATCCTTATGGTCCTTTTCAGGGAATATTAGATGGACATTTTTTTTAAAAATGTATCCAAGCATTATATCAACAAAAGTTTAAAACAAATCAGCCTATTAGTTTTTCACGTTATGTTCAATTAAGTATCAGAATATCACTAGGAATTTTTCTCTCAGTAATGTTAATAATAATACCTATGTATAATTTTGTAGGTTTTTCTGTATTTAATTAATATCACCTATATTTATTTTATGTCGTCACCGTAGTGTGTTGGGTCGATCACAAGGCATGCGGCCTTTGACTACCACAAGGCATACCACACGGCATAGGCGCACCGCGGGGACCTGATTGCTCTCGTAGCAATAAGTTCACCATATGTATCAATTAGATATATTGAAGCCCATAAATACATAAATAAAGATATTTATTGGTGTACTCACTATTGCTCTTTATTTCGTTACTTTTATAATATATGGGTCATGCTAATATTATGTGTGAAGTTACGTTTTATTAAGCTTCAACCCAAGACGGATAGTCAGATTTTGATAAATATTACGACTGATAATTGATGAACCCTCCATCTATGTTCGTCAATGTTAGCGTATGTGGTTGCCAAACATAATATTTTCACTTTTTTCTAAAATATGAAATTATTTTTCTATTGCTGTATGAAGCATGAGAACAGTTCTACCCATGTCTGATAATACGCAGGATTAGTAGACAATGGAGGAGGTATATTTGAATCCAGGGCAGAGAGCCACATATGTTAATAATGATGATTGTATCTGAATGCGTATAGTGAATTTCGAGTTCGCTTACTAATTAATGTTATCTTAATTTTTGTAAATAATATAATGAAATCAATTCTTTTTCCATGAAATATTATATTTATAATATGAATTTCTTTTAAAATGTAAGTAGGAAAGATATAACTATTAAATCAGTCCACCGCGTTATAGCAGGAAAATTGATTTTTGTAAAGACTGTTACGTCTAATTGTACAAACGTGTATCACCGTTGGATGAATTGAATTTCGTAGAGTATAACAAACGGTAAGACTTAAGTCTGTATCTTTTCCACGAAAAATACATATCATTTTTCGCTATTAAGCTAAGAGGAAGAAAAGTACCGAAAGAAAAAGTCTGCACGTATCATTTTCGTAGGAACCAATTTACTGTTTATTTAATGAGTCAATATCTAAAAATGCGGCGGTGATCCTCTCCGCCGAAGTTATTCTCTATCAAACACGCCAGGTTGTCAGGGGCTGTATATAGTGATCATGATAAAGCGATATTTTCACAAGTTCATATTTCAAAAATAAAGTGAAGACAGTGTTTATCCGTCTGATTGTCCTGAAATGTTATGCGTTTCAGCTTAGCATGTGTTGACATGTATCTTCTACGTAGTTATTGTTATACCACGTGTAGCCATAAATTCGACAAGTGTATGTTTATAAATTGTAATTAACGGCTTAAAACCTGAACATTTTGTCATGTGCTAAATCATATTTAATTTAATTTAGATTTTTACAAAAGTGTAACGCACATATAAGGTCAATGAGGAAGTGCTGTTCGTATATTTTCTACAACGTATTTGATAACATTTCAGACTTTGAATATCGCGAGTCATAAAACTGATCAGAAGTCTAAAATCTTAAGTGCTTAGATCACCAGTTTCTCGTAAAGGGGTATCTATATACATACATTGTAGTGACCAGCGCTGAAAAGAACTTGAGAACTTCGTTCCACATATACCATTATTTTATATAACTGTAGAAAGTATGGAATATTTGAAGTAATATACCAATAAAATTTTGATCCTCATATTTTACAGTATCACTTGAGACTAATTAATGATGACGGTTAAATACAACTTTACTTATAACCGATGATAGGTTGACATCTAAACACTGAAATCACAACAACGATGGATAATTGTAGATAATGACAACGTCGGATAATAGCAGATAACAGGAATGACGTATAATTGTTTTGCTCTATAATTTGTAGGGCAGACTTCATAGACGCTTATTATTAAAATTTAAGCAAACTACTTATTTATACCGAAGGTGAATGGCAGTAGAAATTTTTATTAACTATGAATTATGTCAAAATTTCTACCTAGGCTAACCTGAATTAGTATTATAAGTTCGTAAGAGTGTTCGTTTGTCAGTTTGTTATTTAATAGTAACTAAGTTTTGCATAGGTAGCGTTTCAGATTAGTATATAATTTTACCCCAGAAAATCGAAGTTCTTTGAGAAGTAATCAAAATCTCTTTCATTTTTGCGTTTATTTAAAAGGATCTGCTACGTGTTTAATTAAAATTTTTTTTTTCCAAAGGCTCCCTTGTAATCAATGTCTGCAAAGCCCAATTTAAAAATTAAGTTTACATAGACATCTTGTGATTTAAGATAATATCGAACGTTTCTTTTTTCTTAATTAATGGAAACATTCTGCGAAAAAAGTTTTCTTTTTTCTATAATTTGTTATAAACAATTTGCATGTATTCAAAATACTTAGCAGAATTTAAAAAATTATATATATAGAAAATAATTTATCATTGTTCTGTGGAATTCGATAGGAGGTATTAACTCATTTTAAAGGGAAGTTTATTCTGAATTCCCAATTCCAGGCAAATAAAGTACCGGATGGTACCAGATTTTCTATACCTTTATATACTACAGACTTTATATACCCACCGACTGGAGGGACATTGTTACATCGAAAGGAAATTGTATAAAAAAATCGTGAAAAGATGTATGTTCGGTGGGATTTTTATGAAGTTATATATGTATAAGGAAACTTGGAACTTGAACTTCATCGGAAACGTTCACAAAGTTTTCTTACTGGCATGATAATTCCCACCAGCACATTGTAAGAATTGCTCGACTAAAATTATCGTATCCGGGACTAGAAAGTTTCCACATCCCCCTTATGACCGGATGCCATCTGACTTTTATTTATTTAGATCATTAAGTAACGTTTTGAGTAAAAATATTTGACGATTAGAACCATCTCTTAGAGTTCATTGACGAATATTTCAATTCAAAACATGGGGCTTTCTATTTTGACTCTACCAATTCTTTGCCAAATAGATGGTAATGGCTAGTCTACAATGATGGCGCATGTATGCAGTAAACTGAGACATAGTTACATGCTTTATTTTCTTTCGAAACGCTAATTATTTGTAATCAATTTAATACAATAATTATTGAAATAGATACGTTGTTTATACGTTCTTCCTAGTTTTTTTCAGATTCCTAACAGAAACGAGTATAGTGAGGTGCCCACACTGAATCTAACAGGAAAATCCGCACGTACGTAACAATAAACAAGGAAGGAGCCGGTTTCTAAACAGTGTTTCGCAGAATCGTAAATTTCAATGGACAAATGGGATAATAGACAAAAAACGAAGGACCGTGCGTTGATTTGTCGGCGATGAGAACAGTGCAGTGACGGAGGTAGTTCATACGTCGTTATTCGTTATCATACCAATTTCATAGAGGGAAGTTTGTTTGTTTTTCGTCACTTTTGTGCCAAAAGTGGCTTATCTAGTTGACATGTAACTTTCACTTTAATATTATTTTTACTGTCAAGATGGACATAGTGTATATACTATCTTTATAGAACGTGCTAGAATCGTAAAGGTAGTCGAAATGTACCGGATACATTTTTGAGCCAGATTTTCAAATTATTATATCTTCATTAAAATAATGTTTTAAGATATTCTAGATAACATGAAAATCTATCAAAAAATCTTAGATTATATTTATCTAATTATTATAGATTGTTCATAATAAGCATTTTTATGTTTTACAATTGGGCCGCACAGTTCTGTACTGAAGCAGAGTACAAAACAAATAATTTTTTCTATTTTTAATACTGTGAATAAATTAACTATATAACAATATTATATCAAAAAATAAATAAAAGTCCTTATGGTTCTGTTTTTACTCGGACAAAGCCAAAACGGGCAACTAGTTGATAAAAGTGAATTAAATATATCGAATTAAAACATTGAGCATATTTCTACTTTTGAAGGTTGTGAATAATTGTGCTCTATTAATTAAATACCATATTTCTCCAAAACATAATTTTATGTTTATTTATTTTCTTTCTATTTTCTCTTTACGTATAATCAAATAAATACAATTAAGTTACATTGATTAATTAAGCAGTTATTTTGTTGTGTTGACTTGAATTTCGTTGTTTTTTAAGTTTCTTATTTCAAAATAAACCCAACGTCTCAAATACATTTGTGGTTATAAGACCATGTGATGCTTTTGGTAGTAGTAGAGATTTTGTAACGACTTACTGATTTTTTCGAATACGTTTTCATGAAATTCCATTTTACATGGAATACAAACTGTGCAATTATTTAGACGAAATTAAGAAGGAAATTATTAGAAAAAGGCATTATTTTACAAAGAAAGTATATATGGTCAACATAGCGTTCAAATCCACCACTGAAGTAAAACTGAAAAATTTATGTAACAACATTTTACACACCTTACATCATCTGTCACTCTGACATTTGAAAATAATTTTTCAAGTTTTTGATGTATATGTCTGTAATATATTTCATTGTCTCTAGCACAGACCATAGACTAAAGTTTCTGTTCTATTTGGTCTATTGCTTCAAAATGTACAATTATTTCATCTTGTTTATATATTTGTGTTTCCAAATTTGATTATTATATCTAGATACTATATTTTCTACAAAATATTTAGTGGACATAAGGTTATACACAAGATAACCTTCAACAATGCGTGAGGAATGCATTGCCAGTAAGCATGCTTAAAGCAGTCTTAAAACACGTTATTATCGTGACTATTTTATTGCGATTCTCTGCATACCACTTCCTTTACTCATCACTTCCTTGTTAGTATACATTATCATAACTTATACTCGGAAGTTTATTTTCTACTTTTTGCTTGAGAAATTTTATCTAACAATGTCTTAAAATAAAATAATCGTAAAAATGAATTACTTTTATTTATGGAGATGTGACTGGTTATTGAAGTTTTCTATTTTAAGTAAATATATTATTGGTAAAAATGTGATTTTTTAACTCATCATATAAGCGTGTGACCTACTAAAGTGTTGTGATATTGTAACGCTTCTCGTTAAATTTATATTTGATTTCACAAATTAATATTTCATTTGATAAAACTTTAACATAAAATTAATTCTCTAATAAAGGAGAATAAAGTAGTGGAAATAACTTAAAAATTAATTTGAAGCACGTTGAGAATATTGCAGTCGGATGCCATATTTTAAGTAAAAGCAAAGTCGAATAAGATTAAAATTAGTATATGTAATAAAATTAGCATGTTAAAAATAATGAGACTCATTAATTTAGAAACTTAAGATCATTATCACATTTTAACGATGGCCATTCTTAATATATTTAGGAGTTTCTTCACATTTAACTTATTTAGTCAGTTTGGTTGGATATTTTTAGGAATGATCATATTTTATACAGGCGAAGTAGAAAAGTGTATACTAATCATTCCAATTTTGTACACCTAAAATATACTTAAAATTACTTAAATAAATATACTTAAAAAAACTTACTTACGTTTTTTTCGTATAAGTACACTCTTTTACTTTAAGTACGCTTAAGGCAGAAAAGTGCATACTTGAAAAACTTACCTTAAATATGTCTAAAATTCACTAGACTTAGTTTCAAAAACTTACGTTTTTTTCCCTATAAGTACACTCTTTTACTTTAAATACGCTGAAGGCAGAAGAGTGCATACTTGAAAACGTTATCTTAAATATGTCTAAAATTCACTAGACTTAGTTTCAAAAACTTACGCTTTTTTCCGTATAAGTACACTCTTTTACTTTAAGTATGCTTAAGGCAGAAGAGTGCATACTTGAAAAACTTACCTTAAATATGTCTAAAATTCACTAGACTTAATTTTAAAAACGCTTTTTAATATAAATACACTCTCTTACTTTAAGTACGCTTAAAACTAAAGCGTGCTTACTGAAAAAAAATTACCTTAAGTATGTCTAAAACCTACTATAGTTAGTTTTAGAAAACTTACCCTTTTTTCTTTAAGTACGCTTAAAATAGAAGAGAGTATACTGAGAAATACGTTCCTTCAACATGTTTAAAATGTACTAAGGGTACGTTTTAGAAAACTTACGCTTTCTTCAGTATAAGTACTCTTTTACTTTAAGTATGTTTCAAGTAGAAGTGCATACTGAAAAAAGCGTACCTTCAGTATGCCTAAAACTTAACAAAGTTAGATTTTGGAAAAGTTACCCTTCTTATATAAGTTTACTCGTTCATTTTAAGTACACTTATAGCAGAAAAGTGTATACGGAAAAAACTTACCTTTAATATACTCAAAACGTAGTAAAGGTAAGTTTTAGAAAACTTACGCTTTTTTATGACACTACTTTCTACTTTAAGTACGTTCAGAGTAGAAAAGTATATTTAAAAAAAGAGTGAGTGTACTTGTCTTCAAAATTCAAAGAAAGTGCAATTGTGAATAAAGAAAGGAACGTTGAATTGGCTGATAATGAATGTATAAACAAGGAAGCTGACAAGAAATATGATATATGGAAGAATGGGTTTTAAATAGAGAATGTCTATGATCCAGGAAGATATGGATTCAATTGAGGAAGGTCGAAATGATGGTAGTTATATAAATAGAAGAGCAATATATGAAAGTATGAGCATGAGCGGAAGCAAATCGTTATGTCATGATGTAAGATCATAAAACCCGTACGATTTGATGATTGTAAAATTCTTTATTAATATTTATATAAAACTTGAAAAATGTTTTATAAAAATTTGTTTTTCATTACATTTCATTATATTATATACTTTACCGATTTTGCTTCAATTTATTTAGGTAATATTATCTTAATTGATTTCAGTTTCATTAAGATTTAGAATCAAAGTATATAAACTAGACTCTTTGAGAATTAAGAACAGATTCATATATTGAATATATTTGGCGTTAATTTTGTAGAAATTCATTATTCACAATTAAATGAAACTATGTAGTACTATTTCTACTTTCCTTAAGTCTTTGCTAATAGCCCACCTGAAGGTGTTATAATACAACGAAACCTAGCTCGTGGTAAAGAACTTAAAAAAAGTAGAAATAATATTACATCACGTAGTTTCATTTAATTGTGAACAGATTCATAGTTGTAAGGATCGCCATTTGTATAGTACAAACCGGCGAAATTGTAAACATTAAGCTGTGATCAGTTAAATGAATTCATGGAAGCGAAGTAGATTAATGTACATTAAGTATATTGCACGTAGCAATTAATTCCCGTCGAATTGTTGTAGATGGATATGTCAGTTTCGCTGCATTCTGTACATTAATTTCTAACGCTTCTATAAATTAAATCTGTTTATAAGTTGCTGTTGATACTTCTGTTAAGTATTTCTAACTAATTTTACTGACATTCCGTTCATATAAGTTAATTCCCACTAATTATCCAAAACATGAGAATGTAATTAATTATCGTTAGTGCCTTTAGAAGAAAACCAACATACAGAATCGTAAATCCGCAGTTTGATATCAGATGGTGCCTTGTTGATGGTCATTTGCTCGGAGATTAGATCAGTAATCCATTGAAATAAATTGCTCTTAACACTGCTCTTTTTTATGCGAACCACTAAAAACGGCGTGCGAACGAATGAATATTTGAATTCAGTTTGCGTGTTATAAAATAAATCGATGTCTATATTAAGCTTGTTTGTAGAGCCGCTAGAGTTATACAAAACGTATTGGGTTTTACAGTATTATTATTAGTATTATTAATACGCGCGATTTTCCTGTAGTAATAGAGTCAGGTTTGTAATGCAACATCTCGGGCACCCTCTTTGTTTATGATATAATACATAAATTATCTTTTTTTTTTCTTTCAAAACGTGTCCCGTTTGACACGAAGCGAAGTTCAAGATCGTTTCGAGGCAGCGTCGTGTAGATTGTTTCAAATTATAAACAAGACAATTAACTAATTAATTGTGATGAAATCATTACTTCTAGGAGAGCTAATTGAGAATTTTTCTCGGTTACAATTAGAAGAATTCTAGGTATCAAATTAATTTCGGGAATAAATTTTAACATGACGAAAAGATTACTAGTTTTTCAATAATTTCGGTGTTTGAAAATAGGAAACATTTAGTAGACTAATTGGCACATAGGAACAGCATTTTTCTATCTATTGCGATGAAAATTCAGTTAATACGTTTTATTTCAGATATGTTATGTATTTATAATATATATACGCATGCATATCATATATATTTTTGACAGATGTTATCATTAATATTAGTATTAATGATGGTATAACGAGGGTAACACTGAAAGATCTTAGAACTGGCCATTTGTAATAAAGGTAATAAAAAATAAATTCAAATTTCGAAAAGCAAATACTTTAGTAATCTATTGCGTTATTTTGCTCGTCGCTTGTATTTGTAAATTGGCGGCAATTTGAAAAATTGTGTGTACCGCATTCAGATGAATTTAACTCGGAAAATGTTTGTGTGATGATTTTTCGCGAATTTTGTTGTGATCTCAATCAAGAACAAAGTTTTGATCGACTTTTATTGGAATTTTATGATAAAGGTCTATCTCGAACTTCTGTTTACAACTAATTTAATATGTTCAAGCCTGGTCTCGCCAATCTCAACGACGATTTACGTGAGCGACTACTGAATATTACATCAGTGCCGCGCAGCTCATGACGAAGACTGACAAGAGAGTAACCTATCAGCATATTTCGACAAGTTTAGGCATTGGTATGAGCCAAGTAAGTACAAAAAATTCTACGTGAACATTTAGGCATGGATTGATGAAATGAAATATTTAAAAAAAATCAAGTAAAGTCATTCAAATGCTGTATTCTATATAGTCATTGATGACAAAAGCTTGATACACTGTTATGGAATCAAAACTAAGAAGCAGTGTGCGCAATGGATGTTTCGTTCTAAAGATTTGCCTGCAAAGGTGGAAAAAGTACAAAGTGCTGCAAAAATATGGTCGGGTTATTATGCAACAGCTGTCTTGGAAAATAACTAGTATATCAGCAATTTTTTGCCTGTTGTGTCAGAAAAAAATTGATGGCAACGCCCTTGTAGTAAAATCCTCCTTAATCTGATAATGCCTCTGCACAATCAGTCACACAAACAGCTGAATATTTTACTGCATCCGCTGTAGAAATCGCGGATCATTCGCCAACTACACTTATAATCTAACTGAATGTTATTCTTTTTGATTGGTACGTCATTTGTTAGGTTGCAATATGTTACAATTGGACATAGAACATGCTGCGACATTAAAAAGGCGTGTGTTCTGACACATACTGACAGACGCATGACAGAAGTGAAACTTATTACATTTGATGCATGTTATATAAAACTATTATATTTTGAAAGGTTGTATCGCAAGTCAAGACACAACATTACGGACTCATGAAAAATAAAATTATGAATTCGAATCATTAAACAAAGATTAAAAAATTAAAGATTCCAAATGGTCAAATCCCGTATGTAATATATAATTTGTTTAGCAATAAGGACGGTGAAAATGCGTATATAACAATAAAGGGGTGGATAAAAACCGAAAACGCAAGGAGACGTCCTACCACTGATAATGTGTCGGGACACTAAATCGTGTTGTTCTCGCCAGTATTCTTCCGTGCTTTTTTCTCATTTTGTGTCGTAAGCAATTTCACTTCAATAAGTCTAAGAAAACAAACATAATATTATTGTTATTTACAAAAAAAAAATACTCTTCCAAATATATAGTTCGAAATATCGGTAAAGTGACAAAGCGAGGTATTCTTTCATTAACGATTAATTAGAGATGTACGTGTTTCTTCACCCAATACAATCCATAAAAATTAAAAATTAAAAACTATGACGGGAAGTTTAAAATTCCGCTAATTGAAGTGTCTGTCAAACACTGTCAAACAAATATTTCTGTTTGCTTTTGGGTCGAACTTGCCTCTTTCATCTCTTCTTCATAGTAAAATTTCTCTTTCTTTGAATAATTTTTTAAAATTTGTGAATAATAATTATCGCTGAGCCAGGTCTAGGCTGCAGGGTGGTTGAATTAAAAATGCGACGCTATACACGAGTAGAGCAGCTGTCCCAATGTTGACTTATATACCAGTGTATTGTCTTGCAAAACTAACACAATCTTTGTCACTTTTATTCTTTCAGTCTATCTAATAATATCATATATTACTCTCCAGCCATAGTGACAATTTTGTTTATGATCAACCATCGAAATTCCTATTGACTACCAAAAAATGGAAGCCATCCCACTTTCCGGCCAATTCTGAGGTCTCAACTCTCTGTCATGAAGAGCATGAAACGGAAAGGCTTGAAAAGCTTTTAAAAAAATAATTAAAAAATTAATTAACATACGTAAAAAACAGTTATTGAATTGTGACTTGTAAAACATTTCTAGTAAATTTTAAATTTGATTTTAAAACGTCCTTGTTGTCGTCGTCCATTTTTTTCTACTAATAGGTTTAATTGGTTACTTAGTAATATAAAATGTATATTTCAAATACTTTTAAAACTTGACGAAAAAAATTCGTAAGATATCATTGTCCGTATTTCAAAGTCGTCTGATCTCTAAAATAATCTATACTAGTGGTTATAGAAGCTGGAATAAAGGGGCGTGTCTGTAGCAAAATGTTACATCAGCTAAAATATTCTTTTACTTAAGTGTGTAATGGGTTTAAAAAGGCCCAAACAAAAGAAATGAAGATATATATAATGTAAACCTAATATCTGCACTAAGTAATTATGTCAGAAGTATTAATATTAGGTTGCCAACTAATAATATCACCATGTTTTCCTCAAATTTTTTTAGAGGTTCCAACGGAATCCTTTTGCTCTGGCAACATAGTCTTTCTGTCCGTCCCTCTATCTGTCTGAAAGAGGCTTCTAAGTTCTAAACGATGTGAGATAGAAACATGAAGTTCACATATAATATTTAATTAATTGGCCCAATACTAAATATAATTATGAAAATGGCTTAATATTATATTTAACGAGGGCTCACAAACATGTAATGGGGACTGAAAACATTAATTATTAATTTTTTGCGCTGAAGATAAAGGCGTGGTGGACCATCCACTCCATGATTGCCACTTTTTTATCAATTTTATTAATAGGTCTATCTCAAAAACGCCATTACGTAGGAAGCTAGGAATATTTATTATATCATCTATTTTTAAGAACAAATTCTAAAGAGAACTAAATATGAAGTAGTAATAAAATTATGTGTATTAAAACTATTGGTGGAATTAATTTGAAAAACGCACACTTGTAGTTTTCTCAACAGACTGACATTTATTAAACCATAGCTAATATAAACGTCATGGCCATAGAGTGTATACTCTACTGTATAGTTAAATTAGTTGTCTACGGGTATTGCTACTGGTATATTAACTTATTTTGATATAAAATAAAGATATTATAAAGACTTCGTCTCATGATATTTTTTCCGTTTAAGTCTCGGAGTAGGGTAATTGTGATAAAATATGCTTAAATAGTAGTGCGTAATAGCTATGTCGGGATTTAACGTGAAAATTGCTGAAAACTTCAAGGAAATCGATGTTGGATGTAAATATGTACTAAAACCTGTGTGCATCGCGTAGACTTCGAATTCATTTGGTACGAGTTAAAACAATGTAAGTGATTTTTCCAATTGTTAATTTAGCAGGAGATCCCTGCATCCCCTTTCGTAATTCTGGCACCTAAGAAAGCTATAATTATAGTTAATGAAATTAAACATACAGATATTTTCTTCTGAGGGTGATTTTTGTTTTTGAAGTCATCTTTACTGATCATCCGAAAATCGCAAAACTTCGGGTATATTCAAAATTTTATATATTTAAAAGACATCTTTCACTGTTTTTGAGTTCGGTGCTTAAAAAGGTAATAAAACGGAACCCTTATCACTTATCCGTCCATCTTTCTGTCTATTAAAACCTTTTTTTGTCAGAAACGGTTTGGCGTAGAAATTTGATTAAAATTTGATTCAGTAATAAAGCACAGTAAACCGTACATAATTACCGCTCAAAGATATGCATTGGCAATTATAGGGATAAAAATAACGTAGGGGATATTAATTGCAAGAACTGTAATAATCCTAAAATCAGTGTTTACAATGTTATGTAAGATTTCATTTTATTTAGGGATATTGTTGAAGACGTCCGCAAAAAATATGTTCTCCCCTCTAACTGGGAAACTCCTAAAGTAGAAATGGTGAAAAATGGCGTAAGTTTACTCAGTGTTTATCGGAAAATTATAGCGATTGTTTTAAATTTTCAGTTTTAGAGATATTCGCATACTTTTACGACTCTTACGCCCATATGCACCATACACGCTCAAGACTGTCAGACTTACCGACACTTAAAAACGTGTTTCTCTTTCTCATTAACTGTCAGTCGAGTCTACTTTACCGACCGTACCCTATTGCATGATCCAATCTGTAAAATATTCAGACAAAATATGTTTTAAACTATCAGTAAATCTGACTGAGAGTCTTGACCGTGTGTGGTGCATACGGGCTTTAAGAAATACTAGACGATATGTTTACATGGTGAAAATGCTTAACAATAATATATCTTTAAATGCATATTTTTATGTCTAAATATATAAGAAAGTTCTGTCATAATAAGTAAGTTCTATTATAACATAACTTACTTATATACTTAGACATATATAAACATTTAAAGGTATATTACTATTAAGCATTTTAACTTACTTATTATTGACATAATAAGTAAGTTCTGTCTAAGGACAGAAATCTGATAGTTTGAAAAGTCACATACCACAAAAATGGCTTATATACGTAATTGTGGTCATAATTCTGATATTTCATTAAATTAAGTTAAATTTCCATACCAATCTCTCGAAACTACTTTCAATTTCAAAACCATTGAAAAAATATTATCTTTGCTTAGTTCTTTATGTAACAAATTACTTCAAAATATGTAAAAACTCATTTTTAATTTCCCTGTTTAAATTTATTAAAAGTAATAAACATAGATATTTGGATTGGCCGCTTTCGACTTAATATACTTTGCCATATACAAGCTATCCCATTGACATCTTCAGCCATCATTTTTTGATGAAGCAACCCTGATCATATAAGTTCTTACTATGTCCGAAACTTCTGTTGCATTGTTAAAATACATATTATGAAATTCATTATTTTATAATGCTTACCAATATTACGAAGTATATGCACAGGGAAAGCGTCTCACACCAATATCGCTTGATAAGAGTTAGCGAGGTTACGTCTCACACCAATATCGCTTGATAAGAGTTAGTGAGGTTACGTCTCATACCAATATTGCTTGATAAGGGTTAGCGAGGTTATATCTCACACCAATATCGCTTGATAAGGGTAGCGAGGTTACGTCTCACACCAATATCGCTTGATAAGAGTTAGCGAGGTTACGTTTCACACCAATATTGCTAAATAAGAGTTAGCGAGATTGCGTCTTACACCAATATCGCTTGATAAGAGTTAACGAGGTTACGTCTCACACCAATATCACTTGATAAGTTAGCGGTAGAAACCTAACGAAGTGCCCATTATAATTCCGCTTAGCCTGCTTCCTGTACAATAAACTTTTTGTTGGGAGGGTCTGAATTATTATTTCTATCAGCTGGCAGTCCACACTTAAGCGTTGAGTAAACTTTCATTTTCTGTCAAATCGCTTGGATCAAAACAAACTTACGCTTTTTCCCATTACGGAACGAGAATAAGCCGGCGATACACTAACGCGATACGCATACATTTGCGGTGATTCATACCACGTTACCGTAACGTAATAAGGTGCGAATGGCGTAACTCTAACGTTATGTGTCATGTGAATAATGGATTTCGACATGTATCGCATAGTCGGGACGCTACATTTGTAAAGTGCATGAATCATATTCATAATGAGTTTAATAAATTGCGGAGTTAGCTACGGCAATATAGAACCAGTTTAAAGGAAAAAATTCCAACGGCCGAAAAGTGCTTATACTAGAACTTATACAATACACGAGTGTTCTTCGAAATTTCTTTAATTTTTATAATTGCAGGTATTTAAGAATAAACCTTTCAAGCACAAGTAAAATTCGCACCACGAGTATTGCGTAAATATTTCAGCATTTTTAAAAATTTATGTACCCTACATAGTATTTCTATTAAACTACTTACAAATATTAATTAAGAATAAACCTTTCAAGCACAAGTAAAATTCGCACCACGAAAATTGCGTAAATATTTAAGCATTTTTAAAAATTTATGTATCCTACATAGTATTTCTATTAAAATACTTATAAATATTAATTAAGAATAAACCTTTCAAGCGCAAGTAAAATTCGCACTACGAATATTGCGTAAATATTTAAGCATTTTAAAAAATTTATGTACCCTACATAATATTTCTATTAAACTACTCACAAATATTAATTTTACACAAAATAAATATATTGCCAACTTATATCTTTCCCAGGCGTTAAAACGCGGTGCATTTTAAAACAATTATGTTGTTCAGGATTTACTTTTCCTAAAATCTTTGCATACGCTTCTAAAAATCTTATTTTTTTATAATTTTACATTGAGTGATTTCGGAAATAAATATTATTAATCCTTTCACTTGATACTTCTTCCTAAATATTATTATATAAAAAAATTAAAAAAAAAAAACAATTTAAAAAGTACTTGATTTGTCCTCCAAAATATTTTTAATTGTTAGTTGGTTAGTTTTATTTTAGCTATTGAGTTATGTACGTGTTAATATATTATATTACTACCCTAAATTTTTAGTTTCTGAGCAGAACGGTTGTGAAGGACAAACAGACCCAGTGAGTTATATTATAAGAGTTCCGTTTCTTTCTTTTGATATATGGAACCCTAAAAAGGACAAGAAGAACACAATTTGTCTAACGATTGTATTTTATTAAATTTTCCTGGTTTTTTTAAATCCTCGTGTAGGTATTGGGTATTATTATATTTTAAGCATAATTAAAAAAAAGATCTCATGGAAAATTTAGGTTGTATTTGTTCCAATTCTCGTCATTAACATTAGAATAGCATATTCACCCTTTATAAATACCTTTTCCAGTAACGAAAATAAAGAGATCATTCTAGGTTTATACGGTTTTAAGAACATTAAATTGGAGAAACCAGGTGGTAACAATACTAAAATTTCAGCAAAAAACCATAGTCTACCTTTGTTAAACACTTCTATTAAGGCTAATTGATTACCGTATATAGATGTGTACTATACTGGTCTTAATGAAGAATGTTTAAACAAGTTAAAACGCCTTCAAAATTTTGCATCCGGTTCATCTTCAGCCTCAGTAAATATGATCATATTTCTGAACACAGGTCACGTCTCGAATGGTTGAAGATCCGCGATCGACTCCAAACTTGCGTACTTACGCTTATGTGTGTTATATAAACATCCACACAGACCAAATTTTTTCTGTGGGAGATTTAAAGATTTATCTACTCACGGGTTTTGATTACGCTCTGAGAGCTTACTCACCCCACGTAGTCCCAAACTTAAAAAAATATTTGCAGTCCAAGCAGCAAAACAACTGAAAAAGTCCTACCCCTCTTAAACTCTAGGTTTTCTGTGCTTTGTCCTTTCTTTCTTCTACCTTAATTCATATAAATGTTTGTATTATTTTTTTATAGCTTGTTTATTTTATAATTTCTTTTACATTCTATCAAACGACCAATTTTTCAAAACATATTGTTATGATTGACTGGAATAAATTGCTCCTCTAACAATAAGTATGACACATGCACATTAAAGTTGCTAAATAAATAAATAGATAAAACATTGCTCAAATGGGATGATATAGTTTATTATTGGCAATATAGAAATTCTTGTAACACTCGAAACTCTGGGACGGATGCAGTCACAGTGTTACAAGAGAACTAAAATCAATGTTTCACTAAAATAGTAAATACTGAATAAAAAGAGATGCTTCTCAAAGTCGTAGTATGTTAATAGTCTATTCTAAATCTATAAAACCCTTTAAAAATTATGCTTAAGTCGGTGTATAGCAAGTTTGTGAAAAAAAAAATACAAAATATTCTCCAAATCTTCTATAGTCATGTTCTACCGCAGCGACCGTCTTCTAACCGTTTCACTCGTAACTGTTCTTTTGATGTCATCATACCAATGCATATTTGGCATTCCCTGTGGACGCTTTCGCCCCACGGTCTCTTTCTACAAGCGCTTTGCACCACGAGTTTCACTTTCTGGTGACGTGACCAACTCATTGCAACTTAAACTTCGCAACACATTTGATGGTGTCCACGACCCTGCTGTTCCCTCTGAGCCTCGTTCCTCTGTTGGTATTTCACCGTGACCCCAACTACTTTTAATTGCTCTCTGAGTCACTATAAGCTTGAGGATTTCTTATCTAAACATTCTGGTTTCAGCTTTATCTAGATATATGCTTGTAGGATACACTGGTCATTTGTGGGATATTCAGCTGTAATTTCCTTTTTGAACATGAATTAAAGCTGCACACGCTAGTATATGCGCAGGTCTATTTCGTTCGTTTGGTTTATTTCCTAAATATATACAAATATATTTGCTATTGAGCAACTAAAATGAGAAGATCTTTCTAGGTTTGTGATATATTTAGAGAATATTAAATGTCATCTTAAATTGAAGAGTCGAGGTGAAAACAATTTTATACCATGAAATGTTCAGAATTCTATAAAGCACCTGTTTGGAGATAGAAACTATATAAGTTAAGAAATTAAAACGTTAATCTGAAGCAGTTAACGATGCGGTATTAACTAGGTTTAGATAAAACTTCCTGAAGTATAAGTATCGAACTGTGAACTACAGCTTGATGTTTGCAAACTTTGAATAAAAGATTTCAGACACTTCAATGGAGCTTACTCGATAACTAATGAACCTACCATCTCAGTTCATCAGTGTCAGCCCATGTGGTAATCCACTTCTTCTTTAAAGCATTCGGTTGTTTTTCTATTTCAATATGAAAGTATACGAACCAAATATATTACAGGCTATTTGATAACATCCAACATATACCACAATTCTTGGTTATTTTATTAAATTATAACGTAAATAAGCGTATTTCTAATCATTTTCGAAAAAATAAGTTTACATTTTGAAAAAAAAACGTAAAGAAATCACAATTTTTTTAAAATTCGTTCGGCGTTGCAAACTCCCTGTTATTGGTTACAAGTCAAATGACGTCACATGCAAGTAAACAGACCGATTGTATTTCGTGAACTTTATTGGTTTTGTTTCTGGCGTTATCTAAATCTTGGATCTTTTAGTTACATGTTTCTTAAAGTTTCCCAATCTTTTCTCATGTATCTTGTTTGATCTAGTTTACACATTATCAAAATGGAGAGAAATTTCATGCAAGCTGATAACAGCAACCTATCTGAAATAGACGCGTTTATAGTTGCACTTTTCTGCGGAACTAAAAAATGTAAAAACAGTAATATAAGTACCTTTTACAAATTATATCTTTACAGAAATCACTAAAGTAATTAGAAAATGTCTATAAAATTTCATTCTTTGACAAGAAAATACTCACAAGAAATATCTTCAAATTTGTGTATTCCTAGCCTATTTTTCATTAACTTCATAATGAACTTGTTAGACATTACACACAAATACATAGCCATAAATAAACACACACAAATACATAGCCATAAATTAATAAAATTAAATAAATTAAAAATAAACATTTAAATTAAGTTAAGAAAATCATTATCGTCAAACGAAAAAAATATCAATCACACCAACCTATTTTTAAAAACCGTTTGACGTAGGAACTTTAAATTTGGCATTATGATAAAGCTTACTAGCCCTCACATATCTCAGTAGATGACTGAAAAAACGATTAACATAATTCAACAACGATTAATAATATTAATATGGAAATTTTAGAGAGAGCAAATGAAGTATTTTAATTTTTGTGTTTTTATTCCTTGTTTTTGAAAGAGCCACTTATAAAGATTCCAAAATAATTATTTTATATATATATAGAAATATTTATAGAAATACTTGTATATAGGAAAATTTTCTTAGGAACTGCTTAACATAGAACCTTGAAATTTGGCTTAATGACAAAGCAAATTATCTCCCAAATAGCTCACACCCAAAAATATTTATAGGAAAATATTTGAAGGGGCAAATAAAGTATTCTATTTTTTTTCACGTCGTCATTCTCTAAACCGAATTATCTCCTAAACTTTAAACCGAATTATCGCCATTAGTGATGATATTTTAGTGATGAGTCTAAATTTAGTTTTGAAGATAGCATATAAATACTCCTATGATAGTTGTACTAGACAATATATTTATACGTTGCGGAATGAAATTAAGATTTGTAAATAGTTTAATAGTAATATTATGTATTGAATATATTTGGCGTTAATTAATATTATTTATTTTTATGCGTAATATTATGTATTTTTAAAAGTTTATTATGCGCCTAAGTGTACGAGTATACAAAACACTAGTGGTGGGATTTCAATTCGTACTTCCTGGTTTTTGTATATTTATATGATGGTTTTATTAAACATAGTTTACATAAGGTTCCTCTACAGCATAGCACTGCATTGAATACCGATGAGCGATGTATCTATCGCTGTGTCATACCGTCGTTGCTTGCACCGTACGCATGTTGTGAAATGAAAATCCCATAAAAACTTAGTTTTCGAAATTATTGTATCTGCATTTAAATACATTTACTTATATATTTTTATTGCCATATATTATTCCGAAAGATTTTATTTTAAACAACTGCCAAAACGCTGCTACTTACAAACTATTTAATTGTTTTTTTAAAGAAAAAATAAAAAATAGGTATTATATTTTTATTATATGACGACATGATTTTAGTTAAAGTCTGATAGAACCGATTCAGTAAGTTTTAAGCTATTCAGAGCAATAGTATAAAATTAAAATTATCTCTCTTTATAAAAAATTATCTCAAAAATTAAGTATGTACTACATAAAGTCAATTTTATTATGCGATAGAAAAATACTATCCGAATTATAGTATTGTTCTATCGCATATATTTTACAGCTTTTATATTTGCTTGTTTTAAAACAATTTTTGACACAATCCCGTAACATAATTTTATAGATTTTTTAGGAATATTTTGTTTAAGTATATTTATTAAAACCAAATTATTTTAAATGTATAATGTGAATATTTTTATATAAAATGGTGTTCTCTTTTTGTTTATTTTATTTATTATTATATATAGGTTTGAAAATTATGTCAAGAACTTTTTAAAATATTTTTGTGTTGGAACAAAATTAAATTGCCATAACTTTCAGATCAGGGATTGATATTCGAAATTATTTGAATTATACAGTATATAATAAAATTTAAATTATTAATGAAAGTTATATAAAAATATTTAACTCTCATTAAAAATCGTCATAATGTTAAACTTACTATTACGACTTAAATAATTATTTGGATTAATGTTAGTATTTAAATCCGTAATTACTGACGAAACGCCTATTGTCAGAGAGCATTTCAATAATATGTGTTAAGTATAATCTGACAAATTTTGTTAAAACTACGAAACTGTTCACTTAGTTCTGATTAAATAATACTGAAAGACCAAATAATTTAGTTAAATGTTAACTTAAGAAAACTTCGGGAAAAATTCAAGAACCATTGATTCATAGTAGTATTATTGTTATTTTAGCGAATGTACGGGGCAGACACAATTAGCCAGATGTTGCCTTTTACGGAAATAAAGATTATTTAGCTGGAGTTAAGACGGATTAGCTCGCACATATTATCTGTAAATTTTATATATATATATATATATATATATATATATATATATATATCGTGCTTTCACGTAAAAGGTTTATCTATATCTAATGGGTCAAGTGTTTACGAACGCTTGTTTTATCTGTGAATTCAAATAGCAAGTGTTATTATCACGTTCAGAGAGCTTTAGTCGTTTGATCCTTAATTCGCAACGTTTGATCTCTGATCTCTAATGAAAAAAGGAAAGGTAATTAGAGTCGTGTGTGCAGATAAATATTTCCACGTGTAATTCAATGGTTTTATATTGATACGTCAATGTTTGCTTAATATTATATAAAAAGGGCAGTACTATATTAAAGCTAGCGCAGAGTCACGGTCCAAGAATGATCCTTTCTGAAGGTAAGGCAGAAAAATACACATACACACACACACACACACACATATATATATATATATATATATATATATATATACATATATAAAATTGGTTTATGGCTCGAGAGCTACACACACACACACACATATATATATATATATATATATATATATATATATATACATATATAAAATTGGTTTATGGCTCGAGAGCTAGAACTTTTTGTCAGAGTCCTCCCGTCCTTCCTATGCTATCTGTACATGTAGCGTTGTCACAATAACAGGAGTTGTGCGGAAATTCAAAAAGGGGGCCGATATAAGAAGTTTTTCAACTTAGGCGTGTGATACATCGTTGAAAGAAACTCTTTGAATAGGATGAAAATGACTACCTGAGAGGTAAGCAAATGTTTTACCAACTTCAAAAAAGAGGAAGTTTTGAATTCGACACGATTGCACTTTTTTTAAAAGTATGTTATATAATTTTCGTGATTATTTTTTGTTTCAAAGGAAATAGATAAGGATAAGTCTCATGTAATACTGCTAGGACCTGACAATGGACTACAGAGATATCCTGGAGAACTCTTTAATGGATGAGAGTACTAGGATCAAGGTCTGAATTGAGCAATTTGATACCGAGTTTGAACTCATTTGACATATCTTTATACATTATCAAGTACTTTAGTCACAGATGGTAGCCATGGTCTGATGATAGAGCTGGAGGGTGGGAACAGAATTCCTCAACGATAAATTTTAGGTTCTTTAAGTTTCTGTCTCTTTCTCTCTTACATGCATACACAGTCACATATAGACGTAGAAGTGCACTGATTTCTAAAAACTGACAGCGTAAATATTATCCAAATTTATTTATGTTATGGAAATAATATTTTACTGCAAAAATTGCAATTAAATACTCATACTTTTATTTTTTTATACTTGAAAATTATAAAGGTGGTTTTTTGAAGTCCATCAAATTTTTTGTTAAAAAGTTTTGTCCTAACTTAGATCATTTTAGTTATTTGGTTTATATTTATCATTTCACATTTTTCAATTAAAAAAAATATTTATATCTGTTGTATGTGACTTTGGCAATATTATTGTTATAAATTATATTAATTTTCAGTTCTAGATTTTTTAGGAATATTTTGTGTAAGCATATTTATTAAAAGCAAATTGTTTTAAATATATAATGTGAATATTTTTATTTAAAACGGAGTTCTCTTTTTGTCCATTTTATTTATTCCATCGGATTAGTATACTTGGATTTGGAAATTACGTGAAGAACTTTTTAAAATATGTTTTGCGTCGGCGTAAAATGAAATTGCCGTAACTTTAAGCTCAGGGACTGATATTCGAAATTTTTTGAGGTATCTAATAAAATAAAAATTACCAAAGAAAGTCATATAGAAATATTTAACTCCCTAGTAGTCAGATTTGTGTTATTATGTAACTAAGTACTACTGAAGCTTGATGTAACATATATTCATGTATCCATATAATATACTCATGTATCCCCTGTAGAAGTTGTATTCTACAAAATTTCGTTTGTTTATCTGTTTTAAAATAAAGGTAAAATAAGCACAGTTTACTCTGATTATTCGTTTTGGAATTTCAAGAAACATAACTGACATTAAATATTTTTGTGGAATTATATACAAATGAAATAATTTTCTTTTTCTTATTTTTGATGTGAAACATCTATAGGCGCAGGTATAAACCGGATCGTTGGCGTGGCGACGCTTGCCGTGGCGACGGGCCGCCACGCTATACTAAGGTATATATATAGTCTATATGTAGTAGAGTGTACGGTATGGCGACGTGTCGCCATGCGCAGCCGACTACGCGACCCCCTCCTCACTCAGTTCGTCGCTGTTGTTTACTACGGTACACATAACCTGTGCTTTATTATTTTTGTATTAATTGTAAATAAATGTTTATTAAATAAAGTCACCATTTTCTGTAAGAAATTCGTAATACTTTATTTTTTCATTATGCTATATTTAGTTCTTGTAATAATATTGTCTTTTATGCATATTACTTGAACGAACACGATGTTTCACTTCTGCCAGGCGTCCCGTGACGGCTCACTGTTTTTTTTTCTTTGTAATTTCAAAATCATAGTCATCGTTTGCTTATATGAAGTAGGTTAATTAATCTGTATTGTATATTATTTATTGATTTAAATATGAAACGTCACAGTCGTTACAACTATGCGTTTCTATAACGATAACAAGACAATACGGTAGTTGACTCATTCTAAATTTTGATATTTTTCGTACAATATTGTGAAATATAAGTTAATTAAAAAACAGTCTTGAAAAAAATTCAAAAATTGATTGAAAAATAAGCCAGTTGTACGCTTCTAAATTTGAAGATACGGATAAGGTTGGGTATATCCCTGTCTCTTTTCCTCTTGTAGAATATAATGTGCAATATTAAAAATAACCTCACAACACAGTATTCCCGTCCTTGTTTAAAGATTAAATTTAAACTTTTTTCTTAAAACTCGGTCAATTTTTAAGATTATTAAAATTTTTTTTCACTTTTCATCAGCTTGTACCTTGAAATTATGATTAATGAAATAAGAAAAATTAGTCAAATACCCAATTAAATAAGTTCAATGACACTACAACACAAAACGATGACACACTCCAAGAAGTTTATTCTCACTCACCACAAACATTTCACACGCTTGTGAAACCACGATGGTGGCAATTGTGTACCGTGGGAAAGGGTAGAATTTCGATATAATTTGACCCCATATACCAGTATAGCAAAACGATAATGACTATGCGAGCGTAGGTATAAAGAACGAGAATTTTCCTGTAAGTGAGGGCATACAATTTTTCCACTTAAAAATTTGAAAATGAATTCCTCCTTTCTGCACTTATATTATCCCAACACGCCCAAGAGGAAATCAGTATAAAATAAAAAAAGGGAAGAAACAAATATCGGAGGATTTTTTTGACCACGTTCAATAATCAGTCTATTTAGTTTCGCGTGCCCTCCATAAAATAGATCTAGCTTCTAACTTTCTTCGCACTAAAGTCATATATAATAAATTAACTGTGGAAACGCATCGGAAGTCCCTTGCGTTACATAATACAAATACTAGCCTTCTGTATGACTTTTTTTTATACATACTCAAAATAACCACGAATAGTCAGGCGTTAATCAAATTTAACCCCTATATCAATTATACAAAATCAGTTTGCGTATAAAAACTTATCATTCATTTGTGATGTGTTATGTCTTTAATAATACAACAACAATAAAAACATAAAAAAAGATACAAGAAAAAACTACGATTTTTGTTAATTATTCTGTGACAATAAGATAGAAGTTTAAAAAGCAACTTCGAAAGAAACTTTGTGGTATGCCAAAAGTTCGTAATTTTTTTTCTGCGGTACACGTATATGACATATTTTTAATTGGCTTTCTACAACTGTTCTATTGATACCCTACGTGATGGTTTTAGTTAAATTATTTAATTTTAATTTTCAGTTATCGCTATTTAAAATTTCCATTATAAGTCAATTAAATGTTTATTTTTGAAGTGGCTTCTCAGTCTTTTTATTTGATACCCATTGTGATGCTTTGACGGCTTTGAAGGGGAAAAATCAACTAATATACAAGTTTCCATGGACGCCATATACAATTTTTATATGTACTCAGTTATTTTATTGGAGCTTTTAAGACGAATCAAACGATATCTTATTTTCAAATATCCATTTATTAGTTTAGGAGTTACGAGGAATGGACTTGTATCTGGGTTTTATTAAAGCAGGATAATATAGAAAAATTAAAAAAAATTACGTATTTTTTCGATAATCGAAAATATGTTATTTTTTTTCAATCGCTTTCGAAATATACGTTTTTTTTTTCAATCGCTCCTTAAAATTCGGTCACTAACCAAAATTTAATCCTGTATACGTATGCCGCTAAAGTTATAACCATTCCTTTCGGCTTTGCCGTTGTCGAGCAGAAACCCGTCCTCATTTTGAACTCCATATAAGAAGAAAACATTGCATTTGTTTTTAAATATTTATAGAACTCTATTATCAAACTCTAGTAGAGCTGTTTCCGGCTAGTTTTTTTTTTTGAAACAACACATCGCTTCTAATTTTTATTTTAGTTGTTATGTTATTCTGCACTTATTTCCATAAACTTTACTTCTGTACGTGTACCCTTTATTTTTTAAGATTACTGTTAGTTTTAAGGGTTTGATCCGTCTCAAATTTGTATTCCGTGTAAATGAAATCTTTAGCAAGAATACCATTATGTAACACCCAAATATGTTTGCACCTAAATATTTCCTAAGGAATGAAATATATAATGAGTTACTACAACCTGGCGAAATGAAAAATAGTTAAATTGCAATGCTTAATGTGATGGAATGAAATATATAATGAGTTACTACAACCTGGACGAAATGATGTGACGGAATGAAATATATAATGAGTTAATATTAATAATGTGACGGAATGAAATATATAATGAGTAATGTGACGGAATGAAATATATAATGAGTTACTACAAATATTTCCTAAGGAATGAAATATATAATGAGTTACTACAACCTGGCAAAATAAAAAAAGTTAAATTGCAAAGCTTAATCTGACGGCAACATGTTAAGCGAAAACGAAAATACACCTATACGGAAGCTTTCATTTTCACTCACTTTTCTTTATCTTTCACATATCTTGTATTTAAACAAGAAATATTAAAACAAACTAAATATACAATAGTAAAAAACTAAATATATAATAGTACTAATATTGAAACCGATGTATTTAAGATAAGTTCGTGATACTCTTACGCCTGTGAAAGGGTAAATGACATGGAGAAAAATAACATCAACATTTGTAAATAGTTTAACAAAACTCTAGTCGCGCGAGTTCTACATATACTTAACATATTTATTTGTTTATATAAAAATACTAGACCAGTTAGATTTTTGATTGAAAATGATGAAACTACGTGATGTAGCATTATTTCTACTTTATTTAAATTGTTTACCACGACCTATGTTTCATTGTATAACAACATCTTCAGGTGGACAATTTGGAAAGATTGACTCTAGAAACTTACAACAGCATTTAAATATTATCCAAAACAATAGCGGAACCGGGGTTTGCCCGGGTTTTCCCACTGTTCGCCTTAGTGAGTTTTTAGTAGGGGAGCGGTGTAGTTCTTATTATATTTTCGAAAGTTATACAATATACCAATATTTTAGTAAGGGTAATAAATTAAATTGATGTTATTCTCTGAGGTTATATAATGCAAATATTCCAGTGTACGTAATAAATTAAATGGATGTTATTCTCAGTAATATATTTATAGAATAGCAAGGGTTCAAGATGGTTGGAACAAGGTTATAAAACAAATTTTACATATCTCCCATTTTTTGTTTTCTTATAGAAGATATTGAGTAAAGGTGATGATATTGTATTCCACGAACATCTCAATACAATATCATCACCACACAATCACAAGAAGATAAAGCATACAGTGTTTGAATATTGACACAAAACCATCATTATAATAACTAAAAAAGTGCGATTATGAAGATATTTTTTAAACTAATTTTCCTTATAAGTTATATAAGCTATGAACCGGATCATAAAAATCTCATTAATTTTTCTTATAAACTATGTAAGCCAGGAAATTGAACCAATTGACCCTGGATCCTCAACACCGTATATTTTGACATTCGTTTGAAATTTATTGCAGTTTTATCTTTAAATTTAGAAATCACATAGCATGTTTCAGGTTTTTATTTTTTTTTCACAGTTGTTATTCAATGATATTTATAGTAGCATAAGTGATGAATGTTACAGGTTTTTTGTACTTTTTTAGGTCTTTAACCTAAAAATATTTGACTGATAATTTTGGAGAGGTTTGTTGCTAACTTTGATCTAAAAAAAGTGTTTTTGTTTTCAATCGTGTAGAATACCAATTAAAAGGGTGTGGTTAAGATGACTTCAAACAATTTTTTTTACATGTTATATATAATTTGTGTATAAATTTAATTTAATACAGTTGTGTTTAATTTAAAATATTGCTAAAAAAATTATAAAAAATATGTTCGTTTTTTATCTCCGGTGCTACAAAAACTAAAATAATGGAAAACTAGGTAACTGAAAATTGATCTAAAGTTTACCGAAAAAATATAACGATAATTCTAAATATAATTTTTTTAAAATGGGGTATTTGATAATTTTTGCAAAGGTTTTTAAAATTTATAGAATATATTTGACGAGTTTATAATTGTGATATTTTACCTGACAAACGTGTTTAAGCTGAAAAAATTGGATGCGAAAACATTTACTGCAGTCATGCAAAGCTTCGCATCAAAAAACTTATCTAAGTAATTCAAATTCCATGACGTCACGATGCACCAAACAGAGAATTAAAATGAAAAAGAGAGATTCACACATTTTGTCACCTAGAGTGACAGTTAAATATTGTTTACGGAATTAAATTTATGGCATAGCTCTATCTTGCTTACACAATTATTCGAAATTGGACCTACGTTAGTACATTATAATCTACATGATGCATTTTGACGTCACGCATTCTAATTTGCGGACAACTTGTGTTTCGATATTAAGCCGCGAATTTTAAAACACTATATCAATTTTGATTTCAATCCTTAATACTCCTTAAAAATCCTTATAAGAATATTTATACCAAATTTATTACAGATCATTATCGTGATTCATCAATCTTAAACCATAAACAACGATAAACACTAATCAAATATTTTTATACTTTTTACAAATACCCCATTTCATCATATATTTTCTTATGCCTGTTAAAAGATAACCAGGAAATATATTTATTTGGCGAAAATAATATTAAGGTTTTTAAATATTTTAATTTAAATACCATGTGCCATTAAATATTAAAAGCGTGTTTAGAAGCCTTATAGCACGAGTTCTAATCATACTTAACAATTTGGTTTGTATGCATGTACAATCAATCTAAGCTAGCACTTATATGTAGCTATTGCAGTTTTTACATCGATGTTAATTTTACTCCAACGAAGAAGGAAGCTTTCGCTATAATGTGTTAAGATTAAGTACTTCCGTGTACTACATTAATTTCAACTTAGTTTATATGCAATACGATTCGTCATGTATGTCAACGGGATAATATTTAACAATCTTTAGATAGTAAAATTCCGTTGAATACCTCATCGGTCAAGATGTCATGTCTAATCCGGGCGTCACGGTTCCGTTAGATATTTTTACTAGTTCGTGTCTCTTGTACTTACCCTACTGCAATAACTGGTGTGAATAAATTTAGTTGTGTAAGTTCAAATAAGTAGGACCAAGTGAGAGTTGAGTTCGTGTGTCGCGGGTTTCGTACGTATTTATAATAATATAATAGAAATTGAGAAATGATTTTTTGTACTATAGAACGGAGCTTATTTCATGTTATGTTTATTTATTTGTTAGGAGCCCGTTGACACATACTAATGAAAACAATTTTCGTAAAATTTTTCTATATTTTTGGTAAAATTTTCGAGATATTTGTCTTTCGGACTAATATTTAAGTGTATGTCATAATTAACAAGTTAATTTATTTTTTATTTATCACCACTATATTACAAATCTTAACAGACATCACTTTGTTTGTTCCTTCGTTACCTTATAACTCAGTAACCAAGTAACGAGTCGCTGCCAAAGGAAAAACGTATGAAAATTGGTATTATTATTTTTAGGAAAAACGTATGAAAATTGGTATTATTTATTTATTCCGGCTGGCAATAGTTTTTAATTAATTTTTACGTTAAGGCTGGTTGTGTCTTGTAGAATTTAATATAAGAAAAGTTATTAAGAATTTTTTAGAATTTTCATTCTTTTTTCTCTCAAAACTCAATGGAAATAAAGTTTACTAAAAACGCTAATAGATAATTTTGGCAGTACCGTATATTTCGATAATATGTCAATGAGCATAAAATTTATTAAAAACGTTAATAGATGGAGTTGGCAGTACGAATATCACTATTTCACTAAGCCAAGGTGTTTCTTTATATCTATAATGTCCAGATAAAAAGTATTCTTTATATTGCTCGTATAAATTATTGATAAATAAATTATCAATAGATTTCGGGTGATTGAACAACAAATTACAACATATACAGACAGACTGACGGACAAAAATTATGAAAACGTAATTTCTGGCTTCTTCTATCATTCGATACACTAAATAAATCACCTTTTTAAAATATTTCCATTATATAGATATGCAGTGAAATATACGTATGATAATACTAACATTTGGAATAAATTTTATTTGTTTTAGGTTACTCGATAAAGTTAGTCACTTGCTTATAATTGGTGAATAAAATATATAAGAAAAAGTCCACCTCTGCCTACTTACATAACATTTATAGCGTTTATAGTGAGAAGTAACATTTGACAATATTTATTTTTTGAGGCAGGGAATATCTTCGATTTTTCCTAATAGGTTCCGTTAGTAAAAACCACCTCTGTTGCCAATTTCACATGGCCGTATCAAATATGTTAAAAGACAAAAATCCATGATATTATACAAGAAAAGACAAAATAGTTTTGTTGTATTTTCGCACGACGATACCAATCAACAACATCAACCAATTAATAAATATTTTACAAAGAGGAAAATTAATTCAGAATAAAAATTCTTTGAATATAGGTGTGATTTAGTAAACCAAGCGAGGGCGCATTACAATACATATATCGTTGGTAAACTGTACCCGAAATCACACTAGAAGTTAAGTTGAAAATTTTTACAGCCTTGAGAGTTGTTTTTGCGTTCGAGTGCGTCAATTATCTCAGTGATAATTATAGTTTGTGTTACCTTCATATATTTTCACGATCAACCTAGCCAATGGCCGTTTATTTAAAGCATAAACTTGAATCGGTTGAAAATATTATGTCGTTGCAATATGATGTTCATAATGTGTATTGATTTACGAAACAGAAATTCAAGATTAACAAAATTTTATTAAATCTTGCAAAAGTTAATCAAAATACCAAATTTACTATGTGGTTTTTGAATTAAATCAGTAACACCAATGATGTGACTCTGTCTATGAATGCCCTTTACTGAGTCAAGACCTAGAGATAGGGGTTATAACTTTGAAATTATTGCATATTTTTCAAAGGTAGTTCCATACTAAAAGTTGTAAATAAAGAGTTTATAGAATTCATTAATTTAAAATATTGATAAACGTTAACAATGATGTTGTGTTCCGAAACGTGAAGAAAAGGACCCTTAAAGTATTACTCCTTTCCCCAATCCAGCTTCTCTCGGTTACTGCATCATACTTTTGGGACGCCTGGCCGTAGATTGGCAAATTTTGTTTCAAAACGGGTTTTGCTACTTCGTGGACAGTTTTAAAGTGAGAAACTAATATACAAAAATAATGCCAATGGTAAGTGCCAACCGGACAGTAAATTTCTTGAAGATTTTATTTTCTATATACTTTATAATGTTAAGAAGAAAATAATAATGATGAACAGTGTACGAGGGACAAATATTTTACATTTGAAAAAAAATGTCGTAAATAATATTTCTGCGAAATAATATGGCCATATTTAGTTTATTTTTAGTAGTAACATTATCATTCTTTTAATAAAGTTGAAATTTAATTTCATTATGTAAATAAGGCACATCGTTATCTACAAATAAAATAAAATAAGGAATTAATTTTGTTGTTCGATGTTATCCGCGTATCTAGTTTAGATAGGGCACCAACGTGCGACACGCAAGAAAAAAATCTAGATTTATTAATTAATAAGATAATTTTTTGTCAATAAATGCACTAAAATCTAGAGTCAAATGTGTAGTTTCTCATAGAATATACATATATCTAAATCAAATGACGTTTCATGGCGAGATATTATGGGCGTTTAATATATTGAAACGGAGTTTAATGCGTTTCTCTTTTTTCCAGTGAGTGAGGAAACAAATTTTCAAACAAAAGTTGTAGTATTTATTTTCGACGATACATCATTTCAGTAATTTTCTTGCTAGACGAATTTTAGCGAATTATTTTACATTTTGAACCGGTGACAATTTGCAACTAATGGGTCAATATTGTCTATCTGTAAACTTAGCTTAGATTTTGATATAAGATATTTTTGTGAAGTTTTTTCCTAATCGAATAGGAAATTGTGGCTTACAGAACGTCTATAAATTATACACACATACACATACGTACGCACGAACTCAGGCGCGCACGCACGCACGCAGGCTCACACCCACGTACGCATGCACGCATGTGTGCTCAAGCGCACTGTCTCTCACACACGCACGCACCCACGCGCACACAGACACAGAAACACGCGCACGCGCAGGCGCACGCGCACACGAACACGAACACGGACACGAACACGCACATGCACTCACATGCGTGTGTGTGTACTGATTACCACGGACCGCGATTGTGAAACCGTCTCAAAATAAAAAAGTAGGTTCAATATTCAATAAGTGTATTTTTATGACATTAACATTGTTGATTTGTAATAAAACGGATTTGTTAATCTTTAAATACGATGTGGATGTCAAATTGCAGCTGGCATTAAAAACAGAACAATGGGGGATGACTGCAATAACGTGTTTCATATTTTGTTGAATACTAAGTACAAGTTGAAAAAATTATGCGAAAACTATATTCTAAATAAATATTACTATAATAATATGCTGAAATTGTAGGGCAACTGTAGGAATTCTAATTTTAAGTTTCATTAATGTTTTCAGTCGTAACATATAATATTAAGGGAGAAAATGTGTTACACTGCGTTTAATAATAAAATAATACAAATGGACCATAGTCAATGGGCGGGGTCAGCTTGCCTTTAAGGGTTTTTTTTGGTGTATGTTTGGTTTTTTCTTGTATATTTATTTAAACCAATTTATATACCCACTCTATAAAACTAATCTAAGCTCAACCACCTTAATTTACCTACATTTTTGAATCAAATATACATACCTGTTTATTTGTGTACGCATACATATGTATATCATAGCATATGCATATTTGCATTCCAGAAATATACGTTTGAACATAAATCTACTCACCTCACACAGTTCAGAATTAAATTGCAGCCATTTGTTAATTGCGCACGTTCAGATTACATTTGTTAAAACAGTTGCACTTTAGACCGTGTGCAAACTGGTGCATAATAATGAGGTGAAAAGCTATTTTGTCTTACGTATATTCATAACTAGAATTCTGTGACAGCTCTATAGAGTCATTAAATGTGCATGTTTTAAAAGTAAGTATCGATAAATAAAGGATTTTAGATCGTAAATTTGTTTATATTTTAAGGTTCCATAGTGATCCTTATAATTTTGTCCTGTTCGTCGGTCCGTCTGTCACAGCTTCACAGTTACTGCAGTTCCAGATCTATGTGAATGAAATTTGAGAATGTTATGTTATATATATTAAATATATAATTAATATGTAAAAATATTAAACATTAATTAAACATGGGCCGAAAAATAAAACAAAGTGAAAGAGAATTGTTTTCAAGCGTGCCATTGAGTGGAGTGTCACCGGATAGCTCTTTAAAATTAGAACTTACGTTCTGTTTGCTATTTTTTAATTCTAAGCCTTTTTCCACAATATTAAACTTCAAAGTTACGTGTAACGTGTCTTCCTATCTAATTTTTTATCCACAGGCTAGGTATATCTGAAATAATTCCAGATACTAACATTTAATTAGAATTTTCAAAAGAAATATAAATGAATAACTCTCATTAACAAATTCAGGAATAGCAAACTATTACAGAATCCTTTTTTGTGGGTAAATTGACAAGCACTTAGCTGTTTTTTGTATTAATATTTTACGTGATTTTTTTCTCAAAACGTCAAATGTTATGTATATTTGTAGGATTAAATTATTTTAGATATTATTTATTTCGCGAGCGGAATTCGATTTTCAATATTGCCGATATTCTAAATATTACATATATATATATAGTTGCGAAAATAACATACCATCGGGTTAACGACGGTTTGTAAGCTTCCCATAAAGGTATCCGTAATCTATGGTTAACTGTCAGTTAAATCCGCGGGCGAGCGTTCCTATTGGCTATTTTAATTTTTTTTAGGATTTTTATAATGAAATGATCATATTTGATACTTTTATACTTTTTGCGCTTTTTTTAGGATTTTATAATGAAATGATCATATTTGATACTTTACACTTTTTGCGCTTTTTTTAGGATTTTATAATGAAATGATCATATTTGATACTTTTATACTTTTTGCGCTTTTTTTAGGATTTTATAATGAAATGATCATATTTGATACTTTTATACTTTTTGCGCTTTTTTTAGGATTTTATAATGAAATGATCATATTTGATACTTTTATACTTTTTGCGCTTTTTTTAGGATTTTATAATGAAATGATCATATTTGATACTTTTATACTTTTTGCGCTTTTTTTAGGATTTTATAATGAAATGATCATATTTGATACTTTTATACTTTTTGCGCTTTTTTTAGGATTTTATAATGAAATGATCATATTTGATACTTTTATACTTTTTGCGCTTTTTTTTAGGATTTTATAATGAAATGATCATATTTGATACTTTTATACTTTTTGCGCTTTTTTTAGGATTTTATAATGAAATGATCATATTTGATACTTTTATACTTTTTGCGCTTTTTTTAGGATTTTATAATGAAATGATCATATTTGATACTTTTATACTTTTTGCGCTTTTTTTAGGTCCGTAATAAATTTTGTTTAGATTGTGAAAATTTTGTTGCTTTTGGTACGTAAATCTTTGAGTTACAAGGTAGATATTATTCATTTTATCTAATTGACGAAGTTTTAAAACTAAAGCTAAAAGAAGAAGTCGTCACCATGGTGTGTTGAGTTGATCACAAGGCGTACGGCCTTTGAAGAGGCGGCGCACCGCGGAGTCCCGGGTTCGATTCCCGGAAGTTTTTCGAGCACGGCTGGACAGGTCTTATGGTTGGCTATAAGAGACTACTCTTGTAGCAATGAGTCCATCATATATATCAATTTGATACATTAAACTAGATAAATAAATATATAAATAAGGGGAAAAAAGAAATAAGTGAATAAAATTAAAAATCTCATAATCGCAAATTTACTGCATATTTGTGTAAAAAAAGACAACTAAACAGTTTTTTATTTATATATTTATTATTTTTTCCAATTCATTTTGGCAAAGTTTTGTCACTAAAAGGGAATGAACGCCATTAAATGAAGGATTAAATGGAAGATGGCAGTTGAATTTCAAATGTGAATTTCGACAATGAGAAACATTAAAATTTTTTATATAACATGACCGCTTAATGTTTAGATAAATTTTTTTTACCCTATTTTTTACTCTAAGTTATCCTTAGAACAGAGTTATATTTCACACGTTGTTACTATCAATCTACAGTTTCTTGTGATAACTGTTTCTTTTCAAGAAATACTCCGGATAAATTAATTATTCATGGTTTCGGTTTCCACGTCACTTTCATTGGAAATCGTCATTATAAGTAACTTCACAAAAGTAGTACAATTTATAACCGTATTTAAATGTGACAAGATCGAGGGATAGCGCATTTTCCAAAGATAGCGTTGACCGATGTCCAAATTTCACGAACTGTCACCTCCTCAGTTCAGACGTCACGAACTGACATCTCCATACATTGCACTTATTGCCGGGTAATAGTAATAGTCATGTCCATAGATAACAGACGGAGGTAAAAATGTACATCAATTCATAGTTTATTGGAATGCAAAAACGTTATTAACGGTAATATTCTTATCTCTAATAATCCAAAAGTATTTATGGATAGATTATCGCCACCGGTTATTGGAGAATAAAATTGGTAATAAAATTGTGGCCAATTCATCCTTCAAAAATAAAATCTTTAATTTCTTTACCACGATCTAGGTTTCGTTGTATTACAACATCTACAGGTGGGATATTAGCAAAGAGGTTTTTTTCAGGTGGGATATTATTTAAAAATTAGTTCTTTGCTAATATCCCACCTGAAGATGTAATACAACGAAACCTAGGTCGTGGTAAAGAAATTAAAGATAGTAGAAATAATACTACATCACGTAGTTTCATTTAATTGTGTATTTTATTTCTATTAATATAAATAAAGTTATTCTTATATTATACCAAAAAGAATAACTTCTAACGCGCGTACATAAGTACGCACACAATTTCTTTTTAGCAAGTCAACAAATGTCGCTAGTTAACGCATTTTGTATTGCAATTTTAAAAGTGTCGTTAAATATTAAACCAGCCTAATTAAACGGTAATGTTTCATTTAACAAAATACTGGTCTTGTTCCTATCGATTTTATGTTTTTGTTTCGTGTTCAAAGTGTACGAATTTTAGTAGTGAGAAATTTATATAAATTCGTGGATAAATTTTTTTTTTTAATTTAGGGCATCGAAATTTTTTCCCGAACCTACGATTTTTTTGTAACAATCAAAAAAGATAAACAGTTTGTAAAGTTATAATACAATGACGCATAATTCGCAATAACATGATATGAAATGTAACACTAATTTTTTGAGATATCAGAAATATAATCAAGTAGCAAGTCTAAAATTTACTTACTGTTATACAAAATTATCGCCGTGGCACTTTATGAATCATTCCATTTAATGGAACTATTTAGAGAAGCAGTCGGCTCATTCTTCCCTGAACGTCTCTTCCACCTTCCACTCTTGGTGACCGTGCATAGTATTCCTCACAGTTTTCCTTTTATCCTTTGGAATAAATAGAAATCGCATGGTTCGAGATCGGGTCTGTTGTTGGCGGATGGTTGATGATTTCTACACCGGACTTATTAAATATTCGGTCTATAGACTGTGGTAACTGTTTTCCTTATTTTCCAGAAAAGTCGTCGCATAATAACTTCAACTTTCGAAGAACGAGGTCACTATCTTTTTCCATCACTTCCTCCTTTTTTCACCATTATAGGCCACTCTTTGGAAGGAAATAGCCACCGCACAGACTGCCTTTTAGTTTCGGATTTGTAGCAGTATATATAACTTTTTTCATTCGAAACCATATTGAATGCAGTAGATATTTGCGAGAGTTTTTCTAACATTTCGCTACTTGAATCAAAGTTACGGTGTTTTGGACTTCGGTTAAATCATGCGGTGTTCACTTTTCTACATAAATAAAAGGCTTCGTTACATCTAAATGAGATAGAATTTTTTTATACTTATACCTTTGTAGTTTTTATAAATCAATGCCTAAATTTGCTCATGTACATGTCAGTCTTTATCCTGTATCGAATAGCATTGATGTTATCTTCGTTGTTGCTTTTGAGAGATGTCCTTCAGGCAGATCGACACGGAGATTAGTGCGACAACATTTGAACTCAATAAACCGATGTTAACAGTAGCTCGTGATGCAGCTTTATCATAAAATGCCAATCGATATCTATCGTAACTTCGTTGTAGATTGAGAACACGACGAACGTTATACAATTTTCTCATGTTAAAGCACTTTTGATGCACGCACAATTTTCAAATCGCTTCCAATTTGTAAAAATTATTGTACATCATTGAATTATCAAAGAATTCGATTCATAAGATTTAAATTATTTTTTTATTACAAATTTGTAATAATTTACTAAAAACTTTCAGTGTTACCTTTGTATTGCGCTCCTCTACCTAATTACACATCTGACTTATCACCAGCCGATATTTTATTTCGTAAATTGGCATTTTTAGGCCAAGTGATGCTGTGAACGTAAATCCATTACTAGTCTTCAGACAAATAAGTTTCGACGAATTGGTTAAATGATAATTAGATTAATTAGATAAATTATTCCCTGTAAATTTCGAGTAATTGTTGAATAAATTCTAGGGTTAATTTAGTATTTAGTTACAGGTAAGTAGGCCAAAGAACGTTTGGCTTATCTTGTACGCATCCTGCAGCTTGGTAAACCCGGCCTTTTTGTATCGACTCACCAAATCGATCATATGTGGTTTGTGAGCTCACTTCTTCGTGAACTAAGCGTAATTCTTTCTTTCAGGAATTCCAAAATTTTTCCGGTTATTGCCGTATAGGTATAAAATAATACTTACTTAAATTTCATGATCGACCCTTTTTTGTTCCTGCAAAAACCTAATTTTCCCTCCGAATACATAGCCTTTGCAATTTTTTGAAATTAATTGAGATTAATTGATTTTATATAAATAAAACACAGGTGTGTGTGTGCTTACATAATATGACCTAATTTTTTCTGCTTTTCATAAAATTTCTACAATTTTACACCGCATATAGAAAAAGAAAGTAAGTGGGTCTATCAACTTTTAAGTGTACATTGATGTAATTTTTTTATTTTTTCAATTTATTTGCATATTTTTGTATTTTAATATTTTTCATGTAGGTAATTACTTATAATTTAAGAATCCACATAGAGCAGAACGGGTTATTTAAATATAATGGTAGTTATGACTCAAAAATCCAAATTACTCTAGTTGAAATAGTCCCCTAGACAACTAAATAAATGTACTTCTAAACTATTTGAAATTTAGTCAAATAGTAAACTATCACTTTATTCTCACTAAATAGAGGAGGAATTTTAATTTATCATCCATAAATAAATAAAGCGACTTTTAATTTATAAGTTATTACCAATAATATTGTCCCCTGGACAACAACAAAATTTACATGTAACGAACTTTTCATTTAAAACTTGTAAGTAATGATATACGTGATATAACACTCTATAATGAATTCATTTTTTATCGTTACATTCATACTTGAAAACTTAGTAAACCTTACTGCGTTTTGAAAAGTAAAAATGTCCATAACGTGTCTTTAGGACACAGGGACAAAATGGTTGTCCAGTGGACATATACGGTTGTCCATAGGACATACTTGGGAGTCCAAAGGGGAGATACTAGGATTGAAATCGCCTTTATTTGATATTTTTATTACAAAAAAAAACAGATGCGACAATAATTATTAGTTTTATTATAAATTTCTTACGAAAGAATCAACATTACAATAAATCTTTAAATAATGAACATACCTCTAAACGTAACGTAAATAGCACTAATAACTCTTTTTTGTTTTAGAGCCTTTATTTTAGCTGCTGCATTAGTATGTACTTTACAAAGGCACATATCTCTTCCATCAACTTTTGGTGTAACTACGTAGAATGAGCGATGTTTGGTGAAATTGAAATATGAGCATTTAGCATCGATATTCTCTGATTTGAAGGATTTGAACAAGTTTTTCATTGAGTCCAATAGGAACCGCTTTTGCACCTTTTCTTTACCTTTAGTTACAGTATCTTTTTTTCCAGCAGTATTTCTGGATACATCATCTCTTAAGAAGAAGCTATTAATTTTTTTGTCAGCTGTATACGAATTACGCTCGTTAATACTCATTCTGAGTCTTCCTTCTAAGCCCAAACACTCTTTTACTATTTCATTCTTTTGCTCACCAAGTCTCGCGAAAATATTTTTAAGTTTGTTTTTGCCTTTTCTGCTTTTAATTTTCTTGTAATTGTCTTTGATAGCGTTTGTTAATATGCCGTACTTTTTCTTTTCTTCAGTATTTTCTTCCTGTTTATCTTTTAATTTAATCAATTCTTTTTCTTTCCGATGTGCTCTCTTTTTATACTTTTCAGACCTCTTTTTCCACATCTTCCATTCAGCTTGTAATTTTACATTTTCTGTAAATAATTTAGATCTGTCTCGTCTAACTTTTTTTCTGCCATTAATATTTTCATTTTTCGAAGATTCAGCAGGACGATGAGGAGGTGTCGTCGGTTGGAGTTCTTCAGGATTTATTTCTTGCAGAATAGACGGAGAGCTCGGAGGCGTATTCTCAATGATATTCCTGACAGCTTTTTGGCGATTTCGCTGCGATTGTTTTCGCAGCTTCCAGATAATTGTGCAGTTTTCTTTATCTTCTGGCGGCATACTTGAAATTAGTTTTTTATTTTTATGGTAGCTTTCACTTTTTTTCTCTTTCGCTCAGCTAATTTCTCTGGGTCTGCTTTCAGTCTTTCTCTATAGCGCCTTGATTTTTCTTTGTCCGTCAAACCCATTATCTAAAAATTATAACAAATATACTTAATTCAATATAGAGAATTATTATATAAAACAAAAATTACTTAGATATAGGAATAGAATAGAACCGAACGGAACGGAACCGAACTGAACAAAACAGAATAGAATAGGAATAGAACAGACCAGAGAAAGTAATTCAAAACATTATAATAACCAATCTGGTAGAGCAAACCAGAGATTAATTGAATATAGGGAACAGGCGTTAAAAACCCTGATACGAGAGATTATCGGGTCGTTCTTCACCTCCGTGTCCCAAACGTCAAGAAGAAGTAGAAAGTTGAATTTGTTGTTTTATGCTAATTCTATTGTCATTGTCCTATGGACAAGCAAAATGTCCCACGGACAAGCATTTTGGTTGTCCAAGTGACTGGTTGTCCGAGTGACAATTTTCAGTCTTTGAGCTTCCTAGTAATAAATAATAACATTTTGAATTAAGTCTTACGCGCAGTGACAAATATAGATCAAATATAATGTAGTTCAGTTTAGTTTACAACGATATATCAATTACTTATGTTTTTTTGGTGGTTGTCCGGTAGACACACAATAAACCACGCACTCTCTCCAAACGAACTCGGCCGACTGACGCCGCGGCAAAAATGAAATCAAAATGGCGGCGAAATGAGTGTTGTCACCAAATCAATCGTCTTGGTTTTAGTCTTGGTCTCACGTCATCTATGTTTAGTTTCTGGAACTTTTTACAGTTGTCCGGTGGACGAGGGGATGATAAAATATAATAGGGGACAAAAATAAACATTAAAAAAACTCGTAAAAAATATGAAGCAAACTAAAATCTATATGCTTGCATCATATTAGAGATTGTAATGAATAATTATGTATGAGCGTAATTAACTGTCATGTAGTATTTTTTTTGTATAAAGCCATGTTTCATTGTACTTAGCTACTGGGGGACAAACAAAAAAACACTACATCAGACGTTTTGTCACTTGGACAACCATTAAAATTCCAGTTTAAAAGGGATTTATATAACAGAATATACTCGCTTGTTTGTCTAATACTATAACAAATGTGATATATGCGAACGAATCACTTATTTCTCTTTAGAACTCCGATTATTGGTCAAGGACACAGCATAGTACCTACTGGACAAATAAAAGTTGATTGACCCAAGTACTGACAACTAAAATTAAATGAAAATAAATAAATAGATAATTATTTTAATTTTTTATTATTGTTTATGGAAAGAAATATTTGTAAATATTAATTATTAATAATAAATAGTAACATCTATAAGCATATCTTTATATTTAATAGTATTATTATCCAATTCCAATCTTTGCTAATATCCCACTTGAAGATGTTGTAATACAACGAAACCTAGATCGTGGTAAAGAAATTAAAGAAAGTAGAAATAATACTACATCACGTAGTTTCATTTAATTGTGAATTAAATATGACACATGAAATAATTAAAAGCATTTCTTGGTGTTTTGCAGAAATGTTGTTTACATTTGGAATAATTTTGGAAAAGCGAAGAGCTTCCATAAGATTGTTTTAAGTAAACAATTTTTTTAAAGTCCTTCTATCAGCTATCACTATAAGCAAATTTTTCAATTCACTTTTTATCTGCTTTTGATTACCGCATCCATTTGAAACTTTGCAAACTTGTGAAATTCTGGTGAAAATATTTAATATATTACCATCGAGCTGATGATGGAGGATGGAAGTGGTCATAGGAACTTCTCGGTGGTTAACAGGAAATTTGTTTAGTTGGGGCTCAATTGATTTATCCCAACGACTCCGTAGGTTACAAAAGTGTATTTTTAGTTTTTTTTTAACTATAAATATTACTTTCCATCTTTCAGACTTTAAACTCAGCTTACTTACTACCTTGAACAGTGTTTTTAAAATAAGAAATATCTCCTAATTCTAAACACAGATACATTCTGGGGAGAATTATTATTACTCAACTCCATAAAATTATAATGAAAATAAAATCGTCTACGGATCGAAACCATTTATTCTTAATGTCTCATTATCTTCCTATGCTTTTTGTTTTGATGATGTGTCGCTTGTATTGCTTAAGTTTCATTTTCTGATATATATATATATATATATATATATATATATATATATATATATATATATATATATATATATATATATATATAATTATATAATTATATACTTATATATACACATACACATGTATATATGGATGTATGTATGTAATGCTCTATGTATAAAATCTCTATTTTTACGATTCCATACTTCAAAAATAAAAAGGAAACCTTACGGGATCACTTCATTATCCGTTCGTCAGTCTGTTAAGACCGTTTTTCTTAGGAATGCGTTCAAGTATCAAATTGAAATTGTCATAAATATCATGTACTTAGAGCTACGGTCCCTTGAAGCTGTAAAAACATCAACTTTCTAAGTCAACACAATCAAGAAGAACCCTAAAAATATGATCATTCATTCCGCATATTTGACATTCGAAAATAAATTAAAACCTTTAAGGTATTTCTCGTTGACCTAGAATCATGAAATTTGGTAAGAATCCAGGAGAGCACAAATAAAGAATAAAATCAAAAAATTGTTAATTTTTAGTTATGTCACATGAAGAAAATATTTCTATTTATAATTTAATAGTTCTAAAAAATTAAAATATTGTAAATAGTTTAATAGGAATATTATGTACCATTAAATATTTACAACTGCCTAAATTTGTACAGAATCCTAGTTCCACGTGTGCTTGACAGGTTTTTCAAGGGTTCCATTGCAAAATTTTTAAAACGGTACATTAATATAGAGGAATCACTTCGGTATCTGGCCATTCATCGGTCACATGCAATTTTCTCGAGAACTATTCGTCTTAAAATGTTGAAATATAGCACAGAGTTATAGCATAGTGGTCCAATTATAGACGTGAAGTATTAAAAGCTCGCTTTTGATGCTGGAGGTTAAATTTGGGGTGTGAATCGGGAAATAAAAAAAATTCATTCAAGTTCTTCTTGTAGGATGTCAAAATGCAAACTTATTGAAGCACAATTCAAAAATACGGGTGATGTATTTTTTTAAATTTGTTTAAACTATTTTCTGCAAAAACGTTTCAAAATTGCTGTCCCACCATCCTTGTCATAAAAAGGATCTCGAAAAAATTTAAAAATATTATGAGCATTGAAAATTAGGTATTGATTGAATCAGGATTAGAAAAAATGAATGCGATTTATTGTTATAAACCATTTAATTATTTGCTTATAACTTTTACTTATAATATTTATTTACTTATAACTGCTGAACCATTCATTTTAAAGAAAAAGTTTTTCAACGAAAAATGTTTCCCACGATGTAAGGAAAAACTTTTGTTCTTACACGTTTTTCAAAATTTGTAATTCGGAACGCTCCCGACTTAGGTCCGCTTATACGCGATGTAATACGGCACTGGTGTGGTGGCAGCCGATAGCGCGACAGATAGGCGCCTTTTAAGCACATACTTGGCGTGCATGAATATTAATATTAAAGTGAAAGGGGGGAGGGGTTGGGGCCGATGGCACAGAAAATTAATTGTGGAAATTTAGCTTTTTATTTATCATTCATAACTGTCTGTTATGGCTATTACAACTATTACAGTTTACCAGTAGATTTCTAATATTTTTCTCTTGTCGCAATATTACTAGCTGCAAGATATTACATATATATATATATATATATATATATATATATATATATATATATATATATATATATATATATACTTTATAAGTTTCAGTAAACTTTAATAAATAATTAAATAAAGAGTACAATCATCTTTCATGACATCATTACCATTTTTCCAACTAATATGTGTTTATTCCTAAGCACAGCTCAGACAATTTCCATTTAAGTTGTTGTGGTGGAATCGAGTAATCGAAAACACCACACTTCATTCAATTTATGTATTACGTTTACCTTTTAATACGTTATAATAACTGTGTAAACATCCGGATGATCAAACGTGTTTATTATTTTTACGGAATTTACGTGTGCTATCTATATTTATCTTCGTAAAAAAGCCTATAATTTTTTGTACATACTTTATGTTAAAGCTTTTTTTTTTTTTTATTTTTGCTTCTATCATCAAAACATAATAGAAGTTCGGAGTACTGGACTTTTAGTCTGCAAAAGTAAAAGTTACACTGCGATGATAAAAATGGTGTTTTCGAATGTACAGTAAAACTGGTTTAACCGTTCTTGTTTAATATAATTTTTTGTAAAGGGTCATGACATCACTCTTTAAATTTGGTCTAATTTTTCACATAAATAATTTAGGTATATATTGCCAATCTACTTATAGCTCCACGATGGCTCAGTTCAAGAATTTATTCAGGAACTCATTTTGCATCCAGAAACAGCTAAAGTGGAAGTTTAGAGCGATACAGAAAAGCAGTACCAACACCAACAAAAACTGCTACTTTTGCTGCTATCAAAGTGTTAACTCGTTAAATATCATCACTTAACTGCCTTTAAGGTTCAAAATTGTATATCTCATTTCATCATTTCATCATTCAAAATCTTTATGTCGAAGAAACTAAATGCTTATTTTAACTGTTTTACGTTCCTATAACTTTAGAATTACTACGAATATTAAACACGTTTAAAGTGTTTACGTGTTCTATTTTATAGTTAGATATGGTCCAGTCGTTAGGCAGAAGTTTATAGGTGTCTATAATGTGAAATGATTTTGGAATTGTAAATAGTTTATGACTCTCCTTGACTATAAATTTAAGTTGTACTGATGCGGTTCTCTACTTCCATCGTCATATTAGGAAATGATTGTTATTAAATATCTAGAAAACGGTTGGATTTGTAAGAAAAACAGTTAAACTTTCTTATAACATAAAATTCTCTACAAGTAACAGTTAGAACACAAAATTATCTAGAATTTTTACTTAAAACATTTTTCTCTAAAAGCGATATTTTTTAATTTACAATATTTTCGAAATTTGTTTGTTTACAGTTTAAGGGTAGCTTGTGGGCGCATGTGTAATTAATTCCTATATGATAATCACTTGCCCGTGCCTGAAAAATTGACGTGTTGGAATTTCGAAAACATCAATATTAGAGAAAATATTCTAAATAAAACTTCTAAACAATTTCCTGTTCTACAAACAAAAGTCTTAATTAATTTTTATTTAAGTCGAGACCTTTTCGAGATATTTAATAAAAATAATTTTACAAGATTGTGCCTGAAGTATGGACCTCTCCACCCAAGCCCACTTAAATTTAAACTCGTGGTCACATCTTATTTGGAGTCTTCTGCAAAAAAAAAAAATCCTGACTAATGGATTAGTGTGTATACTAATATTGTGCGATTGTAATTTTATTAATCTATATTTACTAAGATTCCTGTATTAGGCATTTTCTCATTTTATGGACTATAAACTATTAAGCGAGTTCTACTGTAGACTATAAAATATTAAGCGAGTTCTACTGTACACGAGAACATATATAGATTTCAGAATTAATATTAAAATCATACAACATAAATCTATAATGACAATAGTAATAAAAATAAAGGTAATAAATCAACACTTCGATACTGAAAACTTTATAATGGCTATGCACGACCAAATCATCGACACTGGTCACTACAGGAAGCATATAATTAAAGAGCCATTAATGAAAAATGAGAAAATCCGTCGGGGCTGCCATTGCCGTTTCCCATTAACTGTCCATCATTCATCAGAAACCTGTCATTAAATAAAATCTCATTGAACCTGTGCTGTAAGTATACTCATCAGATAATCCAAGAAAATAACACCCATAAGTTGCATTGAGATGAACGGAGAGCCCATATTCCTTATAGATAAGAAAATCAAGGTACCTCACATTTCAGACATCGCTATTTCCGGCATTTATAACCTTTATACAAAAATATAATCTTCAAGTATGGCAATAGAAGCTGAAGTGGAGGATATGTGGATTAGTAAAGATGTCAGGATGATGCCTATAACTCTGCCTAGCATCGGAATTGTAACAAAAACTCTGCACGATTCCATTGAGATCCTAGACTACCTCTAAATACCAACATGGAATTAAATAAAACTTGTCAAGCAGTTCTTAGATACCGACTAAGTCAGCCTGTTACTGATATCTGGTACCATCCGCCGCCGTATTAGGAAGACACAAAGAGAAGTGAATATATTCTGGCAAACGAAATATCGCGATTGATGTTGGAGTTTTAACAGAAAAAAGAGTTAAAACTGGTTTGCCATATGGCACGCAAATGTTTAGCGAGTTATTAATGTTCTGTAATAGAATTCTGACGGACTGGACGGAAGTGGAGTGTAATGCCGCTGGTTGCGAGTTCGCAATGAGAAACATTAAATTTGGAAACTTGCGTTTTATGTTTATTTGTTATAGTTTGATCATAGGTTGCGTTTCATCTAAGGACTGTAGTGTGTATTGAGTTTGAAACTTTTAAAAAATTTCGTGTAGTAAAAGAATTATTTTGGGAAGTATTCTTAAAAGAAGGTTATGAAAATAAAATATTTTAATATTAAGTATTGTTTCATTAGTACAGATAATAAAATAAGAAGTGTGCAAATTAAATATATTTTGAAATAAAATTCGTTAAACAAAATTAGAAAGAGTAGTCGTGGTAAAGAATTTAAATAAAGTAGAAATAATACTACGTCACGTAGTTTCATTTAATTGTTACTAATTTCAAAGATTAATTTTTCACAACGTAAATAGTTATACTGCATTGTATTGTATACTATATATTTCACAGGCGTAAAAACATGGTGTATATTTCAAAAAGGAGCTGTGCCTATGACTTCGTTCACGTGAAATTCGGAATAAGAACAGTTGAAATTCGGAATAAGAATATGAGGCTCTTGTGTATAAACTATTACCATACCAAATTTCATCAAAACCCGTTCAGTAAATTTCGCATGATTGACGAACAAATTAACATATAGACAGACAGACAGACGACAATTTTAAAAACAGGTTTTCTGGCTTCTTTTATCATTCTATTTGTTAAATCAATTGTTATTTTTAAAATACTTTTCCATGTACGGAATTCACTTTGTTATAATTTTATTATTTCGCTGTAATTTTCCTGTAATCTCCTAATCAGTTTTTACGAATCCTGTTTTTTCATGATTTTTGGCTTTTTAGTTTTGAAAATAAGGGGGCAAAATGCTATCTTTTTGCATATTTTTAGAATATATTATCAAATGTGCAATTTAAAATTATGCAATATGTGCAATTTAAAATAATACAAAAAATATTACTGTATTCCTTGTAACAAGCCTTATCAAATGATTCGCTCCATGATATATAAAATGAAAAAAACATTTAAGACATTTAGTTACCTCCTCTTTAATTGTTATACGAATATTTTAAAAAAAGTTGGTGGTATAAAATATGTTGGTTAACAAGATGTATTACTATGACAACTTTCAAGTTTCTGAGAAATTTTACTCGGAAATAGAATATTGTAAAATCCTACTTTGTTTTTTGTAGGCGTAAAAACATGGAAATATATAAAAAATTATGACATATAGAATCATTGCTATAATGTTTTTACAATCTTTGTTGGACTTTTAAAAACACATATTTTTTTCATAATTTTAGGTTAAATAATTTCGGAATTAATGGGGGAAGTATATATTTTTTTTGCATATTTTTAAGTATGAAATATAATACATAAAATTATGGAAAAAAATGTTTAAGGCCTTTATAACTAATAATGATCATACGGGTTCCGTTTATACTTTTAACCTACGGACCCCTGAAAATAACCAAGGGCATTAGAAGTAAGGTGAAGAGCAAAACGCAGTGGTTGTTTCTATTTTTAATTTTCATGTGGTTTAAATCGGAGTTTTAATATTGTACACATGTTTTCTTACAATCTACATAAGCACATGAGTCAGTAAATGTATTTGTTGTAGTGCCACTTAAAAATAATTTGCAACTTTATATGAAGTTGTCACTATGATTGCTTTATTATAATTAGAATAAAATCGGCCAAGTGCGAGTCGGACTCGCACACGAAGTGTTCCGTAGCACCAAACAATATTTAACTTATTTCGTGTCCAATAAGTTATATTTTGACTTTTGTAGGCATATTTTAATAGTTACAGATATTGCTCCGGTATATCACACCCTCCTATGTACACTAAGTTTGAAAAATATCACACCCGCCTATGTACACTAATTTTTTTTCATTCCGCAGTTACATGTATGGAGTGCAACCCCTAATATTATTTTTTTCATAACTCTTGTATTGCTCCTGTATAGCCTTGTATAGCTTATATAACCATTTTATAGCGGTTCACGGAAGACGCCTACAATCCAAATTTCATCTATATAATGGCAATAGTCTCCGAGTAAAATGGCTGTGGCATACGGACAGACAGACAAAAGAACAGGACGAAAGTTTAAGGTTAACTGGATATGATATTAAAAAAATCAAAAAGAAAACACGTCGGCTTATTAACGACCTCGACATAATACACTGTAATTAACGATTGAATGAATAGTAATAAACACGAGCGAAGTTGTAGGTAAAAGCTTGTTTCATAATAACGTAACTGCATCGACTAACAATATAATAGTATATATAGTTAGCTCATTTACTATATTTTTATGTACATATTTATCAAATTTGGTAGATATATATTTACATACATCTTTGTTACGTATGATATAATAGTATATTTAGGTAGTTAGCTCATTTACTATATTTTTATGTACATATTTATCAAATTTGGTAGATATATATTTACATACATCTTTGTTACGTATGATATAATAGTATATTTAGGTAGTTAGCTCATTTACTATATTTTTATGTACATATTTATCAAATTTGGTAGATATATATTTACATACATCTTTGTTACGTATGATATAATAGTATATTTAGGTAGTTAGCTCATTTACTATATTTTTATGTACATATTTATCACATCTGGAACTAGGGTTGCCAGATGTTCAGGATTTCCGGGATTGTCCCGGAATTTTTTATGTTGTCCCGTGTCCAGGAATGTAGTGTTTGCCCCGGATATGTAAACAATTGTGGTAATTCTTTAAAACTGTCTTTATTGGCGTTTTTCGTGAATCTATACATGCCATAGCTGCATTACATTTTGCCAAATTGATCAATGGAAAGATCGGAATCGTATGATTACTGATCAAATCAAGGCGTAAATTTAAATTCAAATAAATTGCGAAGAGTTAGAATTCAACTTCATTTTATTAAAATAACTAAATCAAAACATGAACATAATCAATTAAATATTATTGTTATTGTCAAACTATGAAAGTTAAGCTTCGAGTTGAAATTAGATAAGATTAATTATTGCAGGACAAATAACATTTGTCAAATATTAGTATTAGCTTTTAGTAATTTGTATAAATGTGATTAACATAACGACTGTTTTTATATGAAATTACTTATAATTATTTTATTAAAAAGTTCACTTTGTATTTTGGCAAAAGAAATCAACTTTTTTATTTATTTTTATTAATCTGAATGTTTTTGGGTTAAAAAACCTTTTGTTGGGTAAAACTAAAGAAACCAAGAAGGACATAGTCCACGCACGTGTATATATCTAAAGTTATATATACTTCTTATAATAGCGTAAAGATCTCATCAGAATACTTCATCATAAATCAGAAAAAACACTATGAAATGATGACTGGATACTTATAAATGTACGTATATCTCCGACTGTAAAATTACAGCCTCTAATAGGTCTAGCCATTAAAATTAAAGATTAAATAACATTTTGAAACATTTTTAATTTACGCAATATAAGATTAATATACTAAATACATCATCCGAAAGAGAACAAGATAAGAAGACTCCTCTGAGTTGATAAAAAAATTGTCACTAATTTTTGTCACTAATTTTAGAATGAGTTATCATTTCTTTACGTGTCATATATGAAGTTTTAAAGTCAATGTGCGAAAGAAATAGCGTATCATTGAGCCTGAATCTAGTGCAATTTTTTTAATCATACTTATGAACATATACAATATTTACGTACTTGTTAGAAGTTATTCCAAGACTAGTTCCGAGACTAATAACAGTTCAAAAGAATTTATTTGAAAAGGTGTACATATCCAAAAATGGGATTCCTTCTTAAAGTCAATGTGTGAAAGAAATAGTGCATCACTGCGTCTGAAGGTAGTGCAATTTTTTTTAATCATGTTTAACATATGAAATATTTGCGTGTGTGTTAGAAGTTATTCCAAGACTAGTTCCGAGACTAATAACAGTTGAAAATAATTTATTTGAAAATGTGTACATATCCAAAAATGGGATTCCTTCTTAAATTAAATGTGCGAAAAAAAGGTGCATCACTGCAACTGAAGGTAGTGCAATTTTTTTTAATCATATTTATGAACATATGAAATATTTACGTGTGTCTTAGAAATTATTCCAAGACTAGTTCCGAGACTATTAACAGTTCAAAATAATTTATTTGAAAAGATGTACATATTCAAAAATGGGATTCCTTCTTAAAGTCAATGTGCTAAAGAAATAGTGCATCACTGCGACTGAAGGTAGTGCAATTTTTTTTAATCATATTTATGAACATATGAAATATTTGCGTGTGTGTTAGAAGTTATTCCAAGACTAGTTCCGAAGCTAATAACAGTTCAAAATAATTTATTTGAAAAGGTGTACATATCCAAAAATGGGATTCCTTCTTAAAGTCAATGTGCGAATAGTGTATCACTGCGATTGAAGGTAGTGCAATTTTTTTTAATCATATTTATGAACATATGAATTATTTGTAGCGTATGTGTTAGAAGTTATTCCAAGACTAGTTCCGAGGCTATTAACAGTTCAAAATAATTCATTTGAAAAGTTGTACTACATATACAAAAATTACTATTCCCTTTTAGGGTCCCGGGTCTCAAAAAATGGGATTTCTCATAGCACTGCCGGTCCGTCCATTCATCTGTCTGTTACAGACCGATGCCTCACAGAAAGAGTTTGAGGCAGAAACTTGTAATTTAACTTAGAGATAAAGCAAGTTAATCCGTACAGGTAAATATCTTAATAGTTAACACTCAAAGAAATATAAATAATATGGAAATTTTGGAGAGTGGAAATTAAATACTATACACATAAGATAGTTCCATAGATATTGCAGAAAACTACTGTGGAAATATGTACTTCACATCCGATTGCTAATGCTAAAGTAAAATTTAATAAGAAATAAGTAAGAATTGCTAAAGTAAAAATTAAAAAGAAACATTACTAGAAATTCACTTAAATTATTGTAAAACTATAATAATGATACTAAATCTTATAATTTTTTAAATCTTTTAAATCTTTACGCCTGAAAAATAATATAGTGTTCTTATTTGCAATTAATTTAATAGAAATAATAGTTGCCAACCCTCATAGCACAAGCTCTCCTCACGCTTAACAGTATTCATTTCAATAGCTCCACTATTGAAATTAAAAATAAAAATAAATATACTTCCTCAATTTTTTATATACAGAAACACACGAAACACATTGAGAAACATGCCAAATTATAATATTTCTGGTTTAAAAATGGTTTTATGACGCGATTTTATGAAACTTTACTGACTTGATTAAGTTCATAATTTTTATATAATTTTCAAATAAAATAGTTGTCGTACATAGCACAATGATATTCCGCTTCTAAAATTTATGCTGAACAACAGGATAAATTCATTCGTCGGAAGGTTAACGTTTCTCAAACTTTTGATGTGATATCTTCTATATATTTTCCTTTAATAAAACAATGCGAGTGAGTCATCTATTGAAAACCGGAGTAATTATGAATACGGATATTTCCAGTAAATAAAAATTTGCTTAACACTTTCCCCGTCAGATCCTATTAGGTGATATCAATTTTAACTTACATATTTACATATGATATTTTTACTAATTGTACTCGTATCTTATCCCATTTGAAATTAATATTAGAATTTGAATTTCATTCGTCGATGGTCATCTTCAATACCGGAAAGACCTCGCATTTATGCAAATTATAAAGGCTCAACCAAGCTGACTAATAGTCGTCTTATATCATTAACTGCGTCTCCTTCGTATCGCTGTCGTTGCAACTCTAGTTGGATTGTGGCCAATAATCGACGCTTATGACCCCTACGTTACCTTCAACCCGACTTGGGCGTGCTCACGTCATTTGCTGTCAACACGCGATTCGTCACGTCCGTTGAGCCTCAAGGTATCCTTGTATGAAATTCGATAAGGAGGATAAGGCTATTGTCTATATATGTTTGTTTTATTTTAAACATTAAATTCTTAATATTATCTGACGTGTTTCGAGATTTGTTAGGTTGGATATTTTTTTCAAATACGATACTTAGATGGCGATTACAAAAATATTTCTCAATACGTAGCTTTTGCTTAACGGTTTTCGAAATTTACAATTTTATTTTTCAAGAAAACATTAGCGAATGTTGCGTCAAATTATGCATCGTTTCCATTATGGTACTCTAAATAAATTCAATAATAGCAGCTATTTCCGAGAATCGGGACCTATGTTGCAAATTCCTATATTGTGAAATGTTATATTCAATTTTATATTATAATCACTTGCTATATGTTACAAAATTATAGCAGGGCTACATCTCTGAATTCAATTTTTTTGTAACAGGTAACTTTTTGTATATGCTATGCTTTATAGCACAAGCACATATGAATAGTATATTATATATACATATATATATATATATATATATATATATACATATATATATATATATATATATATATGTATATATATATATATATATATATATATATATATATATAATTTTAATAGTATATATACTATGTTACTGTTTATTTTTCTGGTTTTAAATATTATTTTACTTTTTTAAATATGCATCAAATTTTTACATCTATGATAGATTTAGTATATAATACGTCGTGAAATATTAAAGTGAAAAAATAGTTTAATAAATAAATAGTTTAATATATATATATATATATATATATATATATATATATATATGCGAGTTTGCTAGCGTTACGCGAACGGTGATTTTTTGTTTATTTTGTAATTTCATTTCGTTCTTGAACAATTTTTTAAATTATTATTTTATTCAATACATTGAATATTCTACGTTTAAAGTGAATATAATTGTAAATTCATTTTAAAGTACATATTTTGTGAATTTGAAGTTTTACTTCAGTCGTGTGGTCTAAAGCACACTTTTTTTATATGGTACTATGTTATAGTCATAGCCGGTTCATAATATTATTATGAACTCTTAATACTATCACGATGAAAATTAATAGTTACATACATTCTAGTATTATAAGTGAGATATGTTAACCTGTAATACGCTCTATATGTGAGTGAAACGGTGAGGAATGGAAGGATTAGAGGTAAGGATATTCATAGTGTGAAAAAGTTTTTATTTGTTACTTAATAGCTCTTTAAGGAATAAAGCGATCTTCACCAAACCGAGGAAAAACCGTTACTCGCCATTTTTCCCACTCATAGAACATATTACAGACTAAGTAATATACTGAATAGGATATACATTCAAAAAAGAAATGTTTCTTAATAAATAATAAAAAAAACGTTTGTTAGAGAAAAATGTTTTTGGTTGTAAATAAAAAAATAATTTTGGTTTGCTTAAATAAGCAACTTCTTCATCAAATTATCAGTTACTTACAATACTTTATATTTTCACTACACGATAATTGGAAAATACTGCCTACTAAATGTGAAATTGAATCATAAATTAGTAGTAAGAGGTTATAGCATTAACATAGTATTATATTGTACCTATAAGGATACGCACTTTATAGAAATGTTAATTATAATTTAAATAAAGATTAATTGGTGTTTTTTTGTTTTATACATAATATGACGATTTTATGTGGAAGTTTGTTCAGAGTTTGAATAAAGTTTGGAACTAGCTGTAGACTGAGAGAGTGGTGATATAAATGCATCAAACTCTTTTAAGTATTTTTAGTATCGTGATTTTTGACTCTAGTTGACACTAGTTGATATAAGTATTCTCTCTAGTTGATATAAGCACTATATGTTTGTGTTTGTTGATGTAGAATTTCAAAAAAATATTTTTTATGGTACTATATTCAGTGATTTAACTAAAGCGTTGATGATTTTTTCAAAGTTCTACCGTCAGAAATAATTAGAACTATAAGTATTATATACTGTTTGGTCATAAATTTCATTTTACATTACGTAACTACATTTCTTATCTTTTCCAGGTTTAAATACCAACGGATTACAAAAAATCCCATTCTCGATGAGTTGTATGTTTGAGAAATGCTTTTGTGCTTGCGGTTAATATAATTAAGAAAACTGCAATAACAAGCGGTACTCTGATCAGAAACGATATATGTTTTAGTTTTAACTATAACCAAAGTTGCTAAGCTCATACGGATTCTGTTAATTCTTTATCAAGTACATTTTATGCCGAAATATATGAACATACTTATTATACCAGACATGTAGAAATATGGTAACGAAGGAAATTTGATCTCACTATGATAATTGTTACTTGCGTTTAAATTGCTGTATATAGTTACACTGTAGGATAATATATTTTGTGGAATTCAATGACCGTTTATTACGACATATTCAGAAAATAAATTAAAATCGTTACGGTTGTTTCTATAAATAAGAAATTGTTAAAAAAAAAACAGTTAATTTCGTTAACATTATCCATACTATATGGATATACATGAATAATTAAATATTGAATTAAGATTAAGACGCAACTAGTCAACGAATTTTAAACTAATTTTTACTTTGGCTATTTGAAAGTTTGAAACAGGTTTTATTATTTTCTTTTATAAACACTACAAAATTATATAAAAACATTTTGTTGAGATGATTTTATTTATTTATCTACTTGAATGTATCTAATTGATAAATATGGTGGTCTTATTGCTGCGAGAGCAATCTCTTACAACTAACCAGAACACCAGTCCAACCCCATTCGGCGAGCAGCCGGGAATCGAACACGGGTCCCCGCGGTGCGCCGCGCCGCGATAGGCCGTATGCCTTGATCAACCCAACACAATATGGCGACAATTTTAATTTTTTATTTTCATATTTATTTTTTTAGCAGTAAATAAATTACTAGCGTATAAGTTAAGTTTAACATTGATATAAATTTGGCATTTAATTTTGTCGTAACCTCTTTTACATACCCAATATTATAGTACACTTTTTTATAGAACTTAACTGAAATAATAATTAATATATACTTATATTATTTATACATAGTATCTGTATTTACAAAAAAATTAATGAATTTAATTTTCAATATTATTTTCATCGTTTGTATCATGCAATACTTAGATTATTTGTCCTTTCAATCATTTCATTATATTCTAAAAACAAAAAACTTTCCTTACATAATTAGCATATTTAGTACTCACTGTTTTACTACACAGTGATCCCATAATTAAACAATTAAAATAGTAATCAAATTAAAACACAATTTAAACAATGGACAGTATACACACATTGAACTTTCCACGTAATCAATTTAACTTTACTTGTGTAGATATACACAGCGCTAACGTTCCACAACACGTCACCCTTAAAGCTACATATATGCTGCTATTACAGCATGTCGGTGACGTAAATTCACAAATTTTATTAATCAAAAAGCGTCTAACGCGCACATCATACAGTCTGTAAAATATGTTGGTGTATATATGTATATACGTGTACACAGGCCGGAAAAGCCAGATATAATAAATGAAAAAAATATATCCTGCATTGTTTTCTTATTTCCAGAAATTAAAAATATATTTCGAGATATTAGTTTTATGAACACAAATAACAGTGTGACGTTTTCCTAAACCGCCGAAAAGAGAAACTTATTGCGTTTGATTCAATTATGTTACGAATGCAAAAGTGTTTTTATTTTAGTTTTAATTAATTGCATCCATATAAAAATTCTATGGATGTAATTAATTTAATTTGTAAACATAGAATTTTTTTACGGATAATTAAATTAAATGTGGCAAGAATTGGGCTGGAATATTAAATGCTCGTGCACGCGTTTGAAAGCAGGTTGTGTCTGTGCCGTATAATTTAACAATATTTCAAGGATCTAGACAAACAATGTTACTGCATAATTTTTGCGGCACCTATTAACGAGTCATAAAATTGTCGCGTATAAAATACCTTATACGAGGATGATTCGATGGTATTTTGAGATTATACGTTTCGTGTACGATTTTCGAACTCACAGTGTTAGAAGGGAAATCTACCGTACTCGCTTGGGTACTCACCCACTTGTCCATTTAATTACTAAACTTTATTTTCTCGTCGGTTAAACACAATCATAAAATGTATCCAGATTAAGAATCAAAATGGTTTATGTTGTTACCAGAAAAGTACGAAATCTAAATCTTATTGGGTACCATTATTCTTCTTGAATTCTATATAGAGCATTGTTTGAATTCAGCATAAAACGTATATTAAATATATTTGATTTTAAGACATTATTTTTACTTATACTTGATCACATATATTTGAACACTTGCTATTACGTATTTATTTCACGTAAAATGTCATTAGTGTTGCAATTGCTACAGTTTTGCATATAATTTTAGAATACAACCACTCATAGTTTTTAAACCTTTAAACATTTTTTTTTGGTAGTATAGGTTTATATCTAACCATTTGAAAAATTTTAATAGCATCTTGAGAAAACAAATGGAACAGATTTAATCATTAATTGATTATATTGAAATATAAAAAATATTTTATCAATATCCAGGTTTATAAAAACAGTAAAATATATGAACAGCCGTATGTAATTATAACATTAACATCAACTGGCAGTAAATAGGTTTTAAAAAACTATATTCCCGACTAAGAAAATAAATTTCTTTAGTCCGACTTTGTCTCGAGGGAACCCTAGACTAACTAGTGGTACACATGTATTATGATCTAAAATAAAAACAGTTTCAGGGGTTGCTACTGTTCTCCGCTACAATCGATATACTTTTGCATTCGTTAGATAATTGAATCAAACATAATAATTTTGTCTTTTCAGCTCTTTAGGAAAGCCTCACACTTATTTGTGACCATAAAACTAATATATGTTTAATTTGGAAATAAATAAACACTGTAGGATATATTTTTTGCAGGTTGTCCAAGTAAATGACGAAAGGATGCCACTACATAAGCGTTTTTCTAGAGTTTTCTTCAAAACCATGGTAAACAAATATTCATATGTCAAGCTGCGGGGGCTTTTCTTTTAATCTCTAAGGAATAGTATAGTAATGATATTTTAAAGGAAGGTGCTACCATTTTTTCTTTAGTGTTTTGTCCTTTTTTATTTTATACCATTTTTTTTTAAGAAAATACGAAAAGAAAAAATATATTTATATCTATTACAATATCAACTGCAGCATTTAACAGAGCTATGTGTGCTTTTTGTGGTGCGGTTATATTATGGGCTACCTTAAATATAAAGCTTTCCACCGCGAAAACCTCTTACTTTTTTTCACTTGACTTATAGCAATATCCAAAGTAACCAACATCTAGCCATAAATATATATTTTTTCTACTTCTAATAACAGCCACATATCAATGATGCCGTCTTTCGTCACTGCCAACGTAGTAAGTTTTCTTAAGCCATATACTCCAGCCACATTTGAATTAATTAAATGATCAGTTAATGCTAGTAAATGTGGTTTATCTTAATTTTATTTCACACCAGTTTTTCAGGAACCGTTAAACGTATATATTTGAAATTTTGTGAAAAAGTATATTTATTTTCATATCTCAATAATTAATACTTAAAAATACTTATATGCAAATATTATAACGAGCAAATTAAGTTTTCAAATTCCTTTTAATTATGTGTAACGTGTGTTTTTTATGGCAAGATTTTATTGAACTTGCTTCGTATGGCTTTCCTGAAGTTCTTCGGATCGGTTATAACGATCAAGTTAAGTTTTCAAATTTCTTTTAATTACGTGTAATGTGTGTTTTTAACGCAAGCTTTTACTGAATTTGCTTTGTATGTCTTTCCGGTTCGAAATTTTAAGCTACTTCTTATGAATCGATCGAGCTAAAATTTTGCAAATGTTATATAGTTGCTATGGCAATACGATTTGATTGAAATTAAAGATATTGTCATTTGTAGTCCGATTTGACTGAAATTTGGCATCAAGTAATTTAAAAATAACGAAATTGGAGGGAATATTTAGAAATTCAAAATGATGAAATGAAATGATGATGAAATTTTTCCTATTGTGATCCGATTCGACTAAAAATTGGCAAGGGACACTGAAGGCCGTAAACAAAGAATTTGATATCAAAATTCAGAAATTCAAAATGGCAACACCAATATGGCGGAACAATTTTAGCTATTGTGATCCGATTAGACTAAAACTTGATATTTGAGGATATTGAAGGTCACAAATTCGAGTTAAAATTCAAAAATTTAAAATGACGACGAGAAGTAAAAGCTTGTAATTAAAAATATTTTTCTATTTAAATTTATTAATTTAATATATCGAATGAAAAGGTAAATTCGGATTTCAAAACTCAGATATTGTTGGAAATATCTCCAAAAACACATAGCCCCTTGCTCCCAATTCTGGAATCGCTATAGCAAAAACGATGAAAAAAAATCTGTTAAGTACGAATAGACCTCGCACTATAAAGGTTACGTACAAATTTAGTTACATATAAAAGTTTAAACATTTGAGAGTACAAAATGTTTTCATTAAACTACTTATAAATGCATGATTTTTCGCTGCATTATTGATATCGCCTAGTATAACTTTCGCAGAGAAAACAATAAAACCTAGGATAATACCGGAGACGCTATAGTTTTCCTGTAATTTTCTAGTCAAAATTTACCGACTCTCTTTTGCATGATTTTTCGTTTAGTAGTTTTGAAAGTAATGGAGGTGCTTTTTGCACTTAATTTCGTCCCTCTAAAATTGCAATATAAATGTTTTATTTGTTTATTTATACACACGCAATTATCGATATTTTACATTAACAAATTCGTAACGAAAAAAAATTAACAAGGTGTAAAATTTTTAGATTAAACATGAATACAAAAGTGCACAAGAAAAATAAAATAACCACTACTTATTTCGACAAATTTACTTTCACTCATTATAAATAAATCACCCTCTGGTGCGCTCGCCATCTTGTGGTTGAGCTGTTGAATTACGCGGAAAACTGAAGCGTTCTGAAATAATTCGGAGGGCAAAAAGCTGATGATTATTTTGAGCGTAGGGAAGTTTTAAGTTGCGGAAAACTGAAGCGTTCTGAAATAATTCAGAGGGCAAAAAGTTGATGATTGCTTTGAGCGTAGGAAATTTTCAGGTTGCGGAAAACTGAAGCGTTCTGAAATAATTCGGAGGGCAAAAAGCTGATGATTACTTTGAGCGTAGGACATTTTTAGGTTGCGGAAAACTGAAGCGTTCTGAAATAATTCAGAGGGCAAAAAGTTGATGATTGCTTTGAGCGTAGGAAATTTTCAGGTACGAAAAATTAAAATTTTCTCAGAGTATAGAATTTTTCACTTTAATAGTTCGAAAATAAATTTCACAAACGCAAGGTCTTTTCTGAGTTGCAAGGAATGGAAACAAGAGGAAATCGGTAGGAAATAGAAAGGGGAAATAACTATACTCTCTCATATACAGGGATACTTATATCAAACTACTTTTAAAGTATTAGGTATTGCAAAATATGCATCTCATAGTTATTGAGAAATTCACGATGATTTACGCATAGAATTATCAGAGACAATGTGTACCATTATGAAAATGCACTTTTACAACTAATTTTTCACACCTCATACAATTTTAGCGTTGTCGCTTATTTGTACTTGTTTGTCGCTTATTGTTATTTTTATTATAATTTTAAAGTTGTGGATTTACAATAAAAAATAATTTAATGTGAAAAATCTGTTAAATACGAGTAGAACATTTAATGGTAAATAGTATTTTTATTAAACTATTTATAATTATTCTTAGTATTCTTCCCTGGTACACATACAGACTAGTATGCCCTTTGTTACGCCTACAAAAGACATACTAGGCTATATGTTTGCCAGGGGAAAATACTAATAATAATTATAAATAGTATGATACAAATACTATTTACCATTAAATGTTCTACTTATAATTAACAGGTTTTTCACATTAAATTCTTCTTATTGTAACTTCACAACTTTCAAATAAAAATGATAATGGTAGTATAAGTAAACGACAACGCCAAAATTTTATGAGGCTAGTTGTAAAAGGGCATCTTCATAATAGTGTACACATTATCTGGTAACTAAATTTTCTGGTAAATAAATTTAGTAGTGTACACATTATCTAGTAGTGTACACATAAATTTAGTAGTACATATAAATTTAGTAGTGTACACATAATAGTGTACACATTATCTGGTAACTAAATTATCTGGTAACTAAATTTTCTCCGAAACATTTAATTATACATATTCATGACTCATTTGATCTCATGTCATCAAACTTTTGAAGCCAAGATGATAACGGTGAATTTCTCATGTTTCAAGACACTTGTCTCTCAAAGAATGCGAATGAAGAATATTCCAGCAGCTTTTTCAGCAATAAAACAAAGAAGCGTTGGAATAAACGGCGAGTGTTGAAGATGTGATTGTATATTTCATTGTCTTTGATCATTAAGAGTTCTATACTCTTTGGAAGTGACTTTTTTGTTTGTTTCTACGCCTGAATTGATTATTTTGAAAATAAAAGAAATACTTAATCGATCTTTTATACATGTCATAAAGCTAACGGAAGATATATTAATATTGCCCACTCAGTGCCTCGGGGGTCTTCTTCGGAATATTTTAGCGTGGTGTAACTCACTATTGCTACAGATATTTCTTTAGATAAATTTTCGATCTTGATATTTCAGTACACACATAACAAAATTTTATTTCACCACCACAATTGATTTTTCACCGTTTACTATCGTAAATCCCTAATATTTCAGTTTTTCTTTTACGAACACACAATGAATTGGATTTATCTAAACAGCATCGTGTATTTCATCAACGTAGCCTTAAACATAGTATATTGAATGATTTTTAATAATTGTTTATGCTAAATCATAAACAATTATTAAAAATCATAAAAGTTAGTGATGTAAGTATCGTGATGTACGTAGTTAATTTAGTGATGTATGTATGTACATATCACAAAATGATACAGTTATTTTTATCGCTATGATGTCGGAAAATTTTCGCAAAATTTCATTATATCTCCACCGATCCATGCATATTTCACAGATCACTTTAAAAACTGGATAAAAAAAGTTGTTAGGTTGCACTAGTATATCGCTATTTTAAACGGACTAAATCGAAAAAGGCAAGTGTCTGAGTTTATACTGAAAAATTGCAAACAAATTCATAGTTACAGCTCTTTCACTCACAGATCTGCAAAATAATAATCAAACTTACTATTAAATATAAAATTATATATACATTATACCGATTTCGAATCAGCGCGCAATAACAGTGCCAAACGGCGCACAAACGGTGCGCTAAAGGCCTTTCCAAAAGGGCGCGGGTCATCCAAGGCGACCTCTTTTTCCCCTCCCCATGCATAATTGTATCCATTTCGATTACAATATCTCATATTTACAGGTATAGTTGCTCAAAAAAAGGCGAATTTACTGCGGTCACGCGGTTCCTCTTGCAGCATTTTTCCTTTAAATTTAGCTGACTTGCAAAATGTCTCTCGTGTTCACGATCCGTTATAGAAATTATCCTCATATAAAAGTGTAACTGATATAATGCATAAGTGTATTCATTTCCGATTACAATATCTCATATTTACAGGTACGGTTGCGCAAGAAAAAGCGAATTAACTGCGGTCACGCTGTTCCGCTTGCCGCATTTTTTCTTGTAATTTAGCTGACTTACAAATTGTCACTCATGTCCACGATCCATTACAAAATTACCCTCATGTGAAGGTGTAACCGAAATAAGATGTAAGAGCTTAAATTTTCCTTGTTCTTATTTTGAATTATAAGGTAATTAATTTTGGTCATTTTTTACTTTACTGGCATTATGTTTTTCTAAGTTGTGCAAAAAATATTGCGCAGCTTATATGATTCATTATTCTGCTGAGTATTGGACTGTTTTTACCCGCATTGTTGAGTTGTTTAAAAACACGTTTCATTACATAAATTATGCATGTGTATAAATATACATAGATTGATGGCGGCTTCACGTCATAGGTAATGTTTTAGTGTTAAAATGAACTGTTCAATAGAGGTTCTATTTGTGTAAACTTGTGTAAGTAATTGTTGCTAAATAAATTTAAAGGCGTTTCTAAACCCATTAAAATTAAACATTCAAATATACAATTTTTTTTATAAATTCGCTCGTGTTATGATTCGATATCTATAATTTTTTATGTGTCTCATTTTTTTCTTCTAATTTTCTATATGATATATAAATTCATTTTGTACTAATTTTGAAGTCAATTAAGGGGTTATATATATTGGAGTCTTCCAAAATCGGTTTTCTAAATTATTTTTAAGGGAATATTGATTGCGAAAATAAACGTTATATAAATAACACCTTATTTAGTTTTCCTTTAGGTTTAAGAAAAAAATATTTTTATTTTGTTTTCATTAATTGTAACATAGCTATTAGAATTTATTCACAATATGGGAAAAATGCAACCTCATTGTCTGCATCTCAAATTGTTCAAGATGAATAAATCGAAAAGTTGAAAAACGTTCTTATGACCTAATATTGTAGTTAGAGACATTTTTTTAGAAATATTTTGTTAGACAGATTTTATTAAACAAAGATACCGTAAAATTTTTCTTTATAAACGAACGTCTAATTTAATACGCCATAAATAGTTAAATCTTTGGAAATCAATCAAGGTATATTACAAGCATAATCATGCATCAGTATTGTTTCCTGTGTTTTGAATAACTAATAATCGATCTAACAATTAAATTAATTGAAAAAGCAAATAATAATATATTTCCCTTTAAAACTCAATTGAAGCACAATTTTTTTAAAGGCATTAGCTGTATGTAACCCCTTAAAAGATATCAAATGTAAATTGAATGCGAGTAACGTCGTATAGTAAAAAGTCCTTATATTAAAAAAAAAACCTATTATTGATGAAAAAAAATAACTAAAAAAACATATTATTCATGCGTCTAGCATCAAATGAATTATTTCACATTATACTCATTTTTTTTAATTCCTCCAATACAGCAAAGCTAAAAAATTTTCTTGTGATTTTTGCACGTTTCTTGTGACATATTCCATTAATTTATCTTTCATAATCATTAACTTACCCTTTATAAATGTCCTTAGACATCCAAATTATAACTTTTTTAATACCTTGTCATCTGTTTTCTTGCCATTTTTTTCTGCTTTTTTGCCATTGTCTTCTGAGTCCAATTTGTTTCACTATTTGATGTAGTATTATTTTTACTTTCTTTAAGTTTTTTTGCCACGACCTAGGTTTCGTTGTACTACAACATCTTCAGGTGGGCTATTAGCAAAGATTGTAATCTTCAGATGGACTATTAGCAAAGATTGTAATTTAGTTTCATTTAATTGTGAACAATGAATCTCTACAAAATTAACGCCAAATATATTCAATCTATAAACTGTGTAAATTTCTTTTTTTTATTTTTCTTGTTACATTTAATCAACTAGTAACTGGTATCGAATCTGTTACACTATCAATCATTCCGAATCGATTGTTGCCTTTGACTGGAAGAGATCACTCATTTAGCCAATATGTCTATCTTTTATGTATTTCGTGTATTCGTACGTTAAAGCTTTAAAACTTTAAAAGAAAATATAACATCGCTACATGGATTAAAAAGAAGAAAATATAACATGGATTTTTTTCAAATTTCCTTGAAATATTTTGACGAAAACTAGCTAATATACACATTTTCACATAATAATAGGCAGAAGAAATGATATAAAAATGTTGTTTTTCCTTCCTGGTATGAATTCGAAAAAAAGTTATGATGGAGCATCATATAGCACTTGCACGTAATTACCTGTAGTTCTAGGAAATTAACCGAGATTAGCATAATGTTAACGGCCCGTTTAGTGACTCAATTCTCAGCCACTCATACTCATAAGTAATTATTTCTTTTGTTCTTTAGTTGACTTTAAATGCGACATTTTTAATTATAACATCGATACAGATTACGGGGTTTTCCGGGATTTCGGAACTTGAGACTGCTAGAAGAAATTGGTATATTATTATGTAAAAAAAAGTTTTTGTTAATTTTTCTCATTTACTTAGATTACAAAAAATCAGTTATTTATTAAATATTCTCTTTTGGTAAGATATTATATAGGTTTTATTATTAATAATATTTACTGTTAGATGTAATAAACACTTCATCTGTCTAAAAGGTAAGACAATGAACAAGTGAAGTTAAATCAGATCACGGTACAGGAAGGTGATAGAGCCGCGAGTTGCTATGATAATAAATCTGTTATTTACTAAATATTTCCTTTTGATGAGGAACTTTACTATTTTATTATTAATATATATTTACTATTAGATGTAATAAATACTTCATCCGTCTAAAAGGTAAGACAATGAACAAGTGTATTTAAATTAGTTCACGGTACAGGAAGGCGAAAGAGCCGCGAGTTGCTATGATAATAAATCTGTTATTTACTAAATATTCCCTTTTGATGAGGAACTTTACTATTTTATTATTAATATATATTTACTATTAGATGTAATAAACACTTTATTGCAAGACAAATGAACAAGTATATATAAATCAGTTCACGGTACGGGAAGGTCGCGAGTTGCTATGATTCTAATATAGTAAAAATTACACAAATCGGAAATTAATAAAGACAGACTTTGAACTTACCAAATAAAATAAATTTTTATTTGGTAAGTTTATTTATTTATTTCAAACTTTGATGTGCAAATGTTTAAATAATGCAATTAAGTTAATGCTGAAGATTGTAAAATGTGATTTTTTGTGATTCGCAATTTTAACATAACATCTGAAATCTAAACATTTTTATCAAACTAATATAATAATGTAGTAACTTCATAGTTTGGAGTTAGCCTTAATACAACTAAAACACTTACAAAGCAGTATTTACAAGGTAACATTTATAAAGTAATTGACGTATTTGAAGTTGTCGGACTTAATATTTCGGAATCTTGATGTCACGACGATTTAGCATTATTTCTGCCATAGACCCGATGCCTATTTGAATATTATATACCATTACTATACACGGTGTCCGGGAATAAGTGTCGGACAAAGAAAGAAGTTATTCCTGGACTGAAAAATAGTTAATTATCGTTAAAATAAAATTTAAAATATAACTTTGTTTCAGAAAATTGAAAATAATATTCATAATTATGTGTCATACTTGCGCACATTGTCCAGCACTGCTCGGGGGAATACCCAGCGAAGAGCTGCAGAGACATCGCCACTACGAGTATTGGATGTGTCAAAAAGAGGTATGTGTAATATTTTTTTTGCACTCAGTTAGAAAAAGGGCATGTTTTGTGTTTTATTTGAACGACAATTTATTCCTCGAATAGCGTCTTTCTTTGTCTGACATCTATTCCCGGACACCGAGTGTAATAAAACTAGACAAACGTGCGTCGCAATACGTACAAAGTCGAATTCCATAAATGTTTTCGTCTCCTGAAATTATTGTGATTTAACTGACATGTTATTTTAATCTAGAAATTTTTCATTTAAATTTCTAGATTAGAATGAAAGGGGCAACCCCTTTACGTTGTACGTACTTTTGAAGCTCAATATTTCGCAAATAGACTTGAAGTACACAAAACGGCAAATTAAAACTAAATTTCTTTTTAAAATACCTATCCAATGATACTCCACTCAAGAGCGAAAAAAGTCGTCCATGCTTTACTTTAAAAATAGTATTTTGGTCATATTAACTGATATCTCCTCATTTTATACATCTTGCACATATGTGTGCATATATCTTGCACATATGTCTGCACATATATCTTGCACATATGCCTGCACGTAGTATTTTTATCATATGTCTGCAAATAGCATTTTGATCACATTAACTGAAATCTTCATGTGAAGTATTCACTTGCAAAAGTTCATATGTCTTGCACATATGTCTGCACATAGTATTTTGATCATATTAACTGAAATCTTCATGTGAAGTATTCACTTGCAAAAGTTCATATGTCTGGCACATATGTCTAGACATAGTATTTTGTTCATATGTATGCAAATAGCATTTTGATCACACGTGTCTGCAAATCGTATTTTGATCATATTAACTGAAATCTTGATGTAAAATATTCAATTGCAAAATTTCATATCTTGCACATATATCTCAAGCTGTATAAACTATGAGGTTTTTACAGTCACATAGATGAACAGACGAACAGACAGATATTATGAAATTATAAGGTTTACATTGTTTCACTATGGAAACCTAAAAAATGGCTCGACACGCTTTAATGATAAGTGCTTCATGATAAATACCAGATGGCCTATAATTAATAAGCTCACGGTGTTCAATGCCCAACTTCGTTAGTCGATTCCAGCCGCATGAAAATGTTTAAACTTATCAACTTCATACAGATAGCATCAATGCATTTGTAGAATCAAAGATTTTATGGTGATTCTGCAATAGTTATTGATAGACGGATTCTGCAATAGCCGTTCAAAATATAAATGTTGACTTTGGTTTGGAAATCATTGGACATAGATTATTATCTTGATTTGTGTGTGATGCTGGTCTGCCATCTTTGACTAATCTCAAGCTTACTGTTTAACTACAACATTAGACTAAGAAAATGTACTTGTTATGAAAGCTTTCCAGCCAATAATAATGTCAAAAGTTGTTGACATTATTATTGGCTGGAATATATTGGTGCGACAAAAAAAAACTGCATTGCAACATTTTAATATTCACGTTTAGCTACAATTCAGTAAAGTGGTAAAAATTTATTTGTTAGCACCATAACTAAACGGATTAAGACAAAATTTAAAATATAAAATAGTTTTCTAAATTTCAAAGAATGTAAATATGTATTCTAAAAAGAAATAATGATTTTTTAAAAAATTAATTTTTTTGCTTAATTTCGGTTATGAACACAATAATTTCTCCTATTGTAAGCAGAACCTCAAAGTTTGTATGAAACATTGAAAACATTGGGAAACATATATTTTTGGAATTTTGAAATCCTTTCTCGTCGAAATGATAATCTTTGAAAAATTTACACGGAAAATGGACAAGCCATTGCGTATAATATAGATACAGCAATTTTATTTATTGACACGCATTTTGTCAGAACACAATCAGTTCTTCAATCTGTATAACAAAACACCTTAACTTTCTTTATTTCCACCATCATACCGCCTTTCACTCAGCATTCCAGCCTTACATCCTCTTCCCCGTCGCGAGCTGCACACGGACAGATGTTTCATCCGAATTTGTCCGAGAGACTTTCGATTAAATCTTGGTCAAAATCAAAACCGCGCCGCCCGAGATGAACCCGATAAGCCTATCATTGTCAATCCATAATTTGAATAACGGTAATATTTGTGCCGTAGAGCGCCTCCGCCAACATACACTTTATAACACCGACTTTAATTTGTTAGTCATCGCCGCTTATAAATATGAATGATTCATTTACACAGCGTGCTTCTATATGTACGTATGTAAGTACAACATGTACATACGTATGTAAATACAACATGTACGTACGTATGTAAGTACATCATGTACGTACGTATGTATTTGCCACTGCTCGTATTGCAGCAGTGTTATTGTGTACATAAAAAAGGTGTCATCAATATCGGTTTTTTTTCTGTATTGAATACCAACTTCAGCCTGTTTCTCTATCAGCATTGTAGTGCATGTATGAATAAATTTAATAAAATTGTTTGTGTGTACATTGTGTTCATCGAAAGTTTAGATGTTAAAAAACTGTTTAAATACGTGTAAATTCGCAATAGGAGGGTTTGGTACAGGTTTACGTATCTTGATAAAAAAAGTGTGTAAATATTAAAGGATACAGAATAAGTACGTGCGGCAAATAAGGCTCATCTAACTTTAAAGTAAAATATTTTGGATGATTGTTATTTGGAATTAATAAATCTACATTAGAAACAAACTTCGTTTATTAAGAAATTAAAACAAAATATATATAAAAATCTAAGTTTTTTTAAAAAAATTCCAACATTAAAATGTGTTTAAAAAAACTTTTCGTGGACCTTTTTAAACTATGGCAGTAAATAAAATAAGTCAACTAAATTAAATATTTTAAGGAAAAACAAATTTAGTAGTTCAAATTTAGTAATCGAAGAAACGAAATAACATAATACAGTAATCTTTTCTAGACCGCTTAAATAATTTCGTTATTTTTGTTGATTTAGACGTTTTACGATTTACGGAATTGTAAAATAATAAATAGTAAAACTCTTAAAAATGTTGAGAATATAATAAGGTCGACCTCAAATCCTGTGGACCTTAAGTACGTCCTAAGGCGTTATAATATAAAATATTAATTTTAAAAATTAAAGCTTCATACGATGATATAATATATCTTGATTTTTAAAATAATGTTTAAATAATATTAAAAATAAATTAGCAGCACAAAAAACGTAAGGCCCTTAAATTAATTTATCAAAATAACATTATAATATATAGCTGCCGCAAAACGCACTGAAGGTGATTTCCGATTTACGAAATCGTAAAACTTAAAAATGTCGGGAATATAATAAGGTCAAGCTCAAATCCTGTAGACTTTAAGTAAGTCCTAAAGCGTTATCATATGAAATATTAACTTGACAAGATGAAGCTTTATACTACGGTAAAAAATAATTTGATTATTAAAAGAACCTTCTTTTAATAATCAAATTATGTTATGTATTTGAACCTTCAAATAATATTAAAAGTAAATAAGTAGCACAAAAAAATGCAATACGTTAAGTAAGTTTTATGATAATTTATCAAAATAACATTATAATGTGTAGTTGCCGCACAACGTACTGAAGATGATTTCCGATTTACGAAATTGTAAAACAAAAAAGAGTAAAACTCTTAAAAATGTCGAGAATATAATAAGGTCAACCTCAAATCCCGTGGACCTTAAGTAAGTCCTAAAGCGTTATCATATAAAATATTAACTTGACAAAATGAAGCTTTATACTACGGTAAAACATAATTTGATTATTAAAAGAACCTTCTTTTAATAATCAAATTATGTTATGTATTTGAACCTTCAAATAATATTAAAAATAAATAAGTAGCACAAAAAAATGCAATACGTTAAGTAAGTTTTATGATAATTTATCAAAATAACATTATAATGGGTAGTTGCCGCACAACGCACTGAAGATGATTTCCGATTTACGAAATTTTAAAACAAAATAGAGTAAAACTCTTAAAAATGTCGAGAATATAAAAAGGTCAACCTCAAATCCCGTGGACCTTAAGTAAGTCCTAAAGCGTTATCATATAAAATATTAACTTGACAAAATGAAGCTTTATACTACGGTAAAACATAATTTGATTATTAAAGGAAGGTTCAAATAATATTAAAACTAAATAAGTAGCACAAAAAAATGCAATACGTTAAGTAAGTTTTATGATAATTTATCAAAATAACATTATAATGTATAGTTGCCGCACAACGCACTGAAGATTAACATGGCATCATCGACAAAATGGTAGCACCAAAATATTAAACGAATCAAATTATTTTAATTGTGATTTCCGTTTCCTGAGCCTTATTACAAACTGGTACTTAATTGCCTCAGGAACCTTATTTCTTGTAAACTCTTTATCAATATTTAGATAATATTTCACTGTCTAAATGTATTGCCTAATGTATCTTTCAAAGGCGTAAGACATTTGTCTTAGGACTTGGTAGCTTATGTTTCTTTAATTTATTAATGCAAATTGAAAGAAATAGCTTTTCTTGAAATGCGCAATTCATATCATTATTTTGATTTTTTCGGAACTTTGACGTATGTAACTACGTACGTCAAAGGTTGTGCCACTGACTTTAATCACACGCGCAATTTTGGGATTCGTATCTCGCCAAAAGACATCGTATCAGAAAATTTACTAGAAATTTTCGATAACGTTTTAAAATATCTCTTTAACCACATTCTAACCTCGTTACAATTTAATGACCTGTGAGAAAATGACTTAAAATAAATTAAAAAATTCTATGTATTTCAAAAAAGGTTAGATTTTTTGTCCATTTCTCCCTGTTTACATACAAATGAAGACGAAAATAAATTACGCCTTTCTGTAGAATTTCATTGCAATCGTCCTTAAATCGAAACAAAGAAAAAATAAATTACATCTTTCTGTAAAATTTCATTACTATCGTCCTTAAATTAAAATAATGAAAAAAATAATTACGTCTTTCTGTAAAATTTCATTGCTATCGTCCTTAAATTAAAATAATGAAAAAAATAATTACGTCTTTCTGTAAAATTTCATAACAATAAGCCTTAAACTGGAATTATGGGGTTTGGTTTTCATCATACAATTGCGAAATCGTTTTCAGAATTATTTTTTTTTCTGTTAATTAAACAACGAATCAGTACATAACGTAGTTACACAAAATATCTAATAGATTTTAATAAAAATGTTTACATACTGTTATATTAAAGTTTAGAATAATGTACAAAGTATAAATAATTACAATATCAATAGATGATTCCATAAAGAGCTGAGAATATTTGTTTCAACGCTGCAGACTTTTTGAAGAGAATCACGTATCATTATGGTTTATTAATGTTTAAAATAGAATTTTCTATCCTATTTAATGGTTTGTTACAGCTGAAGAAAATGAGAGAGATAGTATCATCAAATCACAATATGAGAAAACTTCCTAATGCTTCCAAGTATGCGAAATAAGGGCTGATATGAAATAGGAGTCAAAAGACAGAAAACCCATTGTTCATTTAATATTTCAAAGTTATACAGTGGGACAGCATAATGGTACCAAAGCAGCCGTATATCGCTTATATTATTGCATCTTGTCAGCGAGAGCCTGTGCATCTACGGACCTCAGAGTCTGTTGCGAGCACTATATTTTATAATTTTAATCTATAAACAACCATAAATTGTATTCATTAAATTGTTTTTTCCATATTTATTTTAATTATGTTTGAATAGTTTCATTTTTAACCAAGGTATATTTTACCGTACTATAAATATTTATTTCGTGAAATGAACAAAGTTTATGACAATGCTTTGCGGCTAATAATGCTCTGTGAATTTTACGCTGGACATCGAGAGTCTAATAACTCTCGAAGTATTCAAGTGTTTTAATGTTTATTGTATTATAATTTCATAAATTGAAGAAATTCTTCTTTGCAATATTGTGGCATCTTATTTAAGAGACCAAATAATAGAAGTTATTACATTATTTTGTTTCGTTTCTAGGATAACAAAATTCAAAATATTTTTTTGTTAATTATCGAGTTATCTTTCCAAACTCGATATATAACAAAAAGTTATTTTGAATTTTGTCACCCGAAAAACGAAAGAAAATAATACAACAGTCTTCTTTTCCAAAAACGCTTAATTTATTTGACGAACTTTATTGGACTATAATAATTTAATACGATTCACGAAAACATTTTTTTCTTTTATCATATTTAATGTTAGAATTATTTTTAACCATTTTGGTTTTTGGGTTCTCTTAATTCTTAATATATTTATGTTGAATGCAGGGGTGGATTTACACTAGGGGCAGTCGGGGCTAGTGCCCAGGGCGGCAAGTTTTCTAGGGCGGCAAAATTTGGAAATTGAAAAAAAAAATTTCCAATCTTATCAAGATTAATCAATATAATTAATTAATTTTTTAAATTAATCATATTTTAATTAATTGATCATTTAAGAAATTCAATTCATGCATTATTTGTAAATTATAATTTTGGCCCTTTTAGTAAAAAATAATAATCAAAATGATTTAATTAATTTATTTCTTTGAAGATTTAAAATAATATTCGATTAATTTTATTTTCTAAAATAAACGGAATTTATTCAGTAGTTTTTCCGAAAAATTCAAAATATTTTGGAGTTACTTTTGAATTTTTTAAAACATAAACTTCAATCAATTAATTAATTTTTAGAAAATTTAATAATTTATTGATTACATTAATTAATTTTAACTTAAAAGAAAAATCTTATATTTTTGAATCTTATAAACATGCAATAGTGCATGCTGCCACCTATGGTCTGCTTTACAAATGTATATAGGTTCCTTCGATGTCGCTGTTTTGCGCATTTGACATGTTTACATGAATCTAACCTGCATACAATTTTATATTTGTTGAGCATAAATATATAATCGATTGGCAAACATGAGTGATGGACGAAAAAAATTGAGTGGATTTGAGTATCGGAAGCGCGCTTTAGACAAATGTAAAAAGGAACAAGAGGTTTTGAGTAAAACTCCCAAGCTGAATAATTTTTTTACGAAGAAAGAATGTGTTACACAAAAATCAGAATCTATCAATAGAGATTGTACAAACTTTGATCTCGAAGGTTTGTCGCGATAATCTTGCTAAGTTCCATATTTTGTTCCGAGTATAATAATGACTTATTTTTAGATGATGATTCATGCATGTTCAAATGATGCATGTTCAACTTCGACTTCGAAACAGACTTCGTCTCCGAATGATAGTATTGACACTGCTACGACTTCTTCGCTACCACAGAATATAAATTATGTAGATAAATTTCAAGCTCCAACCTCAACAAGAACTGTAGAAGAGGATGGATCAGTAGATATTGTGATAAGCGGTGATCCAGGAGAATGGGCTATAAACGATTTCACCAGAGATTATGTCACTACTCATGGGTGTAAGCAAAATACAAATTTGGATTTCTCCGGTACAAAACGTGATTATAGTGATGGAACTTCACGACGGCTGTCAGAATCACTATTTGTTAGAAAATTGATTAACGGTGAAAAAGTTCCACGCTCGTGGCTCATTTATTCAGTTAGTAAAGGGTCTGTATTCTGTGTAGCTTGTCTCCTTTTCGATGTAGATTGTCCGTTTAATGGTAAAACCGGATTTAATGATTGGAAGCATGCAGGCGTTCGTGTTACTGAGCATGAACACTCAAAAAATCATACAAAATGTATGTTAACTCTTAAGCAAAGATCAGATAATAAGAATAGAATAGACCACAACTTATTCATTCAAACTGAAACAGAAATTTCGTATTGGAGAAATGTTTTAAGAAGAGTAGTCGCTGCTACTAAAGCCTTAGCTTCTCGAGGGCTTCCATTTCGAGGAAGTGACGAAAAATTTGGCTCTCCAAATAATGGCAATTTTTTGATGCTGATTGAATTCCTTGCTTCTTTTGACCCATTTCTCGAAGAACATATTAGAAAATTCGGAAATAAAGAATCTGGCAGTACAAGTTACTTATCGAAAACAATTTACGAAGAATTTATACAGCTTTTGGCACAAAAAGTGTCTTCTATCATAGTTCAAGAAGTCAAATCAGCGAAATATTATGCCATTATAGTAGATTCCACGCCTGATATATCTCACGTCGACCAACTTTCTTTTGTTCTCAGATATGTGAAAAAAGATGGAACGCCTGTTGAACGTTTTCTGATGTTTATTGAAAACTCTGGACACAAAGCTGAAGATTTACTAGTTGCTGTATTGTCTACTCTTGAGTTTTTTGATCTTAATCTCGCAGACTGTCGAAGTCAGTCATATGATAATGCGAATAATGTATCAGGGATTTATTCAGGTTTACAGGCGAGAATTCATGAAATTAATGGTCTTGCAGAACATGCTCCTTGTACTGCTCACTCTATGAATTTAGTTGGAGTTCACGCAGTAGAATGTACGCCAGAAGCTGCTTCATTCTTTAATACAGTACAAACTTTATACAACTTCTTTACTGCATCGACACACCGCTGGGAAGTTTTACAATCTCATACTGAAAAAAGAATTGCGTTAAAATCTTTATCTGCAACCAGATGGTCAGCTCGTTATGAAGCAGTTCAAGTACTCAATGAACATTTCAATGAAATAATTGAGACTTTGATTATTCTTGAGGAAGATATCCAACAAAATGCAATTACAAGACAAGAAGCAAAAGGTATTCGAATTCAATTAGAGCGACTTGAAACAGCATTTATGCAGATACTTTGGCATTTTTTACTCTCAAGATTCAATGCTGTTAGCCAAAGATTTCAAAAAGTTGATTGTAACATTGCTGAAGTGATTGATGACTATCGTGGTTTGATCAAAGTTGTTGCTCATACGCGAAATGAATTTGAAATATATGAAAAAAATGCTTTAAAAATTTCGGAAATTCAAGAATATAAAACAACAGTTTCTAGAAAAAGGAAGAGAAAATTACATGCTGAGGAATCACGGGATGGAGATGTACAACTGTCAGGTCGGGACCATTTTAGAGTCAACTCCTTCAATGTCATTCTTGACAATCTGGATTCTGAATTGCGCAAACGATGTGTAGCATATGAAAAGATTCAGGAAAAGTTCTCGGTTATCACTGAATTTGGTAATTTTAATATTAGAGAAATTCGTAAACGAGCTAAACGTTTGAGAAATATTTATTCGTCAGACCTCGAGTCCTCATTAGATGACGAATTTGTGCACTTCCATGCTTATTGCACTGAAAAAATGATGGAACAAAAGTCACCTTCCGATCTTTTGAAATTTTTACATACAAACGACCTTTATACTGAGTTCCCAAACGTGGAAATCGCATATCGAATATTTATGACATTAGCTGCAACAAACTGTAGCGCAGAACGATCGATTTCATGTTTGAAAAGAATTAAAAACTTCTTACGTTCTACAATGAGTGCAAATAGACTCAATAGCTTAGCTATTCTATGCATCGAGTCAGACGTACTTCAATGTTTAGATTGCGAAGATTTAATCGACCAATTTGCAATTCAAAAAGCCAGGCGTGTTTGCCTGTAAAAAAATTAATGTAATACAATTATAAGTCACCCTTAGTGCAAAATTTATAATTTATAGAAAAAAAAACAAATATTATTTTATGTTCTTGAAATATATAATAAATTAATTATATTATTTTTTAAAAATAAAATACATCAACTATAAGTTTGACTGAAATTTCAGTATTAGGGCGGTATTTTTTTCGATGCCCAGGGGCGGCATTAAGTTTAAATCCGGCCCTGGTTGAATGTAAATATTCTAATTTAAAATAATAATTGTGCGAAATATTTGAATTTGAAATTGGGTGGCCCTTATTTGCCGCATGTACCTTAATGTAATGCAGAGGTATTTCGGAGGTAGTCGAGATAATGTTTTTTTTTCTTCGTATAATTTCTTTCTTTAATAATATTTCATTATTTTCATGTGTCCTTATCTATCCATGTCAGTCAGTTGCACTTAACCATTAAGCAGTTTTGTACCCGAGTTCTTGTGTTAATTTTTTGTACGAAATTTATTTGCTATCGACAAGCATTTACTGCCGAGAGTACATTAACAGTTTATATTTATTACGCTGTTGTTGATTACAAAAATTGTTCACATAGCAAAACGTCCATTACTTGTTTATTTATTTCTAAAGTAGACCGTAAATTTTGAGAACCATTAAATAAATACTCGAAACTAACAAAGGGTAACTGACTCTGATGACGTTCTTAAATTAACTCACGAATTATGTATGTATGTATGTATATTTTGTTATTGTCGTTCTAAAACTATGTATACTTATTACCTAAGGCAAGGTTTTTGTATCACATTTATTTGTCATCAAAAAACACTTGTCTTCTATTGTGATGATAATATTTTACAATTACTATTCTATGGTTGGCTGTAAGTGGTTATTCTATTATAGTTATATATCCCTCACTAGTGAAGTTTTGCAAATAAATAAATGAAGATTTGAAAGAGTTACAGAAATTTAGTAGTCTAAACATGTTATAATGTATAATTCAATTTATGACTAAGATTTTCTTTGATGCTTTGATGAAAAATTTATCCTCATTTTTTGAAACATTTTCTTCGACAAATATTCCTAGAATAGCTTAGATCACTTTTGTGGCTTGAATTAAGACCGAAGTAACAATGAAAAGTAAAGAAGAAGTAACAATGAAACTATGACTCAGGCTATGGTTGCTAGGATATGCAATAGGAAAAAAGTAATAAGATACGAACTAAGTCGTTTTATAAGATAATTCATATAAAGTAAAGATAATTCAAAATGTTGAGTTATATATACAATATCGAAATAACTACCAAACGATATAAAGAAATATTTAAATAGTTTAAAATGTATATTTTGCGCCAAAGATTAAACTAAACGAAAAATGGCTCATACATTTTTAAATTTAAAATGTAAAAATAATACATTTAAGTTGTAGTTTTCACTGGTTCTGTAATGCGACAATGAGATTTGGAACCATGGAAATATTATAAAAAATGAAGACAACTTTGGGGGAGAAAAAGTATACCATATATGTTAATTCAGGGCATAGACTACTTCTCAGATTTTTATTTCATTCAATCCAGTTCAGCCATTAAGGTGTTGTCGAATAACCAACATCCGAACGGACAAATCAACAAGTCTCTGTACTTTACATATAATTTGTAATATTAGGATAAACAAAAATAATTTCCCTGTGCCTAAGTACCTATGCTTTGTAATGTTTTCGAAAAAAAAACAATTGTCAAGTGAATTGTGAAAAGTTTTCAGTTACTATATTGATTCAATGTTGATCTAAATCAACATATTTCGCTTTTTCGGTAAACAACACCGGAAAAGCGCGATGGGCCCAAAGTAGGGTTCCGGAGTTATTTTTATTACCGGACGTTATTGAATCAAGTTACGCGAAATAAATTTAATCTTTTTTTTTATATTTTTTCTAAAATTTTTTAAGTTCTTCAAACCCCTGAATGGCGTAAATAATTTAGAGGCAGAGGACAGGACATTTAGAGGCAGAGGAGACACTTAAGCGTGAAGCGTAATATTTAGCAAGCTAGGTTTAAAATTAAAATGAAATGTACATAGGTTATCAATAACATTTTAAAAGACTTATCAAATGCACGGGTTGGTACGGAAAATGGATGCATCTCATTGTCCATACCAACCCGTACGCATACCATTGTCCTTACCAAAACATTTTCTCTTCCACTTTGCGTGAATTACGCAGAGGTATACAACTGTAGAAGCTTTGAGACTGTAACAGACGGACGGACGTACATGACAAAATTAGAAGGATTCCTCGTTTCACTATGGAAATTCAAAAATTGTCGCTTCATTTGCTGTTTTGTGAACATGGGTTAAAATTGACGTAAATTAAAATATTTGCATCTTAGCAATTTTGAGGTCTATCAGTCTTCCAGATTGTGTCACAAGAAGCTAGGAACCCGTGAGGTCACAGCATAAAAACATACTTGAAAGTTGACACTAATTATTAACACCTAACCTAGAAAGGCGTCCTTATGTGATATTGCAAATTATTGACATTAATGTCCTTAATGAATTTAGAATTTCATTTTATGGAATTTTTGTGGATTCTTTCATACATTTTTTATTATTAATTTTTTATTGATACATTGCACTTTTTACTTATCATAAATGATAATTTCACATGTGTGTTTATATATTTCATTACTAAGTGTTAGTTAACCCCAACTTCGTTCACGTGAAATTAAAAATTAAGAAATAATTAAACCTGCAAACATGAATTAATTAATGTCCAGTAATTTTTCAATTTTGTTTACGAAATATATGCATACCTTTAATTATAAATTAATGTTTTAGAAGCTGTTGCGACTGTTAGGACATTGAGTAACAACGAATTCTTTAAAAAATCTGGTTATTTTTAAGAAATTTTCGAAAGTAAAAATCACCTTGCATGCTTCTCTATAAGATGGTCTATACATGTGCACTACTAAATTTCGTAATTATTTGTATTGTACTCATTGGTGATTTATTAGGTAACAAATGAATTGAAAAACAAACATACTTTCGCATTTATAAAATTAGTCAATAGATTGATTCGCACACTCCTTTCTTTGACGTCGTATTCGTATAAAAAAATTAGATTATATTATTGCCTTGACCAATCTGTAGGTCAGTTGGTTAAAGTAGATTCGAGTTCTAATGTTAGCAAAAAAATCGATGTGCAGACAGACAAGGAGCTTTATAACATTCGTAAAGATTATCAGCAATCGGGCGGCGGTTTGGCGGCGTGAGCGCAGCGAGCCCGAACGGCCGTCGCTATTTCAGTAGCGGCCCGCGGCTCGCACTCGAGTTCCGACACTCAACGAGAGCGCACGAACGGCGCGCACGCGGCTCGCACCACGGACCTTACGTCACGCGACTGACCAATCGCAGAACGATCAGTATCGTATTACCCGTAACTTCCAAAAATAAATATTCGCTTGCCGCCATTTTTGTAACTTTTTTTTAAAAATCGTTCTCTATCGCCCTCGCTTCGAAATACGAAAAAGAAACGTTTGATGGACAGTGACAGACTTTGAAAAATAAAAGGGCTGTAGCTTGTGCTTTTTTCAATATACTATAAGTGTAAAATAAAGTGTGTCTTCGTTATCTGGATTGATAGAAGAAAGCTAAAGGTACGTTCCTAATTTGAAAATAATTTGTTTTCTTTTGTTTGTATTTTCGCAAATTGTTTACAAAAATAAAATTATCGTCAATATTTTAAATACTACATGGTAACTTGAAAAGAATTTTTCGCTTTGCCGAAAATTTTAATAAAATGTAGCAAACTTTGATCTTGCGAATCTAAATTTATATAACGTCTTTTCTGTAATCGTATATATCTACATGAATAGCTACCAAATTTATATATATGTATGTATTATATGTAGCCAAAGATATCTGGCATTACTCCAATATATAATTAAGCTTATGTGTAGTAATTTGGGCGAGTAAATATTTAAAAATAGAGTACCTTATTAATTACGTACTATATATACCTTGGACATAAGTTTTTTCCTCGGGTTATAATTTCGCAAGCGTTCGTTTGTCCGACCGGTTCGTACAAACATTAGTTCGACATTAAGAGCGCTTACAATATCGTTGGCTCATATGAAGATCACGTTGCATAACTAATTGGACGAAAAACAAGAATGAAAATCGATTATTTTTCTCAGCTGCGCACCATAAATTACTCAAGTATCAAATATATTTTCGAGTTCATCTTGATGATTCATTTGAGCATTCCTTGTAAAATGTAAGCTCGACGCTTGCCAAATTAGTTTAATTTGCAAATTTTTATCAAAGCTATAGGCACATTGTATATCGTTTTCACACTATTACAACTTTCTTTTTGAAAAATAAAGCTAGCTAGACATTATGAAAGAAGAGGTTTTCGACGCCGTATGATGCTTCTGAAGCAACTATGCCGAATGGCGGTAACCTCGAAAGGTCAAATCGCGAGCTTTGCATCGCGGAAGCTTAATTCATTGAAAAGCTCGAATATCTTTCAGAACTTTATATTCTTATAAGAACAGTAAAAGGAAAAATACATTTAAAATTGTTTACGATTTCGTGTTTTATATTTGGTCTCTGGTTTCCACTAAACTATGTAGAAAAGAAAAAAAACTTTTCTATAATATCGTCGATTTTACAATTTAGAATTTCAAGCTTATGTATAATTGAAAATGGACAGTTAATTAATATTTGTCGAAAACGAAATACGATTTCTTATTGGAATTTTTGCGAAGTCCCACTTCAAGGTGAACTATAAAAAACGGATCCAAGTCGTCGTTCGGTGATGTATTTAATGATAATGTATGTAGAACGAATGCGCAGTAAATTAGCTGATTTACGATTTTTTTTTGATTCTAATTTTATTCTTTCATCGTAACACAATTTATATTTTAAAAGCGTAATAAATTTTTTCGTTAAAACTTATCTTAATCATTCCAGTTGAAAGTATCATTCAGTCTACAGAATCATTTAATAGTAATATGTATAAATATTATACATATAATTTTTAATTTTATTCCCGATTTTAATCCTGACTCTTTGTTAGGGGTGTCTAAGTACCGTATTTTTTGTCTTTACTGCTATTGAATTTCTTAACCATTCGACAAGGAGTCAGACGATGATATTTATTAAACAAGTATCGTTATCGTTGTGCGTCTAATCCAACAGGGAGTCTAGAACGTGTTTCGTTTTCAAGACCACAAACTTCCAGAAACAAATTTTCGTTCTCTAATAGGATACCGTCGGATACTATTTAGTATTCACCGTGTTTATTATTTATGGCAGTTTTGACATCGTAGTGCAGGCGGGACTCCATTTAGTAGAAGAGTTATTGTTTGATGTCAATTGTATTTTTTTTTATTTTTCTTGAAAAATTAATGCTTACTGTCGTTAATCATGCGCGCTTTATGCCTTACAACAAACTGTTTTTTAAATGTTTACCAATCATTCTAGAAAGTCCGAAATTCATATATAAAACTTATTAGCTAATCCAATATATGAAAGCAAAATAAATTAGCGAATTTACGATTTTTGTAGAGAATCGTATAGTCCAAAAACTTCCAAAGCTTTTTATTACGAACAGCGTATTATTCTAATATTAAAGCTGACTAAATTGTTTACCAATTCTTATTCGATAATTTACAAATAATTGTTTAAAACTAATTAAATACGTACATTGTGGTGCACGTATTTTTCGAATCCCACTCGCTCAGAAAAAGAAATAAAAACAATGTTTTTTACGTTATGGTAGTACCTGATTTCAGTATTATGATACACATTAAAATTAAAAACTTAAATTTATCCATTGCCAGATTGCGATTTCTGATGCCGCTCTGTGTCGTTGTATAAATTGTTCAAATTTTGAAAGAACGAAGTTAAACTGACACCGAATACGATTTATAATTTGTTTAAAGTTCTAATTTTGAAAATTTTATTATTATACTTTCATTATTTTTCTGAATGATATCTGATTTCTATGACTATGTCTGATTTTCTATTTCTATGGTATGATTTCTATCGTATGACGTTTAGATATGATGTTCATAATATATGAAGGTTACTTTACTTCAAAATGATTGTTATAACAATAGACAGTTTTACTTATGGAATTACCGGATTTTTCATTTTCGTTAGCTTCATCGTAGTCTTGTTAGTATTCTTAAAAATGGCAACTGACATCCGCAAAGGCAGATGTTTGGTCAACCAATACCGTCGCTTATTCGTTACAGCGACATTCTCGCCAAAATCTGAGATAAATAATTCCATACAATCGTTTCTCTTGTATCATGCAAATTGGTCGCTTGGACCATTCATATTATGAACCGCATCGGTTCATATTTGTTGTATGATTTTTATTATTGGCAGCTATGTTAAAAATGGCTGAATATTAGATGAGTTGAAGACTTTGTCTATGTATAATCCTATTATTTATTTACAAGCGGAAACAAAAGAATACGGAGGCCGCACTTACGAGAGCGATCGAGTTATTCATCCGTGACGAACAATGTCAGGGTCTAATGGCTCGTCTCTTTCTTTAGGTTCTTTAGAATGCCTCTTGGGAGTTTGACGAGTGTCATGCGATTTTATGTATATATATATACATATATATATATATATATATATATATATATATATATATATATATATATATATATACACACACACACGTAGGTATGTTCTCATTAACTGCTGATCCGATCTCGATGGTTATTTCAAGAGTTATGATTGAAAAAGAGGTGAAACTAATTGAATTTTTTGTGGTTATTTGAAATCAGTTCGGTTGTATTAAAATTTTTATACTATTTTACTGAAGTTATGCTTCTTTAGGCGCGTTATGAAAACATGATGAGAGTGAAATTTTACGATACACGCGCACGATGCAACAAAAATCGACGGGATGAAGTTGCCCGCTAAACATGCGTGTAGTGACTGATACTATATTCATGATAGTTATTGAGGTATTTGTAAATACACAACACGTGTTGTATATTCGTACAAATTTAAGTTGTGTCTGTGCTTTTAAGTAATATTTTTTAGCAATTGAAATTTAATAGTGGTCCGAATAATAAAAAAATATTTATTTTGAATATTCGTGATATACATAGTATTTATACGCTTTTTAAATTTTATATTTTGAGTATATTTCTCTAAGTGAGGTTTAGTTTTGGTATGTATATATTTTCATTATAAATTATTTCATTAAATTTATATTTTACCAATATTACTGGTAATCACTTTCCAATCCTTTATTATTTTATTTCCATTAATTATTTACATGTTAAATAAAGTTATTCTTATATTAGGACAAAGAAGTATAACTTCTAACGCACGTACATAATATTATTTTAACCCAACAATAAGCGAATTATTATTTTTATCTTTTCCTTTAAACAATTTTTGAAATATACAAAAATTATATCTCAGGCCAAAGTACGTACTTTGGGCTAAGATATAATTATAAACATTTTAACAAGATAAATAAATTAAAATTATGTAATTAACATCACTCAATCCAAAAACGCTCATATGAATTTTCAAAATTTTCCCGGCAAAGCTTTATGAATGCTGGTAAGTTCTGATTCTTATTGCGTATTTCTCCTTTTTCATGTTTGCACTTTATCTTTTTCCCTTAATACTTACTATGTGAACCTTCTAATATCTATATAGCATATTTTCAATACCTTAACTATCTTTGAAATACCTGCGTATTTTAATTTTAAATATCTTTATTTTACTAGTAATATTTTTTTGATAACTAAATACTTTTGTTATTTAAAAAACATTAGTGTAAAATATCTGAAAGACACCCAGCCGTCTTAAAGCGTTTAACGTTCAGTTACTATATGTTAAATTATCTATTACTGGTACTCTCTTCATGCGCACTCGATGCGAAGCAGCGCGCACGTAAAGGGCAAGTAAGCTCTTAAACTTTGAACTTTTAAATAAGCTCTTATGCGAATCTGATTTAAGTAGCTCAGCTTTTTATACACACATCTGCTGTTTCATCACTAACGAGCACGGCCGTTGTGTAGCCTTCTTTTATATCTTCGATTGCAATCAAATTTTGTAATCGTTAAACTATTTTAGTTGTATTTCCTTATAAATATTTACAGGCGTTAACTGGCGATTGACCTATTGTTTTGTCATTGAATGCTATGAGGAAGATGATGTTTGTTATTAAATTTAAAAATTAACACGGAGTGCTCGCTGTTAGACTGTTTCTAAAGTTCAATTTATTTATGAACAATTTCCGCACTTGCGGAAATTGTTCAAAATTATTTAAAACACGTTTGGGTTTAGCGACAATAAATGAACGAGGTTAATTACTTCCGTCTTTGTACTAACACGTGTGTGACCATTTTAAATATATTTCACTTATCTCTTTTCATATTACAAAGGCATGCGCTTTTCAGAATATTCATCTGTAATTAAATAATTTAGTTTACAAGATAAGTTTTTACTTATAAATAATGTTTCAAAATTAAACTAGTATTTTGTCTTTAATAATTGCATTACCTTATATAAATAATTAATGAACCAAGATGTTAATTAATTGAACGAATGGTAAGTATAAGAATGAACCAAGATGTTAATTAATTGAAAGAATGGTAAGTATAAGAATGAACCAAGATGTTAATTAATTGAAAGAATGGTAAGTATAAGAATGAACCAAGATGTTAATTAATTGAAAGAATGGTAAGTATAAGAAGGAACCAAGATGTTAATTAATTGAAAGAATGGTAAGTATAAGAATGAACCAAGATGTTAATTAATTGAAAGAATGGTAAGTATAAGAATGAACCAAGATGTTAATTAATTGAAGGAATAATAAGTATAAGAATTTATTGAATTTAATATGTCGTATGTGTTCTATGGTTGATTAATAAATAATGAGGTTTTTAAAAGAAAATAAAAAAGAAATATAAATCTATCTCCGTTTATTATAGTTAATTATAAGTGACATGTTTATTATCTATATCGAATTTCCACTTCCATTTATTTGTCATAAAATGGATAGCATCAAAATGGAAAATCACAGATTTTAAGATGATTACCATCATCGATGTTTTTCTTTCACGTACAGCATTACTTAATGACCTAAGATGACAAAAACCGGATGATGTCAGGTCTGGTGAATAAGGGGGACGTAGAATCATTTCCCATCCCACATCCAATTATTTTAATCGAGTATTTCTTGCAACTTGTGGGCGGGTATTATCATGCAGAAGTGATACTTGTCATGTTGTGGATACTTCCCATGGAGTTCAACGTCATATTACTAGGAAGTGGGAAACACTTCCTTGTAATATGACGATATTCATGGAATATTATATATGATATATATAATATTCCATGAATATTTCGTTAAACATACATTTATCTTTTTGCGATGAAGTTTATTACTGGCATCTATTTGCTTAATTCGTTTTAACCAACTGCTGGAGTTTACGGATATAATTCACATACACAACTCACTCTGTATGTCTGTACGAGAATTGAGTTAATCCTTATCAACTCATGGATATCCAAAAGAGTGTATTGATATACTCTGCCAAACTCGTGAAAATTGCTTGAAATTTCTCCTGTTCTGTGAGAGTATTAAAATTGAATAACCAAAACCAACTTTGAAAGTCTGGAGTCATCTTCAGTTAGTGGTTTTAATTCATCGGTATCAAAATAAATCGATCTCTCAGTCCCTGTAAAATTCTAAGGAATTCTAGGTTTTTTTTAAATACGTCCTTTCTAGCTCTATCTCTGAAAGTTTATTTGAAAATCATTTTCAATGATTTCAATATATATGTGATGTAAAAATTAAGCAACTGATCAAAATGTTTTAGCTCTTATACACGTTTCAGCATTAATATTTTTATAAGAAAAAAAAATAAACAGATAAACGCACGCGAATAACAAACAATAGTTAACTAGTAAACCGCATATAATTATAACTTCACAAGTACTAATAATTTATTCATCCTATAATTATTTCTTATTAGCAAGAATAATTAAGTTATCTTCAATCATGATCAGCGTGTACAAGTAGCGTTAACGCAAGAAACCGTCGATTGTTTGCGAGAAGAGATGTCGTAAACAACTACCGTATTCGATAATTGTCATTTCATTACATCGATGTACGATTGAAGTTACCGTTTAAAGCGAACCGTTTATGTTGATCGTCTCTCGAGTTCTTTGAACGAAGCGACCACGGCAACTTCAATCAAAGCTCATCAGTAGGCGGATGCATACATATATATAAACAAAGATCTTATATTATTTACATTTTATAATTTTTTTTTCGGTCGATGGTTTCACTAGAATAAGTGGTTTTCAAGATAACCCGACGAGGCAATTTATAGGCGCGTTAATATGTGCAATCGATTAAAATATGTCACAGCAATACACGGTTTAATTATTGTGTATTTAAAAAAATCACCGTAATTTTTGTAAAGAAATACATAACGATTCGTTAGATATATTTTTATGTCAAAATTCTTGATTAAGTTTGAAGATCTCAAATTTTAATTAAAATTATTTATTTACCTCAATAGCGAGGCAGGCATGGTTCTAATGGTGACGGGGATATGCGCGTATCTTCTTAAAAGGCTTAACAAGCAAGTTGTTTCTTCAGGTTCCTTTATTTTTTTTATTACGATCGTGAGACTGTTTCATTTTAGAAAAAGTTTTCATATGAATGAAAGATTAGAAAACGGTCAAAATTACATTTTATTGTATGATTTTTTTTAATAGATTATAGACATTAATTAACTAATTTGAAGGCATATAAAAAACTTGGAGAAATCTTAAAAAATGACTCTCATATCAGGTTTTTCATCTAAGTTCGTACTAAAAGTTTTTGATTCTTTCCAGATCAGTGTAATGCCATATTTTCCCCAGTTGTCTTATGTAACCGCTTCCAATTGCGACTCAACATCTCATGCATGCTCTGATGAAATAATTCAGCAAATATATTTTTACCATCATCAGATGACGTTCCCGATAAGACCGATTTACTGTCACAACCGGTCCATAATAGTCTCAATAAAACGTCGCGCCGGCATAAAGATAACCTTCGCTAATCGCTTTGTATCGGCGGTCGCCGTTAGATGCCAAGGTCGGTTCGAGCGATCGTCGTCGCAGTTTTAATTGTGGAGTAATTCGTGGCGTCGGGTCCGACTCGCTGAACCCTCGTCGACGGCTGGACGATGGAGGTGAACGGCCGGCTCGCCCCGGCCGCGCCCGGCTTCTGCCTTTCCGGTCAGACGCATCGCGCTCGTTAGCGCTGAAAACTGAGGGACTTGTTGCGGTTGTTTTGTGTGGGCGCGTTTATATATTAATATCGTAACGTGTTTCTGCTTCATTACGTGTTGTTATACTTAGTTATGCACCTTACTTCTTAAAGGGCTCCAAGTTTATCGTTTGGGGTCGGAAATGGCTTAATTTTAGCAGAACATCTTACATAATGTAACTGTACAAATCAAGACATTAATGCTAAGTAGCTTTTTTCTTAACAGGAAGTTTTGTATGAAGTCACTATATATTTCAATTCAAAAAATTCGTAAAAGTGAAAATGCCTAGGTTTGAAAATAACGATATAGAAATGTCACGTAAATACGTAGAAAATCAGATAGATGTAATAGTAAACGTAGCGGCAATTTAAAAGTAATATGTTATATTACTTTCAAAATTTTTCTCTCACTATTATTTTCTCATAAGTTTTCCATCTCAGAAAGAAGTCTTTCATAAAAATGCAGCGTACCAGTACAGCAACGTTAAGTCAAAAAGACAATGTCAAAAAGTCACATCAATCTACTTCCCCATCTGTCTCTTAAAACGATTGCATATAATTTTGTCGAAGTGCTTTGGGTACTAAAAATAATTTTATAAAATTTTATACTTACAAAAATAATTCACGCAAGAGTGAAAGTTCACGCAAGAGTTTCACAAAAATGAATATATTAACTTCTTTGACTATTTTTTTCTAAACTTCTTTGCTTATATCCAGCTGGAGCAGAGTGTAGCGACCAATATCGAATAAAAAAGGTATTAAGGGATAAAATCTCGTTTGTCATTTTAAAAGTATGCCTACAAGAAACATAAAAATTGACTTAAAGAATGAGAAATACCAAGTTTACTTCTTAAAGTTTTCCGTTTTAACTTTCGCCGTTCACGTTCAAGTTAAAGCGAAAGTTGAGTTACTGGCACAGTTATGTCGTCATCTCCTTAAGCTCTGGGCCATCCATCACAGCAATTGAATGCGTACACATTTATATTAATATTATTCATTGAACGTCGTAGTTAATTTAGTTTTATAAATAATTTTACATCGCTGTTGCATAATACGACATTTTGTTTGCGGAGGTAAAACATATAACCGATCGCTTTAAATAAATTTCCCATAAATAATGATCATAGACTTTCTTCTCTTAGTTAATAAAATAGATAAAACATTCGAAGTCGTAAAAGTGTCTCTATTAAGCCATTCATCTTTCGCTGTGTCTCTGGATATGTTTTTTTTTGTGAATATATGTTGTCTGTTCGGATTTGTATTATGGCCAGCAGATGTATGGTTTCTATTGAAACGTAAATTCTAATGTGGGTGTACTTTATTACGTGATGTTATTCTTCAAAATATTATTTTATGTAAATGTTGTTTAAACCATTCATTGTCGATGATGTATAAAATATATCATCTGCGGTCAGTAAAAGATGCATCCTGGGCTTCATAGGCACCCTATGAATCGTGCGCTACTAATTTTATAGAAAATAAAAATTATGCTGTAACATCACAATCGTTCGTGTTAAAAGCGAACGATTGTGATGTTACAGCATAATTTTTATTTTGGAAAAAGGAAAAGTTCTTTGCTATTATCCTACGTTATAACTAGTGAAACTTATCATGCATAATAACTGTAATAGTTATTCAGGTCAAAACAATTTAGTACTCACTTGAAACGTATAAAATTTCAGGTGAGGAGCGTCTTAACTGATCATTTCAGCGATATTCGATAACTATTAATAAAACAATCGAAATTCAAAATATCCCGGGTTCTAATGAAACAACCTAAATGATACCGGGTTAAAACGAATATTATGCATTTAGGCACCTACTATCCATAAATGTTTTCATGAGCTCAAGTTATGCGCAACTTTCGAAGAGCGAGTTGTACTCGTATTCGACAGATTTATTTCTAACTTGTACGTAAAGTTGGATAACTTTCCAAATTAGTTGCTAATGACGTAATCTCATATGAATTTTCAAGCAGATATTGCTAATTTTATATACTTTTAACTTGTCGCTACGTTTACTATTACATCTATCTGATTTTCTACGTTTTTACGTGACATTTCTAAATTGTTATTTTCAAACCTAAGAATTTTCATTTTTAATAATGTTCAAACTTGAGAAAAATTAATTGAACCGTTTTTGAGAATTTTTCACGATTTTTGTCAAAACCGAATAGATAATATATATATAAAAAAGGTGTTTCATATGTTATGAACCTGTGAGTATAAATTAAACCTAAATATCGAATTTAACCGAGATACACACGCACGCACAGGCGCAAACGCTTGTGCGTGTCGCGTGTATGCATACGTGCACGTGTCTATGCATTTGTGCATTCACGCACGTGCACAAGCGCACCTGCACGCAAGTCGCGCACAGACATAAACAAAAACCCTCAAAAACCTGTCATTACAGAGATTTTTCAAATATCGTTGTTAGTATGTAGAATCGAAATATGTCATATGTACGAAGTTGATTATTCAGACTATTAGAACACTTTACTACCAGTATCGCTGGAAAATATTTACATAATTTTCTTTCCAAGTTTTTATCATTATAACCATCAGATCTTATAGGTAGACCTCTTGAGACAAAGTATCATACATATTCAAATATATAATTTGAGATATATTACACACGTACATAGGGTTCTGTACAACGGACGGTGCCTTTGAATAAGCCGCCGTCTTTAACTGTAATATAAACAAACAAGTTTTATTCCATAACAGCCCAGTATTGACGATGTCTTTATTAATACTCATGATTTATTTGTTAATAAACATTAATTATTAAATTGATATGCGTAACTAAGTAAACTATTATCTAATTAATTTATTAATCACTGTCCATCCCGTCCAAGAGCGGCATTGCGTCTCGCTCTGACCTTGTCCATCCTGCAGACATCTTTAATTTATGGAGCAGTCATTATTTTAGATACAATGGAAATTAAGTCGTTCATTATTCATATATGATGCATGTAACTTGGTGTGACATTACCCAGTTAATTACCATATAATGAAAAAAATAGACTATTCATTATTTTTCCAAAAAAATTTTTAACTTTAAAATTAAAAAAAAAGGATAATTTTCATTATAATTTGAACTTCGTCCTAAGTTTTCACCATACGTTTTTTCTTTAAAATCAAAGGTGTTTAATTTAATTGTACTTTAGCTATACTACGTTTAATGAACTCATATTAAAATAATATTAAATAGAATTGAAACATGAAATAAAAGTTAGTTTTTAGTAATAATATTAGTAACAACAATCAACAGTTATTTGTAATATTTATTTACTAATACAATTTAAGTTATAACATTGGGACATAGAAAAATAATAAAACTGTATAGGTATTACGTATGTATTTTACGTGTTCCAGAGGTAGTACAGATGCTGGCCACTTCTATCCGTTTGAACAGGTTTGCCGCTAAAAGTGGGATAATGCGTTCTTTGGCAGGAAATAGCCTTAATATTCGATTGTTTTCCTCCTAATTTTACTTTCAGCCTCATCACTTTTACTATTAATAGTCACTTTCCGTCCTAATAACTTTGTTGATTGTTCTTTCCTGTTTTATTTTTATATCTACTCTTCCGTGAAGGTTAAAATATTTTGTAAACTAACCGCAAGTTACAAAACCCAACACATTTATTTAAAAACTTGAGGAAATTTAAACTAAATCACAATATTATTAATATAGTTAAAGCAAAATATTATAATATCCTGTACGTACGTTTAAAATAAATAGAATTATGTAACCCGGTTTCTATTTATATAAGAATGTAGGACTACGCACGGTTTATCTAAAAACTTTTGTCGTGCTTATTACTGGCCTGCATACTATTTATGATCGCCGAAAAAAAAACATATTTCCTGCCAACAACTCGCCATGGACCAATAACACGATAGGTTGAGGACAGCTTGTCATTTTGACGTTTCAATTTTCAGTCATTGTCGGACGTGTAATCAAGTAGGGTTGTCATTGGAAAAAAAGATGAGCAGCCGTCAAACTCTTGTTACTTGTTTTGTATGTAATGGATATGGGCACTCACTAAAATGTTCACGTGTACTTGAAATTTTTATGGTTTGACCGAGTGGTATTTTCATTAAGGAATATTTTTTTATGTACCAGTTTTACTTACGCGTTGAAATCTTAAATTTGTCGGTTAACAGTAGCTATAAGCTAGAAGTAAACAAACTTTCTTTGTGTTCGACTTTTTTTTAAATAAATATTATTTTTATTATTGTATATTTCTTCGTAATTTGTCACGTTATTTTTGTCTGATTTTTGTCAATTATAGGTTGTTATTCGCGTTTTCAAATGCATTACTTTAGCAATTACCGGCGATTCCTCAGCGTAAAAATTATTTATGAGCGATTTTCATATTCTTACCTTGTTTTTGTGTAATGATTCGTATAGTAAAAACATAAAGATTATAAGTACTTAACTGATAAAATGAATACTTTTATGAAGAAGTTGTTTATTTAAAATAAAGCAGTATTTATTACTTCTTAAGAAACTGTGTTTCTTAAAGAGCTATTGAGTAACAAAGAAACAAACAAACTAAAAACACTTTTATCTTTATAGCTAGAATATAATTTTTTACTTTATATTTTATAATTGGAATTATTCGCTAATAGATATTTTTGTGTAACTAAATTTATACTGCTCTATTTAAACTAGTTAGAAAAGAAATGAGCATGCTAATGATGGGGAAGGAAGTTAAAAGGCAAATAAAATTTGGCAGGAAAATAATGCGAGTGTCCCATTTTTATCTCTCTTAATTTATAATATTTTATTTTTACTTTAAAAGTTTTTTCCCAATATCGTCGTTTGACGCTACGTTCTATTTATTGTAAAATAAATTAACTTTTTTTTGCGCAACACTTGTTTTTTGACTTAATAGGTTTAGTTGTTTCACGAAAGAACTTTTGTATAAAAGTTACAAAAAAATAATAAAAAAGTGTAGATAAATATAAATTTTTTAAATGTAGAATTTAGTTTTTTTATATACAGTCCTTTTGTTTTTATATATCTTTTTTTATAAGAAAACTTATTTTAAAACTTATTTTTGAGGTAAGTGTTATTTTTAACGTGCCGTAAAACAATTTTAAATCTTACTTGACTAATCAAATATACGGGTATTGTTAAATTTATATAGCCAGCTTCTATGGATTCCTGAGTACGATATAAGACGATTGAAATCACCAATCTTTTCAGTATCTTACCCCGCTTTCGACAAATTTCAATATTATCATAAGGGTTAAGGGTCCTACCTTATATGCAAACCGAGCGCCACGATGCATCACCAAAACGATGTACGACACGATGCATCGAACAACTTATTCGGCCTTGAACTGTGAATGATACCACCATGATTTTGTTATTTCCCTTAAGTTTTTTTGTTTTTGAAATGAAAGTTTTAAATGTAATTATGATTGAGAAAATTTAAAAGAAAATATTGTTGAAAAATCAATTATTTCTCTGTAATACCAAATTAAAAAGTGTTGTAGATTATTTTCGTTTTGTGTTTTAGGAGGTAAAAATTTGTACTATACTAATTAATCAACATAACATAGTGTAACGTTTCATAATTTATAGATAGTAACATAGCGTATATTATTTTTAATTCAGACCTGATTAAGTTCTGAACATATTTTAATACAGAGCTTTTAGATTTTCAATACTCCTCTTCACATTTGAATTCAAAGTGTTTTTTTAAAAATGTGTAATCTGAAATAAGGAAAGCTTACGTCATATCTGCTCGTCCGTCCGTATGTCACATTATCATAGATTCTATAGTTTTAGATCTATTGGAATTCAATTTTACAAGTTTTGTCGCGTAGAATATCATTGAAAATGTTTTCAAAATAAAATTTAGGTTCCCTAAACCATTTTCGGTTTTTGTGAAATATTAAACTTTGAAATAAAATTAAACGAAATATTTAATAAAAAAAACAATTTTAAAAAACTTTTATTTTTAATTACTCAAATGTAAGAAATGCGAAGAACTTATCAAAACAAGTTCAGTCCCAAATCTACGGTATAAAAGAAACCATCCCAAATTCTATAGGTCTGCTGTTGATGCTCCTATGCCCATCTTCCATCTTCTCCATAAGATCTTAATTGCATCATCACCATGTGTTGTCGTTGAAAGTAAGTACGTGTGTCGGGTTCAAATATGATTTAAATTTAGGTTTCATAATTTTATGTACTATATGTTTAGTGATACATCAAAAAATATGAAAAAAAAAATGCTTAACTCCTCCCTATGTTTCTGAGAATACTGAACCTAAAATTATACAAAAATCGAGTATTTAAAAGCCTACGCAAAGGTTCCAGGAAGACTACAGCGATTATTCTAGTTGTCATCATTTTTGGAATTTATACCACGTTTTTGCACCTGTGAAAGATATAGTAAGCCATATGTTTACGTTGTCTGAAATTAATATTTGTAAATAGTTTAATAGAAATACTACGTACCCTTAAAATGCTTAAATGTGTACCCTCGCAGTGCAAATTATTTATGAAATCACCGTTTGTCTCTTTCAGAAAGACATTTTTTTCCTCATGAAATATTATGGTATAAGTGAATAAAAATTGGCACAAAGGTTAGTGTGATAGATCACGCTAAGCTTCTTCTATACAATCGCGTCCGCCAAATATAAATATAGTAAAAATTGTAATAACTATCATATTTTTTTACGTATGCTATGATAATTACTATTTGCATTCTCTAATAGTAATAACTATGTGCATTCTCCGATATATAGAAAAATGTATATAGTTGAACTAATACACATAGTGATGTTCCTCGCTGATAACGTATCGATAGCGTCGCGTCGCACTCCAATTAATATTCACGCGATATCGTCATTGGCAGCAAACTTGTAGGATTTACACTCACAGATAAACGAATGAATTTGCCGACAAGGTTATTGTTTATGCTCTTTTACACGTATGTGCTAACATTTTGTTCCATCACAAATAAACAACTCGAATTTTCGCGTGTTTAGAGTAACTTAGTAGAGGAAAATAAAACTTTGGAAAACAAAACTTAAAACCACGTTAAAATAATAATACTGGATAAGTGCGTGTCGGGATATGCATAGTGTTATCTTTTAGAATTGTCCGTAGTTAGGGTTCCGTAGCTATCTCCATCTCTTAAAATTATCCGTATTTAGGGTTTCGTAGCTATCTGTATCTCTTAGAATTGTTCGTAGTTAGGGTTCCGTAGCTATCTGTATCTCATAGAATTGTCCGTAGTTAGGACTCCGTAGCTATTTATATCTCTTAAAATTACCCGTAGTTAGGGTTCCGTAGCTATCTGTATCTCTTAGAATTATGCGTAGTTAGGGTTTCGTACCTATCTGTATCTCTAAAAATTATCTATGCATCCTAAAGAGCGTGCAATCCCGGGTGGGAACTATGGGAATATTGTCTTAGTTTATTCGCAAACGTGCGTAGTCTCGAAGCAAGTTTAAGCAGTGACCGTCACTTGTGACTTTCTGGAGAGTTATTTCAAAATTTATCTTGTAAAAGTGGTCATATTTGCAGTAAAATCATGTAAAAACAACATTCGGAACCACACCAAACAGAAAGCTGGCATCACATTTCGCCGGTAAGCAAATTTTTAATGTTTTCAGACAAATTAAATATCACGCGCCGCGGAGGTGAAGAAGACATGAAAGCCGTTTCTGTAAGTTCCATCCCCAAAGCTCCGCTATTCCATTACATATATCGGCAGTCGAATAGTGGCGTACGCGTTAGATGCGAAGTCGATATTTTTACCAGTTTTTAAACGTTTTGATTCTTTTGTTTAATCACGTACATTTTGACTTGCATTGGTTACTTCATCTATATAATAATTAAAATATGCTTGAATTATTACTGGTTTCGTGTATTAAATAAATTTTAATATTTTATAAGTACAGTCGGCCTACGAAAATGTTGATCATTTTAGGAGTTTACAAAAAATACTAAAATAAAATACTAGAGTAAAACTTAAAATGTTAAATATGGAATATAATTATACACAGTATATAATATACGACAAGGCTCTAAATATAGTTCCATGATAAGGTTTTCATATATTTTTTTCTATAATATATATATATATATATATATATATATATATATATATATATCGAATTGAGGTGCAGGCAATATCAGGTACCTATGTACTACAATTACCGAGAATAGATACATTCATACGACATCAAAATTTGCTTGAAATCCAGATTTGACGTCCGCTAAGGTCAAAGGAGTGGAAGGTGCAAGGTAATGATTTTAATACATAATTTATAATCATGCATATATCATATTTCAATACAGTGAATTCCTGGTCGCCCGCTGCGTTCCCCGCTATGTTTATCGATAACGCTCTAATATTACGCGCATCCCTATTCATCAAGTAATATGTGTATATTAATATTAATGTGGCTATAGCTCATTGCCTATGATGTGGATTTGGTGACTGATACGTGGTCTATAGGATGTGTACTCTAAGATGCAGACTAATAGAATTAATATTAAAAGAAATATCTTAATTGTTCTATAGACATGTTAGTATTTAGGATTTTTACAGATTTTTCAAATCCTCGCTTGAAAAAACAGTGGGTACCTACAATTACACATTAATTTTTCGAAAACACGATTTAAAAATTAATAACTGGTTAAATGCGTCATCAGACAATGCATCATATAGGGTTTCTTAGTTGTTTTATAAAATACTAAACTAAATGTATTTTATATACTTTTACGTCATGCTTATGTATACTCACGTCTATGGTAGCTTAATAATGATTCTAATATCCCGACAATTATTCGTTGTGGGGTCAACCATTGTTAACGTATTATTAGTCTCGTAGTTATTAGCGATTGAAATCTTACGGTGTTTTGTAACTCAAGAAAGTTCGACCGGCTATCACCGTACTTAACGAGCGAATAGGTAAATGGAACGTAAGGTTTTGAAAAAAAAACACATCCCCTACATGACGAATTTTTAAGGGTTCCGTGTTGACTACGGATCCCCAAAATGGTAAATTGAACCTTAATTGAATTTTTAAAGACCTGTTCAATGGCGCGACACTCGATGGGGTGCCGAAGACAACATTTTTCACCCCACTTCACATGTATGCTACACATTATCTACTATATATTAAATGAAATCTCCACCTGAAGCATTTAATAGCAAAATGATGCTATTTTGCAAATGCACATGCGTGTTGAACTAAAAAAGCTTTGAGCAAAACGGCGGGCATGATAATAGAACTTTAAATCCTAATGTAATAGAATTATAATGGTTCATTCTTTCATTAGGAAACCCTAAAAAAGTATATTTAATTACATAGATTTAATTACATTTTAATTACATTATTCTACTAAAGAAAAAAATAATATATGTGTTTTAATTTTCTCCTCGAGTTTATTAATAAACTGTTAACGATGCACCGTCATCGCATCATTTAAAACTTGTTTATTTTTCCACTGCAATTAAACTAAATTTAGTGATATGAATTCTCTCATTTGCCATTAATGTCAGTCAGCAAAATATTAACACTGATTCTTAGCACCCTACTTCTGGCTTAAATTTAAACAATTAATTTCAAACGTACTAAAAACTGGCAAACCACACGCCGAATTACGATGTTTACAAACGACCAACTTTAAACTTTTAGCATCAGAATTTAAATATAAAAGTGATGTTATTAAAGTGATACTTCACAATTAATCTCGTTTAACGTCAGATAATAAAACGGAATAATATAATAATTTTTTCTCGGTATACCGTTCCGCATCACGGTTTATTCACTAATCGCATTATGTTAGGCTGACTCCTGCATTTCCGGGAACAAGGACAGGATGTCTGGTTGCGGTCAGTGATAGTGACGGGAGAACAATCGTATTCAAATGCCTCATATGAATCATTTAATACCGCATATAAATGCGCAAGCAGCAATTGATATCAAGTCACAAGTCATATAATATGTATGTAGGGGTTAGGCGTACCCCGAAAAAAGATACTAAATATTATTTTCAATTTAACCATGCTTAAAAATAAAGATGATTATTTTCGTGATCAAGACTGTGTGGGTTTGACATTTTTTTTCTGTGGGGAAATTGAGGTGTCAAGATTAATCGTACTTATTTATATAGAAGAAAGTTTTATTAGCATATTTTTATTGTTTAGAACAAAAAGACTTGTCCAATTGGGTATTTGACTAAATATTTGTATTTCATTAATCATAATTTCAAGGTACAAGCTGATGAAGAGCGAAATTTTTTTAATAATCTTAAAAATTGACCGAGTTATAAAAATTTAAATTTAACCTTTAGAGAAGGACGGCAATACTGTGTTGTGAGGTCATTTTTAATATTGCACATTATATTCTACGAGAGGAAAAGAGACAGGGTTATACCCAACTCTATCTGTATCTTCAAATTTAGAAGCCTACAACTGGCTTATTTTTCAATCAATTTTTGAATTTTTTTCAAGACTGGTTTTTAATTAACTTATATTTCACAATATTGTACGAAAAATATCAAAATTTATTTTAGAATATGTGGATAATGAGTAGTATTGTAGTATGCTGAGGGCATTTCCCTCTTATTACCATTATAGCAATAAAATAATGTATTCAGATATTGTAGTCAACATAAAAAATAGTTTAACCATTTATATTATCAATTATCACAGAGAACTAGATCGTTATAAGCTACCTAAAAACAATGTTTAGAAATGTTCAAGACAAAAAAAATCTACAAAAAAGTTATTTTAATACGATTCTGTATATTTTTTTCATTAAGAATTTCCTTTACGCAACTTCACATTATCCTGTTTATCTCAAATTGTTTTTTTTTCATTTACCTGATTTTAAAATAAATAACTCTGACTGAATACAAACTTCGAATCTGGTTTTTGATGGATTTTTATAGACTTTTTGAAATATATGTCCCAAGTTAACTTTATGCGTTTAAATATTTCGCCGCATATCGGATTTCATTATCGGGCTCAAATTTTGCTTATGCAAATTTCCTTTATTTATTTAAACCCAACTCACTGTCGAAACAAAAGATTGGAAATGCCGAAATGTGAATCACGCCAATAATTGGCCAATATTTGTTCGGTAAACAAAAGTTCGGCAGCGATCTTCGGCGTAAACACTCGAAGCCTCTCCATCCTCTCGTCTCCAGTTATATTCTTAACTGTTATGAGAGCAAACATTACGCGCTGTTTGAATTGTTTACCTTCGAAAAGTCAGATACGATACATCGGTTCGTTATCGTAAATCATTTAACATATTATCTTTGAATTGCGAAAGGTGATGGTTAACTTTGTATATTGGCAATGCCGAGCAGGGTTTTACCGTGAAGCCGAGTAAGATAATATGGTCCTTAACACTTTGACTCATTTTTTATTCTTTCTTTAAGTGCAAACATTTTTTGGTAAAGGTTTTTCCCAAAAATCCTAACCCGAAGGGTAAGGATGATAGGGATAATCCGGTAAACTGTTTGAAAAAAATTCCAAACACTTTCAAAAAAAGATTCCAAACACTTTCAATACATGAATATGCCAATCTGTTTAAATACTTAGATATGTTAATTTTTCCACATCATATATGCACTTTACATAACTTCGTTACATTAATTATTGCTTAAATAATGAAAATAATATGTTATTTATACTGGTTTTAATTGAAATTAGTTTTGCTCGCAGTTAAACTAACTAAAAGAAGATTTTAACAAATTATCCATACATAAATAAAGCAATGCAATGTATAGATTCTGCATTAATTTCACTAATGTTTTCCATAATTTCATTGGTTAGTTTTCTTTTAGATGTTTTTAACGTGATGCTAAAACAATACTCTTTTGGTTAGTTATCTATCTTTTCCTCTGTTGCTTAGTTTGAGAACCCTTGAAAACTTGATAATGTATAACATAAATGATGCGATTTTACAAACTTAACAAACAACGATACCGATTTACAATTTTGAATCGATATAAGTCTCAAATCCCTATTTGGCTTATATCGTATCTACTGTGCCTTTACGTTAAATACGAGCATTATTAGGATTACGATTATTTATTCAAGAAGTTGTAATGTGATAATGTAATAAAATGGGAAGAATAAAAAATATCTACAGTGCCTATACGTTAAATACGAGTATTATTAGGATTACGATTATTTATTCAAGAAGTTGTAATGTGATAATGTAATAAAATTGGAAGAATAAAAAATATATGCAGTGCCTATACATTAAATACGAGTATTATTAGGATTACGATTATTTATTCAAGAAATTGTAATGTGATAATGTAATAAAATGGGAAGAATAAAAAATATCTACAGTGCCTATACGTTAAATACGAGTGTTATTAGGATTACGATTATTTATTCAAGAAGTTGTAATGTGATAATGTAATAAAATGGGAAGAATAAAAAATATCTAGAGTGCCTATGCGTTAAATACGAGTGTTATTAGGATTACGATTATTTATTCAAGAAATTGTAATGTGATAATGTAATAAGATGGGAAGAATAAAAAATATCTACAGTGCCTATACGTTAAATACGAGTGTTATTAGGATTACGATTATTTATTCAAGAAGTTGTAATGTGATAATGTAATAAAATGGGAAGAATAAAAAATATCTACAGTGCCTATACGTTAAATACGAGTATTATTAGGATTACGATTATTTATTCAAGAAGTTGTAATGTGATAATGTAATAAAATTGGAAGAATAAAAAAATATCTACAGTGCCTATACGTTAAATACGAGTATTATTAGGATTACGATTATTGAAACAAGAAGTTGTAATGTGATAATGTAATAAAATGGGAAGAATAAAAAAATATCTAGAGTGCCTATACGTTAAATACGAGTATTATTAGGTTTACGATTATTTATTCAAGAAGTTGTAATGTGATAATGTAATAAAATGGGAAGAATAAAAAATATCTAGAGTGCCTATACGTTAAATACGAGTATTATTAGGATTACGATTATTCATTCAAGACATAGTAATGTGATAATGTAATAAAATGGGAAGAATAAAAATATATGCAGCCTATACGTTAAATACGAGTATTATTAGGATTACGATTATTTATTCAAGAAGTTGTAATGTGATAATGTAATAAAATGGGAAGAATAAAAAATATCTAGAGTGCCTATGCGTTAAATACGAGTATTATTAGGATTACGATTATTCATTCAAGACATAGTAATGTGATAATGTAATAAAATGGGAAGAATAAAAATATATGCAGCCTATACGTTAAATACGAGTATTATTAGGATTACGATTATTTATTCAAGAAGTTGTAATGTGATAATGTAATAAAATGGGAAGAATAAAAAATATCTAGAGTGCCTATACGTTAAATACGAGTATTATTAGGATTACGATTATTCATTCAAGACATAGTAATGTGATAATGTAATAAAATGGGAAGAATAAAAATATATGCAGCCTATACGTTAAATACGAGTATTATTAGGATTACGATTATTTATTCAAGAAGTTGTAATGTGATAATGTAATAAAATGGGAAGAATAATAAATATCTACAGTGCCTATACGTTAAATACGAGTATTATTAGGATTACGATTATTTATTCAAGAAGTTGTAATGTGATAATGTAATAAAATGGGAAGAATAAAAAATATCTACAGTGCCTATACGTTAAATACGAGTATTATTAGGATTACGATTATTTATTCAAGAAGTTGTAATGTGATAATGTAATAAAATGGGAAGAATAAAAAATATCTACTGTGCCTATACGTTAAATACGAGTATTATTAGGATTACGATCATTCATTCAAGACATAGTAATGTGATAATGTAATAAAATGGGAAGAATAAAAATATATGCAGCCTATACGTTAAATACGAGTATTATTAGGATTACGATTATTTATTCAAGAAATTGTAATGTGATAATGTAATAAAATGGGAAGAATAAAAAATACCTACAGTGCCTATACGTTAAATACGAGTATTATTAGGATTACGATTATTCATTCAAGACATAGTAATGTGATAATGTAATAAAATGGGAAGAATAAAAATATATGCAGCCTATACGTTAAATACGAGTATTATTAGGATTACGATTATTTATTCAAGAAATTGTAATGTGATAATGTAATAAAATGGGAAGAATAAAAAATAATAATTTAAGAAATATACCCTATACTTGGTCTCATTAAGAACCAGAATAATTATTTTAACTATATACTTAAAGTGTTTTATATCCAAAATTTTAGAAAAATTGAAAAAAGAACTTTGTTTTGTAAACTGTTGATTCCATTTTAATTATGCTTTTAAGTGGTGCGGTATAAAATCTGTCTAGATAAAAATATATGTGTAATCTTAATAAATTCATCAGGAACGGTTCTAGAGTTTTAAAAGTTCGTTACAGCAGAAGAGTCGTGATAAGCATATAAGTGGTCTAATTTAGAAAAGTAGACTACTTTTGTTAAATATTTGTGATTTATCTAAGTAATATAAATTTTATTGAAAAAAAGTAGTCGACTTTTGTTAAACATTTGTGATTTATCTAAGTAATTAAACTTTATTGAAAAAAAAAACTGTCGACTTTTGTTAAACATTTGTGATTTATCTAAGTAATATAAACTTTATTGAAAAAAAGCGGTCGACTTTTGTTAAACATTTGTGATTTATCTAAGTAATATAAAGTTTATGGAAAAAAAACAGTCGACTTTTGTTAAACATTTGTGATTTATCATTTAGTAATATAAACTTTATTGAAAAAAATTCAAGTACAACAAGAAACTCTACGGAGGTCGAGTAATACAACTTTCTTTTACATCTGACTTTTTACACTTTATTAGCTAAAGACGGATTACACAAATTTACCTTACCTTGGAACTAAATGCTTACAAAACTCTTATATATAAAGCTATAATCTGACAAACTTTCATTACTGTAAGTCATAATTGTATTTGACATATTATGTATTAGACAGACTTAATTAAATTAATTTAGAACCGTTAGCCAAGACACACTACGGTTCGCCACTAGATACGGAGATAAACGAAGCTTTTGACGGACAGCCAAAGTTCGGCGCCGTCAGCGCGTAATGTGTATCGTTATGTAATATATACTTTTTACCGCAAAAACATGGCCTTCAATTTTTTTCCCCACATGTCGGTATTAATAGGATGGCGGCCGGTGGAAAGCAGTTGAGCCGAAGCCAAACGATCAACCCAGTGACCATACGATGAGCGTAGTTCTAAATAAGCTCATCATTAGTGGTCTTGTAATATTTCATTACGTGTTGTTTGTCTGTTGTGCAGCTGGATTTTGTATAGCCGTAGCGTAAACAAATTTGAACGAGGTAGAAATGAGATCTTTTTAGCAGCGGTACAGTTACTACTGTGTTCCTCGAAACGGTTACAGTAGCAACTGTGCCGCTGCTGCGTATCTTTCAGTTATAACATTTTATTATGTAGCATTTAGCTATGTGTTCCATTTCCCGCGATTTTTGTAATATTTTTTCTGAACTTTTGCCATATACTACTCTAATACGATATTGAATAAATACGTAAGCTTAATTACAATAAAGTACCAACGAATATGTGGTAAATTTTGGAAAAGAAGCAAATTTCATAAGTATTTCATGCAATTAAGGTAGAATAAAAATTTTCTACTAGTTTTTTGCCATCTATACAAAATTACAATCATTTTTTTGCAATATACAAAATACTTGTTTATTATATACGAGTGTATATATATAGTCAAGGTGAAGTTATTCTCAGGATACTAATTTTATGCATTAAAATTTATTGTCGCACGTATACATAAATATATAGATATCAACTGTTAGTATCCATACTATAAATGAACTACGTGAGCTGTCAAAAAGACACTTCAAACGAAAGCTCTCTGAGCGCCTCGACAATGTGAGCTGAGTAATACTCCGTGACCTGACAAGAGGTAAAGCAGATTTACGTTACAGAGAGAAATAATCATCCTTACAAAGAAGTTGCATCAATATAATAACGCAAAACGTAAGCTCATTACAGCTTTAATAGGACCGGCCATTAAACAAGACTCGCGGCAAAGCCTGCGTCGCTGTAACCGTGTGTTATCTAACAGAGCTTTACAATTTACATACATTCATGCACTGACAGCTCCACAATGCGCGATCCCGACTAATGGACTTTTTACCATTAAATTATTTATGGTCGCTTTTGGGAAGCTTTGACAGGTAGTTAAATAATTAAGAGCACACGAGAAGATAGTGAAAGTTGTCCATTGACATAAATCAAGTGAGGTGCGATCACGTGTCGTAACTCGCACGTAAAGATGAATTAAAAGCCGAACGTGTTTTCTGTGTAACATATTATTCAATGTTTGATGAATGCCGATGTTTTATCGCCTGGAATGCTGTTGGAGCAACGTGCCGTTTGTTGCGGGGAGAGCGGTTAAGTGGACGCCATTTACTATCTGTTTGCTAATGTCTCGAGGCGTGGCGGCGAATCAATTGATATGATCAATTACAATTAAGTTTGATTGTACGTGCAAATCGCTCGTCAATGCTGTATTAGGCGTTGCAAACGTTTACATAATAAAACGTCCACGCAATTGAGACGTGCATTTTTAAATTTGCTGGCGAATGTCTTCTCGTTTTACTATACCGGAGGCGCATCGTTGTATGCAGAGAAGTACGAAACAAGTTCAGTTGATAAAAACCATATACTATTACATTCAGTTGATGAAAACGATATACCATTACATTCAGTTGATGAAAACTATAAACCATATACGAAACAAGTTCAGTTGATGAAAACCATAAACCATATACGAAACGAGTTCATTTGATGAAAACCATGTACCATTACATTCAGTTGATGAAAATCATATACCATTACATTCAGTTGATGAAAACTATAAACCATATAGGAAACAAGTTCAGTTGGTGAAAACCATAAACCATATATGAAACAAGTTCAGTTAATGAAACCATATACATAAAAACCATATACCGTCAGCTCATAATTTATTCAAAATTTATGAGCTAATATTAACCCAGGCGCATTCTTCCATTCCAAACATACATAAAAACGGTATGTAGTATTTCTATTAGACTATGTAAAATATTAATTTTTATAATGTAAATATATTGGCTACTATGTATTCCACAGGAATAAAAACACGGGACCTATGTAAATACTTATTAATTTTGCAGCTTATAAGTCACTTGTGTAGGGTTTTTCAAGTTTTTCCGACTCAAATACATGTACTATTACTCGTAAACTAGTATAGCCTACTTAGCTGTGATAATTTTCCTTTTAATTTCGTTATGTTTACTACAATTGCGAATATTTTCATTGTTCAAAAATAGCAGTTTAACTGGTAGGAGGGGGAGGAGGTTTAGAGATATGCGTAATTCTGACAAAAATTACCACTTTAAAGCTTAATGTTTTGAAAACTAAAGCCTTTGTATGTTAACACCAACAAAGGCCAATCTTTATTTAAGAAAAATATCATTTTTGTGGCAAAAATATTGAAATTCTTCAAAAATCTTTTAATGTCGACTAAAATATTATCATAAAAAACGTAATTTAAAAAAAGTTAAACCATATTTTTAAACTTAAATGATCTAGCCTTCGAAGTTGTATTGCAAATTTTCTAAATACCTGGGGATGTTAGTTATTTTAATGAGGTAAAGGGGTGAGTTGGGGATCGCCACCTCTTCAAGATTTAATGCTACGGTATATATAGTAAATGTTGAAAATTTCAGAGAAATTTGTTAAACATTGTACGAGCTTATAAAAACTTACATACACACGTATATATTTATATTTATAGATTTATAACGCTTAAAAGTTATCTTTGTTATTACCACATTCACTGTGTATTCGGGCAGTCTTATATTTTTAAAATATACATGTCTTTTCTAATTTTTTACGTCTATAGATTTATTTTAAAACGCCTAAATTTGTCCTCTGTTATTGTTACAGTTTACGTCACAATTAACGCTTAAATTTGACCTTTGTTAGTGTCACAGTCGTTGTGTATTAGGGCAGTCTTATATTTTTAAAATACACATGTTTTTTATAATTTCTTACTTTTATAGATTTATTTCAAAACGCCTAAATTTGTCCTCTGTTATTGTTACAGTTTACGTCACAATTAACGCTTAAATTTGACCTTTGTTAGTGTCACAGTCGCTGTGTATTCGAGCAGTCTTATATTTTTAAAATACACGTGTTTTTTATAATTTTTACATTTACAGATTTATTCTTAAAACGCATAAGATTGGCCTCTATTATTGTTACAGTTTACGTCACAGTTAACGCTTAAATTCGACCTTTGTTATTGCCACAGTCGCTGTGTATTAGGCAAGTATTATATTTTTGAAATACAAATGTTTTTTTTATAATTTTTTACATTTATACTTTAAAATGTCTAAGATTGACCTCTGTTATTGTCACAGTGTCTGTGTAATTCAACACTCTCATATTATGTTTAGGCAAATGTTGTGTGTAAACATAATATTTTATGTTTTTTGACACATATGTGTTTCAAATACGATTTTAATTAAATATAACGTAATCGTCCAGATGTAAAGATATAACTGTTTGTTTATTAAACTCTTTGATAAATCAGGACATTTAATTTCGAGTTGCAATGTTTTAAAAACCCCACATATTGGATGCACGCAATCATAAATTATATGGTGTTACAAGTCGACATATTATTATTCATGTTTCATAATGACGCGTAGATTTACAACTTCGATGTTAATTATCTTAATTAAACTTACGTGTGAAGTGTAATCAAATAGTGAATGCCAAGGCCCTGTGCCATGTTTAATTACATTTCGTGACATAGTCTAGTCGCAACACAATTGTTCGCGTCAGTAACTGACTGACTATCATTAAACTCATTAAAATAATGTTAAGTCTTTGTAAATAAAAGCTTATGCAAATTTAATTGGTTAATTTGTTATTAACGTAGCATCTAAGATAATTGAACATCGTGAAAATTTATTGAAATGCCTTAAAATGGTAAAAAAATATTTGGTATTATTAAAAACAGGCACATGTTACATTGAATTCGTACTTCTAATTCTAGCTTAAAATTTAAATAGTGCCATACTTATATATTTTCCAGCGTATCATGTGTCAGATAAGTAAGGTCTTCTTTCTCCTCTTTAAAGAAATCTTTCTGATTGTAATAATACTGGTGAAGAGTTTCTAAAATCAACATTGAATGGACGTATTTTGTTTGGACAATTATAAGTTTTAATGAGTATATAACTTCAAACTACATTAGGATAAAATAAATTATGCCTCCAATCATGAGAAAATCAAAGTCAAGATTGTAGACGAAACGAATTCTAGATTTAATACTTTAGAATCCGTTTCCTGGACCATAATAGAACATGTGAAAAAAAGTGTGTGTGCGTGCGTATGAATGCGTGTATCCGTGTTTGTGGTTATTGGTTACCTGAACCAGCATTTAAACAGCAGAATTTTCTCCGTTTTTATGGGGTTCCGTACCCTAAGATATGATCCTATTACTAAGCTTCCGCCGTCCGTCTGTCCGTCCATCACAGCGCCTTCTTTTGAACCGTAATAGGTAAACGCTTGAAATTTTCACATGCGATACTGTACGTGTTAAATTTTCATAAAATATATGATAAAATGTCAATAAGTCAGATCCCAGGAGGGGAAGAGGGTCCCACACAAGAAATCTTAAATAAATGAATTTTTTTCGACATTTTTTATTCCTGGGCTACTGTATGTAGGCATCAAACTTGGTCTGTTTCTAGTGCATGCCCTACAGTAAAACAACAAATAATAAATTTAAGTAATTAAGATATGTGTGTCGGATGTAATTAGCCAATTGTTTTACAAATGTTTAAGAATCACGTGTTGCTATGTCATCCACTTTTTATTTACCAAAGAATTAGTGTTAATATTGTGCGGTGTGCGCGAGTTCGACTCGCACTTGGCCGAATTTTCCTACATCATAGTGACACACATATGAAAAATGATATCTTTAAAAAAAACTGAAACGATTTTCTTATTTTCTAGATTGTTAGCACTTTATACGCCAAACAAAATTCTATAATGTGTTTTTTTTATATAAAATTGAATTAGATTACCTCTCCTAGAAAAATGTGTTTTATGAACAAACCAATAAAATAAAATAATTCAATTTTAATGCAATACCAGAAAAGACAAGCTTACGTTTCGCGAGAAATTAAGTGTAGCGTGGCTATGGAGTTTATTTTTATACACTTTACAGTTATTTTTTAACTTTCAGTTTATTTTTATACACTTTACAGTTATTTATACACTTTACAGTTATTTTTCAACACTTTACAGTTATTTTTCAACTTTACAGTTATTTTTCAATTTTTTATACACTTTACAGTTATTTTTCAACCAATAAAATAAAATAATTCAATTTTAATGCAATACCAGAAAAGTATCTACAAGCTTACGTTTCGCGAGAAATTAAGTGTAGCGTGGCTATACAGTTTATTTTTATACACTTTACAGTTATTTTTATTTATATACTTTTATATACGTGGTCTACTTTAACATTGTTTTTGTAGATCAAGTGACCAGAAATTGCAGGAATTATAAAATGAGATAAGAACATTAAGACTATGTCAACACACTCCTCATATCCGTGGAATTAGAAAACATTCTGGTAATGATGGGAAACCACCTCTGCTATGCACGTATTTGCACTCTAATTCAAGTAATACGTTTTGTCACAAGTCAGCATGAAGTATCAGAACCGTTATTGATAATTATAATAACTTATTTATTGAACAGATTGGCATATGAAACAATCGGTTTACTAGTCTTCTAATAAATCAGTATGGTACTTGTTCATGAAAAGCATGTTAACTTTCAAAGAAGAAACTTTATTTTTGTTTGTAAAAGAAACTTTCTTGAACTTTTATTCGATATTTAGGCAAGAGCTTTCTTAAAAACCAATTTCTATTTTAATTTCACATCAAAGTTAATTTTAACTTCCTGTCTGCAAGTGGAATCCACTGCTTCCATGATGCATAATTTACTATTAGAAATATCTCATATTAGATCTTTGTTTAGTCCATCCCTTTCCGTTCGAACTGCATAACATAGTGTTATTACAATCATAAAAACGCCGTGTTCATTGCCACGAACAGTAATAATTAGAAAAAAAATTACATTCTGTGGGGCAGATGGTGCACTGAGATAAGACAAATAACACGTACTCGCATAACGAGCTCTACGCTACTCCCAAAGTTCCCACGCCGATTTCTCTCCCATCAGTCAAAAACCGTGGCGTTGCAAGTTGCATTTTGAAAGGTTAATAGGGCACACTTACGAAAGTTTGAATAACATTATGATAGTATATTTTTTGAATTGACAAAATTGATATTGAAATTAAATTAATCTCTAACAGAATATCGATTATAGGACTGCATGTTAGTATAATACTTTCGTTTGAAGTACACGAGGATATGGTTTAAAAATTTTTGACCAGAAGTTATTCAATGTTCTTTATAAAATATGTTTCTGTAAAGAATTGTGCAGGTCGTTTAAAATAAATGTATAGAAAATGACGTAACTTGAGGATTTCAGTTTATAAATTCATTTTTCGATAAGTTATAAGAGATAACAAATAACATCATATATTATTTAACACGGTTTCAACTTTAACAAACATTTCACCAAACATCCTCTGTAGAAATAAATATATGATAGTTATATCGCACAAATGAAATGTTTATTTCGACTAGTATATATATAAAGATATACAGAATTTCTATAAGTAAAATTACTTGTTACGTTTGTGCATAATCATATTTGGCCTCCATATCCTGTTTTATGTCACTCAAAGAATTTTGCTTGCGATGTAACAATCGAGTCCAGTTACTTGTTCAATTGATCGCCGCAATCGTTGGGAATATGAGAAGATTGCTAATCGTGAAGCATTTAGGCACGCTCTGTTTATATAGTCTGTTGTTGCAAACCATTTCCCAGAAACAAAGTTATATTTTGTAGTTAAAAATACGTGTTAGTCCCGTTTTGTTAGCAGTTAAGTTGGTAATTTACGAGTGCAGTGTTATGCGGGGGTCGTTTAACTATTTTAGTTTGTTATAAATCGCTCGTTGTGGTTTTGAGGAAACAGGTTTAGAATATATTTCGCGAACTCTAAAAGGGTTTTTGACTCTAACTGTACTAAATTCATGCGTCAGGCTTTTCCTCTGATTTCTTATATCCGAGCGTACAAGTCTTGTAGTTGAGTAATCGTTAAAGTAAATTTAGATTAATAATACTACCAAAGTAAAGGCTTTTGAAGAAGTTGTTTTTTTCTATTTTTATTCTTATCAGTATCGGAGGAGAGGTAATACTTATGTACTTGTCAAACTTGTTTCACTAATATTTAATTTTACGCAAGTTTTTAAGACTTATAGTCTTTTTTTAATGTCCTCATCTGAAAATAATCGGAAATAAAACGTTAAGTATGTATTTTTTATATCTGTTTCCTCTTAAAACCTGTAAAAATTCATAAGATATAATATGTTATATAATATGTTGACATATATAATATGTCAACATATTATATATACAATACTGTTAAATGGCGGCAAAGAAATTGGTTAAAAAGTCATCCTTACAACAAAAATACATAAACACTTTTAACAAGCACTTTTAAAATATTACAATTTTATCTAAAAAAAAGAAAAGTGCTCTAAACTCTATGCCAACCTATACCCCGGGTATACTTAGGGCATAAAACTTAGTTAATTTTGATAGTTATTTATTTGACAAATAGTATATTTGATTCTATAGTTTGGAACTCATTCATTCGTAGAAAAAAATCATGCTAATTAATGAATTAATATTTTTTTTTCATAAGGTATAAATATAATATAAATAATAATAAAATAATAACATAGATAATATAAATAATACATATATAATATAAATAATAACATAGCGTCATGTTTCAAATGAAAGATGACGCTATGTTATTTATATAATAAAATTAAATATAAATTTTGAAGAAAAAAGAAAAACTAATTTAGTTTCTATTAGATGTCAAGTACATTGGTGTTATATTTTATTTTAATTTTTGTATTTTTACGGCGGCACTGTATTTTATTTTTATTTGTTGAGCGAATTTTTTTCATAAACCTAACTGCCAATTTAGGAGTGATTTTTGGAGAACTTAGATACAAATTATTGATCTGGTCGTAAACTGGTCCCCATTAATATTTTTCGTCTCTACGGAATATGTCAATAATTTTACTACTTAAATATGTCACTAATTTTATTACTTAAATATGTCACTAATTTTATTACTTAAATATGTCACTAATTTTATTACTTAAATATGTCACTAATTTTATTACTTAAATATGTCACTAATTTTTAAACTGATATATAGTTTACTATACAATATCCGTTGTAGTCAAATGGTACAAACATTTCAGTCATACTCGAAAACGTGCGAGTTTATATCATTCAGATCAGAAAAGTTTATCCTTAATCACATTTTGTTTCGCCTTTTAGAATCCATGCAAAATTGTAGGTACTTCAAATAGGTGCTTGCAGAGCAGCAAGAGTCTGCAATCAAAATCTGTTTTGCTTAGTTCGTTACACTAATGGAAGTATGGAATAGAGCAAATGGTATATCTAATCCACTTCAGCTATTATCGGTTGAGGACATTCGAATTCTTAATATTTACGACCCACAGCTTTTTAGTTATAGGTCAAGTAGTACTTACCACCGAGACCGTTCGAGCCTTAGACGATATCAGTGCATAAAGAGCATATATCGGCAGAGCCATTACTCAGTCACAGCTCAAAAGGCGGAATCGTAACAAAGCAAAGGCGAATTCGTCGCGCCGGCTCACGCAGAGCGCAAAACGCGACGGTGCGGCGCCGACGCTATCAGAACCCTCGCCTCTTTTGTCCGACCGTGGGCGATTAACACCGTTCAAACATTTTTAATCTCTTGCTTACACTATGCAAATGATTGCGGCAAGCAAACGGCCCGTGGCGGCCGCCACTCGAGTATTTATCTCAACATTTGGTTATTGTCGCGAGGGCGCTTTGTCTGCGGTAATGGCGGTGATTCATCTCTGTCGGCCGAAGCGCATCTTCCCGGCCGCTGTTTGTTTTTATCCACAACGCACCAAGGTCTCGCGGTTTACGCCGAAACGTTTGTTCGGCTTTCGGGCGGTTACAGAACTTCGCGCGGTTTCGCTAAAAGGGCAGTGTGTTTTGCCATTATCGAGGCGCACATATCAAATATGGACTTTGGATACTGCACTCGTCTGCGTCGACGATGTATTATTAGTTTAGATGATGGACGAAGTTGAGCAAGACCCCACCTGTTTGCTGAGTAAGTTGCTTTGTATTATTTGTTGGATCATTTTCGAAGAACACTCGGGTAAATCTGAAGCATACACAAGATACTATTAAATAATATATCTATTTATCTATCTGTTTACATTTATGTTATCTCCCTATTAAAGTAGGGTAGACAGTTATCACGAAAACGTTACCATAGTTACGTTTTTCACGTATATGTTTTATTATTTATCAACGGAGTTGTCACGTATATATTTCACGGGCCAATACAGCACTCTATAACTTCACGAGGATTTATTTACTTTTGTGGGATACGGGTATTGGGTAGATTCTCCTGCACTTTTAGGTTAAGTATATTATACGTCAAACATACTATCGTTACGTATTATACATAAAACGTACTCACGTTACATATTATACATTAAATCGGTATGTAATGATGATAAATACCTGCAATTTGATAGAAATTACGTTTATATCTTCTTTTTAATGTCTCGTAGCCAAATAGCAAAAATGGAAATCTTGTAATTTCGTCATGTACGTAGGTCACGGCATCGTAAACCTTTCAATTCGTGACTGTTTTTGGTAAAATTATATTGCTTAAAAATAGAATTGCTTAAAAATATATATAAAAAAAAAGAAATCGAAAGGCGCAGTTTGTTTAGATTTTTCGTCAAACGTCAGTGTAAAATTATAGCAAGTGTTTCGTATTAATATGTAATTTAATTACCAATCTCTTTGATACTATGTTTACAAAGAGTAGTATAAAGGGGACTGTCATTGGACGCTGTATGCCTGATGGGCCAACTAATGCTCGTATGCACCATACAAAGTGAGGACTTTCAGTCGGATTTACTAACAGTTAAAAATGCTGAATATATTTGGCGTTAATTTTGTAGAAATTCATTATTCACAATTAAATGAAACTACGTGATGTAGTATTATTTCTACTTTCTTTAATTTCTTTACCACGACCTAAGTTTCCAATTCCAATCTTTGCTAATATCCCACCTGAAGATGTTGTAATACAACGAAACCTAGGTCGTGGTAAAGAAATTAAAGATAGTAGAAATAATACTACATCACGTAGTTTCATTTAATTGTGAGTTAAAAATGCATTATGTATGGATACTTTACGGATTGGACCGTGCAGTAGGGTGCGGTCGGTAAAGTAGACTCTTTTTCCTACTCGACTGACAGTTAACGAGAAACAGAAATACGTTTTTATCTGTCCGACTGACAGTATTGACCGTGTGTGGTGCATATGGGCGTAAGTAATCGCTTTACGTCGTATGTTCATTTTCTTTTTTACGCTGTCGTAACTCTCGCACTTGCCCGGACCTGGACTTTTTATGTTTCTTGGATTTCATTTGACACGAGCTTTTCGATTGATTTGCATTTTATATTATTCCGAGCATATTTACGGTTCATATAAGATGACATCATTAATTTTTTTTATAATTTTCCATTGGATACTGATTTTTACTTGTATTCCGGTGAATATTTTTATTGACTCTCTTTTGGATCCTTGTATGCTCTAGCAAGCTCTGCACACCGACATCCAAATCAACATTCTAGCTAAACGCGTTTTCACTCTATATTAATTTATAAGTTTACACAATGCCAATTCGAAATCACACGCATGTATGCATCTACACTAGTACGATGACGATACATGCAAAATAAATACTGCAAGATAAATACGTACAGATACGCTCTAACAGTTGTAGGCTCAACCATTGTTAACGCACTATTAGTTTGTAATGAAAGTTTGACAGTATTCAGACTCATAAATTCGATATTTCTTGCAATACAAATATTTGTCTCTAAAGAGATTTAACCAGCTCCAATGTGGCATGCTAACATTGTACGCTACGCGTTTCACTTCAAGTTATGTTATTCAGTGTATCCAGGAGTGTTACCTAGCGTCTGATAGAAATGTAATATCATTACTAATATGCATAAATAAATACATTACTAATATGGGATAATTATTAAAATATGTCCATCAATAATACGCAAATATAAATGCAGTATTAAAAAAAAACTTTTAAAAATTAAGTAAATACTACAACCTAGTTGAGAATTATAAAGTTATGATTCTGATGATTATTTAAAAAAAACATACAAATTTCTCTGTTAAATAATTAAGTCGTCAGCTACTTACTTATCTTCACCAGGAAAAATGCGATAATTTCTTTTTCAGATATCGACCGTGTCTCTAAGACATAAAACTGAAATTTCATTAAAATTCACACAATGGTTCATCACATGATATGTACAGATTAATCACAGTCTCCTCCATTTCTTTCCTTTGTGCATCAGTTGCCGGAAACAGAATTAAGGTATTTCGCAGTTATTTCGCGGTTTGTCCAAGTCTCGCTTACCTACCTATCATCGATCACGTCATTGAATCGCAGCAACAAGTATGTGGCTTCCTCGATGAAGTAAACGGTTTACAGTCCGTTATTGCTTATTCATAATAATGTTAGTCATTGACCGGTTCCACATCTTAGGTATTGGTTATTGTTCGCATTAGTCTTCGATACTAACTTTAAGTTGCAAATAAAAAAATACGCTTTGAAGTGTTTATAGCTTTGATGACCTGTCTATACATTGCTCCTTGCCAAGCCTCTTTCAATGTTTTTTTTTTGTATAGTGGTGATTTAATTTCGATTTATTATAACAAAAAATAAACGTAATAAACAAGCTGAGCTAAGTTAAAGGGGGTTAACAATTTAAACTTAGTCAGAGTAACTTAGTCTTTACACTTAGTAATATTTAACAATTACTATTTAAAACGCTGGCATTAGCTTTGGTAGTAACGAAGTATGAACCACGTAATTTTTTCCAAATATATTTGCTATGTTTACTGTGATTCTATCACGAATTAACATGCAGTGACACCGAATGGAATGATACGGTGTTATAAACTCGTATGTACACTGTAATATAAGTATTTTAATAGAGATTGTGTTTAGTTTTAGGGGTTCGTGGCGAAATAAGGTGTTTCTTATAACTTGGTTACGTCAATTTGCCTATCTGTTACAATCTATCACTATCTGTCCCAGTCTGTCTATCATATCCAGTTCTATAGTTTTGTGTATTAAATTCTTCAAGTAGGCGCTTAAGATGGAGATCTTAATTAATATATGGCAAAGTATTAGGAGCATAAGTCTTTCAACATGGAATTAAATTTTCTTTTATATTTTTTCGTATTCAAGCCACATCTGCAAAATATTTAGCTTCAAACTGATGTGCAATATTTCCTGTTCCTTGTAATTGTTTAACATGAATTTGAAAAATTTATAAAAACGATAGGTGCCGACACTTGATCAGACCTTTCCTTGAACTTGCATTAGCAATTCGAACGCCCTGGGTTGGAACCCATGATTGTAGTTTGGGTATGAGACTACCATTGTCTTAGAACTCATGATGGTAGTTTTGGTATGAAAATGAGTATGAGAACCGTTGGGGTGGAACCCATGATGGTAGTTTGGGTATGAGACTGGCGGACTCTTGTCTAATGCGTGTTTCCAATGTTGACACCTCGGTGTAGTTATGGACAGCCAATATAAATGATATTTGTAAGTCCGTGTTTAGGGTATTCGTGTTTTCTATGAGGCACTTTCTGAAATTCAGTAAAATCAACTGCATTAAAGCTTTATACAATGATTTCGTTCGTAGCAAATTGGAAACGAAATCAGTTATTTGGTCTACAAGTAAGGTAAATTATGTCCTTATGTAGCAAAAAATATAAAAAAAGTTTAATAGATTTATTTATTGAATATATTTGGCGTTAATTTTGTAGAAATTCATTATTCACAATTAAATGAAACTACGTGATGTAGTATTATTTCTACTTCCTTTAATTTCTTTACCACGACCTAGGTTTCGTTGTATTACATCTTCAGGTGGGATATTAGCAAAGATATTTCTTTATATCTTTGCTAATATCCCACCTGAAGATGTTGTAATACAACGAAACTTAGGTCGTGGTAAAGAAATTAAAGAAAGTAGAAATAATACTACATCACGTAGTTTCATTTAATTGTGAATGTTAAATTTATGTTTGCGTTCACCGTGTAATTTTAACAATGTTTGTATACATTGTGTGTTTTTTTTATAATCATTGTTTGATTTAATTGTCTGTTATGTAATTTTTATTTTTCTTTCGCAATAACTTGGTAACGCATTGGCAAAATGCAGTAAGTTGAACAATATTTTTGTAAGTAAAGAAATAATTTTATTCAATTCTTTCATTAGATTCGTTATGCAGCATTATGTTTGCGATATAATATGTTACTTGATTCTTTGTAAATACTACTGTAACAATAACCGTAAAAATAAATTAATATAATATAAGATAAAAATTTCAGTAAATGTTTATAAACTTAAAGAAATTCAAGGGATATGACGATAAAATTATAATTAGATTCTTATGGTAATGGAAGTGTCATCCGTAACAGATTATTTTAGGGCAACATAACTCCTATAGGTATTATAAAAAAAGTAACATTGAAATTAATCTAGCCAGAACCAGACCTCAGTGGTCATAGTAGTAGGTTGTGGTATAAATTTGACGAAACATGACGTGTATGTCTCGTACCAGCCGTTATCTCCGACAGCATACGGTCATGCGGCGGCTAGTGTAGTAAGAATTCGTCCGTTTGTCTTCCGAAACCTAGTTATATAAAAGTAGAGGATCATAAGTCAGCCATGACTTTGATTAAATAAACCATGACGGTTTCTTGAATATTCGTAATTATTATTCCAGAACAATGTAACTTTTCGTCGGTATTATATTGGTGTCTACGTCATACTTACGCAATGCACGTTTACTACTAGCGTCCTCTAGTATATCTACGTAGAACATGGAATATCTACGTATTTAAATGTTCTACGTATATCTACATAAAACATTTAAATTAGATGTCATATTTATGGCACTTTTTATTATTTAAGCGGGCTGTTTTGTGTAATTTTGACTCATAGAATCGTTTGAAAACCCCCAGGCAATAAATCTACCAATATTGACGTGTACCTATTTTTCTTTTCCATAAAATCGGAGCCGCTTACGAGGTAAAAGCGTCTTTATCAGCACATAAAGATGCTGTATGTTTGCTGCTTATCTCGTCTCGTTAAGAGATGGCTCTAATATATATATAGAAGAACATAATTTGTGAAATAGGCGGTTGTCTGTTGATTTTATTATGAATTGATATCATACATAGATTTTATTTGGAAAGAAATAGAATACTATAAGTATTCCATTTTTATACTTTTTAGTTATGGGAAAGCGCAGCTTTTTTATGAAACTTCATTTATATATAAAACTGGATTTTGCTCGTGACTTCGCTCCCGTGATTATAGTTACACATTTATAAGGAAAAATTAAAACATTCTGCGCTATCTAGAAAAATGAAGGGAAATTAAATTCTAAGCCTTTATTTTAGTGACTTTATAATACAAATGACAATGGAAACAAAAATATATCCCTCTAAATTAAGGAGCATTTAAAAAAATTACGTTGAGCCATGGTTTTGTTGCGACATTTTTTCGTTATTCCGTTTATGTAATTTTTCAGTTCCAAATAAGAATTTTCTCATAAGGATGAGATTTCCCGAGATGAAAACCTATGTCATTTCCCAACCAACTATCTCTGTATAAAAATCACGGCGATCCGTTGCTTCACTGCGACACGAAAGAATGACAAAAAATAATTCTGCTTTAAGTTTATTCATTTAAACATTTTATTTTCATAAGTGATTTCCCAATCTTTGACGTCTGTGTAGTATAAACTTTTGCTAAAGTTTTCGTTTCGATTACCAGCTATCAGTTTTTGACGGCATTTAAGACGGCCGCAAAGCATAACTAAGTAGCCAGCATCAGGCACCAGGCCTACGGATACTGCCCGCTATAAATATACCCGGCTCAGAGCCATCGTCTCAATGCTTCTCGATGTGGACGCGCGCCAAGCTGCCGTTTCGCAAGCGCCCAGCTCGGCCTCGAAATAGCGCGTCGAAACTTTAAACCGAACCGTGCGTGCGCGTAAACAGTCGTTGAAGCTTGTATTTATGTGCTTTGCCAGTCTGACCTGGAGATAGGCGGAGATAGGCGGGCCTTGTGGTGGGCGGCCAGCCGACTTGGATTCGATTAATCGCACCGAAGTTTAACTGCTTGAATATAAACATGTTATCTATACAGGTCTACATGTATATTTTCACCTATTTGTGACTAGGGGTGTGAAAAGTATTAAATTACCAACTTATGTAAATTTACCGTTATTCTAATTAGAGCTATAAGTTCGGTAATATAAACGGGACTTATATTGTCCGATTAATCTATAATATATATATATATATATATATATATATATATATATATATATATATAACCATTACGTAGTAGTTATTATGATACTTGAAGGGAGGGAAGGAAGCGGTAATGAGTGTATTATGTGAATGCATTATGTAAAAAGCGTTTCTGACAGAATTTAATCAAGATTATAATTTATCCTTTAATTTTGGGGTACATTGATTGCGTGTGAATATTACATACATAGAATATTGATTATTTTTAGCATTATCGTTAAAATGTTTTTTTTTACTTATAGGTTTAACAATAATATTATTAGTAATTTTTAAATATATTTTTATATCATGGGCAGTAATTCCAATTGTGAGAGGAAACTATAGGTTGAATATTTAGTGATCTTGGTCCCATGAAATATTTTAAATATTTATTAAGCTTTTATTATTTTATTAAGCCTTTAGCATTTTATCAAAGAAACATTGCTAAAAACATCGCAATTTACTTGTAAATATACAACAAAATAAACGAAAGCGATAGTCACCCAAATAAACGGAAAGGGTAATAATAAAAATGGTAAATTTATGTAAGAACGGTAATTTCTTATTATGTAAAGTGTATGTCGTGTGGGTAATTTATGGTAAACTTTCTAAATTTTAACATTTAACTTTCTTGAATTAAGTCTCAAATATTTCAAGCAATTACGTAACGTGTATGTCGTGTGGGTAATTTATGGTAAACTTTCTACATTTTAACATTTAATTTCCTTGAATTAAGCCTGAAATATTTGATGCAATTACGTAACGTGACATCTCTTACACCAAGCTGACAAAATAAAATTTAATTATATGTTTAGATCAGGGCCAGCTGTCACAATAAGGTATTTGACTATATTTTTTTATTACTAAAATAAAATAAGTAATAACATTTAAAACGTTGAAAATAAATATATCGTACCTAGGACTTTTCATTACAAAGTTATAACGACTTAAAAACTGACGAACTACGATTCGCGCGAAAACGCCCCATACAAAATACAACTGGCTTATGACGTCACTGGCCAGTTAATTAACATTCGTTATATGGGAGTTTATTAAATATTTCTGGTATCTCGTTAAATATTGCGTTTATTGCCCAGTAAAATTTTCTCATTTTTATGTGTGGAAACTAAATTCATAATAACGTTTTCAATTTAATGAACAAGAAAATTGGTACTTTTTCCTATTTAGAAGTTTCGATCAATTGTTTGTTACGTGCATAATTTTTTTCATCACAAGGTTTTTTAATCCTACTCTACAGTTTTAAAACATTTTTCCAAAAAATATCAATATCAGTTAAATTCCCTATTAAATCAATCCTAAGTTTTCTGTTTTGTAATGTTTATTTGAATATCGAAATGTTCGTAGAAATTAAAGGAAACGGCTGATCTATTAATTCTTTGAATACGAATGAACTATTGCAACACAGCGTGATGAATATATTTACTCAATAATATACAAATGCATGTATATATTCTTCTATCAAGCCATGTTACCTGGGTTTTAATGTGATGTACTCTATCTAGCTGCATCTGAGCGTATTGCCAAATTGGTAGTCATTTCACTATCGTACGTGTGTGGAGTATCAGTTCGCTTCGGCGTATAAATAGCTGTAAGCCTGCAACAATGTTGTACGTGATTGTATGGGCAGTGGTTCTGAATTATCTCATTAATATGGCCGGATGGATGGCGCAGATTATTTGTTTTAGCTTCCTGCTTACGCAGCGTCAATTATTTTTTGTCATTCCAATGAATATTTGTTGCCGTGGTGTGTTGGGTTGATCACAAGGCATACGGCCTGTGACGACGCGGCGCACCGTGGAGACCCGGGTTCGATTCTCGGCCTTTCGTCGAGCGGGGCTGGACGGGTGTTTGGTTGGCTGTAAAAGATTGCTCTCGTAGCAATAAGTCCGCCATATGTATAAATTAGATACATTATAAATAAATATTATTTGATCGTGTTATATTCACTAGAACTGCTAGTGTGGAATTTATTATTTATGTATTAAGATATAAATATATTGTTTTTTTTTACATATTGCATATTGTTTTGTAAAAAAAGTTACACGAGTAATTACAATTTAAATTCTCGCTCTGTATTATAAAAATTAGTCTAGAATAGCGGAATATACGTAATGTGATAAATGTATGCACGCTTATTAAGCTTTAAAAAAAACAGCATATAGATTTTAGTATCAAAGACCCTTTCATCAGGTTTCGTTATTTTAGTTAGTTAAAGTAATATTTGGTTGCTATAAAAATTTGACCTATTGTTTTTAGGTAATCACCTGGTAGTTAGCTTTTTTTGATCAGAGTAGTTTTTATTAGATTATTATTACTTTTTTTGGGCAAAGTTAGTGAATTATGAAAAAATATTGGCTGCCACGCCAGTTTGTAGTAAATTCATGTAATATTGACCGCAGTATGTTTATAGAAATATATCATACGAGTATAAATACATGACAGCCAAATTGATATATAATATATCAAAAACATATTGGCTGTTATGTACCTTTGTAAATTCACATACATTTGCCGTAGTACTCTTATAAATACTATTTAAAAAACGCATTGGTTATCATATTAACAGTAGTATGTTTATAGAAATATATCATACGAGTATAAATACATGACAGCCAAATTGATATATAACATATCAAAAAGGTATTGGCTGTTATGTATCTTTGTAAATTCACATACATTTGCAGTAGTACTGTTATAAATAAAAGAAACGCATTGGCTATCATGCACATTTTGCATTTGCGTCCCAACGTTAATACTTACTATCATTTGCAATATTTACAACGTTAGCAAATGTATGTACATTTTCTGTAGTATATTTATAGATGCTGTATCAAAAACAAATCGGCGGCCATGTACGAGTATGTTTGCAAATGCATATACATTTGCCTTAGTATGTTTATAATTGATATATTAAAAACATATTGGCTACCATGTACGTTTGTTAATGCACATACATTTGCCGCATTACATTTATAGGTGGTATATCAAAAACGCTTTGGCTGCCATTTACGTTTGAAAATGCCTTAGTATGTTTATAGCTGCAATATTAGAATCATATTTGCTATAAGGCAGATTTGCTGATGCACTTACGTTTGCCGTAGTACATTTATAGATTGTATATAAAAACACCTTGGCTTTCATGCATTTTTGCAAATGCATTTGCCATAATTTGTTTATATATTTTATATCAAAAACACACAGGCTGTTATTTACGTTGCATTACATTTGCCATAGTACGTTTATAGATGATATATCGAAAACATAGTGGCTGTCTTGGATGCAAATTATTTTTATGTGTTTGAACAGTACGTTTTTAAATAGTATTAAAATCATTGATTGATTGTAGAATATAGCACTGATTCTTTGTCAGATTTGTTTTCCTTAATTCATTATCAACTGTCTTTAATATTCTAAAAGTATTTTCTTAAAAATTGAATTTATAACTTTAGTCTTTTTTGAATTCTAACGCGAAAAAACTACTGATCAATTGTTTACCTATTTCCCAACATATTATTAGAAAACTATGACAACTGACATCTAAATTTATTTAAAAATTTTGAATGTATTGCCCTTTATCGAAAAGAAATATTTATAAGTATTGATCGAGAGAAGAATCCTATAACTTTACAATCGAAGAATATATTTGATAGTAACGTAGTTTTTCTTGACTTCAGAAACGTATACCGAGTAAAAATTAGTATAGAAATTAATAACCAATAAATATAACGACCGATTATATGAAAAATCACTGACTTGTACCTTGCGTTACTTAATAAAATGAAATTGACAATATTCGTTCGGCGAAATACGAATGAACGAGTGTGGGTTAAAGTTGTATCCAAACCCGAAATATATTTATTGTGATTTAAATTTGAAAATGGAATATAAAATTTCAATCTACCTGTAGCTAGATTATATAAGATATTTGGACTAGTATAAAATAGTAGGTTCCTCTTAAAATTCCTTCTTATAGGCGACTTAAAAGCGAAGATGAGATTATATATTTAAACAATCAGTATTTAGATATCTTATTCAATTAAGATTGGCTAAATGGCGTTAAATGAATATCAAATTGTTTAGGCACTTGTAACATAGCTATATGAAGAGAACCCAATCATCCTTTGCAGTGGTCACTGTAGACTTTATAATCCATTGTAAATTTTTTTGAACATTGAAATTATGGAGCTACCAAGGAACTTCCAGTTTAAACTATTATATTCTTACTACCACTAATATAGTCATTTTTCACTTGATTACAGAGCAGATTAAAAAAATTCAACAAGGCAAATTTAAAAAAAATTAAATCATCACTTTATTTGCTATAATTTGAAATCTATATAGCATTTTTAAGAAAATATATTTTTGAGACTTTTTACAATATGTTTTCTTTTTATCTTTTCAGGTACGCAATCCCAGAAATTATAAGGACGATTTGAAGTAGTTGGCGTTGTCATATTGCATCTACAACTTAATCCCATCCAATATTCAAGAGAAACGCTAGTCTGTAAGCAGTATCTGTAAGTTAAAGTTATTAAATAAACGTCTCGCTTAACTTTATAGATGAAATAAACTTATACACTGTGGCTGTTTCGCTCCAATCTACAAATATAATCTTGGTCCATGTTTAATTCTGATTTACGCTGATGACTTCCACTAAATAACGTCTACCGAGAAAAGTTAAGTCACCAGCCGGCAAAGCACGTATTGCATATAATATTTGCAACACGCACATTACTGAAGTCATAATTTCTACGGCGGGCCAGGTCCTCGCTCCTCGTCTTAATGGACGTAATAAATTTCAAAACGGCACCGCGTCGATACAAATACGGACGGTACGCGAGCGGCCTCATCAGTCTTAAACTATTTCGCCGACGTCACTTGGCTCGGTGATCTTATTCCATTTGTTATAATGTAAAACAAGATCGTTTGTATTAGTGCAATTGCTGTCAAGGGAACGACCTCAGCGTTCGAAGGTTTCAACTTTGCGGTGGAAAAGTTTGGTGTTCGAAAGAATATTTTAAATCAAGGTTGTAAGAGGTTGTACAAGGTCAATTTCGTCTATTCATATGGGTTTCGAGTTTCAAAAAACTATCTAAAGTACAACTTTTAGATAGTAAATTATTATAGTTGTCCCCATTGTGTGTTGGATTGATCACAAGGTTTTGACGACGGATCCGGGTTTGATTTCTGGCCACTCGTCGAGCAGGGCTGGACTGGTATTATGGTTGGCTCCAAGAGATTACTCTCGTAGCAATAATTTACCATATTTATCAATTGTATACATTAAAGTACTTAAATGAATAAATAAATAAAGGGTAAAATAAAATCTTAAATATCAACACGATGTAAAGTGAATGAGGGAGCAAAATTACAAAAATTATGGATATTATACGGAAAAATTTTTTTTGAAGGACTTTTCGCCAATTTTCCTATTTTGATTCGCTCATTTGAGCCGCGGTTTAAATCCATAAATGTAACTTTTAGCGGTAATAGCATTGAACATTTTGACAGGCATCATCAGCAATCTTAACTAATATTATAAATGCGAATTCCTTCGGGAAAATTCTTATTTAAAAGTGAAAAAGTAAAAAAAAATAGCATAATGGAGCTACGTCGCAACGGATTAACGTAGTTTTTGACATGAATATAAAGGAGCAATAGAAAAGGACACGCGCAATATAAAGGAGCAACAGAATAAGGACATGCGCAATATAAAGGTGCTATAGAATAAGGACATGTCCAATATAAAGATGTAAACAATAAGGACATGCGCAATATAAAGGAGCAACAAAATAAGGATATACGCAATATAAAGGTGCAATAGAATAAGGACATGCGCAATATAAAGGTGCTATAGAATAAGGGCATGCCCAATATAAAGGTGTAATATAATAAGGACATGCGCAATATAAAGGAGCAACAAAATAAGGACATGCGTAATATAAAGGTGTAATAGAATAAGGACATGCGCAATATAAAGGAGCAACCGAATAAGGACATGCGCAATATAAAGGAGTAACAGAATCACTCCCTTTTATTCTTTAATTTAGAGGGAAATGCTTTTGTTTTCGTTGTCATTTGTATTGTCAAGAAAATAAATAGTTTTTAATTTCTCTTAATCATTTTATAATTCTTATGGTGCTGCATGTTTTAATTTCTTTCTTTGAGTTTGTAAATATAACCGCAGAACGAAACGCAGCTAAAAGCTAGTATTATATAAATAAAAATACATTAAATAACAAACGTTCAATAATTAAAATTGTCAGAGGTTTGTAAAGCTCTACACTCCGAATAGGATGTACATCAATAGTTCAAGGCAGTACTTCAGAACTATTTCTTACTCTCCATGAATATAGCTTTTTAGAAAAAAATAACATTATATGGCGATAAAGCTAAATTGTGACTTTTTTTTGTAATAAACTGCTAGACAGTTTATTGCAAACAAAACGTGCGAGATAGGTTCAACACAATTTAGTAAGACATGTCAAGTAGCGTACGTGATACACCCGTATCACGTACGCTACTAACAAAAGAAAGTTTAATCTATTGTTGAGTGTTAACACTCGAAAAAGAAAAACTTTAAAAAAGATCACTTGATCAGATATATTTTAAAACTAGCCATTCATCTCGGCTTTATCCAGGTAAAAGAGGACGGCGATCGCATTTTCCTTTAATCTCCTTTTTATACTATAAAGGAGATTAAACGAAAAATATTATTAGAGTGAAATTTTATGAGGCGCGCACGATGCAACAAAAATCGGCAGTATGAAGTTGCTCATAATCCGCGCATGATGCAGCAAAAATCGACGGGGTGAAGTTGCTCACTAAACATATATTTACATGCGTATAGTGACTGATACTATATTCGTGATAGTTCTTGAAGTATTTGTAAATACACAATACATGCTTTATATATTTAAACAAATCTAAGTTATATCTGTGCTTTTAAATAATATATTTTAATAACGTGAAATATAATAGTGGTCCATATAATAATAAACAATTATATATTGTGAATATTATTGATAGAAATAGTTATAAACTTTTTAAAATATTCTTTAAGTACATTTCTCTAAGCGACGTTAAGTTGGGGTATGTGTTTATTTACATAATAAATTATAAATTATTACTATACCATTTATTTTATCCTTAAAATTAATAAATTTTCAGCATGTATATTTATTTTTATTATTAATTAAACTTTATTTAGATTGTTTTAGTAAATTCAAATATTCATTATATACACGTGTTTATATTCAATTTAATGCTGAGTAAATTCTTGTAATTCTGTATAAAAAGATTACATTTTTTGCTACTCTATATGAGAAAATAAATTTTAATTTTTAAAATTTAATTATATGATTGAATTTATATTTTACTGGCCGTATTTATAATCATGTATCAAGTCCTTTTATTATTTTATTTCTATTAATTATTTGCGTGCCAAATAAAGTTATTTTTTATGCCAAAGAATTATAACTTCTGACGCGTGCACATTCTTTGCATTTGCTATTTTTAAAGACTTGTAACAAACAATCTATGTTAATTAGTCATTTTGAATTTGGACCTTTTTTATAGACTTGATTATCGTGTAGAATTCTAGGGCAATTGTTTTGATATATTTAAAACAGTTTAATTAATTTCACTTAAAAATATTTCTATGTTACGATTACGCAGCCACAAGCGGATTATAATAGGTAACGTGTAATAATTATCAATATACACTTTTCAACTATTTGTACATTTTCATGTTGTTTGCAATATCTTTTTATGTTAGAATGTAAACTACATTAGGAATGTAAAGAAAAGAAAGAATTAATATATATATGTATATAACTGTATATATATATATATATATATATATATATATATATATATGTATGTATATAAATTGTGTGTGTATATATACCCAGGGTTTATATTGAATTGTATACTATACAATGCAAATTCGTTAAGCTGTTTTCCTGCCAAATACTAAAAACGAAAAGAACGTTTATCAAATTACTGACTTACTGAAAATTTAATTTTTTTTACTGTAATACTGAAGGTTAAAATATATATAATGCTATCTACAATAATCACTACAAAAGTACATTTTTTCTAAGTAAGCGCGTTTTGAATTGTAATTTTAAATTTCCATGTCTTATATTCTAGAAGATAAACAGTAATGGAACATTTCTAAACCATTCTACCACTTGAAACTCCATCAGAATTCCTTCAGTGGTCTTCGTATAATGGTGAAGAAATAAATATATAAAAAGGCAAACAGCCAATATTTTTGTATTCTATTATTTTTAACCTTTCTCTATTTAAACAAATTTTCCGTAAATATTCTCAATATATAGCCGCTAAAATTTAATTATGTATATGGATTACATATTAAATGTATGTATAAACTTTTCTTCAAAGTGAATCTGTTCTCAGTAAGCATTATGAAGCTACCGGTACCTATCGATAAGGTGCTCCGTAATCTAAAGATAATGAACTCATCATTACGATCTTTCAAACTTGCCAGTGTTCGATGCCAGTTGTTCGTAATTATGTCGATTGTTATTTAAAACCGCCCATATTGTTTCTAGAGCCCGCGTCGTCTCGAAAATGAAACGAGCCATAATACAGACAGGTATTGTATGGCAAACCCCGTCTTGAGGTACTCGTATGCCAAGCGCATATATGAAGACAAACAGCACTTGAAACTTGCATCATCATCTTTATTTTTGTGTTAGGATTTTTCCCCTAACATAATCTGGCTGGTATGTGCTAATTAGTTCGTCGCTGGCGCAGTGGACTAGTCACACGTTCGTGACAGGAGGACTTGGGTTCAAGATCACTAAGCGCGACTTATCGTATTATAAATTTTACAGGTTTGTACGGAAATAGATGTTTATACAGATTTACTAGAAAACAAATATTATATTTCTTGTAAAATCGCAAACAAACAACGCGTATGTAGCCAAATAAAGTGCAATTTTGTCTTGGTATGTCTTTCAAGATAATTAATGAAACGATCGTTTTATTACAAAATATTATGTTCAATTCTTGCACTCCTCACCTTAATAATCATTTTAGTAACACATTTATAAAAAAGTCGACAGTCGGAGGGTTGTGACAGTATTTAATTTTATGCTATCGATACCTTAGTAGCTCCAGGTTGCGTTATCACTTAGAGTTTTTAAGCTAAATTAGATGTATAAAAATATTTATATACCTGTTTGATTCCAAAGTATATAACTTCATTATTATAATTGTAATATATTTGTATATTATGTTATTATTATTATTATCGACGAGACATAATACAGTGTGGTGCATTATTTTATTGGCAATCGGAAAATAGGTGAAAACGATCGGTATTTCCGTTTTAAGATTCTATACCTCAAAAGGAAAAAAAGAACCCTTATGGGATTATTTCGTTGCCCGTCTGTCGGTCTGTCAGTACCTCTTATCTCAGAGACGCGTGGAGGTATCAAGTTGAATTTAATATCAAATACTTAGGTCCACATTACCTTGAAGTTATTGTAAAAAAATCAAGCGTCTAAGTCAAAGTAATCAAGAAAAATCCTCAAAATACAGCCATAAAAGCAGTATTTTTGCCGCATTATTGACACTCGCTAATAAATTGTACCTATATGATACTTCCCGTTTATCATGAAGTTTGGCAAGAAGCAATGTCACAACAAAGGCAAAAGAAAAAATCCGAAAATCTTTAATTTGCGCGTTATATTTTGCCTATTATAGCGTTATATTTTGCCTATTATAGCGTTATATTTTGCCTATTATAGCGTTATATTTTGCCTATTATAGCGTTATATTTTGCCTATTATAGCGTTATATTTTGCCTATTATAGCGTTATATTTTGCCTATTATATCTTTCACGCTTGTGAAAGATATAATAGGCAAAATATTTTCTTTCTGAAAATTAATATCTTATAAATAGTTTAGTAGAAATATTATGTACCATTAAATGTTTATAAATGTCTAAATGTTTACGGAACCCTCTTAGTGTGAGTTTCACTCGTGCTTGACAGTTTTTGTTGTTGTTGCATTACAAGACGTCAATTCTTGATCAGCAATTAATCTAAGTCAGTATTCCACTAGAGCTGATTACCCTAATCGTAAATAATGGAACTCTCAAACTTTTCTCGATGTGGTAATATACGTTTTTTTCCAAAACTTTCTTATATGCATATAAATTCCATTATCTTTACGATGTCCGTTCTTTTAAAGTAACCAAACCACTTTATTATTAATTTCTTGATTTTTCCTATAAAGTGGGGGTGTATAAGAAGACTCTATACCAAAGTTGAATAATAATTCAGTCTGTAAAATAATATACTTCCTGTGGAAATTGCAAAATTTTTGATGTCAATTCATTTGTTAGGTCTTTATGATCTAATTTATCGTATATATATATATATATATATATATATATATATATATATATATATATAAGCATTAATGTACATTTTTATATAAGTAAGAATCCTCTCGGTTTAAGTCCGTCTACCTAGAGTGCACCAACACCGATGCACGGCGCGCACGTGTGCGCGTTATGACGGCCGGAGTGCAACAAATGCACCAAGGCCGCAAGCCAGTGGTCGGCCTTGTACCGTCGCCATCTCTATTAATGGACTTGCATCCTCGCGGTTTTGCTGCATTTCTTCGACATTTTTCTAGACGCCGCCGCTTATAGAATCTATTTTTAGATCGTCGCTATGTGACGCTGGAGGCCGGTTGTGTAAGGTGTTTAAAAATAGGTCCAACCTGCTTCGAGGACTCCGCTCCATCGGAGTAAAGCATTTATTAGGACTGCGAGCCATAATATGAATGATTAGTTTCAATGCGCGCGTTTAATTCTACTTAACACATTGTCGCTTGTAAATTTCTCGTCCACTAAAAGAACAAGTTTTTTTAGTTAAATTATTTGCGTGACAATGTGGTACTAAATCGATTCATTACGAAAAATGCTAATGGAATTTTATGTTTTTTTTGAAATTTTCCCTGTGTAATTAATTTATAATTTACTACCAAATAGATTCAAGAAAACAGTATATGAAGCCAAAACTAGGTCGTCCGGTAGCACATATAGAGGGTATCCCAGTATTTGGATACCACGGCCTATTGTTGATGATAAGGCCAATTATTGCTCGCTATCAAGTATGGTTATTGTCTTCATTTTACTTATATATTATCCAGCTAAACCTAGGTCGTTCGGTAGCATATATAGAGGATATCCCAGTATTTGGATACCACGGCCTATTGTTGATGATAAGGCCAATTATTGCTCTCTATCAAGTATGGTTATTGTCTTCATTTTACTTATATATTATCCAGCTAAACCTAGGTCGTCCGATAGCATATATAGAGGATATCCCAGTATTTGGATACCACGGCCTATTGTTGATGATAAGGCCAACTATTGCTCGCTATCAAGTATGGTTATTGTCCTCATTTTACTTACATGTAGAGAGGTACCAAAAATGTGTTTTCCGTAAAATGTATATATATATATATGTATATATATAATATATATATATATATATATATATTATATATATATATATATATATATATATATAATATATATATATATATATATATATATATATATAAACAAAGAAGTTAGTTTTTTGTAGAAGCAGAACCTTTAGGCGCACCTGCGCACTTTTTCTGAGCAGTAAACGAAGGTGAGCCATCACGCTCGGATCGGTGACGCTCCGAACGTGACGGTTCACCTTCGTTTGTTCGATAATCCGATTAACTAGACTCCCTTTGGCATCGTCCAAGTGAACTAATTTTTTAGACGCACCATGCACCTTCTGTCGTATGATATAAGCACACACCAGAATTTTTTTAGACTAAAATGTTTTAAAAAATAAGAAAAAAATTAAACAAATCGGTAAAATGTTCTCCCTTCAAAATTAAGGAATATGTTTAAAATCTGTATAGAGTTTAGAATATTTACAATATATTTTTAATATTAATGTACATTATAAGATAACAATTAAACATTAATAAATAAAATTTAACAATTAGTTAAAGCAGTCTAGTTGAAATTATAAATAATGTATATTAAAACCTACTTTGAAGAATTTGACCTAATTATTTTTTTGTGTTAATCAACAAACGAGTAAACAATTGATCTCTTCGGAAAAAACTGTTTCTTCTGTCTTCGAAAAAGATTTTAAATGAGTACCGATCTGTGTTATATTCGTATGACAATACTAAATTGATCGAGCAACGTGTATATATACAAGAGAAAAGTAACCACACCCATGTCGATAATGATGAAGTAGAGCTGTCAATACGATTTTCTTTTATGAAACAAAAAATAATAATTGTGATATTTTTTAAACGGAACTGTGGGCTGATGATGGAGAAGCTCGTAAGCATGTTACCCAGTGAAGTGTTAATGACGATGCTAATTAAGATAGCAGAAAAATGTAGGCAGTTTAGATAAACCAATTACTTCGTGACACATTTGAGACGTGATTTTAAACACGAGGCTCGCTATCTCCTCGTAAGAATGTGCTTGCATAGACAACGTATCCGTTGACGGTTCGATTGTGTCGCTTTGAAAACACCGGTGTAATTGACGGATCACTTTATATTAGTTAGTTTTAATCGTTACTTTGAAAATATATTATCCTAAGTCAGTGGGTTTGGAACTTACTCTGAACAATAGATTTAATGTGAGAAATATGTTTTTTGATAAAGACAGATTTGTGACTATCACTTATTAAATAAAATTTCGCTATTTAAGTATAATCAGTCGAACTGGTTTTACGAAATTTGGAACGAAACAGACCGCGTGGCAGATCATCCATGCGATGGGCTGATAATATAAATAAAATCAGCAGTTGGAGATCCTTTACATAAATGCACTAGGATGTCGGCCAATAGGTTGAGATGGCGAAATATTGTGAAGAGGGTCACATCAACCACCAATGATGATGTAGTCTCATCATGATCACGATCGCTCTATCAAGAGCGACACGACTGAGAAGAAGTCGAACTAGAAACTCTTAGTTTCGCCATGTCCATCTCTCTGTCTGTATGTTACAGCCGTGACATAAAGACGGACTCGCACTATTTGTGCTACATATCTAATATGGTTATGGTTGTTGGCATGGTTATACATATTTATAACGCCTACAAAGTTATGAAGTAAAATTTTTAAATTTTTTTTTAAATATCTCACTTATATACAAAATGTGATTTTTTTTATTTGTCTACCCCATTGTGTAGGATATCGTTGAGTAGGTCTTTCAAAAATATTGGGGATACAAAAGATTAAGGAACGTGAAGCTTTAAAGTTGTAATTTTTGTTAGAGTTACGTGTCCCTGTTTAGAGGACTACCAGCTTAATCTCCATTTTTGAATATATTAAGAGTATTCACAATAGTAACATATAAGAATAAATTAAAAGGGAATCTATCACAGCTAAGTAGGTTCTACTAGTTTACTTGTAACAGTCGACCAACTTATGATATGCAGTTGGGTTTGCAAAGAGTTCATAGAAATTTCATACTAATTACTTGAATCAACTGTAAAAATAATTTTAAAATGTCCATCTATTCACAAATTTGGTAATTTTAGAACCTAGATCTTGCAGAGCAAAGTCTTCCACCCAGGTGCCAGAATTTAGACAAATATTTTCTTTGTAAACAATATCAGTATACTGAAATAGTTCAAATTATGCTTAAGAGTTTTAAAAAAGAGCTTTATATGATCATAATTTCAACTAGACTACTATAACTAGTTATAATTTACATTTTAATTTAATAAATACTCATGAAGTTATAAGTCCTGAAATAAGAAACGTTTATAGTTTCTCCGAATACCACTGAAAACTGTAATAAAAATTACTATATAATCTTAAATGTTTCTACGGAACGGAACTTGTCACGGAGCGTGTCAACGGAAGTACTTTTGTAGTAGGAGTTTTTCTCGTACCTCACAGGTTTTGTCACAATATTTTAGATTCTTCCATAAATGATCGCAATAATAATTTTTAATGTGAAACATCTTAGTGGCGCGTGTGGATGGGATTTCAAACGTTCTGATGGTACTTCGTGACGTGCCATTCGACTAGCTTCGTATCCTGTCGGCTGTTTCCGCTTTAATTCGGCCAGCTTCGCGTCTTGTCGGCTCTTTCCGACTTAATTCGATCAGCTCCGCGTCTTGTCGGCTAACATTATTATAAAATTAAAAATATATTATCAATATCTATTGTTATGTTAAGAAATATTGCTATGATGAATTATTTCACAAAAATAAAATAAAATTTTATTAGTAACAACTATCTGAATATTTGTTTCTTCATTTTCAATTCGTTCAAATAAAATTATTTCAATATAAAAACATAAACAAACTTAGATATTTCAAATCTGTCAGGCGTCCCATGAAGGCTAACATTTTTTTTATTTTTAATGTTAGTTGCCTGGTTTTATGTTTTAACAAAAATGTATAAAGTCTCCAGTCTGTTTACTTCCAGGAAAAAGAACATTAAAAATCTATATTTTTATGCATCATGTTCAATTATTGTTCGTGAGCAAAAAACAAATGTTAGTTTATTAATTATCCAAGATACGGAACCCTCGGTTCGCGAACCCATCTCGCACTTGGGCAGTTTTCTTTATCAATAGGGACATTGCGACACTATAAATTAGAAGCAATCGTAATATTAAGGGATTCAACCTCGGTCGTTGTATCCTACAATTACATCATTATGACCTTATTCAATTAGGTTTTGGAAACCTTTACTCAATGGCATATCCACTTCATTAATTTTGTTTGTATTTGTGATTGTGTTTTTCAATTCGAAGTGTGACATGTTGATTTTTTTTTATTTTTGGAGTTTCGGTGTTTGACGTTGGATGGGATTTTTAGGCTGTGATAATTAAATAGTAAATTTCCAGCTTTGTCAACTAATACTGGTTTAACTGTTATTTTATGCTTAGGGGACTACGTCTTTACGATTGTTGCAAATATTGATAAAATATTGTTAGCGGGCTTATAAACTTTAATTTTTTTAAAAAATTTATAAACTTTAATTATATAAACTTTAATTTTATAAACTTTAATTTCTTTAATTTTCAATTCAAAAATTAGTAATTGGTCGCGGCTGCATTTTCGAGTTCCTATATCACTCTAGTCAAGCGGTTTTGTTGTTTAGGCGTATTGTTTTGAAATAAAATCTGAAAGAATCTGGTTCGTATTGAAAAATAATTACGAACCAGATTCTTCCAAAAAAATAATATAAAAAAATGTATTTGATATGCTTGATTGTATTTGATATGCTGCTTGCGATATTGAAAATCTCAAAATTAGTTTAATGAGAAATCAAACGCTGTGCATTTCCAAACAACAGTTGACGACCACTGTAATTGAAATTTGCGTCATTCAAATGTGAATCACATACTTTGTGTGCGCACATTAATTCCATGTCAGTAATTAATTTAAAACTGATTCAAGAGAAAACGAAATTAAGTATGTCTCAGCCAAAACGGGCGAAACTCGACACCATATTCGCCTCGCCATTTAATAGTAGAGCGAAGCCAAACAACAGCTTCAGGCTATATTTGGCCGAGAAAAAAATTATGTTTGAGGCAAATTCTTGCGGGCTAACCTTTCGAAGATCCAGCCCGATGGTATACATAGATAGCGTCTATACACGAGTCCGCATCCATAATAGCGCTTCTCCACGTGTCGCGTCCAACTTCTCTACTGGCACTGCTCGGGCTGATATGCTTGCTATATATGCATGCAGCCTCTTGTGTTGTTGGCGTTGCTGTAACACAACAATGCGTTATCAACTATTGCCGATCGCGGCGCAGCCACGTTCAATGTCAATGACATACATATTATAAATATTATATTATTGTAGACCGAGATATTCATTCGATATATATAGAGGAAGTTAATAATGGAGATCAGTCGATAAGATGGCAAAGCTTAGTGGCCTGGCAAGTATGATTTATGTTGCAATTACTGATTTATCTTGTGAGTCTAATTAGGATGCGAAGATGATAGTTTAATATGAAACAAAGATAAGAACAATGTGAATATTGTGGAATTTATCGATATAGACACATATAAGCATTATAAGAATATTTAATAACAAAATGAATCAACGGTATAAATTTTATCGATAAAACTTAACGGCATAAATTTTATTTATGTGTCGTTAAATGTCTTATTTGGATTTATTAACTGATCGTCGGCGGCTGCGAGTTCCTAACCGCCTTTGATTTATGGTTTATAATTTATTTTTATCGTCATTAATACTTTTGCTGTTTAATTAAATTTTTTGTTTGTTTCTCTGACTTTTTTATTCGTTAGGTTAATTATATTATAATTGAACTTATTTATATTTTTACAAATCCTTAATTATAAAATATTAAAGTCACTTTACCTTTTTTAATATTTCATTTATTTATTAAAGCCACTGTAAATTATGATACGATGTATATGTATTTTATTGCTTATCATAATTTTTATTAATTCTTTTATGCTAATTTATAATCTCTTTAGATCTTTGATGTATACAAAAAATACGGGATGCTAATATTAATTAAGAAATCCATTAAACAGTTTGTTAATTAATTTTTGGGATGTTGTATTTTTGGAGAATTAGAGATAGTCTATTTTTCCTAGTTTTGTGGCTTTCCAATATTTGATCGCATATTTATGGACTTTGGTAAGGAGATATGTTTTTTAACTTGTTAGAAAGGTTTTGGACAAAATTAGGAAAAGCTAATGAAATGATGTAGTGTGAAAGCCGATTTTTTATTATTTATTAATGTATTAACGATAATACCATAATCATACGATGATTTAATAACTGTATTGAATATTAAGATGATGTGGATAGAACGGGAAAGGAAGGAACGATCAAATGAGAGTAGAACTAGCGATCTGATGGTTTCGTATCGTTATATTATATTGTAATAAAACTTATAAGTATTTTACAAATATGCAAAAAAAAGAATGAAAATCGGGACTCGAAAAATTTCCTTTGTTAGGTAATAATTACATATAGAATTATAAACTAATAATTTTTTCCCTTTACTTGTACTATGAGACTTTCCCTCGTACCAAATTATGAGATTATGGTTCAACAGAAAATACCCATAATAGTTATGTTGAATGAGTCAGTTTTAAAGTATGCGATGTTTATAAGATCGCATACTTTAAAACTGACTCATTCAACATAATGTTTTATTGCATTAAGTTAAAAACTTGATTTTCAGCACTATGTAGCTGCAGATCTTAGTATTTTTTTATTTCAACTTGGTACCTATGGTTCGGGTCTTGGGTTCGATTCGCTGTCATTCATCGAGCTAAAATCCTGCAGATTAATGACCGGCAGCAGCGTCACTGATGTGAAAAACTATGCAATACGATCGCCAAGGAAAAAGTGTTTTAACAGACAGACAGATAGACAGATAACAAAATAATCCTTCATGTTGTTTCATTTGAGGTTCCAAAATTCTAAAAATGTAATTCTTTCATTTTTCTTTTCAAACCGACTTAGTGAAAAATTTTAATTTACTCCATAACATTGGGAGATTGAGACATGAGCATAAATTATATTAAAACAATTTCATTATGTACAAAACATTTTGGAAAGATTTCTTGTTAAAATGTTTACGATAACGACTCTTTTTTATTAACAACCTGACAATTTACACTAATTGTATTAAGGAAAGGCACGGTATTCTTGCAAGTGATTTAATAGTTTACCACTTTTCCTTTTCCTCCAACGAAAAACAATTTTGTTTGTCACATTCAACCACACATCGAAATATTCCTTTGTTTATTCATTAAACGTTTACGTAAAACCTTGTTTCACTAGCATCGCAACTCAGAAATGTTGTTACAGCGTTATCTAAGGAATGCAGCCGCGCTGAAATACGGTGGCGAGCGGTGTCTGAGCAATTACAATTATTTCAGGCGTTTACAGCTGCATGCTTGTTTTGTTACGTATGACCTCATTGTTTCTGGTACAAAGAACTAAATTTCGCATCTTTGCGATGTAGCGTTTCAAATCGCAATGTTTGCACGGTGTTATATCATCGAGAATTTGCTTTTGTTCAAAACAATACGTCACTGTTAAAAGATCGGTCGTACCAGATCTAATGATTACTGTTAATACAAGCCGTATCAGTTCTAATGATTATTGTTAATGCAGATTACTGTTAATGCATGCTGTATCAGTCTAATGATTATTGTTAATGCGGACCACTTTTAATGCAAGCCGTATCAGATCTAATAATTACTGTTTAATACAAGCCGTATCAGTTCTAATGATTATTGTTAATGGAGATTACTGTTAATACAGATCGGATCAGATGTAATGATTACTGTTAATGTAGATTACTGTTAATGCAAACCCTATCAATCTAATGGTTACTATTAATCCAGATCACTTATCAGAATCAGATCTAATGATTACTGTTAATGCAGATTACTGCTGATTCAAGCCGTATCAGATTTAATGATTACTGTTAATGCAAGCTATATCAGATCTAATGATTACTGTTGGAGTGCATTTGGGAGTAACAATATTGAAATATTTGGTACTGGTAAGTAAAGTAAGTTAAAATAAGTGTATGTCGAAATTTATTTATTTTTCTGTTTTTATAACATAGCGTGATCATAAAAATTCAGTTCTAAATGTGTTTTAGACATAGTGTGTCTTATGTGCGAAAATGTTAAGTAGACTTTATATGTTTATATATATTGTTTCTCCAAATATTTTTTAAATATTTTACGTACAAAGTTATATTATTTGTTCGCGAATTGTATGACGAGTGTTTCGCTTTAACTAATATGTACATTTTTTAATGTTATAATTTTGAATTATAGTGTTTTCTTTCGCAGAAAATTGCCACAAACGCAGCATTTTTGATCATAAAAAATATTAAATTACTGCTCTTAACCATTGCAATGCTAAGGTATAAGTAACCAGGGTATTGTGTGTTCGGCTGACTTATAACTACAATTTTTGTAGCGATTATTTTTAATCTTCATGCTTTTTCAAATATATATCTAATTTCTCACAGGATTGCCTTAAAATATTATAAGTTGACTATTTATCATTATATTATTTTTATTAAACTAATATTAAATTTAGTTATATTAGGTTCTAAAACCCTTTTATTATAATTTAATATTACAAAAGAATTTTTAAATTTTACATAAAATACTGCAGTTAAATGTTATCCCAACAGGGTATTTAACTATATTTTTTATTACTAAATAGAATAAGTAATAACATTAAAACGATTAAAATAAACGATTTAAAAACTGATGAATTATGATTCGTGCGAAAACGCCCCATATAAAATACAACTGGATTATGACGTCACTGACCCGTATTTAGCATTCATTATACGGGAGTTTATTAAATATTTTTAGTATTTCGTTAAATATTGCGTTTAAGTTACATATTACATATTATAATTTTCCTTTTTTTTGTGAGAAGACTAATTTCTTAATAACTTTTCTGTTTAATGAAAAAAAGATTGTCACTTTTTCCTATTTAGAAGTTTCAATTAATTTTTTATTGTATGCATATTTTTTTCATCCCAAGGTTTCTTAAACCTACTCCATAGTTTTAAAACATTTTTACAAAAAATATCGACATCAATCAAGTACCCTATTTATTACATAAGTCTAAGTCGTTGGTTTATTATATTAGGCAAACAGACTTGCTAGTGTTATACTATAACACTTGGTTGTAGGGTAGCGTATTATCCACACTGCCACTACCTTATTTCCGTCGCACATTTTCGTGACAGTGTTTGAATCGATATATACTTCACCGTGTGATTAGACATTTTGCATAAAAAATATCTTCAGTTTTATATTTGTGTAATAATTTATATTAAATTCAAATTAACCAAAAACTGATTAAACAAAAATATAATTTTCATTAGGGTTTCGTAGCAAAACATGGAATCTATATTAAATAATTTATATTAAATTCAAACTAACCAAAAAATGTTTACTCAAAATTTAATTTTCATTAGAGTTTCTTAGTGAAACAAGGAACCTATATAAAATAATTTATATCAAAATCAAACTAACCAAAAATGTTTTGGCAAAAACATAATTTTATTATGGTTTCGTAGCGAAACATGGAAACTATATTAAATAATTTATATTAAATTCAAACTAACCAAAAAATGTTTACGCTAAAACTTAATTTTCATTAGGGTTTCGTAGTGAAACAAGGAACCTATATAAAATAATTTGTATCAAAATCAAACTGACCAAAAATGTTTTGGCAAAAACATAATTTTCATTAGGGTTTCGTAGTGAAACAATTAACTTATATAAAATAACTTATATTAATATGAAACTAATCAAAAATATTTAAGTAAAAACATAATTTTCATTAGGGTTTCATAGTGAAATAAGGAACCTATATAATTTCGTCATATCGATCCGTCCATCCGTCTGTAACAGATTAAAACTTTCTCCAGTTTAGTCTATGGGCTTAAAATTTCGCAAGCAAATTCGTCACATGGGTATTTTAATTAATATGTAGTAAAATATTTAAGAAGAAGTTATATACTTTCTCATAAAGGTAAAGCGGATTTTTTTCGTTTATCCCATGGAGTGCTATTTATTTGAAAAAGTTTTATGAAAATCCTGTTTGGGAAATATTATGCTTCAAAATTAGATAATATTTTATTAATTAATTTTTCAACCGCCGACACAAAAAATTTAAACAAAATTTTGGTATCCTCTGATTAGAACGTTCCATTAAAATTATTCCCATTAATTGTATCAAAGTACAGAAACCTAATTTATTCGTGTTTCGACACGCATTTAGCCTATTTTTATTTGTAATTAGGGCCAAATCTGTACTATTGTTTAGTCTGTACATATAATAAAACAGTAACAGAGTTAATTCTGTACATGGAAAATATTTTAAAAAGATTGTTTCTTTAGCGTATAGAATTATAATAGAAGCCAGAAAACAGTTTTATAAAATTGTTGTCTGTCTATGTGTTAATTTGTTCTTCAATCACTCGAAATCTACTAGACGGATTTTGATGAAATTTGGTACGGTAATAGTTTATATCCTCGAGCAACTTTTAGGATACTTTTTATTTGAATATTACAGATTAAAAAAAACCTCCCTTGGTGAATATTACGATGTTGGCACTATCACCCCATATATTAGCATTTTAGTAATAGTAATGATAATAGTAATACTAGTTTCGACAGTGAACCGTAATTTTACGCGAGTGAAACCGTGCGGCACAGCTAGCTAGTACGATATATTTTTCTAATTTCACTTTTGACATTTAACTCTATTTTCAAATTCGATTTGGGCCATTAATTTGAAACACCCGCGGGTGAAGAGTTCGACAACGCGATTTGATCCACGAATCGATTGACCACACCCCAGCGCGCCAACCTACATGCGCACTTGGTTTGCGATTTTTTTTTTCAACGGCCAAATATTAATTTAATATTTTTTGTAAGTCTAGACTCTTTTGATGTGAAATTGATTAATATCATAGACAATGACACTGCACAGATTGTTATCGGAGTCGGATGCCCATGCTGGAGATACTCGACATGTTGCTCCGAGCGAGCGGACTTGGCTTTGTCGAAGCGTGGACTGGCCCGTCGCCGGCGGTTTCGCGCTCATTACAAATTATGGCCCGACCGCTCCTCGGACGCACTGACGTCTTAAGATATATTCATTGTTTCAATTTATTATTATAACTTCGATTTAATGTCGACGAGAAAGTGTTTTAAGTTAAGGTGGGTTTGGTGTTGTGGCATCACCGTTCGTATTTCCGCTTAATAGTTGTCACTGTAGATTTAGTGTTAGTTCAAATCCGACGTAAAGTATTCTATAATTTCTTTATTATAAAAAAAACCTGTCATGGACTACGGGCGTTCCGCACACGTGTAGATACTTCAAAATATTTAAGGTTACATAATGTGTTCCTACAGGTTTAATTATTCTAAATATTTAAAGGGTACGAAGTACTTTCATAATATATTAAAACAATAAAAAATATATTAAAACAATATAATACATGTTTAAAACATTATAATATCTAGGATAATTGTTATAGTTTTTCTATAACCTTTGCATAGGTTTTAGGGCTTCTAATAACCTTTTTTTTCACAACTTTATGATAAATAGTTTAGGAAACAATATGATATATATATATATATATATATATATATATATATATATATATATATATATATATATATATAATAAGATATACACAATTTAAAATTGAATGAAATTTTATGGTCCTTATTATTAGCTCTTTCAAATGATGCTCATTACTACATATATAATAGAAATAAATATTTAAAAACTGACGGACTACGATTCGCGCGAAAACGCCCCATTCAAAACACAACTAGCTTATGACGTCACTAGACCGTATTTAGTATTCTTTATAAGGAAGTTTATTAAATATCTTTAGTATATCCTTAAACTTAAACGCAATAAGTTATATATTGCATATTGTAATTTTCTTATTTTTTTGTGTGGAAACTAAAGTCATAAAAACTTTTTCTATTTAATAAAAAAAAATTGAGACTTTTTCCTAGTTAGAAGTTTGGGTTAATTGTTTGCTATATGTATTATTTTTTCATCCCAAGGTGTTTTAAAACATTTTTACAAAAAATATTGACATCAGTCAAATACATAGGGTATCTAAGTTCCTACATCAAACTGTTTCATGAGTGATATTGTAAGGTGTCCGTTTTTTCTTTTGTGGTTCGGAACCCTATAAAAAGACCCAACAACAATATTATATATTTACATGCCATCAGTCTACTGATACTATTAAAACAAAAAAATATAACCCATATTTGATTTATGTATGTCCCGATGATAGTCGAGAAGTGAATAACCTCAATGTCCTGCTACGAAAGCGAATCCTTTGTAACTTGATATATGTTAACGTATCACTTCGAATCTATGTATTTTACGGCGTTCCTATTAAATGTCGTTATAAAAGAAATATATCGTTTTTCTGTTTTTATTATTATTTAGTTCCTTTTTTTTATTGGTAACAAGTAATAAAAAAAATAAACAAACAGGCATTGTTATCTATGTGTGGACATGATACGCATTTGTAGCAACTCGATACATTCATGAACGTTCTTAAGGGGTTAGTTGAGCTACCGGAAATATATATAAACACAATAGAGGAGTTATACGTATTTGGCACTTTGTATAAATATATAAATGAATATTTTCGTACATATTATAATTCAGTAAGTAAATTTTTTTCAGTTATAATTTTTTAGAAGAACTGTATATCGGAAAAAGTCTTCCAAGTTTTCCAAGTTTAACGGGAGAAAAACTGAATACTTTTTCAAAGAGATTTTTAGGAATGTTTATCTTAAGATATCAATATTTTCGTACGTATTATAATTCAGTAAGTAACAATTTTTTAGAAGAACTGCATATCGGAAAAAGTTTTCCAAGTTTAACGGGAGAAAAATTGAATAATTTTTCAAAGATATTTTTATTTATGTTTATCTTAAAAGGCTCGATTGTCTGCATAGAATATAGAGAAAGGGGAGTGCTCCTGGTTATAATATTATAAATCAAAAGTAGATTTTTTACCTAGTAACTTTGCAATTATGCAGAAAATAGCTATCATATTTGGCATGCGTGTAGATTGTGTAGTAGAGTAAGAGATTGTGAAGTAGGTCATCACCCCTAGGCTATTTTATTCGCATGAGTTGAATTATGAAACCAGGAAAATTGCGTTTGAATGTGTGTTACTCAATTGCACCTATATAAATTCATGAGGCTATTATTATTACGTGTTACTCATTTGCACCTAAATAGCTGGAAATATGTTCATTAAACTTGATATATAAATTCATGATTCTATTATTATTATGTGTTACTCATTTGCACCTAAATAGCTGGAAATATGTTCATTAAACTTGATATATAAATTCATGATTCTATTATTATTATGTGTTACTCATTTGCACCTAAATAGCTGGAAATATGTTCATTAAACTTGATATATAAATTTATGATTCTATTATTATTATGTGTTACTCATTTGCACCTAAATAGTTGGAAATATGTAAATTAAACTTGACATATAAATTCATGATTCTATTATTATTATGTTTTACTCATTTGCACCTAAATAGCTGGAAATATGTTCATTAAACTTGATATATAAATTCATGATTCTATTATTATTGAAACAGATGATTCCGGGAAGCAAGTCGAGTATTTAAAGAGTGTTTCTGACTAAAAATGTTATTTTTTTTCGTTGGCAACTTTGACAGTGATTTTTTTTCTGAAAGAGTTAATATTAAGATATGCGTGGGTTAATAAGTTGACTGAAAAAAACGGCTGTGACAAACGGACATAAAGACAACTGAAACATCTCATGAGAGTTCCATTTTTTGTTGTGAGGTACAAAACCATAAAAAAGACGCAGTGTCAATTCCGAAGGTTTCGATAAATACTCAGTAGAAAATTTAAAAAATTAATACTCCCTACAAAATTTAAAATAAAGAAAATCTAAAAAAAACAGATCTCTAAGTTTTTGGGTCTTTGCAATGATTTTGCTTATAGTTTCATTTGTCAATAGCCGGTAACGTCATCCTGGGATACTTTATGGTACTTGTTTTCTTGATAGTGCAATATGATTTTCCAACCTTAGTCTTGTTTTGAATCAAGGAGATATTGACACTAACGTCAAGTTCATATAAATAATAATCCAATTCATTAACTAAGAATGTGTGAATTATTAAATAATCATTAGAGCATTTAATAAATAAATCGCTCCTAATAGTTCTGCACTCTTTTATAGAGTACTTGGTTTTCAGATATTGCCATGTAATTTTCCAACCTTAGTCTTGCTTTGAATCAAGGAGATATTGACACTAACGTCAAGTTCATATAAATAATAATCCAATTCATTAACTAAGAATGTGTGAATTATTAAATAATCATTAAAGCATTTAATAAATAAATCGCTCCTAATAGTACTGCACTCTTTTGTAGAGTACTTGGTTTCCAGATATTTCCATGTGATTTTCCAACCTTAGTTTTGCTTCGAATCAAGGCCATATAATACCCACCTATTCTGTATTACTTTAGTAGTATTTTGCACTAACGTCAAGTTCATATAAATAATAATCCAATTCATTCACAAATTCTTATCGTTAAGATCATGTCGTTGTGCATTTAATTAATAAATCGCTCTTAATAGTACTGCCCTGTTTTGTAGAGTACTTGGTTTCTAGCTAGTGCCATGTGCTCTTCCAACCTTAGTGTTGCTTCGATTCAAGGAGATATAACAAGCACCTATTCTGTATTATTTTAGTAGTATTTTGCACTAACGTCAAGTTCATATAAATAATAATCCAATTCATTCACACATTCTTATCGTTAAGATCCACGTACTTGTGCAATTAATAAATAAATCGCTCTTAATAGTGCTGCCCTCTTTTGTATAATATATTTAAATAATACATTTGTGCGAGACTCGAAACGTCGATTTGTATATGAATGGCATCTAATTGCAGCAACGATAAATCAGCTCTGTCAGGCCAATGCCGGTGGCGTGCTCGACGGGGTCATCAGTGTCCGTGGAATAGACGTAGATTTCGTGTCTGTGCAGTAAACGAGCGATTCGCGAACTCCGGACAACATTACGGCGAAGAAAAATATTTACTAATTCGATAGATTTCATTTTCATTACTATACGATAGGAAGAAACGTTTTGAAAAGGAAAAATGTATGTGTATAATGTTCATTACATAATGAATACTTAGTCACTTTGTGCATTTTATACCTTGGGAAAGAGTAATGGTATTATGTATGCCCTCAGTTCATCTTATCTTAATTCCATATTCAAGATCTTAGTGCTCGTGGCTTTAAATTATATTCTGAATCCGTTCTCACTCACCTTCACTGTGAATTTTGAATAGACGCTAAAACAACAAATATGATTTGACGTCAAAAGCGCTTCGTCAACTTAAGATTGCAAAAATCCCGAAAGATGATGGTATGATTCATTCTCGCTACCTTATTCGCTTATCCTTTCTTCTGGTCTGTTCTGTCACGCGTCTCTGCCTAATTGAAATGATGTTTAATTTTATAGTTAATAAATTTTAACAATTTGTTTCTTTTATATATTTCTGCTGCAGTCCCTTATTTCTCTATACTGGTTGATTGGAAGATATTGCTCGGTTGCAAGTAATCGACAAATAATTAAAAAATAAATTAGATGCTCACAAAAAATTTAATTTAACACGTTTAAGAAAATTAGGTTTATCGTAAATTTTAGGTGAGAATTATATTTTTTTATGTTGGACAAGATACCAAGAAATGTAGGCCAACAGCTTTGAAAACTGTAGAAGTAATGATGTACAAAGTTATGATATTAAGTGAATCATTAAGTTTAATAAAGTTTGTTCATACATCGTCATTTGCGGCCCAATGGATATCTTAGACCTTGGTCTTCTTGAAAACATAGATCCAGCTTTTTATCTTGGAACCAATTTTTACCATGTTCTTGCACTAATAACAACAATCGATGACATTATGTATTTTTTTATTTGACCGTGGCCGACGGAAAGACAAACTTATTTACTGAAAGTGTTTGCTTCTCTTGTCGAAGAAATTTTTTTGTTATGGCAAGATCCAATAACTTATGTCTTCTTTGCCATACTCCGTTTTGTTATATTCCCTTTAAGATATTTTCCGAAACTTTCGTTTAAAAAAATATTATGCATTTTTCATGTTAACCTATGCTCATATAATAGAAATATGTGGTACCATGAATTTAATAACAGCAATAAATACATTTCACGCCAAAAAGCAGCAACTTGCTGCTACACTCGCTAGTTTCCAATATTTTACTTTCATTTTGAATTGCTTCTTTAAGTCTAATTCAACGGCTATTTTCTCAAGGTTGATTTTGAGAAAGGTATACGATATTTATTTAATTCTGAATTGCATTTATGCAAATCTTATTTTTGTGCTACGATCGTTCGATGCGCACAAAAAGGTTGAATCGGTGCGATCGGAAAATCCCACTATTTGTTAAGCATGTCACGTAGGTGCACCTGGTTCGAACGGTTGCGATAAAAAGTGCAAATAGAAAAAGTTGTAACATTAAACTTATACTTTAGAATTCAGCCTCTGCAGAAAGACGAATGCTGACAAAGGCTTTGCTGGTTGGTGCAATCGACAGCAAAGATGATATATCGTATTGTAGGTATCCATTTCCCTATTAAATCACATTGGCCAGAAATATTTCTTTATATTTCACAAATCGTCTGGTTATAGAAAATCTGGTACTTCAAATTAGGATAAATAGGAGAATAAATATTTGTTAAATAAATAAATTACGCTTGTGATGTAGAAAGAATTAAATTAGAACAAATTCTAGATTATTTCTGAAAATCTTTAATGTAAACCAGGCTACAAATAAACAGTTTTTGTGTCAACCAACAACAATCATAAATAGATAAACAGTTTTTGTGTCAACAAGTTGGATTGAGCATGAACGTAGTAGCTGTAAATAATGAAAATAACTTTTGAATATGCGTATTTATTCCAATTTTTTTGGAATTAATTGTCTTGGAGTTCAAATTCAAAATTAAGGTTAAAGCGGATGCGTAGATCGAGACTGCCTTTATTAATTATATTAATATAATTTATTCGTCGAAAAATGATGTTACTACAGATTTAATATTTTTAGATAATCAAAAACATATTAATTTAAGAAAATCTTGTAGATAGAAGATTGTAATAGATTTTGAATGCACCATGATGTATAACTTACAGATTGAAGGGAATAAAAAGAAAAATTATGGTAAAAAATATTTTGTAGGACTAAAAAAGGAAATGTATATTTTGGTGATGCGCTTAGACTTTTGCCCCAGTTTGGTAGAATTTTGAGGAATTTAAAGAGGGCCAACGGAATTAAAGGTGTGAAGAGGTTTTTCAGAATCAAAGTTTCAAATCTGAGTTCTAACATGCCGGATAACGAGTGTTTTTTTTAATATCATGGAAAAGCAATGAATTCTCTACGTGTCTCTGGTTACGTATTTCCACTCGACTGTAAACTGATTTAACCAACGCCCAAATTTTGAAGGCACTCTAATTCATTTTAGCGGTGGGGTTTATTTAGCATACCTTAACTAAATATATTTGAAATGTTTGATTGCATTTTTTTTTAATTTCAATTAATATTCACGACGCTTAATTCTACTAGAACGCAACGCAAATAAGGCGACCTAGAGTAACTCGTTCTAGAACCGGCGTCGATACCAGGTCATCCTTGAACCGTGCGATACCATTGTTTCGCTTATCACGGGAATTAAACTCTTCAATATTTACTGTTCCGACGTGGCTGATTTACAATGCTCGCTTAGATCTTTGTGAACACGCCTCGGCGCTCGAGGTTCGTACGCTGGTCGAGTCGCTGATAGGGTTGGCACAATTTTTCTTTTATTCGATATTTTTTATATTAATTTGAATGTTATTTTATTGAATATTTTAAAGTACTTTATGCTAAAATGCATTACCTCTTGACCGGTTAGTGAGCATTTGGAAGTGATTATGTGATAATTATAATAATGTGAAATTTACCATACAATACTGTACCATATTACTAGACTACTACTACTCTGTATTATATCAATCTATGATATGCAAGACTACAGTTACTGACATACTAGGATACGTGGGAGATACGTAGCTCATATTTATAGCGAAAAGTATACACGAAATTTCAAATATCTAATTATTGCAATTCCTTAGATTTTTACAAAACTAAAAAATTCCTTTACTTTATTAGGGGGTTTAATTTATAAAATCCAAGTTCCGAGTCTCCTTGGTTTAGGCTATGCGATGTTGAATAATTCAAGAGTTTTTGTTTTACAGGTCAATGGTAAATTCGTATAGCGAGACTTTTTTTTCAAATTTCTCTTGAAAACATAAATAAAATAGTCTAAAACGTTATCTGATTTGAGTCGTTATTACTGAGAAATAAATTATTTTTCAATAATTAAATAATTCTTGTGTTCAAAATTTTCTCAATCAAAATTATATTTATAATTCTCAGTATCACAAACGGAACCACCGTGTAAAAAAATTTAGGAAAAACATCGAATTATCAGTTAGTATAATGTAACGTTAACCTTATTATAGTATATCTTGGGAATGGTATGGCATATGAGAAACAATTATTGAATTATAATAGTGGTATTTTATATTCAGCAATCCCAAGAAGCTGACTTGCTATTTAGCATCATATTAACATATGTAATGAAATTTCATAAATATACTTTGATAGAGATTACGCATACAAAAATATTTCAGGTGAATTAAATAAATTATATGTAATAACATTTATAATAAGTCATGTGCGTGTGCACTACACTTTCTGAAAATAATTTTTTTAAAAGGGAAACTAGTCTCATATAGATAGTATTTCTTTGTGACCAGTTTTACTACCGCTTTACTTTAACTTCAGAAATCAGACAAAAATATAAATACCTCATAAATATATGCATTGCATTCAATCGGTTATCCACTATGGTCATGTAACCACGAAAACTACTAAATAAATTTTACTTTCATAACAATAAGAACGAACCTAATCATAAAATTTTGTCATATACCTCACTTAAAGTAATTTTTCTTCAATAGAGGGTAACTGACAGCCCTATACCTGCCGGCCCAACTGCAAAATCGCTTAAACTATGCATTTATAAGGCAAACATCTTGTCGCACCGCCGAACTATTACCGTAACAGCGCGATTCATTATCAATTATTCTCAATTCAGCATCCGAGTACACCTCACGATGTCACCTATGATGGATCACGTATACAGTTGGCTCTCGCGATGTTCGGTATCCGCCCACGCGCAAGGTGCCGAATCTGGGGTAGATGACGGATCTAGATTAGCCGGTGTCCCCAGCCGGTCCCCTTCGTAGGTGGCCCTCGATTTTCGTCGACCAGTTTTGTCTGTTATTGTCATGCGTCGTATTGCTGCTCTATTGCCGATCGCATCTCGTATGTGTGCGTTCTTCGTCATTTCCGTTTGCTGTAATGAGTGTTTGATTTCGTTTTTGGGTCACTGGGAACAGTTAGCGGAGTCGAGTGATAAATAGCGTCGGTATTTCGTTTTGATTGAATTAGTTCGCCTTTAAATTGATAGTGACGTTGGAATACGATTGGATTTCAATCGTGTTTGCTGTATTTTTTTCGTTTATCGTTTTTGAGCAGTTGTACGGTAGTTTTATCGTTTTGAGCGATTGTTTTACCAATTTTGAGCGACGAAATATATGATTAGCAATATCGGATAGGTTTGAGATGAATAGTATCTTATATGGCCATATTTTCCATGCGATTCACCCTAAATTAGTGTTTTTAATTCAAATTATCCCCTTATATGCTAATCCAATTTATAATGTTTAAGTGGCGATTTTGCTGTTACAGCAAACTTTCAATATCAATTTTATCATCAAACACTTGTATAAATTGTTGAATAAGCATATGTATTCTTTTATATATACCCTTGACGGTAGTATAAATTTATATGTTTGTTTTTAAACGATCTACACATTTTAAGGAGTTTTATATTAGTCAGCTCAAATAGTTATCCAGCCATACATTTCGGATTATTATTCGACCGTCGTCTGTGAAGAATTGTCGGTTTGTGTTCGTTTGTTAGCATCTACAACCAAGTTTTTTTATGCAAAATCAAATTATATGTAACAAATTGTTTTATCGGTATTTTATAAGACACAAAAATAATGGATAAAAAATATTTTAAGTCGCTATAACGTCTTTATTTTTAACTTTATGAACAAAATATATTTAAGCTTCTTTATAGATCTCTTTTTTACTTAATTTTATAACGAATAATTTCAGCTAATATCCCATTACTATATTTCTAATATTTATGAAATTTACATCATTGCAACTTGAGGGTAGTTAAAGGTGAGTAATGTACAATGATAACATCGTATATCCTATTGTGTGTCGTAAAAAATATAACTTTTTTCTCAAAATGCAGGATCGACCTTTTTTCGTTGACTGGATTATATTATCTGCTAACATCTACGTGTTGTTACATGGGTTAATTTGTAATTTAGACCTCTTTGTGAAAGCCGCTAGGTTGCAGAACCTGTGAGTATAATCTTAAATAAGTAACCACTGAACAAAGCGCGAACCGACTCAAACGCTGAAGTTCCGTATCATTAAGTTTGTTATAACCACTTATGAGTATGTAAGTTTATGTGTTAACATTGATTTTGGTAGCCACATAGTTAAAGTATATTATCGGTTATTCCGATAAATATAGTTTTTTTATATAAATGCAAATTTAAATTTAAATTCGAAAAATTTCACTATGCATTTCTTTGTAACGTTTAACACTCTAGTTTAAGTTTAAGTATTCAATTATTTAATTACAATTGTTTAAGTATTCAATTTATTAATTTTGAAAACAGAATAATTTTTGACGTTACATTTCTGAGAAAATTCCAGAAATTGTGGCATCAAACTGTGAAGAAGAAATAGTTCCTATTTCCTGAAAAAACCTTTTTGTATACCGCCATTTTTTTCAAATATTAAATTTTCAGGTAAATATTTTTTGAAGTTCTTACTATTACTAATACAAACAAATTAGCTAGTTTTACAACTATGTCGAATTTCAACTAGGTACTCTTTACATTTCTGACAATATTTCAGAAACTGTGACATCAAATTATGAAAATAAAATTGTTCCGATTTCTTTAAGAAACCTTTTAAAACCGCCAATTTTTTTTACCTTATATTTGCAGGAAAATATTTTTTAGGTTCTCACTGTTGAAACACAAACGAATTAGTAAGTTTTATAACTATGTAAAATTTCAGTTCAATACCACTCTTTCGCCCAGGGAAAATCGTCTGTGACAAACATGTGAATACAAACGTACACCAATGTTCCCATAAAGGTTCCTTTTTTCTTTTTCGAAATGCGAAAATCGACATAAAAAAAACTGTTTAGAAATCGCTCTTTGATAATGATTACATCAATAATCTTAATTAAATAATAAAAAAATATCTGCCATCAGGTTGGTATAACTAGTAAAGTGGTTGTAATAGCGTAAGTAAGCGAAATTAATATGCAATATGATAAACTTAATAAAGCGACAACTCCAAAGTTAACTTCGCCCTTCTCATTGTTTTCATAAATAATACCTGTCAATTATTGAGTTACAGCCGTAATATACTACATCGGCCCTTTATACCTACAAGATGAGCGCCTTATCTAAGGAATGCGATCGGTCGCTATTCCCGCGAGCCGGTAAACATTATTATCCTGCGTCTGTACGTCGCGGGCGTGTCGCACCGGTACCGCGTCCGGCCCTGCGGTGTGCCGGACGCTGACGGAGGATGCTTTGAAGCGTCTTCGATAGAGTATCTGCCCTGAAGATTTATGAGGAAAATGTGTATTGTTTTGCGTGCCCACTGACATACCAGATAGGGTCATTGCCATATACAGGTTCTCAGCCAGAGAACGTGCAGTCGACCCGAAGAGAGTGTGTTCAAATTTGACGAGTCTTTTTAGCCAATGGGTAAAAATAATTTCGTCGGTCCGTCTGTTCGTCGATATATCGCAGCATCATAACTTTTGCAGTTGAAGATTGAAATGGATTGTGATGAAAAAGGCGAATTACCTGAACACCTAGAAATTTAAAAAAATATTTTCCTTTAATTATGAGATCACTCGCGTGCCTCTCTGTCTTTCTGTGTATCACAGTTATTTTGCTCAAAAACCATTTGACGTCGAAACTTGAAACTTGGCGTATTGAAAAAGCCTATTAAACCGCATATATTTCAATAATTGACATTCAAAAATATTTTAAATAGGTGGCAAATGAAGTAATAAAAAAATATTCTTTTCAAATTTCGTATATGGAATACCTATTTAAAAAAAGCTATAAAATTTCAAAATTAAATATTTTTAGTAATAGACACGTTTTGCTCTAATTTGGTAGAATGATAAAGCATACTAATCCGCATATGATGCAGAAGTTGAGACTGAAAAATATTAATAAAGAATTCAATAAAAAAGATTATAAAGATTTGAAACCTATTTTTTACAATTTTATAGAAGACAGTTCTAGAAATATTTTTGATAACAGCCACGCCGTTTTCCTCTGATTTAGTATAGTGATAAAGCATACTAATCTGCATATATTCCAATAGTTAACACTCAAAGATATTTATAAAGAATTGAAAAAAGGCTATAAAACTATTTTTTTAGAATTTTATAGAAAACAGTTCTAGAGATATGTTTGGTAACAGCTACGCCGTTTTCCTCTGATTTACTAATCCGTATATATGAAGAATACTAATCCGCATATATTTCAGTAGTTAAAACCCAAAAATATCTATGCAGAATTCTATAGAGGAAAACGAAGTAATCGAATTTTTTAAAACTAGAATATGGTGTCATAGACATGAAGACTGGACTACGCGATCCGTATCATACTGTAGGCTCAAAATTAAGAGAAAGATAGCAATCGTTGACGACTATCGATATCTCTTTCATTTCACTCGATTTAATTTTGTGTTAATTATATAAAAATATTAACAATTTTTCTATATATATGCTACTCCAATACTTATGTCTATCTAAACGCCAAGCTTCAAGTTCTTAAGCTCAACTATAAGTGCTATGATTTAATTATATAATCTTTTTAACGCTAAATTGGTTAAACACCTATGATTAGAATGATATAACGTATAGTTTTTTTTAACTTTCATAGTTTCTAGTCACTTTTATCCTTAAGAAATAGAAATAACATGAAAAGAATTATATAATAGAAAAAATACGATTATTGTAATATTCAAAGAAAGTGACCGTTTAACAACACCAGTAGCCTAATGTTATATTTTTCCGCAAACGGCGTAATCATCATTACCGTATTCCATAAAAAATAACTCTTCAATATTTTTTTTATGATTTAGCAAATGATGTTAACTTGACGAGTACACCGCATTGTTGAACAAAAAAATATTTAGTTTTATCGTTGGTACGTTCGAAATGTAAAGTGAAAGTAGTAAGATGGCACAAGAAACTCAACTAATTTTACTCGTCAGTCCGAAAATCTGATACCAGAACTAAAACAAAAATTGTATAGTTAAAAACATCGGAACCAGAACCATGGCTCAAAGGTTGACTATGCTTACTAGATCATCTGTGTTAATTATTGATATATGTATGTAAATTTTTAAATAAAAGAAAATAGAATCAAGATATAAAATATTAGGGTGGGATATTAAGATAGTTGTAACATTTAGTCTCTAAGCGATATTAGCAGATATGATAGGCTCTTATTCATTATCTCAACTAAATCTAAAATTATACTTAGTAATGACGATGACTTCCAATAATAATTTGTTAAGCGGGTACATTTTATAGTAATAAAAAATACTTTAATATTCCCAAAATTAAAAAAAAAGTTAAGCAATATTTTTATGGCTAAAACTAAAAATGGAATTTCTTTTTATCCATTGTGTGTCAACTTTTTGTACAAAGTTTTTAAATATTTGACCTAGACCCTTGTATTTAGAATACAACGTGCTAACTAATTTGTAGGCATAAAATTAGGTAATATTCCACATTTAAATATGAATATTCCGTATTTTGAAAAATTATTAGCATTGCTTTATGAATAAACTTCGAAGGATAAGTCATTCATTTAAATTATTATAATTATAAAAGTAATAAATTATATATTCACAATAATCGGACAGAGTATAAGAGCGAAGAATGAGGGTTTAATCCAGTACCAATCACGTAATAAGGAATAAAGACAGTAATAATTATAATCGATGACTTTTTAATGTGTTTTTAAACTTTCTTAACGTAATAATGTATTTAAAATATCACTGGCAAATTTTATACACAGTTTATATTATCTGATTTGCTATTTCTTTATTCTGATTTGCTATTTCTTTATTCTGATTTGCTATTTCTTTATTCTGATTTACTATTTTACGAATACACCTTTATACCATTTATCCTTCGAACCTGAAGTATAACTACATCGATGGAATAAACATTCTCACATAAGTTTATTCGTATCTTATGTATTATAAGCCGGTCCTTTGCGAGAACATTCGTTCGTGTTTTACTTAATATAAAAATAAATATTATCTTTTGCAAATAAAGACGTACATTACGATAAAACTATTGCATTTTATGGTGCAAAAAATAGTCATAAAACCAATTGGTTGGCTAAAAGCCACTTATCAGCGCTAAAAGCTCAGCGGTTATCGGTCAACAGATGGCCGAAACGGTCAGTTTGGCCGATAAAAGACCAAACTCGCGTCTTTGCATTCGAATGTTTTCTGTTACATATGTACATTTTAACTGTTAATATTAAATTTATATACATGTTTTTGTATATATGTGATTTTGAAGAAACAGCCGCAGTAATTGCTATGGTAACAAATTTATTAAAATTTGGTTCCATGTACATAGTGTACGAGTCGCCAGACCTTCAGTATCTTATATCCGGAAAAGCGTAGTAAAAAATAAAAAGTAATTTTCTTCAAAATCCACCTTAAATATTACTAAAGGTGAATTTCGATTGTCTTTGCTTATTTGCGGAAGAATATATTTGGCTTTTATGAAAACAATTTAATTGAAACCGTTTTTTTTCTCAAAGGTAGCGTTTTCGCTGAATATAATCTCATTTGATTGTATGGTTCCCTGAAACAAGGACCTGTGATTAGTGCTTCACTTTCACAATGGGTTTTTTCCCACAGTTACCTTATTCCATCACAAAATTTGTATGTTAACTTATTATTATATCTTAACTTATTTATATTTAATCCGCTTCTTACATTATCTCTATACCCTTCTTTTTTATTCTGTTATATATACTAACAAGAAGTGAGTGGTTTAAATAATACCATTCACTTCTTCTCAGTATATACATAAAAATTGCAGGTGCTTCATTGGTGCTAACGTTAGGCCAACTGAAATCCATCGTGCATCTAGGTGAAAGTTTTGGGCAGCTTTTTAGATACTCGAGCTTTCTTTGTTTATTGTTCTACACCGAAAGAGAAAACAAAGGCAATATTTATTTTTAAACTAACGGTATGGTTATTGGTTCCAGACGAGGCATCGAATTGAAAGTGGGTGAGTAGCGGTCGTAAATAAAAATAAAATCAACAGACAACCATAAATACTTATTAAGCAGTCTCTTTGGCAATCTGGGTAAAGATAAATATCAAGTTTATTCGCAGCTATGCACATGAAAGGTAAATCATACTTAGTCGGGGATAAATTATGACGAAAGGTAATATAAGCGAGAAGTCTTTTCAACCATTTGAGTTTCTTTCAACGCGATCTCCTGATAGGAAAAAAGGTGAAAATGATTTTTCAAAACAATTATCGATCTCCTATATCAATGGTGAACTTCAATAGAAAGGTTCCTATTTATACTACAACTGGCTGTGACCGAAGCTTCGCCCGCGCGAGTGTCGATAATACATATTTTAGTTTTTTAGATATACAGGCCCCACATCATTCCTTTAATCTATACATACAATAAAATGATAGAATTAGCGTTTCTGTACATTGAAATTAAGAACAAATTATTCATTAAGGACATCATAAAGGTAAAAAAGCACAGAAATGTAGTTATTGGAATTCTTGTCTATTTCTTTGAACACGCATCACATAAACATTACTACCTCAGTCAGGATGGAGCTATTTGAAAAAGGTGCTGACTTGAGGTAACATAATTTTTTTTATTTCATCGGTACCAGTTTACTCAATCAGAGATATACGAATTTAATATTTTCAAAAATTCATTTCTGTTTCATTAGTACAACAACAAATAAGCTCCTAGCTACTCAACGTGTAGTAATTATACAAATATATGGTGTATCTGTGTGCATCAAAAGCAAATCCAATCCCATTCAACCAAACCCAATATAATCTAACCCAAAGCAATCTCAACCCGACGCAACCTAAAACAAACCCTGTAATACAATCGGTGACATCACAAAAGTGTTAAAAACCTTTGAGTTTATGCTTTGTATTACGGCACATAACCCGAATGTTGAATGTACAATGTATTATCTCTCACCAACACTCAGTGGAGTAAAGAAACATATCAAAAACCGTAAATGCAATAACAGGGACTTAACTAAACTTTGTGAATATTAAACATTTGAAGATTTTCATCTGTATATGATGAACTTACTGAAAAAGTTATGGCGGAAGAATTACATAAATTTACTTTGGAAAACAGTGAAGAGTATCTTATGTAAAGATTTTATTATTTATTCGGAATAATAATTTAAAAAAAAATTCTTTTATATGTTTTTTTTTAATGGTAACCATAAATAGAGTACCATCACATAAATCAAGCACTTTGATTAGAATCGCACCTCGTAAATAATTATAAAATATGATCAACATATTCTTTTATTACAAACATCGTAAACGTCCTTCTTCCACAATTGAAACCCAACTCCAGGTCCGAGTTCACTGCCTGAAGATCCTCCTCGTTTGATATACGCGCCAGACGAAAGTGACCGCGGTTATAATGTTGATTTGCTACAATAAGTTTTGTTTGAGCGCCGTCGCTTTTGTTTGTATATACGTTCGACTGTTCGTGTTTTCATGTTTGACTGTGTACTTGTCTGAGACAACAGCGAAGGTTCAATAACCGCTTGTGTTTTATTTTTAGTGATTGAAAAATAATGTATTTATTTTGTGCAATTATTCTTTTGGCGGCAAAACATAAATATCAGTTTATCGCAATTAAAATCGAATTAATGTCACTTAGTTTTGCATTTAACAGTAAATAACTGTTTAAATTTTGTTTTAAAAGTAATAAGTGCTTCTCTTGCATGTTTACGTGTGCGAACTGGGGAATTTGACAAATTCAAATATACAGTGTGAGTAAGAATGTATTTTGAATCTTTGTACCATATTTCAACAAAATAATGGAATACTCGATTACCTGGACATCACTAGAAAATAGTGATACGCTCTTTGTCGCACATAAAACAAAGCATGCTCTTTATCTGCACGTAGTGAAGTAATTGAATTTAATCCATGTTTAGGATTATTTCTGGAATGTGGTTTAAGAATTTTTGAAAATATTCAAAATATAACATTCCGTAACTAATGTAATTCATTCTTGATAAGAATAAACTATAGTTTAATTCGATTCCGCCACGTATTTTTGACTATTATGCACATAATAGTCAATATCAAACAATATCATACACTGTCACAATTTTACGTATTCTATACAATATAAAGAATAATTATCTAATGTTTCTACTTCCGCAAATTAAAGGTCAATCGGTTTAATGATTTTTACGTCATTCAATAACAAAACTGAGTAACGTAAAAATCGTTAAACCGATTCACTTGTTATTTTCAATAAACCAGTTTTCTTCCCATTTTAGATTCGCTGCAGGCATTTTTTTAATCTAATTATGATTATATTTTTTATATATTTTTAATTGTCGGATCAAATCGCGTATCTGTGTAGGTTGACAAATAACTTTTAACCATTATTTTTCCATAATAATAAAAAGTTATAGAAAATTCCATAATACTTTATTACATAGTATAAAAACAGGACGAAGTGCGCTTGGTTAACGGCAGATGGCGCAAAGCATTGAAGTGTGTTACACCAAAGAAAAATGAATTTAAATCGGCATCAAATACGGACTCTTCTATTTTGTGAGCTCCACCTGGGCCATGATGCGAAGTTCGTGATAAATAATAAATAACATGCGATGAGCCTCATCGATATACCACTGAACGACGAAAATTTAGTTCAGAAATATTCGGAACAAGGACTATGATTTTGAAGACTCTCTGAACGACGAAAATTTAGTTTAGAAATATTCGGAACAAGGACTATGATTTTGAAGACGAACCTTGTTCCGAATGCTCTGCTGAATTATATGAAGATATACATCTAATTGAAAAAGATACTCGACATGTTTGAGTCGAATTATAGTCTCGATATAACAGATTAAAATTAAATTAGAGAAAATTCTAAATGCGGTATTGGGTACCCCTAACAACGTGCCAGGGTTAAAATTTTATTAGTTAACCCGATGTTTTACGAAAGGATATAAAATCTTTTGAAACTACCGACGATGGCATTCATTTTTCGCCGAAGCGATCGCGTCGTGAAATCGTCGCGAGACGCGCATAATCGAGCTGATTGTTAGATAAATTAACATTAAATGTATTGTGTCTGACCGGTCAGATGTCAATATGCTGGCTGAAGGACGCTCGAATGTGCTCGGCGCCAATGACTCGTGAAGACAATGAGCTTTAGAGTCTGTCACTGTGGATCATTCTAGGCGGTGGTCTTTGGATAAAAAAAATTATTTAAATAACGTTTCGTATGTGACGCTGTTAAGTCAAACTAAACGCCTTTTAATTACGATTAGAAGTCGCGCTACAAGGGTTCTGTAGATATTTAAAGATTTATAAACAGTTAAAGGTGCATAGTATTTTTATTAAATGATTTACAAATATTAATTTTTACAACGTAAATATTATTGACTGCTGCTTTATCTTTCACAGACGTAAAAATTGGGTTCACATTTATAAACATCTAGGATAATCGCTGTAGATTTTCTGTAATTTTCTAGTTAGATTTTAAACAGTTATAAAGGTGGATAGTATTTTTATTAAATTATTTACAAATATTAATTTTTACAACGTAAGTATTATTGACTGCTTTATTTTTCACGGACGTAAAAATTGAGTTCATATTTATAAGATCTAGGATAATCGCTGTAGATTTTCCGTAATTTTCTAGTTAGATTTTAAATAGTTAAAGGTGGATCATTTATAAACAGGTGTAGGTTGATAATAATTTTCTTAAATTATTTACAAATATTAATTTTTACAACATAAATATTATTGACTGCTTTATCTTTCACAGACGTAAAAATTGGGTTCATATTTATAACATCTAGAATAATCGCTGTAGATTTTCTGTAATTTTCTAGTTAGATATGACCACACGGTTTTAGTTCAATAGTTTCGGAAATAAGGGTCGGTGGGGGGTGTAGGGATTAGAGATTATGAAAGAGTATTTTCGCATATTTTTAGAATATGCACTTTAAAATGATTGAAACATATTTTTGTGTTCTTCATAATATGAGTACATTGTTTATCTTCTATTAAATTCCTATAAGTATTGAATATATTTGGCGTTAATTTTGTAGAAATCCATTATTCACGATTAAATGAAACTACGTGATGTAGTATTTTTCTACTTTTTTTTAGGTTCTTTACCACGACCTAGGTTTCACAACCACGACCTAGGTTTCAATACAACATCTTCAGGTGGGCTGTTAGCAAAGATTATCTTTGCTAACAGATGACCACCTGAAGATGTTGTAATACATCGAAACCTAGGTCGTGGTAAAGAACTTAAAGAAAGTAGAAATAATACCACATCACGTAGTTTCATTTAATCTTATAAGTTTATTTTTAAAAAGTTTGTAAAAAGTTAGTACCGGTACAAAATGTTTGGGTTAATAAGATGCCTCATTATACCAAATTTCAAGTTTTTATGTCGCTTAGTTTCTGAGAAAATCGACTGTGATAAACAGACAAACAGATAGGTGAGCGGTCTTACAAGGTTATTTATCTTCTATCTCCATTCTTCCTTTTGCAATACAGAATCCACAGAAAGGCCAATACGTCTTAATAATACAGATATTTTGCATTGGTCAAGTTTTTTTGAAGTTATACTTCTTTAGGCGCGTTATGAAAAAGTGATGAGAGTGAAATTTTAAGATTCGTCACTCAAAAGTTACAGTATGAAGTTGCAGCGGTTGCAGTCTCGAAACAAAAGCTATTGGCACCATCGTCGCCTCTGTTCACTGTTTTCATATTCATAGTATTTATCCACATGTTTCTAGTGTCTACATTCATACACGTGTGTTAGTTTCATATAAGTGCGATTTATATATGTGCTGATAAATTATATTCAGTAGCGATTTAAATTCAATATTTTGATTAATATATTTACTATTCGTAAATATTTGTGAAAAAATTGTGTTTATAGACTTTTTCAAGTGCTCCAATATAATTGGGGTTATCTATCCGTATGTATTATTTAATGATGCCAAAGAAGTATAACTTCTCACGCGCGTACATAAGTACACGCACCCTTTTTTTTAATATTCATAAAAGAATAAGAGGGGGTAAATAAAATAGTCAATTTTTCAATGTTTTTATATCATGTGCAGTAGCATTTGAGAGTTTGTTATGAGGAATATAAAAATGTATTCCTTCTTATGAGAAATACAAAAATTTAATATATTATTTTTCATCACTTTAAAATGTATATTTAAAAAAACATTCATAAAAATATGCGAAAATAGGGCATTCCATCGTCTCCCCCATTTCCTAAACTATTAAACCAAAAGTAATGAAAAAAACAGGATTGGTAAAATCTGACTCTAAAATTACAGGAAGCTATAGCGATTATCCTAGATCTTATCGTGCACCATGTTTTTACTCCTGTAAAAGATATGGTAGACAATATATTTAAGTTGTGAAAAATTAATATTTATAAATATGCAGTTTAATAGTAACTATTTACAAATAAATATTTATAAGTTCCTAACTGTGTAAAGAATCCTCGTAGCGCGCGATCTACTCGTACTTGACAGGTTTTTTTCAAGCTCATACTTGAAAAATACAACATCATCTCTTATACGTGACTAATATTTAGGTTAAGTGCTTTAGTGTACAGTAAGTGCTCCGAGGATATTTTTCCTTGTTCCTTGGCTGAACTTAACTTTATTACCTTAAAGCGTCATTCTTATGACATTTAACGGCGAGACCATTTTGTTTTTTAAATTATTATTTAAGTTTATCGTTTAATGTATTGCAATATGGTGATCATGTTATCTATTTGTGAAAACACAATATAAAAATATAATAATTAACAAGAAATTTTATGTCGTATCGAAACTGGCTTGTGTTATATCATTTAAAAATCAACGACTTTATTAATTCGTCAACTAATCGCTATCACAGAGAACGTATTTTTGAAAAAAATTCAATAAAAGATTACACATTATCGAGGCAATTAGTTCAACTAGTGAATGCGGGTCAATAACGCAGCAGGCCGAACATAACTCTGTACTCCAACACTTCCGCAAAGCGTGTTCACCAACAAACAGTTTGTGCAAACAAATCATATATTTCATCGTCTGTTTGCTGTCCCGCAATCAAAAGCTATGTAACCTTGACTACCGCAAACATTGATGAATCATTTTAAAATTAGAACCGATGACTTTTTTATGTTGCCCAAATTATTTATTTACGCGTAAGTATGACTAGGGAGAATTTCGTTTTTTTATTGCGTTTGCGATTGCTATATGAATGGGTCTTACATTGCGATTCTTTGATTGATCGATTCGAGAAAAAAAACACGTAGGTTATCTACCGTAGTTTTTCCGGTTATAGATAATTGAATTTTACAATCGTAACTGTTTCAATAGTGGTTTAAAGAACTTTTTATGCGCTCGTGTGTCACTAAGTCGCTCTGAACACAAAATATATGGAAAGCTATTTCATACAACAATGGGGCTTTATATTAAAATTTGGCGTTCAAATTTTTTTCGCATAAAACTTTACGCATGAAGTTATATTTTAGAATCAATGTATTATCACTCAGGGCCAATTTTTCAATCATCAAAAAGGAACTGAAGAAGAGTTATTTGTAAAGTAGCGCGTATCTGAATGTTTTCAACCGTCAGATAATTGATATTAGCGCAATTATCTAATATCAAATGAATAAAGTAATTCGTTGATAAAAGAACCAAACAACGATTATTCGTCATTTGTCAAATAGACATCTTAATTCGAATAGGTTTTTGTTTTGTTATTTAAATTAGGTACAGTATTTTTATATAGACTTTTATGTCACTTTATTATAAAAAATGGAATTTATTGAAATAGTAGAAGCACGCAAACAAAGCTATCGGCAACTGTAATTAAATATGAAGGAAATGTTTCTATTACACTTTGAACTTCATGCGAGTAATGTGTAAGAGAGATAAAAGATCGATGATATATGTAAGTTAGAGTAGTATGACTAGATAATCAAATATTGACAATGTCAAATATACAGCACATACGTATATCGTCGATCTTTTATCTCTCTTACACATTACTCTCATGAAGTTCGTTAAAATAATTATCGTGGTGTAGAAGGAAACTGTAAATATCTATTTATCATAAAACTGCCATTTTTAATCAGATTATAATTAATGGAATATTTGTTAACTATCTGACAGTTTATTCGCTGAATGAAAAATTGAACTTGAGCTTCTTTAGACATCGAAAAATTATCTTAAAATTGATTTCATATTTCTCTAAATTAGTAACTGCATTCAGAAACGGAGTCCTTATTATATTGTGCCATTTCCATAAAGTAAGAAAACTATAAAGTACTTTACAAAAAGGAAAACATTTTATTTGAAACAAATTGAATATTTTAATGTTAGAGATGTTCCTTTTGATAATTGTTTGATTATCTAAACTTTGGTCTTTTTATTCAGAAAAAAAGCAGAATCTTATCATTCCCCGTTCAATCTAGACTTTTTCCATTTTCGTGAATTCTTTTCTGTCATCGATATTTGAGCGTTTTAAAAGAAGTGTTTTAAAAAAATTATAGGAAAAACCACTTATACGTGTCTTAAATTTTGCTTTAACAAGCTTTCATTTCATATCCGACACGTAGGTCTGGATATTTTTTCCTTTTACTTTCAGTTTTACGTCTCCGCTACCCTTAGTTAACGCCTAAAACCAAAATTCAAATGTTTCACATTATATCTATAATTTAACTACTGACTACTTTCTAAGATAATACCACCTAAACTTTCTACGAGTATGCCAAATAGTCTCTGAAAAAAAATATTTGCAGACCTAAAGTACAGACGGACGAACCGACCCCGATATCATTCCAAAAAGGAACCGTTGATTACCAACTTTGGTACCGAACACTAAAAGCTATGTCCGCTAATCAATAGCTTACATTACTAGACTCCTAAAATTATCACGTGCATACTAAAACCAACACTTTCGAGAAATCAAGCCACGAATTGTCTCTTAGTCACGACTTCTGTCTCAATATTGTCACCGGCCACATCAGCGTTTATGACGTCATCAATGTGGTGCGTGAATAGAACCAGACTTGTACCTATTACGGAAGACCGGTTCCGGTCTTGCGAGAATGCGGTTCCGACAACTGCTGCCACGTTATTTTAAGACTTTAAGCCCCTGTACTATAACTAAGTCGCACAATTCTAAAATCTATTTGTTTGTAAATCGTTTTGCTCTAAGGGCGAAAAATGCGATAAATATATTCTGTTATTATTAGCATTTTAATGTTCGAATGTATCAACAAGACTCCGTTGTCCGTTGTCCGGCTCCAGTAGACCTTTCGTAGATCCGACCACCTGTTGCCAGCGACTCTCTAACGACCGGAAAGCATCTCAGCGCGACATGCAAATCTTAAGAATGTTTATTCCTGTCCCCTATTTTCGTAATTTTGAGGATATTTGCGCAAGATTTTTTTTATTATTATATAATATCACTGGCATGCATCCTGAAGTTTTCACGTGACACCAACGTGGTGTTACCAGATAGCAAAGTGTTAATTATGATAGATGGTAGCTTCATTAGTTCATTATATTTCAACACTTTACCAAACTATTATAGTTTGAGGATAGTATTGACATTTCATTATCTTGTAAAGTGTTTTATCATTTACTTTCTTAGGATACGTCATAAACAGTCACCAGACTTTGACATCTGCAGGAATAAATTTTGGTCAGTCACTGAATTTTAAGGCGTGATTGAGAATCGGCAACTAAATCGTAAAATGATAAAAAAAGAAAAAAACGCAACTTCATTAATAGTATAGTAGTACAAATATACTAATAGTATCATGGCGAGCACACCGTGATTCCAGTTGTATAAAATTAAATTATCAATTTCTGGACATTTTTCAAATAAAAAAAACTGTCATATGTTCAAAAAACCGTTGAACGTTTTTGCTATCACATTTAGTAAAAAGATACGATATTTTAAATATCGTGTAGATATAAGAAGATTATTCATCTTATTTCATACACATCGAGACAAATAAACGACAGAGATAAAAGGCTTTCAATGTTCATTATCTCTAGCATCGCCATAAATCTAGCTGTCGGGTAGCAGTATCGAGAAATATGGCCGCAATATTTGAGATCGTTCGACGATAACGACCGGAAATTCCTGTAGAGCAAGATATTACGGAGTCATTTTAAATATATCTATGCACATGTCGGCCAACACTTAACCTATTCCTCTGTTCTAATTGCAGAATGGCGCAGATAATAAGCGTCAGGTTGAACAAGCCTGACCACCAGCCCATCGGCTTCAGGTTGCAGGGCGGCAAGGACTTCGGTACGCCGCTGGTCGTGCAGAAGGTAAATATTTTTTTTTAATAATTAAAAAAGCTAAGTTATTTTCATCATTCAAATTGCTATTAAGTGAAAATTTCTTTCAATTTTCATCTCTCACCAAAGCTATGTGATATTTAAATAATGCAACATTTATTTTTAAAGCTTACGCGAAAATCGATGCTTCTTCTATATCGATGAATATTTGAGTCAGACAGTAATAATTTGTAGTTAAAAAATAGTTTATTTTATTTCCACTTTTGACTAATAGTTAAAATATATATGTATATATATATATATATATATATATATATATATATATATATATATATATATATGTATATATATATATATATATATATATATATATATATATATATATATATTTGTATATACTTTTTACGAAACTTCCTCTGCAAAACATAGTATATTTCAACAAAATATTATGCTTGAAAACACATAAAAAACATTTTAAAACTAGAACAAGAGTTTCTCCTTTAATCTGATTAGATAGTGAAAAACATGGTTTTATACCTGTTTCTTATATCTCAATCTTGCGGTATTCTCGACAACTTCCTTATGTGTTAAAACATTTTTCAAGAAGCTACCTGAAGATTGTAGTATTTAAGATTATAAGTTAGTATAAATATTTTAAACAAATGTAATTTTAATTTTTCAAAATGATTAATTCCAAATATTTTTTTTATTAAAAGTGCTGCGCTCGTAGGTTTTTGTTATTAGTCAGAAAATACACTACCTAAATGTATTATGTTGAATAAATGAAAGTTATGTTATATAAGGACACCTATTTAACGTTCCTTAGTGAAAAACAAGTAGTCAAAGACGTAGTCATAATAAGGGCTTTCCTTAAACTTGGTCTTGTAACTGTGTATTTCCGTCCGTTGTCACATTCACATAGTTTAAACCTAAGTACGTTAAATTTTACAAGTAAATATATGCTTTAGATAAAAATCTCAATTAATATTAAACGAATTTTTGTTTAATAATTATAAGGGTTGAAAAAAATGTTTGTCAGTGTGCCTATCCCATTACTCATATATTGTTAGTTATTCCAAAATACCTTGAAAGAAAAAAGGAATCCTTATACGATCATTTTGTTTTCTGTCTGTCTGTCTGTGTGTCATGACGCTTTTTCTCAGGAACGCGTGGTGGTATCAAGTTGAAATTAACATCTAATACTTAGGTTTACGATCTGCTCACAAATAAATTAAAACGTATAGGGTACTTCCCGTTGACCTAGAATCACGAAATTTGGTAAGAAGGAAGATCTCTTTATATTTGATTATATAGCGTTCGTTAAGCAAGATCTCACAGCATAAGTAAAGAAAAAATATATTATATAATTATATCACATAGAAATATTTCTTAAATATGCGCCTGTGAAAGGTATAGTAGCCAATATTATAATTAGTTTAATAGGAATATTATGTACCATTAAATGTTTATAAATGCCTATATCTATAAGGAACCCTGGTATTGCAAGTTCCACTCGTCCTTGACAGCTTCTTCTATTTAAGCTGCTTTTATGAAATATTAAGCCTCAAAATGATGTACAGAGGTGCCCCCCCATCTTCTTATTAACCAACCCTGGCTTTTTGAAAAATCTGAAAAATTCTGAATATCAATATTTGGTTAGAACTTACAAATAAGTATATTTCAATCAACTTAGATCAAAATAACGTTAAGAAATGTGACTTTTACGGAACCTTACTTTATACGTGACCTCATCAGCACTTAGCCTCTTTTTTCCACTAAAAATATGTCGGAGTATTATAACAAAATGTTTCCTTGTTACGTCTATTATTGTGGAAATAAATAATGATATTGCTTCAAAAAAAAGAAGACATTGGTATGTTTCTTTATTGCTCCTTAACGTGTTAATCACTACGATGTGTTTGTCGTATGAAAATAAATTTCCAAGAAAATCATATGATATAGTATAACACTGAATTTTCAAATCGGTAATATTTCGATTTTTCGTAAATTGCCGAATGAAAACAAAATTAAGCTTTTAAATTGCGGGTTTTTATCGTATATTTATAATAATATGTAACCCTTGGTAAAAGAACGTTTTATCTTAAGTATTTGCAATAAAAAAGATAAGATTAACATTCTTAATTGTGTTGTGCAACTTGCAGATATCGCTAACACTAGCATATCTTTAGTCATAAAATTTTCTTTTTGCGCAGCATTGATAATAAAATATATTCTCAGTTATTCAAACCGATATTGCTTAAAATACTGCAATAATTATTGACTGGTACTTCCTCTTCTTCTAAAATACAATAATTATTAACTGGTGATAAAACCTCTCATTTAAGGAACAAATCGATTAAAAACATAAAGCAAACAACACTAGACCGAAGGTGAGAAAGCAAAATAATAGCCGCATACAGGACCAACTTTCATAGACTACAGACGAGATTGAATGTTAAGATAAAAACAATAACATTCATATTCAATGTACAAGACTATTACGATTCAAAAATTCAATAACAAATCGATAAAGTTACATAAATAAGAAAGCTTTCGAACCTTCTCTCGTTCGAAGGCGGTTGCGTTTCGCTTGTCGAAATTTACCGACCGATCGATTACATAAAATGCAAACGCAGAATCGGGGTCGGCCGTTGAATATGGACGATTCGATCGCATATAGCCAAACGTTGTTTGAAGTCGTAAATTGTTGATACGGTAATGTTTATGTAAACATCGCTGTTTAGATTATGAGCCATCTCCGAGCGGTTTCCGCGTACCGGCTGTTATCACGGCGTTAGAGCAAACAAAGAAGTTAGCCGTATCTAAACGTGAGTTCGGCAAATTTTAGGTTGGGTCCGTACTACGGCGTTGCTCTCGATATGCTCTCAAGTCTTTTTCGATTTAATGAAGTTTTTTTTACGAAAGGAAGTGTATTGATGTTATCGCTCAGGTTTCAATCACATAAAAATATCTTATCGGTGCGAAATGGGACCAGCCGGACATATCACGACAGTGTGAATATGTTGTCGATCCCATCCCTCTCTTTTGTGTTCTTTTTATCACCATAATTGTGTTCATAATTGTGTTCGTAATTGTGTTCTTAATTATCACCATAATTCATATTAATTATGGTGAACTAAACTTAAGGAACTTAGGAAAAGGTAATAATGTATTATCTACTCGTATACATATAATAATATTGTAACAGAGTAAATTCTGTACATGGAAAATATTAAAAAAAAGAGTGATTGATAATACAGAATGATAATGGAAGCCGGGAAACCTTTTTTTAGAATTTTTATTTAAAAAAGTTTGTATGATATTTTGTACGTCAATCACGCAAAATCTACTGGACGGATTTTAATAAAATTTGGTATGGTAATAGTTTGTAACTACGAGTTGCTCGTTTGAGGGAAAAAAAATAATTTTTTTTCTTAATCCGAATTTCAGGCGAGTGAAACTGTGAGGCACAGCTAGTTAATTAATATATTCATTGTTTTGTATACTTTCTTTTATTTTAAATTTTCGTACATTGATAGATACAGTTAATTTGGATTCTTCGTCTAAAAGAATAGCTATCATAAGTCGAAAATCTAAATGTCATTATATGCAACTTAGATGAAACTTCATGAAACACTATTTGTGTCTAATTTTCTAAGTTAAACAAAAAGACTGAGGTACCATGGGAAACTGAACATCGATGTGGATGTAAGGAGATTTTACTCAAGTGAGAGCGAAGCGCTAGTGTATCGAGAACGGCCACATATGTTTGTATGAGCTGCAGTGTGGATCGAGCCTAACTTCCGTATTGACATGAGAATGTTTCCACCGATGTGTCGTCATTAATATTACTAGTGAAACATATATAAATATTACGCAGAAGTTCGCAAATTACATTGAAATTTTTCAAATATTCTTTTAACTTTTGAGGGAAGAACCGTGATCAATGAACATTTAATAGTATGCGGTTCATATAATCATAGGCGCTCGACATAAAATAAAACATACCACTTGAAATATTCACTGCCGATCAATATTATGACATAAGAAGTAATATTGAATTTAAAAATTGTTAGTCCGATCGATATTATGACAAACAAATAATACTGAATTGAGAATAGTTAGTTACAATGTATTAAGAATTGTTAATTATAATACAATACGGCGTTTCTATAATTGAATGACAAGGACTTAATACCTTCAGTATATTCCACCCAATGTGGACAAAGATGAAAGCTGTGATATAATGATTGTTTGAACCAAACAAAATTATTTCAAGCGCTCTTCCGTTAAATAGTTTAATATGTTTATTGATTTTGTCTATTACTCGATTATAAATAACTATTGTTTATTGATCCGTTAACAAATGTGCGCAATGTCATTATTTCTTGGAGTAAATGGAATAAAATATCATGAAATAACCTGAAGGAATTGCAAGAAAAAAACAATAATTTTATCTTACGGATTACGACACGTAAGATAAAATTTATATAATATCGCGAAGTGTCAAAAATGTTATCAATACTAGTTGAAAAGAAAATTATTTGAAAGTACTCATAATTAGATATACTTTTAATCTCATTATGATAGGGTGACCAAGTACAAGTCATATAAACCAATATTTTATCAACGGTAAATACACTAGATACTATTTATACATTGTTATATTTATTAATATTATTTCTTTTATATTGATGTTACAGGTCAATGACTGTTTGTTGAAATATTAAGGAATTTTACGTAAAATAATTTTGTAATTATATAGAATACTATGCATATCCGGAAAAACAGCATTTTTAACTAAATGACATAACCCTTATAATTTCGTCTTGTTCATCTGTCTGTCTATCCGTCTGTTTGACCGTATGTCGCAACCATTTTACTCGGAAAACATTAACAGTATATAAATGATATTTGGTCGATAGGTGTCTTCTATGAACCGCTATACAATGAATTATGAAAGAAAAATAATATGAGGGGTGGCACTCCATATATGTAACTGAGGGTTGAAAAAAATCAAGTACACATAGATGGGTGGGGTATAGTTGATATGTCTTAAAAAAATAAAGGTTAAAAAATAACTTTATTTATTTAAGTCAGTAGTTGGTGAGATATGCATTTCTAAAATGTGTGTAAAATTCGGAGAAAAATTAAGATAGTAGAACTTAACTTATATTTTATGTAATAGACACATTGTGTAATTTTTGAGATATGGAATATTTTCCGCACCGACCGTAATAATAACTTTGTTTTTCGCAGTCTCTTTGAAAATACAAACTTATAAGTTTAATATCGTTTGGGCCTTCAGATGTAAAATTGTAAATGGAATCTCTATATAATTTTGAAAGATCTGTCTGCTGACCCACTGATCATTGATCACTGACCCACTCAATGGGATATCCCGCCTAAAATATACCCAGTATTGCGCTTTATGGATGGATGAATTTATAAGGATTTTTTGTTTCTTTGCGGAGCTTTAAAAATTCATTGTTTTTTTAGTTTCATATTAATGGGCTTAAGTTTTTGAAAATAATAATAATTTTAGTATATCCATTGAGAGTTTTTCACATTGGGCTAATCCTTAGTCTCAAAATGTTCAAGATATGTTGGCACAATTTAGTATATTGTTGATTTTCGTTCACATTGGATAGAAAATCCTTAGTCTTAAAATTTTCAAGATAAATTGATAAATTTCAAAAGTGCAAATGATAAATAATGATTGACACGTCATTATCAATTGCGCCGGTTTAAAGATACAAAGTAATAATCATTCTCTGTTTCTTGTGAATGCTAAATTTCATTGTAATCGCGTTTTCTTCTTGTTAAGTCATCACTTTTCGCCAGCTTGTATTCTGAATTATGTAAATGAAACTTTATCAGTATATATACATATATATATAATATATGTAAATGAAACTTTGTTAGCCTTTCATTATTAATTATGTATTCCATACTCATTAGTCCTTCCTTGGTCCTAGTTCTAAGCAGTACTTTTATAAAATCATCAATACTTTTATTAAATTCAAATTAAAATATTATTCTGAAACTTGTGGTATTTTATCTAAAGCAACAATTTGGCCTTTTTGGCTAAAATTTAATTCTCTGGGTGATAATTAAAATGATTCTTTATGAATATTGGCGTATATTGCTTGTGGATGATAATTAAAATGATTCTTTTGGGGGATAATTAAAATGATTCTTTATGAATATTGAAGTGTATTATTTGTGGATGATAATTAAAATGATTCTTCTGGGTGATAATTAAAATGATTCTTTATGAATACTGACGTGTATTGCTTGTTGATGATAATTAAAATTATTCTTCTGGGTGATCATTAAAATGATTCTTTATGAATACTGACGTGTATTGCTTGTGGATGTAGATAAGGACTAATAAATTACAGTTCAAGTACGTTTATAACATAAACATCAATAATAAATTAATTAATCCGTCCGAGAACTACTTATTTGCTCATCAGTCGTGACCCTGCCATTTATTTATTGTCGCCAGTATTTGTTATCTTTTTTAATACTTATGAACGTCTCATTCTTACATCAACTTCCTTCAAAATTATGTTAAAATTGATAGTAAGGGTTTTAGCTATCTACATCTACACTCTGTATCATCTACCTCGTTAGGGACTATATAGGATGTCATAATTTTAATGCAAATACTCCGTCATCTCCAAGGATACCGCTTCTTGTGATCTTGCGTTAAAGACAGCTAACGTTTTGTACAGTTATGTAAGAACGTATGTATACAATTTGAAAGCTCATTTGTCCTTTATATTACTGCAACAATAATTTTATCACCTTGCTTGAAACTTTTATATATTTCATTAAATATATTTTGATTGAAAGTGAAAGTGTACAGGTTTTTAAAACCTATATGGACATATCGGTTTATTTATTTATTTATACGTTAATGTATCTAATTGATACATATGGCGGGCTTATAGCGATATACGAGAGCAATATCTTACAGCCAACCATAACACCAGTCCAGCCCCGTTCGACGAACGGCCGGGAATCGAACCCGGGTCCCCGCAGTGCATCGCAACGTCAAAGGTCATATGCCTTATTATCAATCCAGCACACTACGGCTACGTGGTGTGTTGATATCTACTATGGGCCTGACTAGATTACTGTCTGTATATTGCATTCAGTCAAGATACTGATTAGTCTGTTCTCCTTTCAAACCAATTCGTCTAATTTCAAATCAATTATTTTCAATGAATCAAAACATTGCTACATTGGTAATTTTAACATACAGGTATACCGTTACAGTCAACCAAAGATCTAACATCTCCATTAGAACTAACACCATAAAAATGTTAGGAATGCGAGATGGTTAAAAGATGGAAATGACATTACAAAAGAATTTGTATATGAAAATAGAATTCTATAAACATTTGAAAGTTCTAAAAATAACAATTACATTTGTTATGTGCGACATGTAAACTGTAAGTTCATTTACAATGGGGCTAGGCTTAAATAAATATATATTTAGGCTACAAGTTGCATAAATAAATATATAAACAATAACAAAAGCCCACGGCACAGAGCTTCCGTCACTCTCGCGGGCGCCAACAATGGCGGACGCAACAGTCGCCTGGCGGCCGATCGATAAGTGAAAGTTCCAATTGCTCATCAACGCACGTACCAACTCGGCGCACATTACTCCTGGATGTGCCTACACGAGCGGACCCTGCCCCTCGGATCAGGCCTTCCGGATCTTCGGGATGAGCTTTTATGCTTGCTATTTTATCTACATTACCAAATATTTTGCACGATTTCCTTGGCACCCTTTTATTTTTAAATTTATATTCGGGTTGGAAAAAATCATTGAATATGGAACTTCAAACTTTTAATCTATATAGTTTGGATTAAAAGCGTAATTTCTGTTAAGTGAGCCATGCGTCCCTCACAGGGGAGCTATTATTATAATAAATTAATATTGATAACATTGTTAATCTATTCACGATGGTACTAACGGAATCGATTAGTAATATGTTATGCGTATAGTTTGGATTAAAAGCGTAATTTCTGTTAAGTGAGCCATGCGTCCCTCACAGGGGAGCTATTATTATAATAAATTAATATTGTTAACATTGTTAATCTATTCACGATGGTACTAACGGAATCGATTAGTAATATGTTATGCGTATAGTTTGGATTAGAAGCGTAATTTCTGTTAAGTGAGCCATGCGTCCCTCATGGGAGAGCTATTATTACAATAAATTAATATTGTTAGCATTGTTAATTTATTTACGACCGCAGTAATGGAATCGAATAAAAGTACGTTATACGTCTCAGGGGTAGCAAATGAGAAATTGTATGTTTAATCTCATTAAAGTGGGGTTATCAACAATATTCCAAAGTTTTGTGAAGTTTTATTACCGTTATATCCATTATTATGTAGATAAGGCAAATCGATTATGGCGTAGATTGATAAATTAAATATTTGCTTGGACACGGTTCCATTGGATTATTCTTTCTCATATTTGTTTTTTACAAGATCTTCTATTTTTAGAGTTTCTTAGATTAACTTATTTTGAAATTAGCTTAACGACAACTCTTTTATTTTGTTCTATACTTACTTTTCACACAAACGTCCCTTAGTCGCGTGCTCATTTATCTCGGGCAATTTATGCTGGTAAAAAATAAAACTATTCATAATAATATTAGAACGTCATATATTACGAATAAGTTTGTATGTTTGTATCCTGATTTCCAATCAGATCGTTTATAGGTTCGAGCGGTTTTTTTCAGAATTCAATGTTTGCTTACTCTTTTTCGTATCCAGTGGCACATAAAACCTTCAGTCTGCGGCACCATCTTCGGATGAGAAACAAAAGTATTCTTACTTCCAGTCAGCCCATTCACTTTGCTGGACATCTCACTTATGTTCGACCATTCTTTTTCATGTTACTTTAAGTCTTCTTTTTCTTTTCTTTTTTTTTTCTAGTGCTTACGTGAAAACCACTAAAGGATTTTTATTCTCTAGAAGACTAAGGATATATCCAATTCATTTCCATATTATATGCTTAATAGTATATTGTAAAAGCTCTTGTCTCTTTTTTTGATAAAGTTTTGTCAGTATCGAGTACTGAAAGCTATAGTATATTTTTATGAAATTTCTCATAAATTTATTTCTCATAAAGTTGTACCTATAAGCACCAATATAATTAAATTTGGCATGCTTATTAATTTTGTCTAAATCAGTATATTTCTCTCTGTTTTCTATAGACTCCTCGCTCGATACAAAAATATTTGTAATTTCCTGAAAATTTTTATTGGCAAAATTTTTATTGGAAAATTTTTATTGGAAAATTTTTATATTTTATGACGTTTCAACTGATATATATTTCTTTCTTGTTGTAAGTGCGAAACTTCAAACAGATATTTAAATAAATCTGCGTAGTGACACACGTGCAGAAATCATGTTTGTTAAGATCGTTTCTTGAAATCATCTCACACCTCACTTGTTTTAACATGTACACTCGATTAACAACCACGTCGTACATATGTCCATCGGCTCATCAGCGTTCGGTCCGTCAAATCGCATCCGGTAAAAGGCAGCCCGTGTTCGATGCCCGACGGCGCGGCGTTACGCAAGAACGCTGGCGGAGCTTACCAATTCGTCATCGTAAATCCGGTAATCCCTTGCTGGACGCGTTGCGTAACTATCGCTCTGGAACGAGGCGGCCGTGGAAAGAAAGAGTGAAATTGGTACCGGTTTCTAAACGACATCGTTTCGATGGTTTGAAGGCGACTGACTGCTCCAGGCTACGACGCTGAGGTTATGTCAATTAATTTTAGGTTTATTTTGGTTTAGTACACACCAAAATTAATATGTACGAGTGCAAGTTCTTGGATAATTTTCTGAAGGATTTGGCTTAATATCTTCGTCAGACCATAAATATGTTCTGCATTATGAAACTTTTATAATCAATATATAATCAAACTGTCCTTTCAGCGTTCGGAGATAAACATTGCGACGAATTATCTTTATTTATCGTTTACACTTATGAACATTTTTTGTTTGATATTATCAAGCTAAGCATATTATCTGTAAATGAACGTCATCGTATGATATCAGCCGTTTTTTGCTACAAATGTGCGTATCTAAAAACCATGGCAACACCAGCTAAATTAGTATTTATCCAAAAGCACCATGTGCAAGTACAGTGATGAGACAGGGAGGGGACGAAAATAGGGGAGATAGGGAAGGCAAGAAGGGGAAAACATAGCAGAAAAGAAGGAAATAGGTAACTTACCTGCTAGGTAACTAACTTACAATATGAGCGAATGAAGTGAATGATAATCTGTAATCAGTCTTGATTAAACCCGATCGTAACTAAATTTCTATACGCTACGTAAGGATCCCGATATCGTCTTACGTAATTGTATTTTTAGCATCCATTGCAAAAAGTACAATTATATAGAACTGCTTTTCGCATTTGTCGTGAAAACCGAATGGATACGAAAAAAAAATGTTTTTTTCTGCTGAATTAAAAAATAAAAATACGCGTTTGAAATATTGTACGGAATGTTATATAAGTAATTGCTAAATTACACTGAACGTATGCAATTAGTTTTTAATCAGTGGATCGGTCTTCAAATCTATTTTTACAATTCCATAAGTGTCTTCAAAGAGTGAATACATCTTAACATCGTCGATAGAGTAAATAGTGTAGCATTCCACTCCAGATGTACTCAGCTGACAATGTAAGCACTCAAGTATTTGTATGTTGCACATACTGTGCAATATTTAGAATCAACACTAATTATATAGTATAAATAAACAAATGAAAGTAGAAGTTCTAAGTGCCTGTTAACTTTCATAAATACCTACCCATACATTAAAGTAATACTTTATAAGCGGCGCATTCTCAATGGCGTGCCACCAAGTTTTGTTACCTTTCATCGTTTTTTAGAATTGTTAATTTAAATACAAATATTTCTTTATGTTGTCATATTAGAAAAAAACATGCGACATCAATCACGAATTACATATATTTACTAGTTTAAAGTACTTTACGATTATTTTATTACAAAATAAAATGTAACGTAATAACGCCAGCTTCTACTACTATTCGTTACCTTATTTCTTTCAATAATAACATTGATACCTAGGTAACTGTAACTACTGGTTAATTTTGTTACCTTTCATCGTTCTTAGGAATTGTTAAATCTATATATTAATACGTGAAGAGGAAACTTTGTACCCCTTTTTAAACATATTGCGTGCACGGATGGGTGTGAGATTAAACAATGTATTTTATACTTCTATGAATGATAAGTATCATTTTTATTACCATACCATAAAAAATATTAATACTGACAATGAATTGAACCAAAAAAATAAAAAACATTTTAAAAATGGTCGATTTATTCTCTATGGATTATTTTTTTTTATTTTACTGTCATATTATATGTATATGTACAACCAAGCAATCCGATTTATGTGTAATGATAACATTCGGATTAAACCTGTTAATAAAAAGCCCTTGTGACAATCTTATATTAGACAAATACACTTCTCAACGATAATCTTTTGCGGGTAAAGTCACAGGATTATGTCGTTTTTAAAGTAATAATTAATTCTTTGCTTTCATAATTCAGTAAATGCTCATTGCTATTGCTCATATTAAATTGTAGTTAATGTTTTTGATAGCTATGCTTATACATGTGTAATAAAAATGTGTCCGTTATTCATACAGGTGATTCTGGTCATCAAAGTGTAAGGAATTAAGGAATTATATGAAACTTCTCAACTTTTTCTGAAACAATTTCCGTTAAAGTTACGATTCTATCGAAAAAAAGGGTGCGTGTACTTATGTACGCGCGTGAGAAGTTATACTTCTTTGGCATCATTAAATAATACGTACGGATAGATAACCTCAATTATATTGGAGCACTTGAAAAAGTCTATAAACACAATTTTTTCACTAATATTTACGAATAGTAAATATATTAATCAAAATATTGAATTTAAATCACTACTGAATATAATTAATCAGCATATATATAAATCGCACTTATATGAAACTAACACACGTATGTGAATGTAGACACTAGAAACATGTGGATAAATACTATGAATATGAAAACAGTGAACAGAGGCGACGATGGTGCCAATAGCTTTTGTTTCGAGACTGCAACCGCTGCAACTTCATACTGTAACTTTTGTGTGACGAATCTTAAAATTTCATTCTCTTCATTTTTTCATAACGCGCCTAAATACGTATAACTTCAAAAAGGAACACGACTCAAATAAGTTCATTTTGATGCATAGAATCACCTATATTAATAGTAGACACGTTCTTTGTAACAACCTGTATATTTATTTAAATCACATTCAGTATTCACGTAATTTTTTTAAGTAAGTTTTGAATTTGCGTGCCTAATTTATATTATGTATTTTTATTACAGCAGCGTCGTTTAACTGTGCCCGAGCGGAAATGAGTTTTTTTAGTTACGACTAATATATCAAGCTACACAAAAAAAGCTTAGCCATTTGGTATTTGGGAATAAAGTTATTTTCCCACAACAGAGTCATAGCGCTCGATAAGTTTAAGTTTATAATTTAAAAATTGTTAAAATAATTTGTGCAAATCGCAAAATGTTTGAAAGTATGTCGAATTAAAAGACGTGATTATTAACTAGACAGAGTCTAGTAAGTTATAGTCCCACCATCTATTAAGAATAAGCTACTTCTTCGTCAATGTTTCCTGTGAGAATTATGTTAAGATAAATATGTATAAAATTTTGTTAAGACATTATATTGTCTATGTAAGTTGGACAATCAGTCGATATTTTAAATCGATGTATTTATGTTATTGAGTAACTTGATTAACTAATAAACAAACAAAAAAAGTAGTTTTGTAGTATGATGAGGGTAAATGATATTTTGAAATATCTAGTCTTATGTAAATTTATTTTAGTTAGTATTTTTAATAAACATAAGATATATTACATATTGTTTACGTATTTCCTTATAGTACCGAGCAATATTATTAAGTCCATCGAGATCTTCTACATTTACAACATGCTCAAAATAACTGTAGTTCAAATATCTGACAACTGTCAAAACAACTATGACAGGTAGGGAATCGTTGAAATAATTTTATCGCTTTAGTTAAAAAACTGGCCAACATTTAGTCTGAGATTGGAAGCCGGAAAACTCACCATTCCTAACTAAATATTAGGGATGGTGAGTTTTATGTAAGTGTTAGGAATGGTGATTAAACTCCATAATTAGATAACCCTTTTAGCGCGACGTTTCTCTCTTTCACACATATTATGGTCTAGAATAGGATATTAAATCCCACATTTTTCCACCTGAAATTCGCGTCTACTATCACATTATTCATGGATAAATAGGCGGAAATGCACTAGGCTTTTAGATGAAGTACTAATGAATTTAAGTACTTTTAATATCTAGACTTTTTTAGAGACGTCGCGATGTCTCTAAAAATATTTCATATTGCAGAGTGTTACATCTTCAAGAACAAAGATAAAATGTAACAAAAATCATATTTTGTATCTAAAGGAAATTATTTATATTAACTATTCTTTAGGAAATTTTTGTGCAAATTATTTAGCGTCGAAATTACAAAAGAAAAATGTTTCAGATTTTTGAGACGTCTAAAACTGGACCGGAAAAATTATTTCCTTCTTTCTCTTGTAAAAATAACCGAAAATATTGACATAAATTTTCTTTTTTAATATTTTATGTAAATAAATAGAGATGAGTAACTTTATTTGTCTATGTCCTAGAGCACGTCTCTTGACGAGAGGATCCTGTTACGTCCTTCAAAACCGTGATTCAGAATAGAAAAAAAAGATTGGATCACATTCAGTAGTCTATAAAAAATAAATCCTTGACGTTGGTCTTAATATAAGACACATGCAGGGGAAAAATACATATTTGCTGAAAACGGTCAGTAGAACAATAAATTTAAGAATACAAAAGACGTGACTTAATCAGATTCAACATTTCCTGAAAGAATACATTCAGAAGAAGAAAGAAGTGAATAAGTCGTGCATGAAGCCTAACTATCGATGCTTGTCCCCTCTTCGCAAGTAAAATATTATGGTATAATATGTTTTTAAAGTTTACTTTTTGGTATTAAATACGAAATAAAAAATAAATTATTACTGATATGAATGATATATTTATATATAATGAATTATTTACTTACTTAAACTATTAGGATAAACATTAAATTGAATACCATCTCTACAGAATCTAGAAGATAAAATGTGTATAACTATTTATATTTAGGCTGTTGTTTACATATATATATATATATATATATATATATATATATATATATATAATATATATATATATATATATATATAAATATATATATATATATATATATATATATATATATATATATATATATATATATATATATAAGCAGCTATAGCAACATTAAGGGGAAAAGAGTTAAAGTTTTTACGACTTCATCGCATTTGAGTATTATTGATTCGCAGATAGTGACTCAATCTTCTATTTATATCCAATTTTAATGATATTACTCTAAACTAGAGCTATTTCTATTTAATTCTGTCTATAGCTGGCACACGTTTCAATATTCGATAATTCGCCGAGGCTATTAAAATAAAAGAAAAACATCACGAAACTTTCCTTTTTTAAATCATTCGGATCTGTCAAAATCATAAAAATGTAGAAAAGGGTATTATTATAATTCACCACCAATTATATTTAACGAAAAAAATATCGTGCCAATCGTTGTCGTTGATTGCAGAATAAATTCGTTTTCAAAATTACTGGAACTCGAACTGAAATTACTATTTTCAACGAGGAATATTTCAACAGGTCTATATATTTTTTAACTATTTAACACTATATTTAATGGAAAAACTCAAAGCTTTTATGGAATAACTCACAGTTTTGTGTACCTTATAGAGTTTTAATATTTTGAATTAAAACCCAAATCTCAAATTAATTAAAGAAAAATAGTTGCGTGAAGTTTATTTTCAACGTTTATTAATATGGTTATGTATTTATAACAGTATGTCATGATGCAAAGAAGCGATATAAATAGGAAATAATTTACTTATTGTTTAAAAGCTTTTGAAATCAGAAAGGAACTTTGTTTAAACATTTATTTTGTCACGTATATTAAGAAAATACTATATTCAAAAGAATTATGTTTGTAGGTTATATTATAATATAGATATTATCGAATAAGTTTAATAAAACGTCCATTGATCAATTTAAAGATTAGGTTAAGCGAATCTGTTTTAAAATTTAAAAATGTTTACTAAATGAATTTCTATTTTAAATTTTATATATTTCATAGTCATGTCGAATATTCGGACATAATTGTGAAATACAAAGTTCATAGAATATTTGGATATGACTGTGAAATACAAAGTTAAATTACAATTCGAGAAGACGAAATTGCAGGAAAAACCTGTTTTTTTTATATTTTCACTAATTTCTACTAATATATTAGTACAATTTGTGTTAAAAAAGGAACGATTTGTCCAGATATTTTGGTTATTATACTCAATGAAAATGTATCTCGGAAACTAAATATTAGTCAATAAATAGTGTTTCCAATACATAGCAAAATATATCAAAATTTTTAAACTATGCATTGTCATTTTTTACACCCACATTATAAGTTGTGTCGCTAATGTGTCGCCAATGTGTCGCCGGGAATAAGACTAATAAGACAACTATGTACTGTGTGGGCATGGGCCTCATATAAGTATACATCAAAAAATGAAAATAGGTAAGGAACGTCTTCTTTGTACTGTACATAAATAATATTAAACTATGAATGTCCATTTTCGATTGGAACTTGGCACAAGCAACTTATACTAAATAATTGAATGCTTAAATATTTCTGTCACAGTAGGAATAATAAAATGGAACTAAAACTTGATGTTAGATTATTCTTTTGTGATAAAATGTGATATTTACCATAAAAGTGGGGTGGCTAACAAGTTTTTAGCTCCCGATTGGTTTTTGACAAAAATATTTCAAAATTCAATGATAAATAAAATTACATATGCATATGCTAAGAAATTAAATGATATATTCAGTATCTTTATTAATGCCTTGCGTCATTTGGCAGACAGTAACAATATACCTTCAGTGTAAAATCTAGTAACAGTTTCAAGACATAACAAGATAATATACCATAGAAGCTCTTCCACGCTGTCGAATTTTTTATTCTATAAATGATGACAGAAATTACACCACTCTTCAGAATTTTATTCCAAATTCATCAAGCAAAGTTTTAAAATAAGAAGATAACTATTTTCACTGTAGTGATTTTTTTCCGCGCGCGGCCACGGCATATTGATTCGAGACCTCGCTTTTTTCACAATGTTCATGAAATTGTTTCGAGTATTTGAATATAATTTGGATTTACATGAATTATAATATTTTTTTGGAAATTTATTTGAGATTTTTTTAAAAGAATTTCTTTATCTGAGTGCTAAAGAAGTAGTAATCAACCATCTGCTTATTATACATCTTATTATGTTGGATGACTAATGTGATACTACCAGAACCAAACCCAATGCGTGCAGATTTTTATGAGTATATAAACTCGACCCTGGTTAGGCTACTTAATTTTTAGCTAGTCTATCTACTTGTCGACAGCATACCTCTGTATTCATCGTAGATCCCTCCGGAAGCAACTTGCAATGAATGATGCTATTAACATTCCACCAGAAGTTTAGCAGTTTCAAGTATAAGTACTGAAACTCCATTTCATTCTGCACTAAGCTGCTGGCCATTGAGTGTGTGATAAACATATTTAATGTCAATAATCTTTAACAAACATCAACTCATAAAGTAGAAGCGATGGTACTTGATGTCCAGTTAAAACCATTTTCTTTGATTAAATTGAACGTTTGGTGTTAACTGCCATTAATCAAGCATACTTCAGCTTATTTATATTTTGTAATCAAATATTCTGACACTTTCAACAACCTCTCTAAAAAAGATCTATTAAATAGAAAATTGTCTAAATTTTTTTAGCCAAACCAATTTTGACCATATTTGGCGTTAATTTTATAGAAATGCATTATTCACAATTAAATGAAACTACGTGATGTAGTATTATTTCTACTTTCTTTAAGTTCTATCTTTGCTAATAGGACCTGAAGATATTGTAATACAATGAGACCTAAGTCGTGGTAAAGAACTTAAAGAAAGTAGAAATAATACTACATCACGTAGTTTCATTTAATTGCAAACCAATATTAATTATTAGATTGTAATCTCATTTAATTGTTCATATTAATAAAATTGTTTATTAAATAGCTTTATATTAATATTTTATACGGTTTTATTATGACTTATTTAAATGCTACAGTCAACTAAAGAGAGTCGGATGACATTTTTCCTATTTGTTTTACAGTGGAAATTCTTGATATGAAAAATTGTCACAAAATATATTATCGTCACTAGCGGCAAAGTTAGCCAATCACCAATGTTGGATAATACCGTGCATAATTAGTATTTAGATGAGTAATCGCAAAGGAACTAGTTAAAATACTTTTTATTTGATGTGGCTATCAGACAAATTAATAGTTACATTGCGATATAAGGTCGCTTTTATAAATTCATTAAAAGTATTTCATATATTACTCCTTTACATTATCTGTAATGATCCTTCATTGTCGATCATTTGTCAAAGTGATTGTCATTTCTCAAGCCTGCAATTTATCCCCGTAAACATATTCAATACTACGCGAATTGGATCCTAGACATTTGTTAAAGTAATCTACATCGTTTCTCAATCCTTCAATTTATTCTTGTAAATATGTTCAATACGACGCGAAGTGGATCTTAGATATTTGTCAAAGTAATATATCATATCTCAACCCTTCAATTTACCTTTGTAAATATATTCAATATCACGCGAATTAAAATCTTAGATATCTGTCAAAGTGATATATCATATCTCAAGCCTTCGATTTACCTTTGTAAATATATTCAATATCACGCTAATTAAAATCTTAGATATTTGTCAAAGTAATGTATATCATTTCTCGAACCTTCAATTCACCCTTTTAAATATATTCAATACTAGCCCCATTGAATCTTAGACTTTTTGTCAAAGTGATATCGTTTTTTGAGCCTCCAATTTACGCTTGTGAATATATTCAATATAGCACGAATTTAAATCTTGGACGTTTTTCAATCCTTTGATTTACTCTTGTAAATATGTACGCGGATGGAACCTTAAACATTTGTCAAACTGATATTTCGTTTCTCAAGACTTCAATTCACACTTGTATATATGTTCAATATTACGAGAATCGAATCTTAAACATTTGTCAAAGTGATTCATATCGTTTCTCGAGCCTATAGACATATGTCAAAGTGATTATTCTATAGACATATGTCAATGTGATTTACATTTTTTCTCAAGCCTTGAATTCACCGTTGTAAATAACTTCAATACTACGCGAATTGAATCTTAGACATTTGTCAAAGTAATTTATATCGTTTTTCAAGCCTTCAATTTACCCAATTGACTCTTGTAAATATGTTCAATACTTATGCGAACTGAATCTGAGACATAGGTCAAAGTGATTTAGTTTTTCCAGCCTTCAATTCACCGTTGTAAATAACTTCAATACTACGCTAATTGAATCTTAGACATTTGTCAAAGTAATTTATATCTTTTTTCAAGCCTTCATTTTACCCAATTCACTTTTATAAATATGTTCAATACTTATGCGAATTGAATCCGAGACATATGTCAAAGTGATTTATATCGTTTCTCAAGCCTTCAATTCACCGTTGTAAGTAACTCCAATACTACGCGAATTGAATCTTAGAAATTTGTCAAAGTAATTTATATCGTTTCTCAAGCCTTCAATTTACCCAATTCACTCTTGTAAATATGTTCAATACTTATACGATTTGAATCTGAGACATATGTCAATGTGACTTATATCGTTTATCATGCCTTCAATTTACCCTTGTAAATATATTCAATACTACACGAATTGAGTCTTAGACATAGGTCTTATTTAAATTAACATCATTTGTCCTCGTTAATGTCGATTCTGCCAATCAATTCTATTGTATCGCGTACCATTTCTTTTTCTTCCATCTTACAGATCATATATATGTATGTATTGTACGTAAACATTACTTAGATGTTGCTGTATAAAGCGGTGAGAAATGTATGTCTGATAAAAAAGCGTCATGGTTTAGTGATGTTGCTGTATAAAGCGGTGAGAAATGTATGTCTGATAAAAAAGCGTCATGGTTTAGTGATGTTGCTGTATAAAGCGGTGAGAAATGTATGTCTGATAAAAAAGCGTCATGGTTTAGAGATGTTGCTGTATAAAGCGGTGAGAAATGTATGTCTGATAAAAAAGCGTCATGGTTTAGAGATGTTGCTGTATAAAGCGGTGAGAAATGTATGTCTGATAAAAAAGCGTCATGGTTTAGATATTCAGTTGCAAGTACAATCACTGTAAAAACTGAATAACAATTTCTGACTGCTTCTTGACAGATAAGACTTCTATTTACTAGAAACAAAGCAGCTAATAGAATAGATAACACCTTTAGTTACTTTCGTTTCTGAATTAAAGGTACATATAATTATCTGAATGTTTTGAATAAATTATGTCCTATAAAAATTATTGTCAAAAGGATTGATTTTGTTTCCTCTAATTATTGTTAAAAGGATCGATTTTGTTCCCTCTAATTATTGTTAGAAGGATCGATTTTGTTCCCTCTAATTATTGTTAAAAGGATCGATATTGTTCCCTCTATAAAATTTTGTGCAATGTTTTGTGCAATGTGCAGCCAAGTTTTGGAGTTGATTCACACTGTAGAATGTGTAAATTGTTAAAAGAGATGCATGTTTTAATATTTCTCAAGCAAAATAATTTCGTTGGCTTCCCCCTATTTAACTATTTTTTTTTATTTAAAACTACATTTTTCTCAGCATCATTATTTCCAGATGAATGTGGCATTTTGAGCGCTAATTCTTCAGAAACTTATTGTCGTAAAGCAATAAAAAATAAAAAGATTTTATTGTATAATCTGTACATATAATAAACTTGCCAATTGCGTCTTTATACTGAAAATATATGCAAAAATAAAGTAATTGGAAAGATGAAGGATAAGTGACAAAATGCATTAAGATAATTTTCGGAATTTTGTTTATGTGTTTGTTTCTATCATTTAAAAAGTGCTGATTCAATTCTTATGATTTATTCAGCAAAATATAAGAATTCGCTTATAGTGTCATTTAGTTTATATTTTATCACCATCCGTTCACTCGGTTAGAAGTTGTACAAATTTAATATTTTTAAAAATTCGTTTACATTCCATTTGTAAAAAAAAAACAATCACGAAGTTTCTAGTTACTCAACATATTTACAAAAATATATAGTATGCCTATGAACATCAATAGATGGCGCTACATTTATTTTAAATCGTGCAATAAAGTTTTTCGCCCGGACATACTTTGGTGAAATTGGTGTGGCTAGAACTGAAGTGTGGAAGTATTCTTAACGTTATGTATTGTATGTATCATTGCAAAGTTTAGTTAAATTTCACAGAAATTTACTTGTACATTGAACCGAAAAAAATGCTAAGTTCCATGTTTTTTGTGCTACTTTCTATTGTTAAAGTGGATAAGATTCGTACACTTTATTATATGCATTTCAATAACAAAACGATTCAATAATATAAATAAAAAACACAGCGTGATAAAGAAGTATTCAGTAGGGACATAGTTCTAAATTCAAGTTGTTGCCATGCTCTTTTCGCTCGCATGGAATTCGAGGATTTCTTAAACTAGTTTTTAAGCTATACTTATTGCAAAACAGGACATTATATGATGACAGCCACTATTGAATGTTAGAAGAACACAGCTTAGTGTGTTGGAAAATTTTAAAGATTACATATTTATACAGATTCATTGTGTACCGAAGTAATAATTATGAATATAGGGACGTTTCACCTCTTGGTAATTGGAGATGAAAAGTAGCTTGTTGGTCTAGCCTAAGTCTCAGGTCTAAGGTTTGGTCTAGTCTAGCTCAAACTAAGTACTTATGGAATTTTATAGACAAACGATATAAGTCACATGTTTTAATTTATATTATTTATCCTAACGTCATCAATCAAATCTGATGTTAACAACAAACCAATACCAATTATAATTAATAAGCAGTGCGGACCGTTGACATGCGATCTAGACTCCTGCCATCTATATGGCGGTTTCTGTATCACTAATTTATGTTGACTTCAATAGACAAATCTTTCAGTAATTAAATACCAATTGCATATTTTTCAAATTCTAGGCTATTATCAATTTCTTATCGGAAAAGATTGCGTAACACAAAACTACGTGATGATTAAAAAACTGCTCTCGATACGATCCGCTCTTGTGCTGGCTCGAAGGCTATATTCGCCCGGATCACCCGGCTGGGGCGGGTCGATTCGTGAAGCCGGAGGAGCATTTGGAGCGATGCAAGTCGCTCGCGAGGAAGAATATTTCCACAAGAAACAAAAAGAGCTACTGGACAAGCTTAAGAGAAAGTTGGACGAGGACGAGGATAAAGGCAGCAAAGGAAAGGAAAAGGAAAAGGAAGACGATAAAAAATAAGGCATTTTATAAGAAATGCAAAACTGGTCTTGCAATGTCTTAATATTTATTTTACAACCATTTGTAGATGCAAATTTTCTATAGACTGTGTTTTCTTTACATATCGACTGTATTCTCACCGACTATATCATCATATATTAAACTGATATGTAATTATTACATATTGTGATAGAATTGAATAAGCATAAGGCGTTCTTAATATTAGTATAATTAAATATTCGTATCTGTTGCTGGGTTTCATATGCAAATTGCTTATAATTATGAAGTATAAAAAAATATGAATACACAAATAAAAATATTGAAATAGTGTAGGACTTTATAAATAGATTAGACAGAGAGAATAAGCGAATGCTGTTTAAGAATGATTATGTTCATTACCAGAAATAACCAAAACACTAATAAATATTCGCAGTATTAAAGAAATTTTTAAAACTTATGGTTTTTTGAGGTTTGTTAAATGGATTAATGCCTTCAGATATGGCCATAGATTTTAAGAAATTTTACGGCTTTTTACGGCATTGCTTTTCTTTTAATAAAGGAATTAATTTATTCATCCTTCCAGTTTTTCGTTTATGTAATTAACGAATTTATAAACATATCGCCTACATCTGTAAGTAGTGCAACTATAGCACGAATGTAGTGTCTTATTATTTAAATATTCTTTTTATTTGGTATGCTTTTCCCCATCTACGTGCGGATATGTTAAATCTGAATTAGTTTATTTTCTAGGGCTAGAGTCCAGTCCATTATCTTCGTTCATTCGTTAGAATAAAGTTTTTTTTTTAATTATACTAGCTGTTTATATTTTTTTTGTTACGTAAGTTTATGTATTCTTACTCTCCGTTGCATGGGTACATATTAAAATTGAGAAAATAACATACTTATGGAATCCATGTCTGTTCAATCAATCTGCCTGTTCGTCTACGATTCTGTTTTTCTGAAATTATTCTATGCACAGTGAATCGGAATTGCTATTTGAAGAACATAAAATTCTTTTTACAAGTATCTTATTTATTTTAATGGCAATCTATAGAGCTAATTACTTTAACGAAAATTTGTTCAATAATTTTTTTTCGTAAAACCATCGCTTAACGAGAAAAGTGGAACGTTTGATAATGTATGGAAAAAAGTACAAGATGCTCAGTTTCTTCTAAGTCTTGTGAGTTGTTAGTTCGGCTTTACTTAGAACGGTGTATAAAACACCAGTTTGTGTGGTGCCAGTTCATTTGACGCATGACGCAGCAAAGGAGTATTTTTCAAATGCAGATGTAAAGTACAAAAACGTTTGTTCGTTTAGAGGTGATTTTAAGGTGAAATGAATCGCCATTTTTATTATATCCAATCCCATCGTTATAGTTTATCCAACAAAAGCTGGTAAAATAAGAAATTCAAAAATGTTAAATTTTTTATGCATAAATTAATTTCCTAAAAAAAACTTCTACATCAAAATATTTTTGAGGACAACTCTAAAAAAAATGTGGATATAAAACACTATTGTGCATTTATAACACACATTTCAGTTACTGTATGGAATATTTATTTCGCGAGCTTTGCAAACAGTTTTTTTTAGATATTACCATTAGGACTTGTATAGCCAAAAAACTCTCCTCGATTACAAATGTTAAGTATTTACGCTAAAGTTACTTAAATAATTTTATGAGTACAATACCAGTAATCGATACAAATCTAAATTTTACTTTGTCTCATTAAACCAAGTCGAACATATTTTTAGTGAAACATTTGAAGGAACCTGTTGCATCTTATCGCGGATACTTATATTTTTATAGCATATATCTGTACAAACTAAAATATTATTCATTTTAAATTTACTGCTATTTCTAGATTTTAATAGTCCAACTAGCCGCATCTACTATTACTGTTGTTATTTATTAATACTAGTCACGACTACCGGATGTTACTTCTGGAATCGCCACAGTAGTGTATTATTACTGGCACGCAAGCTGCAAATAAGAAGGCGGAAGCGATTTTTTTTAAATATTTATAATTGGAATATAAAGCAAAAATCCGAAGTGTCAACGGAGTTTTCAACGTTGCAAGTAATAAACCGAACGGTCAGTGACTCTCCTAAATTCGTGTTATATTTAAAACGAAAAGATTTTAAAGTCTAACACTAGCGTCGTCTCGGCGGCGAGCTCGGTCTCGGCTCACTACCACCACGGCAGCCACTACCATTTCTTCACAGCGGTCCATCTACTCGCCTCCGTCCCGTACATCATCATAAATTATTATTCACCATTCCTTTATCTACGCCCGAATATCACTTACATTTATTTCACGAACAATCTACGGTAATTTATCTCTGTTCGTAAATTATAATAACGTTTTAGAATCGGTCTCGACGCAAGCGTGAGCGCGGTTAGGGCATGACCGTGTTGTGTTTGGCGGCAGACATTGTGTTAAGTGCGTTGCTAAGTGGATGCGGGGGTCTAGAAAGAAACTATGCCCACTTGAGATCGTATTTTAAGAATAACGTAACGCAGTAGCAGGGTTAAGTTTCAATAACGGGTCACGTATCGTGTAATCCTTGGCAGATGAACTATCATACGCTTCAGAGTCTTTCGAAATATATTTAAAAAGGCGTTTGTTTAACGGACCATTCTGGTTCAGTGATAAATTTTAGTTTCACGTACTTCACTCGGGAATGAATTTTGAAATTTTACATTGGCGAAATTCACTTTATGATATTGGTAATTATATCATTATGATATTGGTAATTATATCAAATTATAAAAAGAAAAAATTTCATTTTCTTTAGGGTGTTAATTGTTAATATCATGTGAGGTATCATTTGAAAAAGTTTGTTATAAAGAGTATAAATTTTTTTTCATATTCAAAAGATATATGCAAAAATAGAGCACAGCCCTCTTTTCCCATATCCGAAACTCTTAACTAAAAATTATGAAAAAAACAGAATTGGTAAAATCTGACTAGAATATTATAGGACTAACTATAGCCATTATCCTAGATCTTACAATTTTTAATATAAGCAGTATGCTTTTAAGTAGAAAACTTATTTGCATTGTGAAAAATTAACATTTATAAATAGTTCAATAGAAATATTACGTAATGTTTTAGAAATGCCGAAATATATACGGAACGTATAAGTTCCACTCGTGCTTGGAAGTTTATATTTTGTCATAAAGAAACTTTTTATATTTTGTTACAATTTTTCAACCAAAGTACTAACGAAACAAAATATACTGCAAGCGTTTTGTTTTCATATTTTCGTTATCTATACGTTATTACGCTTTATTACAACGTTAACGTAATACGGTTTACAGAAACGACTTAGATCCAAAGGTGGCGCGTACATAACATGCGACTTGTATGGTCTTTGCGTATAATTGCATAGAGGCATCGATGCATGCATGTATACAATTGGACGGAACTTTCATCACGCAAGTTTGACATGCACTGAGCCGCATTTTTCAAATAAATTGAAACATTTAGTATTAGTACTAGTTTACAGTAGGCGTATCCACCTTTCTACCGCTTTTTCAAAATAATCTGATTTTATGCATAGATGATAATAGCTGTACAATCATAGTTCATTGGCACCATCTCTTGGATATATACATATGCATGGATGCAATGGCATCCTAGTTCGAACGTCACGCAATATACTTTTGTGATTTTTTCCGTTGCAATCACTCGTACATCGATTCTGAGAATTCGGCATTGGGATTACATCACTATAGATAAGTTACAGTATGGAATCAGGTACGTATTTCAATAGTTAATTCTGTTTAACCAAATACGCTCACGAAAAAGTTCTAATAAAACACAGCTTAAGAATATGAAGCAATCGCAGACATATTATATTAAAATCTATAGTTACCTCTAAGTTTATATGTTTTTTGATGCAACATCTATAGCAAATACTTAACATGTAATTTGGCGAAAATGCAAGATCTAAATAGGAAAGCAAATATCTGAAATCTGTGGTCACTTTGTGTGCTTGATGTCGAAATTACCGAGTTTAAAATGAAAGTAAATAAAACCAAAATAAGACTCTGCGAAAAATTCAATACGGTAGATACATTTTTCAAAATTGTTATTTTTCTGTATAAAACACACAAAGATTAGAATTGTTATCCAAGTTGTATAATTTTTTGAGAAGTTTCATAAAGGTATATTTGAAGCGCTTGTTACCGTTTTCATCTTTTCCTTTTTCAGCGGTTTTCACCGTTTCACCGCTTTCAGTGATGTTCACCGATTTCACCGTTTCCACCGCTTCCAGCGGATTTCCGAAACTGTAATGAATAAATGGATAGCTGCCGTAAATAATAAGCATTCTAACCTTAATTCATATTCTGTATTCAGTTAAATGATTTTGAAACGATATTACTTTTTGTACTTGAAAACAAAATTACATTAAGCATTCTCATTTCAAATAATACTTTTCTAGTAAACAGTTAGAAACATGCTACTAGCGTTCAGCGGGGAGAGTGTAGTACTGAGAAGGGGAGGAAGAGTACTCTCCTATAGTTTAAACCCTTACACGTGAAGGTGTATAATTTAAAAAAAAACTATATAAACTTTCATCATAGCAATGTTGTATTTTATTATGCTTAAAAACAAAGTAAACTTACACATAACACATGTTGTGTTAACACAGCATAACATACAAAATACGAAACAATACACAACACATTTTACGCACTTACAACACTCAACACGCAAATTTTTAAATAAAAAAACCCATTCGAAAAAGCTTAAGTCCAGAATAAGTAAAAACAATTGTTAATATAAACACGAGTTTATAATTATTTGAAATAGAAATTAATCTGAAAAATCTACATTTTGAATAAGATAAGTGAAGGTGATTTTAAATACAAACCCGAATTTATCATTTAAAAAAATTAACCCCGAAAACTTTACATTTGAAATAAAGGGTTGTAAATACAGACCCGAATTTATAATTAAATAAAAAAAACATCCAAAAAACAAAAAAGTTGAAATGCATAAAAAGGATTTAAATTATATTTTTATATTAAATTAATCGCGAGCAACAATTCTTTTTATTAAACATGTCATTTTTAATTTACTTTTTACATTTCAAGATCGTTGTTAAATACTGGTACCTAAACAACCTAACCTAAAACAAACTCATTTTTAATTATATTTCTCCGACGCAATGAACACAAAAAAAACACTTCTTATATTCCTACGTAAACAAAATAAAAGAATATTTAAATGTGATAGTCGAATTGATAGTTTTCATTGTTTCTGTTAACTTAATTTCGTAGTATATTAAGTCTATGTTATTTCCACAGATTCAGATAATAATAGTTATTTCCCAAACATATTCGTACTACGCAAATTTAACAAGCCTGCAAGTCGTGAACACCATCTAGATGTTCTAGTCATTTACCCGATGAATATAGTTTTTAAATTCTCTAATGGTTACTATATTATTAAGCCTTTTTATTTATTTATCCACATCTTGCTCTTAAACGAACATCACTTCCAACATCATTTTCTACCGAACAAGGAACGTACTCGTATTAAATTGATAAATACACGCACTAAAACTTAAATTGAAAATAAATTGGCAATAACGTTACAGTCAATAAATATAAAAAAAACTTAATAAATTGAATCAACAGCTTATAAATGACGGGCTACTGTGTCGCTTCTCACCGTTTAAACCGGTTAAGAGTATGCTTTTGGCTTTATGTCTTGACATCAATCTAATTTAATATTCTTTTAACCGCAATCTGTTCATATGCATACGTGATATTGATGACTCTGATATACCTGAGAGATATATCAATTCAGTGTCTAAACGGAATCAGAATAATAGTTTTAAATTTTAGCAATTGCGCTCTGATAACTTATTAAACCTTCACGTCTCTTTCGACTGTAGTAAAGTATGTTTCTACTATCTGGGAGACATCTCTGTATTATAAGTCCGACAATTTAAAATTTCAATTTTATTACGGTGTTTTTACACGTATCAATCCTTTAAGTTACGCAAATTAAAAAAGTATGAAAATCAATTTTCCGTATATTTGTGAAAAGAAAAAAAGGAAATAAACCCATTGTAGATAATTTACCTTATTAGACTTAAATTGATATTCAATTTAGCATATAACATAATAATATAATAATTGTTATATTTCATTAAGTAGTGGCTTTTTTGTAATAAGCCATGGCTATTTCGCCAGTTTGTCCAGATGTCTCCCGTCCTTAGTGTCCATTTATTACTAAAATATGCAAAAAACTGATTTTTAGGATTTTCAGTGGCCAGTTATAACTAAAATGTGCAGAAAACAAATTTTCAGGGTCACGTATTTATACTTTTTATCACCAAATTATATTGAATCAAGCACACGCTTTTTACTATCGAATTATCCTTTGATGATTATTCGTCAAATGTAATTTGATGTATAATTAAACTTGTAAAATATTTATTGTAATAATTTTTTCCAAATTATAATGAATAAATAATAATAAGCATTCTACCCTTAATTTACCTTCGAGAGTAAGTTAAAGTACATTACGTATTATTGTATTACATATTATTCTCTTCGCTGTACTGTTCTATCTATTAAAAAACAAGCAGAATAAATTCTTGATTTTTATGGAACCTTAAGGACAACTTTTTTAAATACAAACTTTTAGCTCGCTTTGTCCAATTTTGTCCAACTGTTTTCACCTAACTCAATAATAAACAAATTAAATGCGCACTAAGCTAAGCTATCTGCGCCGATGTATAAGTTACACTATACTTATACTAAGAGTTAAAAAATCATTTTGGTTTCGCCGATATATTTTTAGATTTATTACAGTCAAAAGTACAACGTACAGACACACAAAATCGCAAAATTTATACATACGTAGATTAGTATATACAAAATAAAGCCTGACCACACGCTAGTCGGGTGCGTGTGATACCTTACATCGGGTCATTGACACGTTTCCGTGAGATTTCGTCTGAGTCTTATTTTAAGGCGCAGCTGCCCGCTTAGATACAAGCTCGCATAGAGATTTCCTTGGCTTCGATTTTCGCAACCTTGGCTGCATTCCAGCTTATTAAGTTTCGTCACTGGCAAAGAGGAGGGTAAAAAATGGTGTGCGGACGATATCGGTTTTCGTCTTGCAAGTCATTTATCTTGCCGAGTTATCAGAATTTTCGCTCGTCGCGACCGGCGTCTGATGCTTTTGAAGTTGTCGCTTTGTATTTGGGCCGCGCCGCGTTTTATAAAAGGACCGATCGTCTGTGCGGCTAGTGACATGTCTATGCCCGCGGTTGTTGTCCTTATTTTTGTCGCGAATTTGTGGAATGTTGGAAAGATCTATTTATTTTGCGTTTATGTGAATTTTAAGTACTTTTTCTTTGAAGTAGATTACTTTTGTCGATGTTTTACGTAAATTATGCCGGTTGACTTTATTAGTATACCATTATGCTACTTGTCATGTCAACTCTGATATATTTATTTGAATTTATTTGATTGCAGACGAGTTGTTCTAATTTCCTGACTATTTTCTTTTTAAAACTTATTTAACCTCGTCTTTCAATAATAGACTTCAACTTGTGTCTATTTTTGTACCAACCTTTGGTAAAACCTTACATTTCGGGAAACAAATAACTGATGAAATATTACACCGAAGTCGGCGTTAAAGACTTTGAGAGTCGCGACTTGGTTTTCTTTCAGTATTTCCTCGATGATCTGGTAGAGTTCTTTCTGTTGTAGGTAGGTGCATGCATTCAAAATCATTGTATTCGATATATTTTAAAGTTCTGTTTATTTTATTGTGCTTTTTATTACATACCCATTGTTTCGTGCATCTGATTTTGAAATTTAAATGTTTCTAATCTGTTTATATAATACCATCACGTTTTCTATTGAGGTGAGATAAATAGTGATAGTATATATACTTATATGTAATTTCCGTTAAATATTTTTCTTAAGTTCTTGCTGTAATAATTGTTGTTAGACTTACAGGATTAACGACGGAAATAACTGTTGTTAGACTATAGGACTGACAACGAGATAGACTATATGCATTAATAATATTAGAGAATTATTTTATAAGATATCTTACTTATATTTCACTAGTCACTATAAACGTCTTTTCTACGAATTTGCAGCTTTTACCTTCTCTCAAAATTTAGCATTTAAGCTCAAGACGTCTCATAAAAGCGGAGCTTTTTGTATACACGAGTCACCTTTTCGTCCACTCCGACAAACGGTGTCACCTCAACGATCGCGAGTCCCTTTCCCAATCGAAGCGAGTCACTTTACCGTTAGCCACTTTCATTTCCTGACGTTTTTATGAACCGAAAAACTTCCGAGCGACTAGCGTGCGCCATGCCGCTCGTCGACCTTTGATAAAACCACACTTAAGATAAGGCGCAGTCCATTAGAAAGTGGTCGATATTGGAGTAGGACGAGAGCTTTGCCTGTTTAATTGGTTATCCTTAGACCGTTCAGCTCGGCGTTGGATGGGATATACCGTTAACTTGTGTAGCTTTCAGCGCGGTTACGGTGAAACGGTACATAGTGTTGCCTCATTATTGTTTATCTCTGTTTTTTTTTTCTTTAGAATATAAAGGAATACTTAATTATAACCATGCCAGTGCTTGGGATTTTTTAGCTTTTTCATATTTCACACAATCTTTGGCGTTTTCCATCATCTATTCTTTTTTGCAAATCATCCATTATTTGTTTGTTCCAAGTGGCCTATTTATTTTAAAAAAACTATCCTTTTTAAAAGTATATATTTTAAATACTTAAAAAGGGTAGGTTTTTTAAAGTATATATTTTTAAAGTGAATATTTTTAAAAGTATATATTTTATTTCATCTATTCAACCGATTTTCAGATAGCAGTTTTAGGATATTTTCTATAACGTTTTTGGAGAAGGTTATTAAATAATGGTGAAAATTGTATATCTTTCGTTCTATGCCATTTCGTCACAACAGAAAAATAATTAATGCTTAACAATAACATTAATATGTTTCACTCTTAATTCGTCTATATAACTATATTCATGTATTTATGTATATTCTCTACGACATTTATTTGTATTAGGTATTGTTTTTAAATTACATTTTACAAATTCTGTCATATTTTTTTTTAATTACCTCTAAATTTATGTAAATACCCTGCGTGTTATATAAATGCACAGGAATTAAAATGTTACTTTATTCATAACTATAAACTTATACGTTATATTAAAAAATATATAAATGAAATTTTCAAGCTTCTATCATTACCAACGCAATAAATACAATTGTATAAAAGACAATCAGATAAGCGAGGGAAGCTAACAGGATTACTTCAGGTCTTTTCGAAATGTTGATAATGGAAAATAAAAAAGAATAGCATATATTGATTAAGTGAGGTTATTTAAATTATTAATATTTATTTTACAAGTCCTCTTATGAAATAAATGTATGACCGTTACGAGAATGAGCAATAAAATTTAATACGTTATAAAACGTGCAATTGATGATTATTAAAATCATCATGATGTATAACTAAGGCTGCCACCCCTCCGGGTTTCACCCGGAGTCTCCGGTTTTAATAAATTGTCTACAGGCTCCAGGTTAGTATCGTGATTCTCCGGTTTGCACCGAAATGCAACAAATTGTTTTAAACAAATGTCTACAGTGAAAAACGATTTGAAATACTAAGTACCAATCCACTATATCTGTGTAGCTATTATATAGACTTTTATAGACCTTTAATAAACCCTGCAAAGTCATTTTATAGAGCTTTATAGCTTTATAGTTGCTTTGTTTTGCCTTGTTTTTACTGATCTCCAGGTTTTGGGTTTGGCAAAGGTGGCAGCCCTATGTATAACGTAATAAGATATTGGCAAATGCCGTAAAATATTGCAAATGGACGTTAGACCGTCTGCGATAAACCTCTCAGCGTAAGACAGTCTTCTTCAGTTACAAAATATCCTATGGCCATTAATAGTGAAAACGAGTCAATTTGTCGTAATTAACATAGTCGTAACGCTCGTAAAACGCACTTGGTGAATGAAAATATCGTAAGAGACGTTGAGACAATACTTTCCTAGCGTTAAATAATATTCATTTCCATTTTTAGAAAAGCGTTCTCGCAACTTGACTTTACCAGCGCATAGAAAAATATTATTCTAGTTGGTAAAAAGACAGGAAAATCAGATTAGATTACGAAAGGACCCAGAGACTTTTTGTTAAATATTTCCACTTTTCATTAAAATAGTACTATTGTAAGGTATTTACAGAGAAAATATAACGATTACGTAAATATATTTTGTTTTTTTTTATACTTTTTGACAAGTAAATATTTTAAAATAAAATGTTAATCTATCATGGTATTTTATATAATTTATGGTACATTTATTGACTAGAAAAGGTTACTAATGTAGATAGCTACACAACCCAGCTAAATAAGTTTCCTGATTTATTTTGTGTAGATGTATTGAAGTTAGGAAATAAAATATGATTCTATTCTTATTAATATTGGTAGATGTAAGTTTCTGAAACTCTTATTTAACTTTTGTGTCCACTGCAGAATGTCAGGGCCAAATGCATTCCACAACTTGGCTATACAGATTATGAAGCAGAATCTCACGTAGGCGGTGCTGTCTTTGGAATAAAGAGGCTAAGCAGGTTTTTAGAGCGTAGGCCACAGATAGACAAGATCTTAAATCTGACACTGAGATTATTTACCTCAATGTTTTAAACCTTTGTCCACGTGATTTATTTCTCATCTCATCTCCAGTACGTACAGTACTTCTTCCTCCTTCTTCTTTACTAGTTATAATTCGTATTTGATACGTACAACACGTTGTAAATATAGAATATGTGGCTATTCATTGGGAGATATTGCCAATGGAACATTATATTTTACTATCCTTAAATTTGCTATATTTAGTAAAATGTCATGAAAATATAGGCTAATTAAAAATCGAACAACTTATACAAATTTATTAACAATAAGCTTGTTATGATCTTCTAAACTTAATGGTTGGGGGAAAGTGGGGATAACTCCGTGTCTCATTTGTTCTCATAGAATACAATGAGCATTACTAAAAATGACGTCACTATTCAGTATTGTCGTCCTTGACTAAAGGTTAAGTTTAAACCTTTATAACTTGATAAATTTTAAAGAGTCAACTTTTACTTTGAAATTAAGATTTACAAAATAAAAAATAATTGCGAATGCCCTATTAGCTCTTTACTAAAAAAAATCCTTGAGAATAATTTCTATTCCTTAATTCTGTTACAGATAATTTTCAATTCTTTCGCATAAACTCTTAGTATTTTGCGTTTTTCATTTATTTCTAAAGTCTGTTGCAAATAACGAATGTTGTTAATAATGCCTAAAAGACATCCAGGATTGAAACTATTAATGAAATGTATTTAATGAAATGAGGTATTCGAATCGAAATTAGCGAAATATGGAACACCGTAATCTCCACCTGAAGCTCATATCTATATTGATTCAATGGAAGCACGTATACTGCATAAGACACTTAAAACATTAGAAAGATATTGGCAATATATTAAGAATACGGATTGCCAATATAGTTATTTAGTCGAAAGTTATAATTATAGTTTTTTTTTAGAAATTATAGTACTTTAACGCTATAATCATGAATATATTATATGTGCTTAATTTAAATTTAAAACAGCCGAAACGCATTGTCCAAATCTGAGCATGGGGATACCAAAATTTTTTAAGTATTTTATACACCTTCTACGGGATCAAAAGAACAATTAATATCGTATCTCTTTAATTTATTTAAGTCAATTAAAAATTAGCATCCGCGTACAAAGTCCGCTGTAGAAATAAAACACTTGCTGCAAACCTAGGAAAACACGCGCTGTCGCACTTTGTATATTACATACTTGCAAAGGAATTTTGGTGGTCAACAATTAGGACGCTGATGGTGAATCGTATTTATAATACAACGCTGATGTTTCAGCTGCAGTAGTATATATTTTGTTTCAATTTATGCAATTTGCTGTAGTATAAACTAATTAACGATTCAATCGTCTCGTATTGCCATCAGACATTGTGTTTTATTCACGGTTATGGAGAAAAAACAAAATGAGCCAGCACGTGAAAGATTTTTTCGACCTTCCCCAAAACCGCAATAAAACTGAAATTATAAACTTCATCATTATCCTGTTCGATGAAGAATTATGCGACAGTGGAGTCGACTGATCTCCACTTTTCATATTACACCTTCAATTATTATGTGACTTTTAAAGGTAAGACAGTCGACATGGAGACAATTTTATAGCTGCTGAGATATTACATTTTTAAATTTTACTAATTAATTTTTTGAAATACCCAATTATACAAAACTTGAACTAGTGTTTGATTCACTGAATGGTATTTAAATTGTTGTTTTGTATACATTTTTTTTTATTTATTGAAAAGTGTTAACAAATAGCACAAACCAAAACGTTAGAAAAGTTATTTACTTGTCAAGAGAACAATGTTATCAAACAGTCATTTCTAAGAATTCTAAACAACTGCAGCGTAACTTTATTTTAAAATAAAAAATTGAAACTCTTTGAAAATAGATTGTGTTTCTAAATGTAAGCGGCCTTAGAGTAATATAATTTTTATTCATCAATTAAATATGCGTAGTGAACTAAATTTTATAAGCTCTTTTTATCTTCACTGTTTAATTTGTGAATTTGGTACAAATTTTCCAAATATTTTTTGAATTACTTTCCTTCGTTAAAATATGACGAAATGTTGACGCGTTTCGATGACAATGCCAACGAGCTAGTCTTACGATGGAGCTGAAAGGTGGTCTTAAAAATCTCCGTAATGACATAAATAAATACCTCGCGTTTGAGCTCGTTTAATTCGCCTCCATGTGTAATTGGCCACTAAATGTGATCAGCGTCTGATAATGGAGCTGGAAGTTGGTCGTAGCATCTCTACAGTACATACATAAAATAGATACCTCGAGTTCGTCTCGATGAGAAATTAAATCCTGTGTGGTCACTAGGGTCTGATGATTTAACTGGAAATTGCTTATAAGATCTCCACACATAAGTGAAATAGACACCTCGAGTTCGGTCTCGTTTGATTGGTTGTAGTCACCATATAGTCACAACGGTAAAATATTTAAGCTTTTTATTATGTTACTGAACATATATAAAATTATGTGATTTGTTCGCTTTGTTAATTTTAATCTCACCTTAATTAGTACACTCCAATCCGCAGTTAATCCGCAGGGATCACGGTTAACTCTGGTAAAAAGGTATTTTTAAATGCTAATGTACCTAAATAAAAACTCGTTTTAAAAAAATTCTTAACTTAAATGTAATAATTTTGATAAATGCGTGATGATGATATATTCTATTTTTGGGCGCACTCTTCAATTGTTTATAATTATTTGCCAGCGTTTCCTCGAGTAACATCTAGTCATGTCTTCAGCGTGCTCGTGGATAAGCGACTTATATTCCATGGTCATTTTATAGATATTTTTGGAGAAAGTCTTGTACAAATCTCGGATTTATTATTAATCATCCTGGAAATTAGTAAAATTGACTAGTTGACGTTCTTTCTCAAAATATTTTTGTTCCGATCAATCTTAATAGTCGTCTTGTCTTTCTAGGGGAATACTTACGTAATATACTTATTTTGGAGAAAATTTAAGACAAAATTATTCACATTTTTATTTGTTCAGAAGTTAAGCGAAAGTTATTTTTGACTACGTACTCCATAAAATTACAAAATATTTGTGTATTCTGTATTTTATATCCAAATCAAACGCAGAACGCGGAAAACGCGTTTTCCTCAACCACGAATTAATTTTCTCCGACATTATTCTTTCATACGTGCCCTGGTTACTCCCGACATGCCCTAGAATGCACCCTATTACATGATTATACGCTTGACGCTCTGTTGTAATATCTTAGTTCAGTATGTGTTGTCTTTATTCTGTGATGTTGCGTGTAAGTAACTCGTCTAACGTTTTGATTTACATCGTAAAATGTTTACGGTTTCTAATTAGGTAATTAATAAGATTATTGATTAAATTCAACTAAACACTATGAATATAATAACTCTATTATATATAGTACTACTGCTACTCCCACCAATATGGATTGATTGAAACCGTAAATTTGATAAAAACGGTAATTTCAAATCCGTCGATATAATTTTTTTCGGTGTATACGTAGGCTGTTCCAACTATTGCACACAAACACAGAGATATCCAATGCTCAAAGCCTAAATATGTTGGCATAAATTAGCCAGACAGGAATAATCTTATCATTTCGTCTATCAATGACACTTGAGAACCTGGCTGCTAACATTTTGTAGATGCTATCTTAAGAAATTGAGGTATTAAGTGTTACAGCAATCCGGAACAGCTGTACAAATTGCTGTTTTGTCATGGGTAGATATAGATTATTTTCATTATTATATTAAAATTAGAAATGGTTGAACATATATTATAGATATGTCAAAAAAGTACTAGCCGTTTATTTGTAATAATTACAAATTGACCCTTGAGAAAATCTGATGGGCAGAAACTTCATGTGACTCAAATAAGGATGTTCAGATCGTGTGGAGGAATAACCATGGAAGACAAAATTAGAAATGAACATATCCATGGAAAGTTTAAGGTGGTAAAAATTTCGATTAAAATTGCACTGATGTAGACACGTTATGCGCCGCAAAAAAGAAAACATGACGAGATCTGTTATGGTGTTAGAGCAAGATAAAAGAGGTGGCAGGCAACCAATTACCTCAATGAAAACAGCAGAAAGGGACATGAAGACCATGGGACTACACCGGGACATGCCAAGAATGGTGAATTAATATAAGGTCGACTCCAAAATATTTGGAAGAAGAAGAAGATTACCATTTGTCTATTATACCCGTTTTCTGCCATAAAATCGACCATGGTTTCCTATCATAAAATCGGATTCAACATTTTTAATTAAAATAACTAAACCATTATACCTATATTAAAATAACTTGTACACGACAATGATAACTGTAAGAAAGTCCCACGATGTATATATCTAATATAAATGATTCGTTATGAAAGTTTTTACGTTACAAGATTAAACCATAATAAGTTATTATTCCATATATTGAGCGATTGAAATAAAATGCAGTGTTGGACCTTTTTCCACTTGGGCAAAATTGTAATGAAATTTGATCCCGGGTCGTCTTGATTGTGGTTAGAATTCGATATTAAAAGGCTAACGCAACTGTAACTATAAAATTTGATAATTTATAACCGCAACGTCATTAAAAGTTAAAAGATATAAAGCGAAGAATACCCCATATTGGTTACGCAAATTACTTGGTTCAAAGATTACTTTTTAACGTAATCGTAAATTCGACTTAAAGAATTTAAAATGAAACGTAAGCTAAATAAAAGAACGGGTGAATTAAATACTACATTAGGAAGGTGCGATGGTGCAAGTACAATGACTGAACTTAATATCTTCCCTTTCTTATTTTAATTAATTCCTTAAAACCAGACAAGTTGATCAGAAATAATTTCATCAGTTCAGAGCTAAAGGCGTGTATACACCAGAAGCAGCTGACGTCAATGTTACCGCCGGTAATTTGCCACTTACATAAATACTAAGCAAAGTCATATCAATTTTAATGTGTGCTATTGAAGCGTTAATATTGAAATGAACTACTTGAGGCTGTGAGCGTATTATTATGCTGATTGGGCAACGACAGTTTACAAAAAAAACCGACAGCTAAATTGACACGGTAACGAGCTTATACGTTTGAAGTGTTGTGTCGTGGTTCAACGTTGTAACTTTGACATTCTAAAGATCGATATCGTAGTAGAGAACTTTGATTATTTTGATACGTTACGTCATCGAAACAAGCGTCAATTTATGTAAAAGATATTTAATGTAAGTGCAATACGAAGCATGTCCGAAATATTTTATGGATTATTGCGTAATTATTTTATGAATCAATTTTTAGGCATGTAAGAATATGTTTAATTTTTCGAACAAATTGGTTCATAAATTAGATGGATTTTCTGTCAAAGTTTAAATATTGCTTAATTATTTTATGAATCAATTTTTAGGCATGTAAGAATATGTTTCATTTTTCGAACAAATTGATTCATGATTTCAATATTTTATAGGTCAATAAAAAATTCTCGCACGTGGAAGGCCTACGTAAAGACCTTTACATTATGAAGTTGTGGCATCAATAAATAGTATTTTGCCTACTCATTTCCTTAAGAATACATTTAAAGGATTGCTAATCGTTCAATATATAGCGTAGCCAATATATTTTATTTCAATAATAATAAAACCACACAGGACTATAAACAAGCTTGATGTTGTTATAACAGGAAAACAAGTAATAAATATTTTATTTTGTGATAAACTTACAAAAATATCGAAAATGTTTGTATTATTATGTTTAAAACTATTTCATTTTTATGTCTTTTCTACAACCTTTACAAGAAGACCTATGACACCAGCGTAAGGGTTGAAACAATTAGATTAGTAAACAATATGTAATTTTCATATATACACATCAGAATTTGATGAATTATATACATATTTACTTGTGGCACCAGCATAATAGTTAAAACGATAGATTTCAATAGACTTGACTAATAACGCATAATATCTGATATTGATAAACAATACATTTAATTGTGGCATCAACGTAACAGTTGAAACAGTAAGTATTAGTCAACAATATGTATCGCTTGAATATGTATAATGTTCATGCCTACATATCTGAACTTTATAAACAATATACATATTTACTTGTAGTACCAGTGTAAGAGTTGAAATTATATGTTTAGTCAACAATATGTACCGTCTGAATATATGTAATGTAATGTTTGATGAACAATATATTTACTACTTGTAGCAACAGCGTAACATTTGGAACAGTAAATGTAATGATTAATATATACCGTGTACGCATATATATCAGATATTGATAGGCATGAGATTTACTTGTAGCACCAGTGTTTCGTCCATCAGAAGTTTCCCAATCTGCAAAGAATTATAGAAAACACGAAAGGTTATAAACGTATTTCACCTGGCGTTTTTGTTTAAATTTTCAGACCAAATAATTTTTGGGATTTTTTTCGGGGATTATTTAAACAATTTTTCGATTTTTTCCTCTGAATCTGATAAAATAAACATTAGACTTATTACATTCCCATTGAAACCTAAGTTTTACGACACCTGAGATATTTTTGAGTTAATATTCAGTACGCACTGAACCTAGTCATGTCTACCAACGCGACGGTCCAATATAGAGATCCAAATAATAATTATTTTAAATAAATATAACATTTAATCTCCGAACAGATCTGTGAGCAGCGCGATCGGATCGGTTTGGATCGGATCATGACATAAGCTATTGTGGCATTACAATAAAACGAAATCTCGTCTCATTCAAGACGGTTAATCTGATGTCGAGATCTGAGAGCCTGCGGCCGCGACCGTTACAGTGTGATGCTGTAAAGAAAGTTGGGTAGCAACAATTGCTGTATCTGCGCGTGATTATCAATAATGCCCACCGAGCTGGCCGCTGGCCGCGATCCCCGTTGTAATTAATAATTACAGGGGGCGGGGGGAGATGAAATGAATTTGAACGAAAACGACTGTACAGTTAAGTTTTGAATAGCTAAATGCATTTCGGCTTATTCGTTTCACCGCACCGACTTATAATGGAAAAGTATTTTGTGTTTTAATGAGTTGCAAAACGTATCAACGCTATTTTATTTCTACCACTGTAATAATAATCAGGAGCGTACGTCTTGCTCAAAGGCGATGGGAATATTTAAGAGAGCTTTTTGTCTGACTTTTATTTCAATTATGGTGTGATTTTTAAACAAAAAATTATGAACGAGTTTTTTGAGTTTAATAATCTCAGAACACTCTTAGAAACAAAGAAATTGTACAGAATAATCATAGTCATATGCAGACAAGGAAGAAAATTTATGAAAATTTGCTATCATGCTTGAAACGAGTTTTTTGACACTTTTGTGTTTAAAAAGAATCAGACGTTTTAGTTGTATGAGGTCCAAAAATATGTAATAGTTCTTCCTTTACAAAAGTAATTAAATTAACTCGGAGACATCTCAAAGTGCAGAAGGTTTAAATAACAGTGGTAGTCCCGAGTCGCACGTAGATGAAGAACAAATTGTAAGGACATTTGCTTCCGTGGTAAAAGCCACTTGCTTTTTGAGACCTCATTTATTGTAAATGTATCACCCATTTTAATTTCCAACCTGACAGAATATATATCGAACCTCCAAGACAGGCGTAAGGGGTAAACACCACCCCTAACAAAAATGTCCTTCCATTGTCGAATAAATTTGATCTTAATCTGTATATACTTTTTTCTTTTTATCTCGATATCTGAAATTTTTCACATTTTTCAAGTCGAAAATTAGAGGGGAGAGGACACATATTGCATGGCGGTTTGTCATTTAATGTAGATTTTGACGTAGACTATTATATTTAATATATATTTATATGAATAAAGGTAAATGTAACCTCAGTTTATTTTGAAACGGACTTTTTCAGTTATACCCCACTATAAAAATATTTCACACCTATAGAATGGCCTGGTTGCTCGTTAGTCCTGACCATCGTAGCAGGAATAAACTACAACTAACGCAGTATATTGCAAGTAAAGAAGTCAACGTCTCCATAAGCAAAAGAACACCTCAGTCAGCTCATACATAAATGCTCTCTCCATTTCAAGCGCTCCTCCTATTCTATATAAAACAGTTGATAAAGAGAGTCGCGAAATAAGACAAGAAAGGGCAGACGTTGCTCGCGCTAGGCACGAGTCTATAAAGTTCCGGCGATCGTTCTTGTTGCAGAACCTTATTCAGTAACGAGGCGCGGGTTAAAGTTGCGTGCGACAATTTATCGAGTGCATAGTTTGTCGAATATACAAGAATAAGACAAGACGATTTAGGTGGTATTTTCCTTACAGATAAATTAAAAATTGTATATTAATAGTAAATTATGTTATATAATTGACAGTTTTATTCTCTTACAACCTTATTCATAAACATTGCAAAGACATAAGAGAGTCAATTTAAATATGATTTTATAGTGACTAACTGCATTGCAAAAAACAAAACACAAAATACAATTAGTATTTACTAACTGTTCCGGGTTACCCTCGTATAAAGGTGTGTTTTTTCGACATATTTTCACATTTCGACAAGGTTGATTTCTCTCATTATTCTTAACTTAAACTATTTCCTAACCGTTTACAAGATAATTGTCTTCAAAGTACAAAAAGAAAAAAAATCAATTTTATTATAAAACCACTTCAATGCATTTACTACAACAAATCCTACTATTTTCAGGAAAATAAGACTAGAAACTCTGCCACAAAACCCTTTTTCTAAATTAAATATTATTAATAAGATCAGTTGATCATTTGCAAAGTGTTAACATGATGTTTTTGCATAATTTTTATTATGCGTCTGATATGTTCAGACATTATTCTGGATAAGAAAAACTTCATTTACTTCATTTTAAAGCACCTCAATATCTACTGCGTAATATATGAGTTATTATATATGCATATCGGTGATTACATATCTATATATAAATAACTCATGTAACCCTTTCTGTTGCGAAGTTATAACTAATTATTTGGTCGCACAGAGTGAATTTCGAGGCTCTCTTCGTAATGTTTTTCCACAATTTTTATTATGCGTCTGATATGTTCAGACATTATTCGGGATAAGAAAAACTTAATTTATTTCTGCTTAACTTGTTTTTAGAGCAGCTCAATATCTACTACAGAATATATGAGTTATTATATATGCATATGAGTTATTACATATCTATATATAAATAACTCATGTAACCCTTTCTATTGGGGAGTTATAACTAATTCTTAGGTCGCACAGAATGAATTTCGAGGATATTTTCGACCCAACCCCCTCCCCCCCCCCGCTCGATGGCGTAAGCTAATGTTCACTGATCCATTCTTAGAATATATACACCACTTTGCGCTACAACACTTGAATCACGAGATATAAAGATATGAAACGGACAACAAAAGTCCTTCTTCGGGTCCTTAGTATGAAAGGCTTTTTAAAAACGTTTTCACGTTAAAAAAAAGACTATTACACTTTGTTACAACATTTATCTCGCCAAGAAACTTTTAAAATACTAAGCCGTTGTTAATTTTAAGTATAACTAAAAATAAACTAATTACGCAATAAAAAAACGACTAACTGCTAATTTTAAACAATTGATATTAGTCAAGTATTTATCAAGCTACTTGCAAATAAAAAACAAGTCTTAGCTTATACACGATATCAGAAATAGTGTAAATTGTTATTTTTTTTCTTCGCATTACGCAGTTTGAAATTCTTTGGTGATGTAGATATATGCGTTCCTCTGAAAGACTGAATTAAAAATGTTTAAAAGCTTTAATTAAAATCAAGTAACAAAGGCGATGGAAGCATTTTAAAAGAAATTCTCAACATTCTTTTAATATTATCCTACTATTATCCAATTGACGATGAATCAAAATCAATAGTATCTTACACTTAGAATTATTTTAGCAATCTACTTACATTTTTATTATAATAATGCATCTAATACAATTCTCGTGCAGTATTCACCCAGACGAAAAAGCACCATACCCTGAATCTTTTAATACTAAAAGATAGCCCACGACATGTGACTTGCGATTGGATACAGAATAGGGCTTCGTAAACCAGTTAGAGTCCTTGCACTGGTGCACGCGCCGACGAAGGGCCGATAACATCTGCTCGCCGCTCCGTGCGCGCCATCTATATATACCCGTTCACCCTACCGGTCAGTACTTACCTACAGGCGTCCGCGGTCACGAGCAAAGTTAGACTTTTGAAAACCTTTGACGAAATGCGGTGTTGCAAGATGTAGATAATTTTGTTTCGCAGTACTATCCTGGGTTTTTGGAAACAATGCTAATATGACTTTAAAAATAAAATTCCATGGAGGCAACTTCCATATATTTATTTTCCCAAAATGTTGCTATAAGGACTTTTGTTGCTGATCCCAAAGACTGAAGGAAATGAATTGGTTACCACCTGTGATAAGGCGTAAATGGTTTCCCGATAAACTTACTTCTATTGTTTTCAGTCACTTATGAATCATGGCTCTCGATGTGTTACCGCGTACACAATCTAAAATTAATTTAAAGAAATGTTTATTAAAGCGGGTCTTAGCGTCAAAGACCTGGGTTCAACCACGGATTTCAATTATTGGATGATATAAAGATTTTGTTATAAATTTAGTTTACTGGGAAAAAAGATCAATTTAAATATTAATTTAATTTGTTCGTGCCTTTGAATCATAGATTCAAAGGCACGAACAATTACCTACTTCCTAAATAACGAACTCGCAAACTTTCAGACCTGTCTGCTATTCTTGATTGTTGAACTTGACCTTTGAGTAGATAAATAATAATTTTATTTTAATAGCGAAAACATAAGAGTTCAGTCTTTTATATAAATTTTACTTAGAATCGAATGAATTTGTTTTTTCCTAATGCATATTATTTAAGATTCATCGAGGAATATTCTCGTAATGAGTTCGTCTGTTACTCTGTTTTAAGAAGTAAAACACATTCCGTTCGGGCAAAAAGTTGTAGAACTTGTGTTTAAAATATTCTGATTATATTATAACACCATATTCTGATTATATTATTGCCACCAATTCAGTAGATTATTGTCGAATTTCGATAAGATGTTCAAATATCACCTGAATTATAACAATAAAGTCCAACGATAAAAGCCAATATAGAGTTACATATATTGTCTTATATTATCGCTACACAATGGTATGTAATGGAGGTTTTCCTTATTTTGATAATTTAAAATCAACATCATAAATAATACTTATTTATGGCGTCTTTGCTTTTGCCTGTTGTATACGTATGTATATAACTGTTCCAAGGTTTAGTTCACATAGTGTTTTGAATATAACGTTAAAAATGTATTAATATTGATAGGTTAGAGGATAGTAAAACTTAATTGATTTAATATAACAAAAAAATATTTCAACGCCAAGTAACAGAATATATAAATATCGAAACACATCTTTAAGCTTTAGAATGGAAACGATATAATCTTAATCTACCTGGAAAAAATGCCTCCTAATTATATCGTGGCTTATGCACGACATGTCACTTAACTTCAAATTATATTCAAGGGGTTTTAACTGATAAATTCTCCCGCTAGAGGTGCAATTGTGATACGTGAACTATCAGATCGAATATATGGTGCAAAATCTCAATTTTTTACGAAATTTTTGGTAATCTAATTCGCCTTATGCAATATATGAAGCCGTTGTAGCCGTTGATCGCAATGAACAGAATTTTATGTCGTAAAGATTTTTGGTTCTACTTTTATTCTATAAACACAAGGTTGAAATTTCTATCGTACAATGAAAAAAAAGTTGAAATTAATTTTCTTCTAAATATAACTTTCACTAAAACATTAACTTCGCCTAAATCGTACGAGTAGTATAAAACATGAGTTTCACACGCTTATTTTATTAACAAAATTATTCAAATAAATTTGTGTCATAGAACTTGCTTTTGACGAGATATTTTTTCTTTTAGTCTCTGCCCCACGCCCGCCTTCTGCTTTTAATTGGGCGAAATTTCAACTCGAATAAAGTAGTTTTAAATACCTATTTCTAAATTTCCACACTTTTTATAATAAAAAGAAAATTTTGATAGAGAAATACTTTGACTTACATTTATAGTAACACTTTCGATAAATAGTCGATAAAAAAGATTACAAATTCTAAAAATCGTTAATATCATTCGTCCGACTTCTCAATTTAAAAATTATGATTTAAACGAACTCTATTTACAAAACCCTTCATATGTGAACATTGTTGTTATTCATTATTTATTTTCGTTTTAATTCTATGTTTCAAGCATTTAAAACATTAACTTTATATATTTAAAACTGAATGTTATCCCCATAGCAACAAACATTTAATATTGTGTATATAGGCGAGGGTGCCTGAGAACATAGGCAGACTTCATCCTACACAGATCCATACAAAGTGCCGAGTTGGCGAGTCGATGTTATCTGTTGTCTGAGCTGCCAGTACGCTCTTATCTGCCGCCGTGTCGCATGCTAATTCCGCTTCCACTTATAATAATATAAACATTATAACGATTGCTGCTTGGAGATGAAACGGGATATGGTGGGAAGACGCTGAGAGGACACTTCCACGGAGCCGACAAAGGGATCAGCAACATGCAGCGGTTTGCCCATTCGTGACAATTCAAAATGTTTGAAAATATACTAAAACTTCAATTGTTTTTGGAACGAAGTTCCTTATCGCGCGTTGCGAAAGGGGGCTAGACGGAAAAAATTAAGACCAAAAGTTGTAACGACACTTTTTGCTATAGTTGCTAGCGGGCGCGCTGCAAGCCGTGCGGCGTCCGCGTGTTTCTCTGTCTGTCTCTCTCTCTCTCATAGAAATCGAGCCAGTTATTTTCGTTTCGTCTTTCTATTTCGCATTGAACAGTGTGGTGTCGCGACGAATATTTTTGTTGAGTGTATACAGGTTTTTTGTACATAATAAATAATAAAAAATAATAACAGTAATTATTATTATAACTTAAAAGAAATAAAATTTTATTACAATTCCTTCACTAATTAATCGAAAGGAACTTCGTTCCATCCGGGTGTCCCTTGACACCTCTCAAGTTTTTTTTATAAATGAAAATAGTTATAAAATCGCCATAGACTAGCGTAAATACCTAATTATAGCGAACAAGTTAATCGATATCTTTAAGTCCGTAACTGTACCTCACAATAAACACATAGGCATTTAAAAGAAGTTAAATAAATACAACCAACATGCATACACATACATATAGCATTCAAGAAGGAATATGTTACCGAAAGGTGAAAAATTATTCCAAATGAAAATCAAGATTAAACCATATAGAAAAATGAAGTATAGATATCTGAATACAATACAACAAAATACTAAACTATTTGTATTTGTTGCAAGTAACGTTAGTTGCAAATATTATGAGAGGATGCGAGTTTGTTTTTTTTTATTTATATATAAGAGGTAATCTTTCAACAATTTTATGGCTATATCTTAAGAAAAATCGTAAAATTATATTAACTAAAGAAATAGGAACTTATTCCATAGGTTTTTCTCATTAACTCGTATAATGATAGTAACTAAAGAAATAGTTACTTGTTTAAATCGTAAAATTATATTAACTAAAGAAATATGAACTGGTTCCATAGGTTTTTCTCATGAACTCATAATGATAGTAACTAAAGAAATGCGAACTTGTTTAAATCCTAAAATTATATTAACCAAATAATTTTACGATTTAAATAGGAACTTGTTCCATAGGTTTTTCTCATGAACTCGTATAATGATAGTAACTAAAGAAATAGTTACTTGTTTAAATCGTAAAATTACATTAACTAAAGAAATAGGAACTTGTTCCATAGGTTTTTCTCATGAACTCGTATAATGATAGTAACTAAAGAAATAGGAATATTTTAGACGATATTTTTTCTTTAACAAGACTAATGTCATCATTCACGTGTTACTTTTGCTTACTACATTTGCTTAAATAAAATAAGTATTGAATACAGTACTAGACTGCCCTATAACTCTGCAGAAATACTGTGAAGAGTAAATGATTTCGAAAATGGAAAATTATGGAATCTTATGGAAAATGGAAGCTTATGGAATTTTTTTATACATTCATCCTTATTTACCTTTGAATCCACAGAAACTAATACATATGTACATAATTACATTTTGAATACGGTAAAAGGTAAAGTATGAATACGTTGATAACAACGCGCAGTATGAAGCATAGCGTGTTGTTAGACAACGAGGAAAATGAGGTAATACTTTTGGGAATAGAAAAAAATCCATGTTATTTACCAATTTTAAAACACTTTACATCTTATCATGAAAGAGACAAATAAATAAAATATGGACATATCTATTACATTAAAAGCGTTGTTTTGCAATCGTTTCTCGGTTATCGATTTAGCCGTAAAATTTTAATACAAAGTGTAGGAACAAATATCTAAATTCGTGCGTCCATCTGTCACTGAATATGTATTTCCTCATTCACTTAGAAGGAGTAATATTTTTACATTTTCAGTAACGAGAATTTACATTGTTGCATCAATTTAATTTAATTTTCGTTTGTTGGCGAAATCGAGGATTGTCTCCTATATATAGTGTTTCTATATAGTGGAAATCTGAGAAATATTATCCAAAAAATGACCAAGTAACATCATTTGCGCTAAATAAACAAATGAGTTATTAAAAGAGACAATTTTTTTGAAATTCACTGCGATTTTTAAACATTCCCAACAAGTGTGACATAATTACTAAGATGCAACATTTTCATGAGTACGAAAGAAGTATCGATACTCAGTTCTTTCTAACATGTGAAATTATTTTGAGAACAAAAATATTTAATTGTTTGAGTGTTAGATTAATAGCGTTATGCGTTCTGAAGCGGTTATCAATAAAAGTCTCATATGCATGGACACTAGGACAAAGAAATCAAACGAGTCTCCCGTCGTAAGTCAAAATAATCAGACAGATTAATTGATAAAACACATTGATAATATAATATTAATTGATAGGTCTATAGGTACATTAAATTGCATTAAACTATAGTGTATGAAATTTAAATCACTCAATTTCCTAGACAAGGTATTACTTGAAGTGAAACTTCTTTGCTACGTTATTGCATATTATTACGTTAACAAATAAAACCGTATTCAAATGAAATTTTATCGAACAGCGATAAAAAATTACGATGATATTCACTTTCTACATCTATATTTTGGTTAGAATATATAGTATATATAATAGATAAAATAGATAAAAAGGTGTTCAGTAACTTATAAATATATATAATATTAAAATAGATAAAAAGGTGTTCAGTATATATAATAGATAAAAAGGTGTTCAGTAACTTCCCCGTTTGTGTTCGAACTATTTATAATTAACTTTACGTCATCTATAACTACTGTGCAAGAACAGATAATGGAGTCCCTGATCGTGTTTACATTATATTTAAAATAAAACATTTTCCTATTTCCTTTATCAGTAACCGAAGTGAATTAATAAGTAAAATTATTAATTCGATATTAATTTTATAGCTAAATTGAAATTACTTAAAACAGAAAAAATGTTTTAGTTAAATTAAAATTAAGTTTTAATTAAACTTTACTTATTTAAATTCATCGTTCTGTTAACATTAAAGAGATCAGATAGGCCCCACATTCTTCTAGTGCCAAGTTGGAGTCGCATGAATTTTGCTGAATTAAAATTATATTAATGTACTACTTGTGTTTGCAATTTCGTTCGCGTGGAATTCGGAATAAGAAAAATTATTAGGATAATTTGTATTTATTTGTTTTTCTTTTATTTTATTTCTCTCTCATGAGCATAAAGTTTACTAAAAATGCTAATAGATGGCGTTGGCAGTATCATTATCATAATGTACATCAAGTCAAGGTTTTGTCAGTCTGCAATACTGCAATATCCAGATAAAAAGTATTCTACAGGTAGCTTGTGGATAGAAACTGTTACTATAACAAATTTCATCAAAATCTGTCCAGTAAATTTCGTGTGATTGAAGAACAAATTAATATACAAACAGGCAAACAAAATATTCTAAAAGCAGGTTTTCCGGCTTCTATTATCATTCGATACGCTAAATAAATCACCCTTTAAAATATTTTTCGTGTAGAGAATTTACTATGTTACAGTGGTGTGTGTATATATATATATATATATATAAATATATATATATATGTATAAATGTAATCTCAAAGCGTGTTACTAAAATTGCACGGATGCTACTAAAGACATTAAAATGTATATTCTAAATTTCAATCTTATATTACGATACAATATTAGCTAATTATCTTGAACCGGTAACGGCCACGGTATACAAAATATAATTTATACTTTAGAATAATAATATATTAAATGGTTGTCATATTAAACTAATTAAATACGTAGGATAGCATCATAAAATATCAGCAGGGGCACTATAAAAGCAGTTCCATACCGCCTACGCTAGATTTGCGGTCGCTCGTAATAAATACTCAAATTCTCGTTTTAAGATCCGGTCCTGGCGAAAGGTTTTTTAGGACTCAAATTGTCGTGACTATAATATTATCTATATAAAATACTAAACTGGCAAGTCAAAGCTGGCAATTAAGTTGTGCATTTAAGATGGTTGGGATAAAATTAAATACAGATACTGTCGTTAAAGTAGAAGTGGTGTTTTAAAGACCGTGGAATAATTAAGCGGTTAAAATAACTGCGTTGAATTTAGATTGTGATATTCAAAAGTGGCAAGTTGAAGTCTCAATTAAATATGTTTGGGATAAGACTCTGGTATCATTTGTTTAATGTGGTATTGTTTATTGTTGTCTTTATACAAAAATGGGATTGCAAAGTTAATTTATTAAATACAATATCAAAATTCCGTTAATGCAAACGTTACGCGGTTTCTTGCGATATGCAGAGACAGACTAAGTATAAATATTGCACGCACTTAAGCACTTTCTCTCTTTCTATGCACTTTGCAAGGACCCAGGTTATCTACCGTATGCACGAAATAAATAAACTATGTTGTTAAAATCAATATATAAAGAGAAATTATTATAATATTTTAATTCTTTATTGGTCAAGTTTTTTTTAATAAATTTATTTAAATTTCAACATTCGGCTTTTTAAAATTTTTATTGATTGTATCAAAATGGGCTACTTAAAGCTATGAGAGTAATAAGTAATTTATGGCATAAATTGGCTGTACCTTTACTGACTTCTGGTTTGTTTGTTTCCTTTGTTTCAGGTAAGCTATTGTGCCTCGTTCGAGAAAGGATAATGCTAGAAGGAGTTCATGATTCAAGAGTAAGCTCTACAAAAAATATCATACGTATTTTAATCCGATGCCGCATTTAAAATTCAAGTACACAAACTATTTGTCCTAAATTGGACTACAAAATTCCAGTTCACAAACTGCTTGTACTAAATCGGACTACAAAATTCTAGTGCACAAACTGCTTGTACTATATTAGATTACAAAATTCCAGTCCACAAACTACTTGTACAAAATTGGACTACAAAATTCAAGTATACAAACTATGCATTTGTACTACTTGTATCAACTGTCAGCCTAATTGGACTAAGTTAAGTATTTCGAGTGTAGTCGCTTAGGATCGTTTATTTCTATGGAAAGAACAAAAATATATAAACAAGTTAAGGATAAAATTAATTTTGAGTTAATATTATTACTTGTCAAAGAAAAAAATTAAGTTAAAAAGTATCGGATTGCAAAAACTCATTACTTTGAACGGTAATAGCCAACATTATTTAACTTAAATCATAATAGGTAGGTACGTGTTGACTAGAGAATATATATATAATATATCCCTTACAGGCATACCCTTGATGACATCAATCTGATTGCTTTTGCTTTCATTTCCGTTGAATCAATTTTTATTTTTGTTATTTAAAAAGGCATTGAAATAAAAAATAATTTTAGTGAAACGTATTAAACATTTTTAATTTTATATATCCCAGGGTCTTAGAAACCCTGGCGTACTCATGAGGATTATGGAGAAATAATGGCAAGAGAGGAAAGGAAAATTGCATTTCTTCAACTTTCACATTTTTCACTTCGGCTTAATAGCAATTACTTTTTATTTGTTGCACTTTTTAATTCAAGTTTTTCGCTCATAAACATCCACTAATTTTGATTAACGTTAGACTTTTCGTTTCGTGAATTGGACTATTCCTCCACTGATGGGTGGCCATTACCTAATAGTTTTGATAACGCGATATGGCCCTCGCACTTTACTTACCTCACCTCACCGCTCCAACACTCAACAGCTGTTATCTAAAATATGCGTTACGCGAGGTTGTCCACACGTCTTTAACGTATGTCGTTGCTTAAGGCCGATAAGGCCAATACGGAGTAGAGTCGCAGGGACAGCGAGTCACGTTGTGGCCAATGATTCACCCGGACACTCGCCTTGCCACAACCTGCGACCGCAATCACAAACGCGACCCGACACACGCGACACTGTGCAGTTCTACTCGAGCCACTGAGCCGCAAGCACGCTGCTTTCGGTCATTCATTACAGCTGTCGGTGATCAATCGGGCGTGTCGATAAGTCGTTAGGGTTGTAATTGCGACCGCCAATCAGTATTGAAGTTGATTAGTGACGGGATTACTGCTTAAAGGTAAAGTTACCTAGTTTACTATGTACTAATATTGCGTTGTGTTTTTGGTTTCGGTCTTATTTTTATAATGTCATAGTCACACGACCTTTTCACTGCATGTATGTGCAATCAAATATACCACCCCTAACTAAAAGAAAGGGTTCTCGGAAATTTAATGCAGAGGGTGCCATATTACTCATCATCGGGATTCAATTCTGTAATACCTCTTACTTCTATCAAAATATTATGACGCAAAAAAATTATTTTATTAATTCGTCCATTAACAATTAGTAGTGTGTTTACAGCTGTAACAAACAATCGAAGATATGGCTGCTAGATCTGAACACACTTATGCGGAGTATTTATATGTTATTTAGAATCAAACCATTTATTAATTTGAACAATCAGAGGCAAATATTTTAGTAATTGCCATTCAAATTTAAGGCTATTTAAGGTGAAATAAAGTCAGTTGCCTTAATTTCATAAGCCACAAACTCCAAAGAAAACTGCGACCCGGAAATGGTTCCGTATCTTTAAGTCAGTCATACAATCGATTACGATATCTTTACGATAACATGTTAGTCATTCATTCATCATTATTACGAATTATCAATGACGCATTTCAATATCTCGATAGTATTTTAAGTGTAGTAATCTATGTATATTTTCACGCTATTTTCCAGCACGATGGAAAAGTCACGATGATGGAGTGTCAAATCGGAAATATGTAACATATATCATAGATTTCCGCTTTTATAGTAAGCGATATATAAAGTGACTGACCTCGATGTGTTGCTCATCAATTTTTGGAAAAAAATGCTCTGGGGATGGGTAAACTTACAATTAATATGAAAGCATAATATGTTTACGTGTGTATATTATCTTATAGTTTATAAAATGGCGTAAATGTCACAAACAAGAATGTAAACCTATTAATATGTTTGTATAATTACTTAATGCATTTCGTAATTGAAATTAAATCGGCTCCATTAACTATATGTTTTACTCACACAGACATAACAATTTTGATAATTGTTTATTTGTGAATAAAAATTATGATAATTGTTTGTGTTTATGAATATTTAGATCAGTATATTCCATGAATTTTAATTTCAATTTTATTGCATACTGCAGTCACGTTTTCTTAACCACCAAACGAACGTTAATAATAAACGGTCAAGGGAACAATACGTGGCCTTATCGGACGCCAGGTCGAGTGTCAACCTGTCGAATGCCCTGCCAAGTTTGGTGCGAGGTCTTGTCTTAACGCTTGAAATCGTTGTTGAAGTCCTTTAATTTGGTTTATTGTTCAAGGAAAATTCGGAGAAGTGAAAGACAATTTCGTTGTTAAATATATAAGATAATTTACCATATAAATAATTTTACTCAACTTATGTACACACGCATATATTAATTGTATATTGAACACCGGAATCATACAAAATGTTATGCTTATATCACATTTTCATACTATGTTCACTGCGCTAGGTATAGTTCGATCGTATTATATTCTTCACTTGTGACGTAACGCCTTTAAATACTATCATATGACGCAATAATTTTACGAGAGCGAGAACAGATGATACACTTGTGATTTATAACTGTAATTAATTTGCAAATAAACTATGATGCATGTATAGCTCTTATAGTGACTGTAGTCGAGGATGGGTAGATCGTAATTTCAAAGTCACCTACAACACAACAAGTTACTGTCAACAACTAACTGTAGATGCCAGATCTAAAATTGGAAAAGCCTAACCCAGCAGTCAATTTAGTCGGATAATGTACCTTAAAAGACGAGGCGAGACTTAGATTATTAAAATGCGAGACTTATTACATTAAAAATATATCAGCAAACATGACATATGCGCATAAAACATCAAGAATTAGTAAAATAAGAATCGTAGACTTAATATGCTACGAGGATCCACACCTATGAATTTAGATGGAAGCAAACTCTATAATCACTCATTACAAAGAATTGTTAAAAAAATAAACGTTTTTTTTAAATAAACGCCGCTCGATGTGTTGCGTTGATTACGAGCTTTTCGCGGCGCACCACGGATTCCCGGGTTCGGTATTCGACCATCATCGAGTGGATCTGGAGTAATGTTTTAAATTGCGTAGCTAAATGTTATAGACTAGTGACGGGAAACAGCGCCACTGTTGAAGGAAGGTACTTATTGCGATAGCCAACCCGTCTGCGTAGCGTAGCGAATAGGAGCATTATCTCCAATATTACGCATATTCGAGACTAGGGTTACCATATGTAAAATCTCTTTTTCCGGGACATTTCTACTACATGGTGCAGAAGTGGAATATACTATACTGTAAAAATCAATATACTGTTACTACTAGTAGTTTAAAAAAGATAGTTCGACCCAACAAAAGATTTTTTTGGACTCAACGAAACATTCATATCAATAAAAATAAAAATTCTCTAGTACTAACTAAATGTAAAGTAAAATTTTTAACAAAAGTGACTGACTCGTTAAATAAGAATAATTTGAAATATTCGTTACGTTAATCACGTCTTTCCCAATTATTAAAAGCTAATACTAATATTGGCGAAACAAATTTTTAAAGATTCCGGACACCTGGCAACACTGTTCGAGACCCATGTCTAGTAGTGAACTGAAACAGGCTATATATGATAAAGAAATAAACTTACCTCTATTCATTTTTCATGCAATAAATTTAGTCTTTTTTATTGACATTAAATCAGAAAACCAATGTTACTCTTGACGCATTGTTATGAAATCTTCTTTTATCACTTTTAGCGATCTCTTGGTAGATTGCATCCAGAGTCATTATCCTTACTTTGTGTTTACGCTAAAAAGTATGCTATATATAAAGTATAATATTATATGCGAATTTGCCAGACAAAAAGCTTAATAAATTCGGATAGGCCTAATATACTTAATTTTAACCGGAGTAAACTTTAAAAAGGTAAACATGTCAGGCTAAATCGAACGAATGGTAACCCTATCTGTAACATAAGCATTACTTAACTCTTTCTGCCTTAACTAAGAGTGAAAAAATACCTACTAACTTAATTAGCGGATGCTGTCTTAAAATTTAAGTTTGTTCTTCAGTGTCTTTGCCATATGAAATATTTGTATGACAAACATGATAAATATATATATATATATATATATATATATATATATATGTGTATATATATATATATATATATATATATATATATATATATACATATAATTTAATAATTGCAAAAGTATTCGATGTGATAAGTCGAGTGTGATAATGTTCATTGTTTATTGTTATTCTTTTAACTTTTTTTACAATAACTATCTATGTACTTCATAATTGAGTAGAATTACATTATATAATTTTAAGAATTGGAAGTCACTTCAGTCATTTATAAAAATTTAGGTTACAAATGCAAAAAAATAACTTTTTACTTGTTTTCGAAATTTATAAAATTCGTCAGCTCAAGCTAAACATCGTCATAAATAAATCGACCTGTTATCTTTGCGAAAAGAATACAAAATAATTATGATATTTTTTATTTTCTAAAAATATTTAAAAAATCAAATCGAAATTTGTAAATTCTTGATAAATGGCGCAAAATTTATTGAACCATTTAGAAGTTGTTATATATTAAGTTGCTTTATGAAACTGTTACCACCCATAACGAGATAACTTACAACATGTTCCCATATTCTTTAATACATTGTTATATATTAAGTTGCTTTATGAAACTGTTACCACCCATAACGAGATAACATACAACATGTTCCCATATTCTTTAAAACATTGTTATATATTAAGTTGCTTTATGAAACTGTTACCACCCATAACGAGATAACATACAACATGTTCCCATATTCTTTAATATATTGTTATATATTAAGTTGCTTTATGAAATTGTTACCACCCATAACGAGATAACATACAACATGTTCCCATATTCTTTAATACATACAAGTAATTACGATGACAAATATATTTATGAGTTATATACATGATTCATAACGTATTGTCCCGGAAATAACGTTATGTAATTTTACGAAGTTCCGTTAAAATTACGTAATATTGCTTACACTAAATCTTTTTCCCGATTTTGTTACTCGTTGCAATTTTACTATTTTCGTTTCCTTCCATCTCAGCCGCATAGCTTCTATAACAACCGTGTTCTATGTGACCTAGACTGCATACCGCCAGTATTTATGTTTGTACAGGTATTATATTGATAAGCGAAGGATCGACCATCCACATACCGCGCCTATGACGAAGCAAAATTACCATACACACACATATACTCGTATATACATTAAATTCCTAAGACTCCGCGCAAGATTGTACCAGCGAATCAGTCTGCTGCGACATGGGACACCTGAACAAACAGTATTGATGGAACTCGCTCCAAAGCTGACGAAAATCGCTTCATAAATGGCGATGATCGTTATAGTATCGAATATCGTGTATCTTTTTAGTGAGTTGAAATATTACGTCTTTTTCAATGTCAAATAAATTTTACGTATGTTTCTCATACATCACTTTTTTATGACAATATTTTTTTCCAAGTTCTACAGCGTATACGGTTTCGCACCTAGGTTAATTTTTCTTTAACCATTTTAAACTATTCTGATAAATAGTACGACTCTGCCCGCATTATTTATAGCTGAAATCTATAATTTATTATTTGAATTTTGACGTGAAAACGTTAACAGTTTTAATAATTTGACGTTAAAAGTGATTATCTTGTTGTGTAACGGATATTACAACACAGCGTCACAAAAATTAAAAACAAATGGAAAATAAAGGATGAAAGAAGTAAAAGGATGTGAAAATGTTAACAGTTTTAATAATTTGATGTTAAGTGTGATTATCTCGTTGCGTGACGGGACATTGGAACACAGTGTCGCAAATATTAAATCGAAATGAAAAATAAAGAACGAAAGAAATAAAAGAATATGAAAACGTTAACGGTTTTAATAATTTGACGTTAAGTGTGATTATCTTGTTTTGTGACGGACATTGCAACACCCGCCACAAAAATTAAAAAGAAATGAAAAATAAAGGACAAAAGAACTAAAAGGATATGAAAACGTTAAAAATTTTAATAATTTGATGTTGAATGTGATTATCTTGTTGAGTGACAACACAGCGTCACAAAAATTATATAGAAATTAAAAATAAAGGACGAAAGAAGTAAAATGATAAATAATTCTTCTGCAGTTTGAACTTACCGCCTATTTGTAAGAACATTTGACAATTTCTTCATTGAAAAGAATAGAGATATTTTTGTAAGAAAATGTGACAATTTCATCAATGAAAAGGATAGAGACTTTGCTTATAAATATAATGAGCTACAAATGGCTTAAGCTTCTTCTCCTACTTTTAAGAATAATTATAAATTAAGAATAAATACTCTATACAGTATTGATTTGAAGCTTAACCGCGAAAATTGCTCTGCCAATTTGAATACAGTTTTATTATTTATTTGATCGGTCGATTAGATAAGGCTGTTCCAATAAGGGACGGATAAGAATGAGAGAAAGTCGGTCAAATTCGTACATATACATGTATACAAGTATATATATATATATACATATATATATATCAGTGTTAACATAATCTCCAAGTTAATATAAACGGAACTTCGACTCATAACTTTGGCAGGATGAATTTGTGACCAAAAGTCATCTAAAAAATACAATTGAGTATTTACAATGGCCATAAATGTATTTTACAGGTATACTCGCTTTTTCAATGTTTTCTATATTGATGTTATGCAAAATGAAAATGCTCGCTTTCCTTAAAAGAGGCTATTCATATTTTCATGTAACTCCCCTTCCCCCTGCCCACTCACTCGTGTTCTTATAGACGTGAAAGAAAGCCCGGCTTCCTATAGACGTGAAATAAAGTAATGCCAAAAATTGGTTCCAGTCAATAACTTTAGTCATTTTCGAATTAAACTCGATCGTACAGACAAGAAAACAGATAGAAAGACAAAGTTTTTTTTTATATTTGATTCGTTTAGTGATCGAATATAAAATGTCTCTCTGTGATTATCGAAGCGGAAAATTCGAAAATCATAGGCAGACAATTTTTTATTTATCTCTATTGATTATTTACGTTTACCAATTTTCCTAAAACGCTCAAATGGGTTTTTCTATATTTCTCTCCTGGGAGTTCAAATAAAAACTTTTGCGTCCCTAACTTTAATTATTTCAAAATTCTCACACAAATTTCTACAAATTTAGGCATTGGAATCTTTTCTTAACGAGCATTTAAAAGCGAAAAAAAATATACCAGCCAAATTTAATATTTGTAGACTTCATAGTTTTGGAGATTTCGTAATGAGGCAGTCACTCAGTCATGAGTTGAGTTGAGTGAGCCTTTATATAACTATGAGCCTTTTATATAAATATTTATATAGAAGTATTGACGATTTTGACTTCTTTACATAAAAATTTGTATATAAGATATGAATTTTGATTAAACGTTTTTTAACTTGCGTGGGATGAAGTTTTGAACAGCTTATGAAAGAATCATCGCGGTATTCCTTACCTCCAATGGTCCAGCGCCGCTAATAACTTTCTGGAGATTGAGATATGCTATATCGTGTTTGTATATCAATCTGCTGATCCCAGCAGCTGTTGGACGTTTTTCATAGTCGCCAAAAGTGCCCGCGGGGAGCGCAGCGAAGCGATGTGTCCAACTCGCAAATTTGTCAAACTTGTAACGACGTCTTTATGATCACCGGATTACTGGCGGGCGGCCGCGACGAGTTGTCCTGATTTCAGCATCGTCGGCTCTCTTTGATGTATTAATTTCATCAATGCGATCGTCGACTGCACATTTTAGCTTCGTGAAAATTTCCGTGTAAATAGATAAAAAATTGAATGTATGTTGTATAGCTAATTCTGTGAGCTAAAATATTTTAGGCTTGTAAAGTTTTTAAAATTCCGACAAGTACCTTCTTAGAATTCCCTAAGAAATGAAAATATTAATGAACCACGGATGTATCTGTTCTTTCTTCTGTGCACACGATTCCTGAAGAAATTATGAATTCCGGTTACAAAAAATCATTTAGATTTCAAGCGATGCGTCTCAATAAAATTATTTCAGAAAAATCCAATAATTAAATTTCCAGAAATATATCAATACCTTTAAATATATCTCAGTAACGTATATTTTTTACCAAAATGAACTGAAAAAACACGGGATGTCGATTCAGAAAAAATAATTATCTTGAAAATTTTACCGCTCTCTCGCTCTAATGTACGGCAAACCTTGTCGCAACAACGAATCACTACCAAATTTGGCATGCGTGTATTTCATGTCGCATGCGTGGAAATATTAATATTTTCCACGCATGCGACATGAAGTACACACATGCAGTGTTTTTGTACGTTTGTTATTCAACCACGCCTAAATTACAGAACAGATTTTCATAAAACTTAGCATAAACATGATTTATATTTCAAAATAAAATATAGATTTCAAAATTCAAGATTTTAACTGAGAAATAACATAACACCCAAAGGATTGAAACTCGATGTTTTTGCCCAGTAATAAAAATTTAATACTACGACATGTGAATAGATGGTGCCACGTGCATATATTAAGAATTTAATATTATATTTTAATAGATAAATATTACGACAATCTTATGTGCTAGAAACAAAAATCCCGCTATCTTAATAAAAACGTTCAGGTGGCGAGGTGACAAGTCAAAAGTTAATTAACGAATATAGTTAATATAATAAGTAATCATTAAATCATCTTTAGTTACTACAGATTAATGATTAGAATTACCGCGACAGTTATCGATATAAATATTTTTATTTAGCTTTAATGAGAGAGAAAAAATGAGAAATATCTTATCACGTGCAGTGTGTCAAAGCTTTAGTTAGCAATATGTCAATAAGTGATGCAATTTATCGACAATTATGAACCCGAGATCACGTAGACAGATGATATAGCTATCGATAGCAGAGTACACAGAGCGTGCACCGAAATAGTTGCGCCCACGCCCGCCCGCCGACTCGCCACCGCCCGCCAATTCGCGAGAACCTAACGTCAACGATACCGTTGTCAACGAGAATATGACAGCTGTTTGCCTAACACTTCACGAACCATAGTGCGTTTGTGTTAAAATTTACCCTTCTAAAATCGTTCAGAATGCAAAAAGCCTGTGTGTTAACTCTCTTTTTATTACGTTGACAGTAGTATTGGCAAACAGAGAGCAGGGTTACGTGTTTCACTTTTATGTCAAAATTTTATTCTATATTGTATTTGACAAGTATTTATTACGATATTTTGATCGATGTGAATACCAGAAAACCTGCATAGTTTGTTCCGTCGTACATACTAAACTATTAAAGCTATTCAACAAATATTCTTAGATTTTTCTTGATCCAGAGAGTATCCTAAGGTGTATAACGTTATGAATTTCACAGACTATGTATGTAAGTATGTGAGTAAATTTTGTTCCCTCGTACAGAATGAACTACTAAAATAATTTCAACAAATGCGGTGTCCTTAGATTCTTCTTGATCCAGAGAGTATCTTATGATATATAACATTCACAGACTATGTATGTGTGTATGTATGTGAGTAAATTTGTTCCCTCGTACAAACTGAACTAAAAAAATAATTTCAACAAATGCGGTGTCTTTAGATTCTTCTTGATCCAAAGAGTATCTTATGGTATATAACATTCACAGACTATGTATGTATGTATGTATGTGAGTAAATTTGTTCCCTCGTACAAACTGAACTAAAAAAATAATTTCAACAAATGCGGTGTCTTTAGATTCTTCTTGATCCAAAGAGTATCTTATGGTATATAACATTCACAGACTATGTATGTATGTATGTATGTGAGTAAATTTGTTCCCTCGTACAGACTGAACTACTAAAATAAATTCAACAAATGAGGTGTCCTTAGATTCTTCTTGATCCAGAGAGTATCTTATGGTATATAACATTCACAGTATATGTATGTGTATATGTATATGAGTAAATATGTTCCCTCGTACAGACTGAACTACTAAAATAATTTCAACAAATGAGGTGTCCTTAGATTCTACTTGATCCAGAAAACGTTCTAGGGTATATTACAGTATTTTCCAAACTATGTATGTATTTCGTAACGGTCACTATTTTTTCCACGGGGTTTTTTCTGTAGGCGGGTTTAAGTTTTTCCTCTTGTTTACATTTTATTGCAATTTGACATGGCCTCGTTAACTGACGCATTAACAACCGTTATTAGTTTGATGTCGTTTTTGTTATGTACGAGAAAGAGGGACATACGCTCTCTTTCTCGTTTGATGTAACTCCAAAAGTAGTTCAGAATAAATTTTCACATATTTTGTTTTTCCATTTATTACTTTCACATTGGGTCTGATGAAACATATAGATAGATAAATTCAGGGCAACTTATAGCGACGGTTTCTTATTGCATTAACGTTGCTAAATCTTCGATATATGTTTACTGAAATGATATGGCTTTATATATATATATATATATATATATATATATATATATATAATACAATCCCGACGTTTTCCTAAATTCCTTCACAATTTTTCAAGAAATACGCAAATTTCCTTGCGTGTATCTCGCCATTTAATTTTTATACCAAAATATAAAGTAATCTTCGCATTAATTACACATAATAAATGAATTTGAAAATTCGACTGTACAAAATCAAGAAGTTTAGCTTTCATTCGCTACGAGTCGGTAATGAAAAGTCAAAACGTATGAACCCATAAACCCAAAAACTAAAATGTTTTCTTCTTGACACGCCAATAAAATTATATTATTATGAACGCCGTTAGTATTTATGAATGTCGTTGGTAGAAAATAAACTAATAATTTTGGCCGCGCGCGCTGTACTTTTCAAGGTGTATTAGTCTTAAAGTGTTAAATCGTATAAGGTCCGCTCAACCGTGAACGCGCGCGGAGCGTTGTGCAATGAACGCGCGGGGCTTACGGCGCGTTGTGTAAGACCGGTATTTGGGTTGTCGCAGTCTTAAATAGATTGTGCTGCGCTTACTGTTCGTTGAGAGCTTTTATATGAGCTTTGCGCTCGATGTGCTAAGGGTGGGTCCTACTTTTTGAAAGCTACTTAAAGCTTATTGAAAATTAACCAGGACGGACTTATAACTACACAGAACTGTAACATTTTTTTCCATTATTTCACTTCAACATAATGTCATTATTTCGCCTACGTCATTTTGGTTGTTATAGCGCATTTACTTATTTGTCTAGATTTGTCTTAAATTGATTTGGAAACTCTGAATTACACAAAACACATCTCGTCTTGATCAAACTAATTGTCACTATTTAATATTAGCATTAATATCTCATGTTTAATAAGAAGTGAGAAGAAATTGAGTTATATAATCAAATTACTTTTATTTGAGGTTGATCTCCGCGACGTACTTGTACAAATATCACATTATATAGAATCGCGTTGTTATTATTATTTTCGTTTAATTAAGAAAAACTGACTAACTTGAAAGTAATTACTTTTATAAGTTCAATTAATATTAAAATTAATTGAAGAAAACTCCTATCAACTTCATTATGATTCTGATGGGAATATCTCTCATTCCAGTGGGTATTTTTAAGGGAAAGACATTGAAAACATAAGAAAATTATCAAGAATTGTATATAGAATTGTATGGAATTTATATTTAAATAACGCAATTGCAATATTTACACATTGTTATTTACACCGTAAGTTTTGTATGAAAGAAGATTACTATTTTTTCCAGGGAGATTTTTCTACCTAGACCTTTGAGAACGTCGCCCAACATTGTTAAATATACTCGTACATACGGAAAATACTTCTAATTATATAATTTAAGAATCCGGAGAAATAACTTTTCGAGATGTAACACTTTGTATTCCTTGTAGGCATCTAGCAAATGTTAAATGTCTAGAACAGGAGTTCCCAACCAGGGGGGCGCGCCTCCCAAGGGGGGAATACAGAAATTTCAAGGGAGGCGGAAAGCGTTTGCATTTTAGAAAGAAAAAAATATACAAACAACATTAACAAATAACATTACAATGTAATGTTTAATTTACATGCATAAAATTAATGAAATTAAATATCACATTCACTATTATTACCACAATCTTGCGAACAATTTGACGTTTTGTTGTACATTTTTTGTTGAGAAATCAGTTTGAGTGTGTAAAATTATTGTGTCCCACTGTCAAAAGGTAAGTTTGTGTATTTACAAACTTCAGTTACCATTTTTATTTAATTTACTAAATCAAAGGGGGGGGCATGAAAAAGTAAAGGGGGGGTGGCATGAAAATATAATTTATATTCCGACGAGCCTCAACAAAAAAAAGGTTGGGAAACCCTGGTCTAGAAGGACTTTTATCAATGAATAAAACATGATTAATTTTATTATGTGAATGCTAGTAATATTTTTTCAATTCTTTTATTACAATTAAAGTTTTTTTTAACTGATTAATGTTAATTCACGAAGTACGTGTTAATTCAAGAAAATAACATGTATTTTATGTTTGAACTTGTTGGATTTGTTGACCAAACGGAATATATAAATAAAGCAGATTCGAACGAAACACATGACACTGACTGGTATGTCAGGGGCGACGTCTTGACGGACGTCCCATTACGCAACGCGCAATGTGTGGGTTTACTTAGAGCTGTGTGCCGAATGAATGATCTATTTTAGAACGCGATCGAGAAGACAGTCGACTCTTGCGGACAACGAGATCGCGAATATAAGCTCGCTCATGTTTCAAGTAGCTCCAGACGGAAATAAGCTTGACTAGTAACTAATTACTATCATTCTGGTCGCGAATTTTAGATAGATATGTGTAAATGTATGTTATACGTGTTTAAATATAGCTGAATATGATAAAGCAAGTAAAGTAATATTAAATATGAAATAAGGATATTAGCAATATAAATATAGTTTTGGAAAATTTGTTTCATGAAATTTCTAATTACGTCGAATATCATGAGAAAATGTTTGTCAAGACTATCTTTCCATTATGTAGAAGCATACAAAACGTTTGGTCATTATTGTTTTCAGGCAAAAACAGATGCTAAGAAATATATTCGAGCTTCGCGAATTTGCGCTAGATATATAAACTCAATGTAAGTATGAATGTATGTATGTGTGTATGCGTATGCATGTTCTTCATTATTAGACCCATCAATTTCAACCGATTTTCCTTAAATTTTCCACACTTACCCTCTATCCCCTAGTAAGAAATCTTACAGAAGTAACGATCCCTAACTTAACACCTTACCCGCGCAAAGTTAGTGGAACTATATAATTTATAAGTAATTCGGATTTTCTGTACTTTTTAAGGATTTATTTAGAATCTATACACCTTCCAACTCTTTCTCGCTTAGGAATAATTACTCCGGTATGGATAACTGCTCACCCATCCCTCAAAAAGTCAAATATAGCGAAATATACCAAGATGCATATGTCTTCGAATGGTTTCAGAATTTCAAAAATCGCTTGAAAAAGTAACGAACCTCAACCGCTCACCCCCAAGACCGCAAAATTATTAAAAAAAATAAAAAAACCTTTTAAACTTACCATGAACTGGATATATTTGTGAAACTTGCCTATCCGTCTTACTTACTGCCTTTAAATACAGAAAGTTGAAGGCAATCCAAATCGTTTCCACTTATGAAGGCAGGGATGGAAAACCTATTTTGTTTAATAAAAAAAATTAGCCAAATTTACTAAAAATTACATTAGCGACCTGGACTTAATCTATGTGTGCTAAAACACGGCACTTTTTATATCGATCCCTGAAAGAGTTTAAAAAGGCATATTTCTAGAAACCAACATACATGGAGAATTTTAAATAATTCTATGTATTCTGATTCTATGACTGTGTATTCTCCGTTTCTTATTTATCCACTAAAAATATTATGGGGTCAAAATAATTCCTAATTCACCCCTTTTCGATAAGGATGCTTAGCACGAGTGCAAACTTGAGATTATTGCAAAATGTACATTTTGTGGCGTAACTAAGATAGGAGTTAGGACAAAATAAAAACGATGAAGTTACAAGTTATGCAGGAATATTAGGCTTAATTACCTTTATTCACGAATAAAAGTAGTATGTGTAATAAAAATCCTTCTGGATATTTAACATTGGCTAGATATATAAAAAGAATACAACGTAATATGTGTACATATACCTAAAATAATTGTTCTGGAGTATTATCAATTTTAAAGTCAAATATATAGAAGTATTGCCTTTCTGTATACCTAGCAATAGTCACAACAGACATTCAATAAGACTTTTGCAATTAGCATTATGTCTTATGCAGAATTTGTTAAAAAATGTACTACCAAGAATAAAGTGAATAGTCATAAACAACAGCGACTGTTCAAAGTATGGGCATAATACATTCCAGCCGATATGTTTTACGCAACCGTCTTTCAAATACGAATCAATTACCAATATAACACACCTAGATAGATGCTTACTTCCCTTGAAATGAAGATAGGGTGAATAGAAGAAAAAGAAAACATTGATAGAATTCTAAAATACCCCTCCAATCGCACGATAACGTTTCATCACTACACTATTTTGGGTAGTTTTGACATCCGAGAGAAAAGGGTTTTCCTTCTTAAACTTCTAGTTTACCACTGGTCAAAAACGCTTTTCCAATTATGAACAAATATTAAGAATAATTATTATTTTTTCCGTCGATGACATCAGCGGGCGGTGCGCAGGGCGGTACCGCGACGAGTCGCACTTGCACCAGCAACGCTGTTTGATCAAATGTTTCAGACGTGAAACTTGATTGTTGACCGAGTAGCCGGCGTAGTCGCGTGTGTGCTCAAGTGTCTGGTGACATTGTGGCCCAATGACGTCACAATTCGATCACGATTCAATTCAAATGTATCTGTGTTAAGTTCATATGGAATAACGTCATTACACGGTTAAGTGCAATGGTTATATGCAAGAAATGCAGCTACATGTGTATTAAATTAATTATATTACAAACAAATTACTGAATTATATAATATTAATTACATTCGATCTCCACTCCTGACTCCGTAATTCGATTTCCACTGCTGACTTCGTAAGCGTTATTTTATTTTATGGCACACTTTGTTAGAAAAAGTTTGCCTGATATAAAGAGTCTTATTTGATATTAAGTCGTTAATTTACATGAAACCGCCGCACGAATGCCAGATTTGTTATATTTTTCCACTAAGAACAGCTTGTGATCATAGTAATAATGACAACTATCATAAAAATGTCAATAGATATAATCTAACAATAACGATGACCTGGAAGTAATTATCATTTCAAAAACTATAATAACAATGTCAATAGATATAATCCAACAATAACGATGACCTGGAAGTAGTCATAAAAATTCAATTGATATAAAAACGCTAGCACTTATACTATTATTATAAATATAACACTACATGTTATTGTAATGGTAATCATCGGTATGTCCAGACATCGGTCGCAACCGTACCAACTAGTACAAACGTATCATGAAAAGAGTAGTTCCATTAGTATCAACAAAGTGCGCAAAATAGCAATTATGATGCATTAAATATCGTAATAAAGGCGTAATTACAGCTGTTGAAACAGGTTGATCATATAATGTTGACACAAAGGAACTGTTACAACGTAGTTATCACTGTAACTACGTTGTAACTAAAAATATTACCAAGTTATAGAAATAAATATATAATCTTGGTAAATATTGAAATACAAATAACTTCTGTATTCATATATGCTTCTATGACAGAATTACCCTGTTGGTCTTCCTTCGCTGTGTTCATGGGTAGGCCGCGTATTTATCCATGCGTAGCCATAGCCCAATATATCAAATTACATAAGTTTATTTCTTTTTACGTTTATTTCTAAACAATTTAAAAATTAAAATAAAAACAGATTATACTAACATTTAAATATATTAATTTAGTAAGTGATTTGTTTCTAAAAGAGCTTGTCATAGTAATAGCCAATCATTTTTGAATTGCGTTCCAGGAATGTTATTCATCACTAAACCTACTCTTAAAAAAATAATTGGACGCAACTCAAACATATATTAAATAAATATTTTTCAAATTCACAGTGACCCTTTCTGACCAAAAGACAGTCGTGATATCATATAACTAAACGGCTTTAGATCATATAGAGAATTTTCAGTTTATTTTTAAAAAAATTTAATTGAGTGAAACAAATATGAAATTTCGTTTGTAATATTTTTTTAATTAATAGTACCTAATCTCCGTCATTAATCATAGAAAAACACAGAAAATAAAGAAACATGATTAGTTTTCTTGTAATTTTTAAACGACCGTATTTAAATATGAGGTAATCAATTTTAATTAGATAACCATGTGGATTATATACTTTTTTAATTGTTTACTAGCTGTTTGTCCCAGATTGTCCCGGGTAAAAAAGGAGCATAACAGTGTTTTACTCTATTACATTTTAGTGTTGCGTGGCAAAATTGTTGAAAACGGAACACTAAAGGAATCACTTGTGTCCTGCCGTCTGTCACTGGCGTTTTTCTTCAAAACTATTCGAGGTTAAAATTTCAAATTTGGCACAGAGATAAGTGTATGGTAGCTCAATTATAATTGGGTAGAGAAAGTCCTGATTTCTACGAAAAGAGCCCTGAGCCTATGAAAATTCTGGAGTTAATTTCGAGGGTGAATTGGGGATTTAAAAACAAAATTTTTCAAGATTAGCATGTAGGGTGTTCAATTAAAGCTAATTGAAGCATGAATTCAACCATATATATGATAATTTTCTTCTTTTCCTTGAAAATGTTTGGGAAAAAAACGCTTAAAAATTGCTGTCTTCAACCCTGCTTACAGGAAGAATCACTCAGGAAAATTAAAAAAAACAAACAATGAGAATTAGATATAGATGGAAAGAAATTATCGGAATAAGCAAATTTCAGCATTGTTATAAGAGATTTATTTTTTATTTCCTTATAACTATTGAACCATTATTTTAGAGAAAAATTTATTCGATAAAACTATTTCTCACGATCTAAGGAACAATTTTCTAGGAGCAAAATTCCCATTTTCAGAACTTTAAAGGTTGAGTTTGAAAATAATCTTTTTTTAATGAGCGTATACAGGCCAAGAGCCTACATAACTTATACATTTCAAATCTGTAAGCTTTATAGTTTCGGCAACTTTATAGGTTTATTAGGCAATGAGTGAGTAGTAATTGGTGTGTGTGCATGTGTATATATATATATATATATATATATATATATATATATATATATATATATATATATATATATATATATATATATATATATATAATTTATTTAAACACTTCACAGTCTACCGATCACAAGGCGACAGTTGGAACAAAGAGATAGATCGAGGAAAATTGATCCTTTAGAGAATTTTTACTTTTGAACCTTTCGAGTTAGGAAAGTGTTAAAAACGACTAAAGTAACCGGGACACTGAAAGCAAAACAAAGGAACTGTAACAGTGTACTCATGGTTGGCGACAGTAAATAACAGTTACTATATGGATAACGTGATACTGAAAGTATAGTAAGTAATAGTGGTAATAGTGTACTATACAGCAGGCCTTTTTCTAGCGATGTCGGCGTCTGTAGGCGAAAGTCTAAATAAACTGTGCGAATTTAGATCGTGTTTACAGCGTTCGGTGCTCGTCCGGCGCGACTATTCCGGGAAGGCGGCTGGACGGCGCGGCGGCCGTCAGTCGCGCCGCCCGGTGTCGAGTTCGAAACCCGCCCCAGAATGGCCGTTTCTTTCGAGAATTCGCTGTTTATAAACATTGTGTGTTGAGAAATCGTATTTATAATAGTTTTAGGTATGTGGAAGCGAGTATGGGATGGACGTTTTCGCATGACCGTTGCAGGTGTACGAACTTAAATGAACTCTAAACTGGTAGATGCTTGCGGCGAACGGTTTTTGTAATATTGTTATATATGTTAGTAACAGCAACCCTCATCATTGGTTTGCAGTAGGCCTTTATGCAAATTTGCTCATTATTAGAGCTCTTCCCATTAATATAGCTTTTTTAATCAACGGTCTAATACTTGGTTTATAAGTTCTTTAATGTATGTTTTCCGGAGTTTCCGGCATTATGAACGCCTATTTTTAACATGTATATATTAGTAATTATCCTGTATTTTTGTGACAGTATCTGCCAGTAGATACTTTAGAAGATATCATTTCTGTAAATTAATTTTTGGAATGAAAATTGAAAAAAGAATATAGTGATAAAAATTTAAACATAATAAATAAGTTAATCAACTTTGAAACAAATTGCCAAGTAAATTTTATTTTCTAATTTAAATGAACATATTTGAAAGTGAATGACCACTGTGCCAAGTTTTAGATTATTAGCTATAATAAATTTAAAAAAATTTCGGTTCTTTGGTGGACTTGCAAATAGCTATTGTGAACTGCCCAAATAGATTATTTAGATTTAGTATAAAAACGTATAAAGAAATACGATACAAAAATAACAAACAATTTCAGGCAGATTTTATAAATCTATCCATTTATACGTTTCTGCATCTTTATGAAACATTTCGTATGATATTTTTGCAATGTGTAAAGTTGACTTTTACAATTCGTTTACCAAACGAATATAATCAAGGACAGTGAAAAAGAGCTTCTGGTTTTTTTTTTAATTAGTAACAATAAAACATGAAAAATATTATACATTTTTTTTTATTATTAACATAAATGTTTTGCAACAATAGAATAGTGAAGATCAAAAATAATGGGATACGTCTAAAATTTCTTTTCCGTATTGGATTTTTTTTTCATTAAATTTTTTCCTCATATAGAACCTTCCTTTAAGGTTATAAAGAATTATTGAATATTTTTTTTATTTTATATTAAATATTTAACATTCAACATTTTCAGAAAAAAGATAAAATGCATATCAAATTAGATTTTAATTCGTCAGTAATGTGAAAAATCAATATGCATTGATTTCATGTCGGATTCCAGTTACTACTATAATAAACTAACACATTTATCAATATTGGAAAATTTTCAGACAATGCGTGCTCCTACTACTAAAGCAACTTAAATTATTTTTGCAACTAGGAATCTATTTAAAAAAATATCTGTAATAATAATCGGATCAAATTAGAAAAATATTGTTTTTATTTTTTTTTTATATTATTAACCTAAACGTTATGTAACAATAAAATAGTAACTAAAGCCACTACTAAAGCAACTTAAATTATTTTTGTAACTTAGGAATCTATTTAAAAAAATATCTGTAATAATAATCGGATAAAATAAGAAAAATTTTGTTTTTGTTTTTTTTTCTTATATTGTTAACCTAAATGTTATGTAACAATAAAATAGTAAAGATAAAAAATTATGGGATACGTCTAAAATTATTTTTCTATATTGAATTTTTTTCCCCACATAGAACCTATCTGTAAGGATGTAAAGAATTATTGAATATTTTTTTTATTTAATAATCAATGTTTAATATAAAGTGTTTTCATGAAAAGATGAAATACATGTCAAATTAGATATTCATTCGTCAGTAATGTGAAAAATCTAAAGGCGTTGACTTCATTACGGGTCCCAGTTACTACTGTAATGAGAAACGCATTGATCAATATTTGAAACTCTTCAAACAAAGTATACTCTCATTACTATAGCAACTTTAAATTATCTTTGTAACTTAAACGAATCTATTTAGAAAAGTATCTGTAATAAAAATCGGTGCTCGGATATGTCGAGTTCATTGTAGGTTCCTCCCACACCGTCACTCCACCTCAGTCCTCCTCATCCATCTACAATTCTAAAACTTTTCACCGTTTTGAATTTTTCAGGCAAACTATACTCCAACAACTAAAGCAACTCTAAACTAACTTTGTAACTTAACGAATATACTTAAAAAAAAACTCTATAATAATAGTCGGTGCTTATAAAGGCATATGACGAGCTCACTGCAGGTTCCTTCCCCACCACCAGCACTCCGCCTCGGCACTCCTCATTCATCCACAATTCCCGATTCCATTACACTAACCGTTGGCGCCGGCGCGACCTTCGCCGCGACAAGTCGCCCTTTGTCAGCGAGCGCCATTCATCGCGACAGATGGCGCCTGCGTAGCGCCTTATATGGACAACCACAGCGCTTGTGGCCGTGCAGCGCATATCTGCGTATTTACAGTGTCTAGACATAGGAGCGGAGGGGGAGGGGGAAGGGGCAGAGGAAGCTAGGGGGTCAGGACTTGGTGTAATTGTTGCGAATTATTATCGCACTTAAATAGCTATGAGCACTATCTGCACTGCACGCGGCATGTTCGATGGAGTCGCTTAGGCTATTTTGAAGTGCTCTTACTCATTGAAATAGTGTAATATCTACGATATAAGTTTATACAGAACCGTAGTTATGGTCTAAACCAGACATCAAATTAGTTAACTGACCCAGTCTATCATACCAACACTTTTATTCCTGTTCAGTTATTCACAACTGACGAAATTTCACAAAACTTTGTGTCAACTTTTGAGGTACGTTCAATATTTCCTGTAATATAAGGGCAATGGTGAATGTTTTCGTCAAAAATTGTCATACAATCGCCTGTGCTAAATGACGTCATGATATAAGTAATTCGATAGATATATATCATATTGCATGCTTTAATACTAAAGTGATATAACACAAAATACACTTATGAGTTTTACTCTAGTTTATCATACGATCTAATGATATAATAACATAGACCATTCATTGTCGATATGTTTACTGTCAAATTATTCAGTTTAATAAATGCATATAGTAACTTTTTTAGGATTGAAGGAAGTTGCGTTTGTTCAAGGAGTTTTATTTTTTAAAGTGCAGCGTATTGACTAATTAATGCATAAACACATAATTAATAAAACACATAATTGAATTTTTTTTCTAACCTGGTAACAATAATTACAATATCGTAGTGAAGATTTTCCTTCGATTTGATAACGAATGTAAAAAAAGTTTAAAAAGAATAAAGGCAGTCTATGACCTACCCATAGATAAATTCCCGAACTAATTGAATTGATTGAGCTATTTAAAACAATTAACAACACTATTTCTTTTCATTTATTCATATTTTCTCAAACTCCAATTAAATAAATTTAATGTATTAATATACATTTATTGCCTATGGATAGGCTGACACAATCCAGTGTGACTAAGGGTATTTCTATTTATGTTGACTATGAATTGTGGGTAATCGTGTTAACGAGAATAACCAAATATTGAAAGTAACATATAATGCCTTCTAAATAAGATCTTATTCTTTTTAACAGATTTTTTAAAAAAATTATAATGTCAATAATGGAAAAAAAGAAGATAACCGCTATAAAAAACTAAGATATTTTGTTTTAAATAAAGGCAAGCACAAACTGAACGTCTTGTTTTTCTACAATTATTAATTAGGTTTCATAATTGCTCTTGGTGCATTAATGCATGTTAGCGTAATATATAATAATACAAGGTCGTTTCGAATGTTGATGCACGTCATTTCTTAATAAGCGGAAACGAATACATACGCATTTTTCTCTGAACTTCCTGTACAGGAAGTGCTGACTTACGGGGCGTCTGTCCTGAAGAATGCAGGCGGATGTCTAGCACCTAACAACCGTCTGCCCGTTGACATAATTTACCTTGGTTATTCTATTTCTTTTCCCGTCGATTATTTAAAACAGAAAGACGCTGTTGGGTTATGCACTACCAGTAGCCATTTCACTAAGAATCATATTTTAAAATTAAGAATTTAAAAATCTAATGCCAATCTAACTCTGACAGACTGCGTTGATTAATTACAAAAACAAGGGGAAAATGATCTACTGCTTTTTCAAATCAAGCCATCGATCGCTAATTCGTTACATCATGCTCTATTTTGCTCTGACCAAACAGGCCACCCGGTAACGTCATACCTCGCCTCTATCCTGCGTGTTCTGTCGCAACGCAAGCCGCAGAGCGCGTTCAAGCTCGCGCAGGGCAGGTGATCGGAGCGGCTCGGGTATCGACCGCAGCGGCTAAGCAATCAGTCGTGTCACTCGGTACATTAGACCGCTTCAGGAGACTTCACGCTCGTTTGCACCACTTCACGCCGCTTACTTGCTGACTGAGCGCCGTAGTCGTTCGCTTGATACGACTGCGGCGCGTAGTCCTGCAAGGGTCTAAGTGCCATAGTCTTAACTCAATTTTGGTACGACTACGGCGGTTAGTCCTGCAAGGGTCTAATCGCCATAGTCTTAATTCACACACGGTCCAGACTGTCAATCGGACTTAGTGACAGTTAAACACGTATTTCTGTTTCTCGTTAACTGTTAGTCGAGTCGGAACAAGAGTCTACTTTACCGACCGTGTCCTATTGCACGGTCCAATAGCTGAAGTATCCATACAAAAAAGGTTTTTAACTGTCAGTAAATCGAACTAAGAGTCCTGATCGTGTGTAGGATAGACTGTTGATTTGATGATTTATCCTCCATATACAGATGTAACATACTAACACATGAAACTGGCAGGACACACAAGGCAGTCGAAGAAATAACGAAAAATTCGATAAACCCGAAAAAGAGATTAATTTTGACAGTAACAGAATGAATGTCAATGTCGGTTAATAATTTATATTTTATTAATTTAGGCAATGGAGACAAATTGAAACAGCAATCGCTATTGATTATTTTTTGTAATCGTTTTTAAAAAATTAATAAATATTTTCGTTAGATTTTTATTGTTACTTTAATTGTATTGTGATTCAAATTAATGATTCAAATCTAAAATATAAGTTATAATCTATAGGTACAATATTAAAAAGGTGTGAGCAGTATTTTTAAATTTTGCCAGTATTGTGCGTTGAATTATAATTTACTATGTTTGAAGATATATCATAAAGCATCTTGATAGTTAAAAAAAATTATCTTTGTATTATTTACAATTATAATAGAGCAATTTTAATATTTGTTGTTTAAATATAAAATATTTGCAATATCAACTAATAATTTCAAGAACGAAAGTTATGAAGATGGATTGGCTGTTGCCAGGTTTAAAAACGACAAGTTTTGAAAGCCTTCCTTGTCGTTATTTTTTACTAAAATATGTTAAAAATATATCAGCATTCTACTTAAAAAGCTCTTTTTAATGACATCCTGTACATCTAAGTGGTGTAAAAAAATGATCATTCACGGGTCTGTCTGTCTGTCACAAATTTGTTTTTTCAGAAGCAGCTCAATGTAGAAATTTGCAACTGGGCATAGTAATAAAACATATTAATCTGCACATATAGCAATATCAATACAATATCGTTTGAAAGGGCTAGCTGTGAGTATTCCAAAATTCTTCTTAATTTTAGGGAGAATATATTTAGAGATATACTGAAAAATATATAAAAAATACTCCCTTAGTTGAGCCCCTTATTTTCGAAATTATTCAACCCAAAAATATTGAAAAACCAGGTTTAAGAAGTTTTTGAAAAGCGTATTGATTCTATATGTCGTAATGTGTGAAACATGCACCATATTTTTATGCCTATGAACAATATTTTTACGTTGTGAAAAATTAATATTTGTAAATAGTTTAATAGAAACACTATATACCAATTACTATATAAGTGCTAAATATCCCAATGCGGAACCCTTACTATTACAAGCTCTATTCACATATATTGGCTTAAAGAATCACGTAAGATGTGTTAAATTAAGAATGTGATTTATTTCATTTAGGCTCTCTAGGCCGATCCGGATACGGAAGCCAAATAAATTATAAAAAATAAAATTAGAAATACTTTGTTAAATTTATCCCAAAATCAGTCAACTGACTTAATTGGTAATTGTCGTAATGCTTTTCCTAAAACGTCAAATCATTCAAAATGACAGTTGACGATCATATTATGTTCCCCTGTAGGTGAATAAGCAAATGTTAAAAGATAGATAAGCAACTGTTTTAAGTTGAAGTATTGTCACGTAATGATAAAAGTTTCTTGTCAAATGTTTATCATATATGAGCACGCACAATAATAGAAAAAGTGATCTAGGTCCGTGCTTTGATTTTATCATTATTGTGTACTAATGATAAAACACGTTATTGACATACTTCGAATCTATGAATTAATAGGTAGGCGTACGGTTCTATAACTACTGATGTATGATACATGCGAATGTCGGATAGGACACGAATAGCTGAAACAACAAAAATTGCTTTATTATAATGCAATATCTAGTAGTTTGTTTCTGTTTTAATTGTGAAACATCGACGTTATCTGTTGTTAAAGAAAATTATAAATATTATACGTGGAAGTCTTCTGTCGTAGACACAGAGAATTTTTAAAAATGTTTCTTTAGTTATTCTATGTTTGCGCTGATACTATCGTCATAAAACAATGAATGTTTCAACAAACAGCTGATAAACACTTACACGTTGATTGCGTACGACCGTGCGCAATACGCGCGTGCAACGTACCAATGATAGTGCGAGTTCGTGACTGTTCAAACAATGCAGCGTATTTGTACAAGACTACGGCTTGGAAAGAGCCAATATTTACGCGAACATCCAATAAATCAGTGAGTTTGAAAATATTTTGGATTTGAAGACCTACTGTTTATATCATAATATCTTTATATCGTAGTATCCATGTAATAATTGTCGCGTGTGACGGTAAGTATATATAAGTATGTTTGAGAGGATATGATTGCCTAAAAATAATTAAATGATTTTAGATCAAAGAATATACCGCTGTGTATACATATATATATATATATATATATATATATATATATATATATATATATATATATATGTATGTATATATATATAAAGTGATATTATTGACAATAATACGGCAGTACGTTTGTTAGACACGGTTTAATAAGTCTTTATTTTGTATAGTTAGTTGTTTCATATGTCGCCAGTTGTAAACACACAACTTTAGGTTTCTGTTCGTTTATATAGAATGCGTAATAATTGTAAACACAGCACTGATAAACATGACAAAATAAATATGGTTCTATGAACTATCCAAATTTTAATTTGAGTACATTGTATTTATGTTCCCAAACTGAAACGAGTCTTACTACAGAATTAGTTAGGCCCTGTTTCCCTAGCTTTGCAATATTATCTCATAGTTTTTACACTAATAAATAATTGTTCATATTTTATAATATACGAATATATATTATTTTACATATTAATTATTTTTTTACCCACGTGGAGACGTCCACTCACAATAACTCACTTGCGCATTCTGAACCTGCGCGAACAAAACATACGATATGTAAACCCCGCGCACACAGCTCCCCTCTCCTGCTATGCTCGTGCCCGTTAATTAGTCCCTTGTACTCTCATTGAAATTCAATAAACTCTTAGTCCGATACTTTCTGTAATATACGAGTTAGCAAGATGAAACTAAGTGGGGATTGTGATCGGAGATAAATCTTTTAAATTCAATTGTTTCAGAAGGTATTACGCATGAAAAAGAAGTGTAGATAGACAGAAGAGAGACGAGTTAAAGTATGTACTTGCATATTTTTAATCAATGTAAATTAATGCGAACGCTTTTATTTATACGTTTTATTTATATTTATAGTTACAACATTAAACAAGTTTTTGTTATAATTTTTCACGTTAACTTACATCTCATAAATGCAACCTTTTTTGAAGGATTTTTTAAATTTTTTTACCTCTATATGGAAAGGAAACTTGAGACGGGACAGTAAGCTACCTTAACCCATAGCTACAGAGAGATGGTCTTAAAAGACGCTCCATGACTTGTGAAAATATTTGTCTTGACATTGACGTTTTCCAAAAATGGTACATTTAACAGATAAAAATAAGCAATTTTCACAAAGTACTTTTTCATGACACTCGATCCTGTTTCTTTTAAGGATCAAGAGTCTCTATGGGACCAACTGAGACAAGAGTGTTAGAAATGTCAAAAATCGCAAAAAGATTTTACCGCACATTTCGTAGGGACATTTAATAATCAATAATTTTTACAGAAACGGGAACTAACAATTTACGGAAAAGGAAACTAACAAATTGACAATGTATTATGATTACAAAATAAGATTAATAACAAAAAGAAAAATAGCTTTAATAGTAAATGGTAGCATTGATTACCGCCCAGATTGATTCTATTAAAATTGTTGGTGCATTTTTCAACATTTGACACTTGTATTTTACTTAAAACTTCCTTTTTACATAGCCTCTAATTTTCACCTTGGCTGTACGCCAAACCAACAACTAATGTTTCCTCCTTAAGGGATACTGAGATATACATATATAGGTATGTATATATTTAAGAAATTTACGAAATATTTTACGTCATATGTAAATAAGTCCTTTTTAAATACAAGCTCGGGAGTAAGGTACACTGAATTTCCATTTCAAGAGGTCTTTTATTTTGGTCATCGTTGATCGGCAACAGTCCGTGCGTTCACCCCTCTTAAACACACTGTCAGTAGCCATAGCGTACAAGCGAAGCCAATACCGGGAAGCTCCTACAGTTTCGCAACTCAGGCGTTGTAACAAGGTGCCAGCCAGCCGGCCGGCCGATGCACCGATGCATCGATGCATTGCGGCTGACGCACTGCGATTTCTGAGAAGTGCATCGCGCCTGTTTACTTACTGCGGCCCCGATGCTCGATTGTGAAGGGAAGCGCGGTTTGATGATGATTGCTTTTGTGCGTGTTTACTTCGAGTTTAGAATCTAGACAAGGAGAAAGTGCTGCGACCTTTGTAGGGCAGAACTGAAATAGTTTGATATTGTACGTTGGTTCATTGAATGATATGTAGCAAGTCATATTTATTACCTAAACGGATGTTTTGAGTTTTCGTAGTCAATTTATTTTTAACAGATATAAAAATACATTACGAAGTGTTGTTACGTAAAATAGTTCGTGAATTAAGGAAAAACCCAATGATATGTGTTCAATACACGAATTTACAATTTTTAATATCGAATCTATATCTACTCGTTGAATTTCTTATTTTACGATTTTTTCTTGCCAAAAGACAATTTTTCCAAAATGAACAAATAATAAACTTATAAAGCTTCTAAAAAATTAGAATTATGTTTTTGTTTTATTTTTGTTAAATTGTATATATATATATATATATATATATATATATATATATATATATATATATAATGTATATATATATATATAATTTTAAAAATCGAATCGATATTTGCACTTCAATATTCTATTAGTTCGATTTTCAAATAGACTAAAATGTTGTTTAAGTTTTTATTCAATTAAATTTTTAAGTAAACTGTAGTATTTATGTAGCAGCTTTTCAGTATTAACTTCGTTCTATTTTTAATTTAAATAGAATTTGGTTCGATTTTCGATCAATTCTATTTTCAAATCAATACTAGTCAATTTGATTGTCTATCGCTGAATTAGTGTTTTTCGCTGATCTTCACTTATTTTAATTAATACTTAGACATATTTTATATATTTATATAGAGTAAATTAATTCTTGATTATTAAAAAAACAACTTTTTAAGGTAAGATATGTTTCTCCCCTTCGAAATAATCTGACTCTTTTCTGAAGCAAGATACAAGACTAATTCTAATATAAATAATAAAAAAACATGTACCAAATATATTTATAAACTTATCAAAATGAACAAAAAATGACTTTATCAAAATAAAGAGAATTGAAATGAAAATTGAGCCATTTCTTCGTAAAACATTTCAAACAGACAACCGGCGAAAAGACGTCACAACACAATGTATAACATTAAATTACTTTCATACTTCGATATAATTAAAACGAAGATAACCTTAAGCATATTATCCGACTATAAAACCGCATTCTCAAACGTACCAAAGCATTCTCAACAGGAAAACTTCCGATTCAATCAAGACGCCAGTCAAATAAACAGGGGCTTTAACGACGGGCGGCGGCCAGCGGCTCGCGCACGCCTCGCTCATTTAATTTTCATCCGAATGGTAATGTGCATTTATAATTGACCTCAATGTGGACGAGCGCGAATGGCCGTGTCGTAATAGCGGCGCGATTCGATGCGGCCTGGCGCTGTCCGAATGTGGGTCTTTGAGTGCACTCATTCATCATTCGGATGCAAGCGCGCGTATGATCTTCAAGTAAAGGTCGCTCAGGGATATAATTTGCGCCTTCGCTTCCGGGCTGGAGTAAAATCGTAATTCGAAGTTTGCTAACGTTGAATGTTTTCAGATAATTACGTAAGGTACTACATACGAATAAGGCCTACGTTCTAATAAGGCCTATACACCCAAAAAGATGATAATTAACTATGTTTTTGTTGGTTTCCATTAATATTTATTGAAATATAAGCATTAAATTAGGTAAGCCTTAATTGTATCAAGTGCCTTATTTTGGAAGTTGGATTTATTCTTCTTAATTTTTGGGTGTACAGGGCTTATTAGAACATAAGCCTTATTTGTATCAAGTATCTTATTTGCAAAAAAATATTATGGATTAGTATATATTTAAAACGTGGCTATTAAAAAACATATGTACAATAAATTTATATAATTGATTTGTTATATAAATTATCTGATGATTGGTTTATTTTGGTTTCTTATTATTATTTGTATTTATTTATTTTTTAATTATTGTATGTCTTACTCATTTCCTAAATACATAGACGCCAGCTAATATGGCGATATATATATATATATATATATATATATATATATATATATATATATATATTTGTTTATGAATCCGAACAACATAATCTAACCTAACTTAATGAAACTTCATAAATAGAACAAAATAAACTAATGCAAAAATACTACATAGATATTATATAACATATTGGACACTTAGAAATAAAGATGTAACATTTGATGTCAAAAATATAAGCGATATAATTAAGCATAATTACACTTTATGTTAAGTTTGCTTTCATTTTTGAAGAAAAATAAGTATCAATCTTCTATTAGCTTAAAAACAGGAGTTCTTAAGCTAATAGACGATTGAAACAATTTTTTTCTATTGTTAAAATTGAAATATGTACTCAAGATAATGATAATGAAGGCGTGACTGTGCGCATATTAATTATTGAAACTTTTTCTATTTTATACCTTAGAGGCTTAGTCAAAACCTGCAATAGAAATCGTTACAAAGTTATGAAAATTATTACGACATGGCGATTTTTATTTAACTATGCCATCGTTTAATTGACATTTCAATCTGTTTCGTTTATAAGGGATGATCTTAAATATATGATTTTGTAATTCTCCACTAGATGGTGCTATTTATTTTATTTTTAGAAAATATTTTCAATTTAACAACGTATTATATTTGGGTTCTAAATACAATATTACAACTACCTACAGGATACTAGAATATTCCAAATACATTTCAGAGAGAAAATTTGAATAACTTCAAATATGTAATACAATTTTCCCGCGCGAAAATTCCAGGAAAAATTGCTTATTTCAAAATAAACCTTATGGCAGTAATTTGCAACATTATTAACTTGCATTTAAATGATGGGGTAAGGAACAACGATAAGGTAGCATTATGCTAACAGACTAGTTTATATTATTATATGTGATAACAGACTAGTTTATATGCAAGCTAGGATAGAAGTAGAATATACAAACTTCGGTTCTTTATTGAAAACAAAATTGTATAAAGAATATAAATTTATTGTCAGGTGCTAGCTCTAAAAAGGCTGTGTTTATGATGCTAGTGACAAAGCCTCACAGCCACATTTTTATGAATTATGAAATAAATAATTAAGTTTAGATAAGATAATGAATTTTTATGTTATTGTTTCTATTTTTTTTGTTATATTATCTGTTTTGTAGCTGCATTTTATCTGCAAACATCTTATTATTGTTATAAATGCTTCCAAACTAAACTATAATTCTATGCCGTATGAAAAAAATGCTAGAAAAATATATTACATTTATATGAACAATTTTAGGGTCTACTAAGGCACTGTAGAATACTTCCGCTTGAATAGTATCTTGAATAGTAGTTTAAATAGAAGTAAATTTCAGTAAAATAGAAACATTATCTCATCGTTTTTTTAATACAATACTCAGCATGGTTTTTAATTAATTTCACGCTTAAATTAACAGTTAATTATAATTGGAGCTGGCATGTATAAGATTTTTTTATATGCAAAGCTTTTAATCAAAATCAATTTTTTGGCTAAGCTCTATAACGAAACAGGATTTCATACATAAAGAGACAAATAAAAAGAACGGAAACTGTTCAAGTATTTTCCGATTTCTGAATACGTCGAATGAAAATATTTTTCGCTTTCAATAATCCATAGCTTATTATCAAATCATTTAGAAAATATACGACCAAAGTAACATTCCAACTACGAAGTCGAGTTTTCCTAATTGGTCCTGCTAACTCGTTCTGTAAATATTTTGACTTATAGCAGTGTCGTTGTCGCGTATTGTTCGCAGCTGAGTCACCATTCAACAGTGAGCCAGCGCCAAGCTGACTAACTTTATGCTGAATTAGGTGATTAAGAATGGACGAGTCGTTCGCTGGATGTGGAGCCGACCGCGTGGCGTCAGATTTAAAAATAGAGATTTTGTGATTTATTTATGAGGCTATACAGTACGAATTGCCTGTTGCGCAAAAGTAAAACAATAGTAACCATATTTGTATTGATTGGAAATCTGGCTTTTTCCATTGCTGACTCTGAATACCTATACGGCTTATGAACATCTTTTCATTATTGTGAGATCTGGTTTTACAAGTGTTTATGCAATTGTAGGAACAGTGACAATCTTCTCGCTTATTGGTATCATCAAATATACGAATATAATAAAGAAAATGGTATGCAAACGGCAATTAATAAATCGAAACTTGATAATTTGCGAGTTATAGTGTTTTAAGGATATTTATAGTATTTTGATAAATATTTATCTTAGATCTAATTGAAACTAATACATGACCTTAGTTAAAGTCACAGTTCTTTCAAATATTAATTGCAGCTATAAGATTTAAGGGTAATTGTAATGATTCATTACAGTAATTTCGCATTATAAAAAACGCATATCATTTGTAATATCATATGTGACTAAAAACGTAGAAATTTTCCTCTCGTGATAACGTCATTTGATAATTTCAATTTTAAAGTGAATCGGTTTTTAGTTGAACTTAAAAAGCATTCATTCACAGTTTCGATATTTAATAACTGTTTAACTAAATAACGTCATGATACTAAAGTCAGTCATATTTTTACTGGGTTTCTTTTATGTGACCTAAAGTCAGAATTTTAGGCTAAGGAAAATTTAATTTTTTATTTACTTTTCTCCATAAAACACTTACTCAACTTATAGCTTAGTGCCAATGCCTTGAGCAAGTCATTGTGAAATGAAAAAAGTATTTAGTACAACAGATGGTAAATAGAAAAAAACCTATCAAGCGCGAGTGGAACTCGCACTACGAGTTCCGTACACATTTACGCATTTACAAACATGTAATGTTACATAATATTCCTATTAACTATATACAAAATTTTATTTCTTTAAAACAAAATATATTGCCTACTATATCTTTCACAGGCGCATATTTAAAATTATGTGACGTAACTACAAATTAACGATTTTACGGAACTCGTTAATTTGTATCGTATTATTAGGGTTTTGTTTTATTGCGTTGACTTAGAAACTTGATTTTTTACAGCTCTATGGGACCGTAGACCTAAGTATTTGATATTAATTTCAACTTGATGCCTCCACGCTTTCCTGAGAAAAACGGTCTTGACAGACAGACACACGGACAACGAAGAGAACTTATAAGGGTTCCTTGTTTCCTTTTGAGGTACGGAAACCTAAAAAATACCGAAAACAAATACAAAACATAATTAGAGATAGTGAGTACACTATAAACCAAATACATAACGATGTTTAATTGTAAAGTCGTAAATTGAACAGTAGGACAATTCGAAATGAGATAGAAACTTCATTGCCGACATTAAGCGACTTGCAATCGAATAGTACGTGCATGTGTTGTATGAAATAATGGAATTCTTTGTAGTCGCGCATAAAAACCCAGCGCAAAAATTGTCACATCCTCAACATCGATTTAGGTCATAATTTTACTTTTAATTTCGTTATTTATGAGTACCTATCCCTTTTAATTGTGAGTACTTTGTTCTTTTAATTTCGTTATGTATACTAATATTGTGAGTAATTTTTCTTTTTAATTTCGTTATGTATACTACTATTGTGAGTACCTTTTCCTTTTAATTCGTTATGTATACTACTATTGTGAGTAATTTTTCTTTTTAATTTCATTATGTATACTACTATTGTGAGTACCTTTTCCTATTAATTCGTTATGTATACTACTATTGGGAGTACTTTCTCCTTATAATTTAGTTATGTATACTACTATTGTGAGTACGTTCTCTTTTAATATCGTTATATATACTACTACCGTGAGTACCTTTTCCTTTTAATTCGGTATGTATACTACTATTGTGAGTACTTTTTCCTTTTAATTCCGTTATATATATATTACTCTTATAATACCTGAGATTTTTCAAATACAGCAGCTTAATTGGTAGGAACTGGGGACACGTACCTCTCACAGAAATATATTTTAAAGGCTAACGTTTCATAAACAATTCCCCGTACCGAAAAAGCGTTCATAATTCACCCCTAATATTTTTGATTTTTTTTCAACGACTTTACACGTAGGAGAGGTAAACCTTAGAAATTTTAAAAGATTTGATTTCATAACTTTGTAAGCGTTATAACTATGTGTAACGTTGCGTCAGCTTTATGGCATTAATGATCTACGAGTAAAACGTCTAGTGTGCCGACGAAACCCCAAACATCCAATGAAACTATAAAATATTATTAAGAATACCATTCGCAATGAGTGCGCCGTCCCTAACTGCTTCTTCCTTCAATTTCGAATATCACCAGCCACTTTCTCTTTCCTGGCACCTCCTTAGCGCACAAACTAGTCCTTGGCCAGATTGCGAGCCGTGACGCGATAGCGTAACCCAATCTGGCTGGTCACTCGCCCTGCGCTCCATTTGCAATTGACACCGCGCGTGCGCAGGCCATTGTTTAATCTGCCCGTTAGACATATATGGTACGATCTCGGTGCACCAATAAGGCGTTAGCCACTTTGTTTTAGTCTGCATTGGGTTACTCGGGCCGCGTTACAGTGCGCCAGATGTTGCCACTTTTATGATGATAGTGTTTTAGCGCTTGGCACTTTAGGTAACACAATAATGGACTGCCTTATAATCTTATAGTTCTATCTACTCATATGTTCACATGAGTATGGACGTAAATCAGACATTATTTTGATTCACGTCTTTGTTCACTTATTTTAGATCAGGTACTTTAATTGCAACTTAGTAGGTAATATTAACATATTGATCGATCAATATTCAAAAATGTATACAACCTCAGCCTTTGAAATGTCCGTGAAATACCTATTTCTTCCTTAACGCTTTCCTGTTAATAATATAACGGATGTTGACTTAATGAATAAAACTTGTTAATATTAGCTTTAAGGTTCTTTCTCTGGTGTTTATTCGTGAACAATTAAGTTTATGAGTTAATTATTAATGAAGAATGAAATTATAGATTGGTAAGTCTGTTTGTAAGTTTAAAAATTAGTATTAAATGAAAAAGTCCAATTAATCAACCGCTGAATTTTGAATATTCTGGAATGTAAACTACACGAACTCTTTAGAAAGAAAAGGAGACACCGTGCACATTTTAGCGTTGACTTCTGGAGTTCTTATTGCAGAATAGAACATTTTCTCTTTGTTTTTACACTCTTTCTAGTGAACTGTTAGAGAGTAAAGATTTTACAGAGCACGATAGGTGGCGGATTGCGTCTAGTTTACATTTTTATTATAGAAACGCAAATATAGTAAATTTAATGAAACATTTTTTCGTTACGCGGGGAATGCAATGGATTCCAATAACACACAAAATATCACATTTTTATACAATAGCTATGTATACAAATATTCATGAATAAAACAATTTATGAAATTTCGCGACAACGGACCAATTTAATTACTTCAAGTCCACAATTTTGTAACTTCTAATCTATAATATCGAGTCCATAATTAGTTTGACGCTTCACAGCAATTAAATGTCATATGTTGTCATGTGACTTATGCAACAGACAATTAATTTTTAACGTTGCAACTACTAACACTATATATAACTCTCAATTTTGTGCAACAAGAGGCCCCCATTTGTTTCCGAGTAAACGCATAAATCTTTATAGTTCAAAGGGAGTAAGGAGTCTAGTCGCTTGCCAAGGGCACGCGCCGTACAAGACACCCGTCACTCAGGCTGACGACACTCAGTACCTACCTACTAAGTCATTAGTTGTCTTATGTAGCCCAATGGCCTTAAAGATGGCCTAGTCATGACAATATTATTTATATGCTATGCTGTACCCAAAAAGAAAATACTAAAACATAACTAGGCTACAGCTGAATCCGACGGGTTCATAATCTACTGGCAATCCAGATTACTGGCAGTAAGAATTATAGATAATAAAAATGACACAATTGTGCAGTAAAAAAATTTATATTCAAAGCCGTACAATTTTATTTCAAAAGGATTGAGCGTAAGTTTTGTCATAGATTAGAAGCTGAGTTGTTACATATATGAACTCCGGACGCGAAGAATTTTTTGAAACATTGGTATATTCATGTAATTGTGTAGTTGAGTTTTATATCGATGTTGAGGCATTTTGTAAAAAAGATGGTCGGTGACCGAGAAGAAATTACATTTATATGTAAGAGGGTTCAAAACTTTGTGTAGAAGGTCAAAACTTTTGTTACCATATTGTTCAACGTAAGTGTACCGAGTAAATTTTAACTATGTACATATAGATTCTTCATTAGTGCGCTTCCAAAATTTAGTAAATTTTGTTTCCAAAATCAAAATGAGACGAATAAAGAATAATTATTCTATAAAGAAAACAAGACAATTAAATGCTACGGAAAAAACATTTTAATTTTTTTATTAGAGAGAAATTAAAAAAAAAAGTGTTTACTCAGTTCATCTTTTCTGGGGAAGAATAACTAAAGAAACTCCCGGTACAAGATTCAATTCGATCTTGACAGTTTATTTCATTACTTTTCTTTCGAGTCAGTTTTTTCTTTTTTTACAAATTTTTTATTCTCATTCTATTATTAAAAATGCGTTTTATCGTAAAACACATACCGGCTCTAAAACGGACAAAGGCTTTTATCGAACTGGCGATTCATTCGAGCCACTCTCAACACCCAATGTCGCCACGACAGATCGTGTTCGTTACAAGTTTGCAACCTACAAAACAAAGTCTCCTGGAGCGGCCGACCAACCACCTCTCGGAACACGGGCCGCCAATAAACTAAAAAAGGCTGCGTTCCGTTCGCGCAGATAACGTGCTTAAATAAAATAAAAGGAAATAAAAGTTGCAAGCGGCCAGCGCTGAGTGGGCGGGGGTCGGAATGCGGCGTGTGTCGCGGTAATCCTCGCGGCGCACCTCCACACACGTACGTGCGGACGTACCTGCGGGCAGGGATAAGGCATGTGCAAAGTGCATGCGGTGGTAAATGCGATCGTAGCATATAAAAAAGCTTCTTTTCGTGTTTGAATTCGATGACGTATTCCGATTAAATTAGTGGATGAAATATACTGAATGAGCTTTCAAGATATTTGGCGTTAATTTTGCAAATCAAAATTATCATCTTTGCTAATTGCCCACATGAAAATGTTGTCATACAACGAAACCTAGATCGTTGCAAAGAATTTAAATCAAGTAGAAATTATACTATACCACGTAGTTTCATTTAATTGTGAAGCTTTCAAAACTTTGATAAGGAAATGTGATCAATAGGTAGGGCGCTGTTTATAAGCTTTTATTAGAATTTCGAACTTTTCAAATAAAAGCTAGTGCAAAAAAAAACATAGCGCATTACCAACAATTGCGCCAGCTTTTCATACTAAAGTTAAAATACTTAGTATGGGGTGATTTAGATAAAAACGAAAAATGTTACCGCCTATAAAGTGTTTGTGGAATTAAATTTGAAATGGAGGGAAATTTGAAATTCAAGGCGTGTTATTTATTGGAAAAATTACTGTTTAACAGTTGTTACTCGCGAATTGATTCGAGGGGAGTTAGTATTTAAGACGAAACTATTCATAGAGACATGCTGGATATGTCAGGACTTCATTATATTCATAGTTTACTTAATTATTTTAATTTTGATCGAAGAAGAAAAAACTTATACTCGTATATTAATATACAAACTAATTTACTTTGATTGCCTAATTATATATATATATATATATATATATATATATATATATATATATATATATATATATATGTATATATATATATATATATAAATATGTATTTATATATATATATATATATATAAATATGTATTTATATATATATATATATATAAATATGTATTTATATATATATATATATATATATTGAAAATATTTTAAAAAGAGTAATTGATTTGGCATATCGAATGATAATAGAAGCCGGAAAACCTTTTTTTAGAATTGTTGTCTGTATTTCTGTATGTTATTTTTTGCGTCAATCACGTAAAATCTACTTGACGGGATTTGATAAAATTTGTTATGTTGTTAGTTTATAACAAAGACCAACACATGAGAGAAAAACATATTCTTATTCCGAATTTCACGTGAGTGGAAACGCGGAGCATATTTTTTTAAAGTTATTATTATATGCAGCTAGGATGTAATAACGACTTCCAAAAAAATAAAAAAAAAAAAAAAAGAAAAAAAAAAAATATATATATATATATATATATATATATATATATATATTATGTATACTGTGTATACAATTTTTTACATACTAACAATTTCGCCCGATCTTTCCACACTTTTGCTATACTGTATATTTCTAGATCTTTAAAAATAGTCATGATCCCAGAGTTACTAATATAGAGTTACCATATTAAGCATTATACGTAGTACTGAAAAAAATGTTTTTCCACATAGTAGAGTTGTCTATTGAGAAGGAAACAATAATTCTTTGTCGTTCCTTAAGAAAATTCTAAATTTTTCTTTAGGAAAACTCCATTCGAAAAAGCCAACTAAACATGTACAAAATTTGGATATTATTGGTTGCTAAATTATTAGGTAACAAACTTAAAAACAAATATTTTGTTAATTTGAACTTTACTAGTTAGGATGACCATGGATATAACCACTGATGGTGTTATCTTATCCGTGAGGATGATGGCCATATTCCTACAATTTCTCCAATGTACTATAGACATCGAAATATCGGTATATCAGAGACAACGTACTCTGTTTTGTTACACAGTTAGCTAATAAAATAGAAGCGGGTTCGAATATCGTTTATACGATATTTCCGCATTGTTATTTCTGTATTAAAAAACTAATTAGATCAAAATGATAATTATGTTTATCTCATTTCACATAAATTTTCCTACAATATCCCGATCGTTTAGAGCATACTCGTATGCTGCGTGCGGCGAAAACAGAATCATGAAACGAAATCGTGCAGTATGATGGGACATAATATGTGTACTCGATTTCTGTGGGATACTGCATTAAAGTTTAGATAAATATGTTTGAAAAAGTTGGTTACGCTAATATACCGAAAGCACCTTGCCTAGCTAATGCAATGGAAATTAATTTGACACTTTTCTCTCGTTTTAAAAAAATGTTACCATACTTCGACTTCACAAAACCTTTATAAAAATGTTGATAAATATACACACGGTGACACACGGTCTATTCAGTAAGATTAGTCAATTCATATGCTAATAGAGTTAACCGCATTAACACTTTTACTCAATAATTTGAGTGTTTCGTGTGACGTCGTAAATAAAACAATTGCCATCGGTAACAATATATGTTAAGTTTGTGTGAGGCTTAAGAAGCTTGTTGACCCCACGAATGTCTTACTCGAGAAGGTATAGATATCTGTATCCGTAGTACATTTAATAGAGTTAACCACATTAACACTTTTACTCAATAATTTGAGTGTTCCGTGAGCGGCGTAAATAAAACAATTGCTATCGGTAACAATATGTGTTAAGTTTGTGTGAGGCTTAAAAAGCTTGTTGGCCCCGCAAATGCCTTACTCGAGGACGTATAGATATCTGTATCCACAGTACATCTAATAGAAATAACCACATTAACACTTTTACTCATTAATTTAAGAAGCTTGTCGATCCCACGAATATCTTACTCGAGAAGGTATAGGTATCTGTGTCCGTAGTACATTTAACAGAGTTAACCACATTAACACTTTTACTCAATAATTTGAGTGTTCCGTGAGCGGCGTAAATAAAACAATTGCTATCGGTAAAAATATGCGTTAAGTATGTGTGAGGCTTAAGGAGCTTGTTGACCCCGCGAATGCCTTACTCGAGGAGGTATCGATATCTGTATCCGCAGTACATCTAATAGAGTTAACCACATTATCACTTTTAATAGAGTTAACCACAATAACACTTTTACTCGATAATTTGAGTGTTCTGTGAGACGTCGTAAATAAAACAATTGCTGTCGGTAACAATATGTGTTAAGTATGTGTGAGGCTTATGAAGCTTGTTGACCCCGCGAATGCCTTACTCGAGGAGGTACGATATCTGTATCCGCAGTACATCTGTGCATACATTAGCACGGTTCGCCGGGGTCATTTATGAGAGCCAGCGCCGCTTACACGACGTGGTGAATGTGAATTCTTCATTTTACCTTCCTGGATGAAAGTACGTTCAAGAAGGCTCTTTAGAAAGGGCATAATGATGGTCGTCCCATCAAAATAATCACTTAATCGGATGGCGATACGTGATAGGCACAATCTTATTATTCTTAGTCTATTTTGTAATGTTTTAAACGATCTACACGATTGCCCTCACGTCGCTTCTAGATTATTCTATTTTGCCCTAACGTCGCTTCTAGATTAAAGGCTTAGTCTATTTACAGGCTGGATATTTTTTCTATAAATCTATATCTCGTACGCAACTATATATTTAGAATACTCGTCTTTGTCCAATTGTTTGGCTTCGCTTATTGTATTTTATGGATTAACCAGTATCTGGAATTCGATATTGAAAGTCGCATCAAAATAACGTCGGTGTATATCCTTATTTCTATTTTACCTCTCCATTTATAACCAGCTCCTTTCACTTTCATCCTTTTATCCTTCTGACGTATAAAAATTATATTCTTTTATAAAATGCTATTATTTTTACAATATTAAGAGTTAATTTACCTTATTTCACTTTAAAACAGGTAAATTAATAGGTAGACCGGCGCGTTGAGTGCTACTCATATCTCATAATACCAGAAAGTATTTGTTATGTCATTTACATGTCATTATTTGTTACTTATACCTCTGTGTATTACCTATACTTCATGATACCAGAAAGTATTTGTTATAAGACATTTACATATGCCAATGATTTGCTACTTATACCTCTGTGTATTACCTACACTTCATGATACCAGAAAGTATTTGTTATAAGACATTTACGTATGCCAATGATTTGCTACTTGTACCTCTGTGTATTACCTACACTTCATGATACCAGAAAGTATTTGTTATAAGACATTTACATATGCCAATGATTTGCTACTTATACCTCTGTGTATTACCTATACTTCATGATACCAGAAAGTATTTGTTATAAGACATTTACGTATGCCAATGATTTGCTACTTGTATCTCTGTGTATTACCTACACTTCATGATACCAGAAAGTATTTGTTATAAGACATTTACGTATGCCAATGATTTGCCATTTCCGAATAGAATGTTTATTAAATATTGCCATATTGAATTTCTGTAGGGACTTGTAACAATTCTAGTTCAATTAGTCTTTAAATGTCCATGAACTTGCATAAATAAATCGTATAGAAACACGAAAATAACTTGATATTATGAAAAATATAATTTAACTAGAAACCTATAGAAATGATTTGATTTCGTTATTTTCAGTTTTTTTATTTAATATAAATAGTCTTTAAACGTCTATGAACTTGCATCAATAAATCTTATAGAAACACGAAAATATCTTGATATTGAGAAACATATAATTTAACTAGAAATCTATAATAATCTCCAGTAATATGGAATAAACAGTGATGATTTGATTTGGTTATTTTTATTTTTTTTTATTTAATAGTCTTTAAACGTCCATGAACTTGCATAAATAAATCGTATAGAAACACGAAAATAACTTGATATTATGAAAAATATTATTAAACTAGAAACCTATAGAAATTTCCACTAAAATGGAATAAACAGTGATGATTTTATTTCGTTATTTTCATTTCTTTTATTTGATAGTCTTTAAACGTCCATGAATTGCATCAATAAACCTTATAGAAACACGAAAATACCTTGATATTGAGAAACATATCATTTAACTTGAAACCTGTGATAATTTCCACTAAAATGGAATTAAGAGTGATGACTTTATTTCGTTATTTTAATATCTTGTATTTAATAGCCTTTAAGCATCTGCGAAACTTCCGTAAATAAATCGCATAGAAACACAAATATATCTTGATACATGCTTAAATAATCGCACATAAGAACATGCTTAAATAATCGCACATAAGAACATGCTTAAATAAATGGCACATAAGAACAAAAATATCTTTGTACTGAAAAAAACGATCATTTGATCTAAAATCAGTAATGATTTCCAGTTACGTGGAATAAACAACAATTATCTTACTCAATTTACCTATTTGTTAGCACCATCCATATATGCTCTTCGTAACTAAGAAGCAATGGTTTGCCTTTGGTAGTGGTTCAGTTCGTTACTAATACAAATGTTATTGCGTTCGTTAATAATACATCGTAATTATGATAGTAGTATTATTTATGTATTAAAAACTACGAAAATTATCAAGAAACCGTTGTTATTAATTTAAAAAAGATGTGTGAACGAACATAATTATGATGCTAACAAAGTTATTAACATCTATCGAAGCTGTAGTAATTGAAATTAATTACCTTTAACAATACAAGTAGAATTTACAAATATTACCATCGATTACCTTGACTTATAAAAAAGATTAGAGTATTTAATTCAAAATCGTAAAATCAATTTTAACAGCGAAATTCTGGGTCAGAATCGTCAAGAATTAAAATCTTGAGACCAGTTTGTTAATTAAAATCGATGTAAAATCGAGAAGTGAGGTTCATTATTTCAATTTGGCAGTTCGTTGTTTAATGAACAACATAATTCGCGATTTTTTACGGTCGCCGTTACGATGGAACAATAAAAACGCAGTCCTTTTTTATGTTTTACGACTCTACCGAAGGACGCTTTAAGAGATTTATTGCCGAATGACGCGAGCGCGCTTGCAAACTTTCGAAGCTCACACGGAAAGTTTAAAGGTCACTAGTAGCGGGAAGTAGCTTTGACATAACGAAATTGGTATTCAAATTATTGACAAAAGGCCGAAAAAAAGATACAGAGGCGGTTATAAAAATAAATTTACGAACATGGACATAAAATATGAGTCCAATATTGTCTCTTTTGTAGAAACAAAAGTAGATTTTTCTTTGTTTCCAAAAAAGTGTTGGATTTTTTGACCTAAAAATTCAGCAAACATTGGAAATTTCAAATTTATGCTGAATTTTACGAAACACAATAAAACCGGACAAGTGCACGGTATAACACTATGTTCTATTATTATTATTTACTTATATAAGTCCACACTCATCTCTCACGAAATTATTAACGCTAATTTACCATAATAATTATTACTAGCGTGACCCGTGCGAAGTGTTCGCATTATTTATTCCATTATGAAGCTCAGATGACAGATCAAACAAATATTTTACTAAAATTGACATAAAGAGGCGCAAGTATCAAAAGCGTTGAGCTAAAGCGCCACTTTATTTATACGTGAGTGGATTTGAAATTAAACAAAAATTTTACCGACCGTCAATCATATTGACGTTGAGCCGTTAGATGGCAGCATTGCTGTTTTGTGTATATAATTTTAATAATTAATTAATTTGCACAAACAATAGCAATAATAATTTTTTTAGTTGTGGATGCCGGTAGAGCAAGCAATTATCTATAAAATGATATATAATTTATGTGGATTAGTTGTGAGGTTTTTTCTAAAAAGGGAGTGTAACATCTTAACCTTAGCGTATTAATATATATGATGATGATGATTATAATTATGATAAATTGATTAAAAAATAAAAGGGAGCGAGACATATTCAGCTTAGTATTAGAAAATGGAGCATAAAAATGAAAAAATATACATTTTCTGCTTAGTATTTAGAAAACGGGGCTTAACAATGAAAAAAAATACATAAATGGAAACTCATTCCTATATTAAAACACTTATTCAAAGATAACCTATGGGGCGGAGTCCAATGAGGTGGACAAAAAAAAATAATTCACTCCTCTTCACTTATCAGGAAGAAACATACTTACATTTTTTTATATTTTACCATATAGTATTGATGGAGATATGTATATGACGCATCTACTTGTCAAATATCAAACAAATATATCTAAAATTACAAAAAATACTTAAAGGAGTATGTTTCCTTTTCACGGTTAAAGGAATATATAATATTTGTATTTAAAAAAAAGCGTTTAGAAAATAACTTAGTAAACTAAAAAAGTCATGAATGGATCAAATTGAGAAACATATAAAGAACCAAAACTGGATAACACATTTGAGTATGCTTGAAGTAAGAGATATGTTAGGATAAAGTCGCATTCCCCAATTATGTAATAGGCGGCATGAAGATATGAGTTTAAGGATAAATTGAATATCATAAGTATGAAATATGATAACTAAATGAACCTAGAAATAACTTCTACAATATGTAACAACATATAACTAGTCATGGCAAAAAAACTCATAAAGAAGTGGATAACGTATTTGAGCACGTTTGAAGTAAAATAGATATATTAGGATAAAGTCGCATTCCCAAACTACGTAATAGACGTCGTGAAAATATGAATTTAAGGACAGATTGAATATCATTAATATGAAATATGATAACTAAATGAAACCGGAACCGACGTTTGCAATATGTAACAACCCATAATTAATCATGGCGAAAATACCCATGAAGAATTGGATAACACATTTCAGTATGTTTGAAGTAAAAGAGATATTTTAGAATAAAGTCGCATTCCCAAACTACGTAATAGACGTCGTGAAAATATGAGTTTAAGGATAGATTGAATATCATTAATATGAAATATGATAACTAAATGAAACCAGAACCAAAATCTGCAACATGTAACAACCAATAATTAATCAAGGCGAAAATACCCGTAAAGAACTGCATGACGCATTTGAGTACGTCTGAAGTAAAAGAGATATATTAGGATAAAGTTGCTTTTTAAACCGACATTAAGAGACGGCGTGGAAATGCAAAATATAGGGGCAGATTGAATATTAAAACTCACATAGAAGGTATATATGAAAAAAAATTATATCTTCGAAATAATAACGTGAGAGACCAAAAAAGTCAAATTGAAAATATTAAAGTAATATGTTTAAGAATATGTAGATTATAAAGAGTTACTGGAATAAAATAGCCTTCCCTGCCCATGTAAAAGACGGTGTGATGCTAAGTTTCTTCTTCTTCTTCTTCAATGGCTTGACAGACCAGGATGGGCCACTGCCTTCCGCAGAATCAACTCCCAAGCTCTCCTGTTCTTAGCCAGAAACATCCAGTTCGTTACACTTAGGATTTTAAAGTCTGTTTCCAGGTAGTCGAGCTACCTAAGTTTAGGTTTTCCTCTAAGACTTAAACTTAGGTGCTAAGTTTGCAGATTAGATAGCATTAATGCGAAGTACGGTAACTATATAAGTCTGAAACAAACTTCTATAACATACAACGATCTATTATGTCTCAAATATGATTCTCCGACTCATACGGGTCATCACTAAATATTAATCCTCCACATTTTCACTAGAAATGCATGCAATAAACGATCATGTATCTTTGCAAAAAGTAAAGCTCTCGTCCTTTGTTCGTTTGAACTGGAATCGTTTTAAGTTTACGACCCGCGGCCGCGCTGAGCTCATAAAGGCCCTCAGAGTATAATTTATTTCAAATTGCTAATGGATGATGACCAATAAACACTTTAAACACAATGCGGCACGAATATGCTTGATTACTATCTAGCGTTAGCCTCTTAAACCTTTATCGCCTATATGCTTGTCGTCTTCAAAGAAATGCGACACGTAAAACGCGAATCTTGATATTGCATTCCTAATTAATTGTCTGGTTCTTACGTGACAGACAATTTATTCCTTCTGCATGACTTGTTGTTGGGTGATTAGTTTGAGAACTACGTCTTCCGGGTGTCGCAGAATGGTTTTCAAGGATATCGCATGCCAGTGGCTATTTATGGGTGAGGCAACTTAAACTGTCATGTACATATAATATTTTGTCAATTTGTAATAGAAAAATAGTAAATTTTGGAGTCTTTTTTTCTGCAATATTTTACAGCCATTTGTAGTCACAATGAAATCGTAGATTAAATTAAACTTTTAATCCACAGGGAGGATTACAATTTTTTATGTTATTTAGGTATGTTTTTTCTATTTTTTTTAGATTTTACGTAATTTAAGAAAGAAGAGCTTTTAAATATGCCTTATTATTTGAAGTTGGCAATGGAAGGTTTAGAATCTATATAATTATCTCCCTGGCAATAACACCATACACCTCCTCCTCAAGCAGACTTCCTTTCCCTTTTTTCCCTCTTCGCATACTTCTAAAATAAAGAGCATACTCCTGATACAGTCATTCACTAAACCTTCGAATATCTTACGAATCCTATCCCATTTCTATAGTATTTTTGTAAGTCCCTTTGTAGGTGAATTCGTTCCATGTGTCCGAATCATCTCAACAAGTATGTCGCAATTAACTTTTCCTCGGACACTTTCAAGCAAAATATTTAATACAGCGAGAAATATTTGAGATATAGTGTGGCACGATTTCCAATAAATCTCTTCGAATGATTAAAATATTAAATTTTCCACACGCACACTATTAAAATGGACACCGTTGATAAATGGACTGAACGGTCGATCGTTTTAATTATCTCATCGGGAATACCTCGACACACTCGTAACTAAAGCAGTAAATCCATATCAAAATTCATATTGTAAAAAGTATAAATAACTTATCTCATATGTATGGAGATGTGTGTATGCGCATGTTAACACGCGATTATGTGGACATACACGTAGAAAAAATTCCCGGAATCTGGATCATTGGGACCTTTAAATAACCACTCTTTGTTTTATATATAAATGTCATGTGAAATCAGTTGACCTATTACCAAAATTGACATAGTTGTAGAATTTATTCTAGAATTATAGGTGTCGCGTGCTATTTTAGAAAACTCTTATTGATGATGACATCAAATCGAATTGATTTGTGAACGTTTTTTTCTCGAAAATTGTAAATAAGTGTCTGGTACAGAATTTTATTTTTCTCCTTAATTTATAACTGATTCGTCTATTTACGTAGATAATTTTTCTCGAAAATTATAAATGTCTGGTACAGAATTTTATTTTTCTCCTTAATTAATAACTGATTGTCTATTTACGTAGATAATTTTTCTCGAAAATTATAAATGTCTGGTACAGAATTTTATTTTTCTCCTTAATTTATAACTGATTGTCTATTTACGTAGATAATTTTTCTCGAAAATTATAAATGTCTGGTACAGAATTTTATTTTTCTCCTTAATTTATAACTGATTGTCTATTTACGTAGATAATTTTTCTCGAAAATTATAAATGTCTGGTACAGAATTTTATTTTTCTCCTTAATTTATAACTGATTGTCCATTTACGTAGATAATTTTATAGTTTGACTTTCGCACTACAGAGAATGGAGGGGTTTCTAAGGAAATAATCCTGACCCACAAACAGAGAGATCCACAATGAAAGTTCCTTTTTTTACTATTTTGAATCACATCCTTAATAGCACATACGAGTAGAACTCAGAGTATTATATTCCCTTACACACTTAAGGATATGTAAATATATAATGGAACATATTAGTTCTCAATTAAATAATACTACATTATGTAGTTTTTTTTTATTCTTTACCACGACCGAGGTTTCGTTGTATGACAACATCTTTGCTAATTACCCACGTGAATATGTTGTAATACAACGAAACTTAGGTCGTGGTAACGAATTAAAATAAAGTAAAAATAATACTACATCACTTAGTTTCATTTAATTGTGAATAATGAATTTCTACTAAATTAACGCCAAAACAAATTCAGTATAGTTGTATTAAACTATTCACAAATATTAATATTTAATTCATCATTCATCAATGTAAACGTCTAGATAATTTTCCAGTTTTATTATTCTGATCACTCCACCAGAATTATAATCCACTTTTTCAGTTGGACATAGTATCGTCCTTGGTAGAGTTGCCGTTATTAAAAAAAATTAACACTTCAAACTATATGCCCATATTGAACAATTTTGAAATGTTTTTTTTTCATTTATAAATTAATCATCGTAATAGCAGAAGGTATATCTCCTCATGGAATGGAAAGTCTATTTTTAGGAAAGTAGTCCATCCTTCAAAACTGCGTTTGAGTTGGTGTCATAATAATTCTTTCTCAGCTGCTTTTATATAGTATATATCTTTCACAGGCGTAAAAATATTGTGAATTTGCTAAAAACTGTAAACCGCTTTAGTTTTCTGACTAAGTTTAGATAAACTGCTAGTAAAGCGATTTTTCATAATATTGACTTCGGTCAGGTTGGGAATGAGGATGAACTTTATCCCCAATATCTCTAAAACTGTTTCACATAAAATTCTGAAAAAAAAAATATTTTGGAATCCTTATAAATTGCTATTTCAATTGATTCCCTAAACGATATGTGTAATAAAAAATCGATTATTTCATTTGGTCTCTATATTTTGTACATTAACATTTTTGAGAGTTGACTTAGTTAAATTTGACTCAAAGTATATTTGACTTAAAGTATATTTGCAATATATCCAGGTTAATATACTTAATTACTATGCTACATTTTAAGTTTCTACGCCAAGGAATTTTGTGAAAGAAGTCTCTTTCAGAAATTACTTGGCGTAGAATGATAGACGAATAAACACATGAATTATTTTATAAAGGCTCAATTTTTTCTACAAATTTGCGGTCTAGGGAATCGCATCTAGTAAAACGCCCGCTCGCATCAGTTTCTACAAATTTGCGGCCGGGAGTATCGGATTCAGCAAAAAGTCCGCTCGCGTCAGTTTCTAGAAATTTACAGCCTAGGGGACCGGATCCAGCAAAAAGTGCGCTCGTATCAGGTCGCATCTAAAGTTCAGTAACTCACCGCCCACAAACGGCAGCGTTCGTCGCATCAGTATGCGAGCCGCGTCGTGTGTGGGACTCGGCGCACAGTCGCCATCGGACTATATTGTTCAATGGGGAACACGGAAATGCATGTCCAAGTGGCCGGGTCGTTGGATCGCTTATCTTCATATTGTGTTATCCGAGAATTTAATTCAACGATTGTTATCCGGCCCGCCGGCAGTGTTATTCTCATCTTACCGGTCGCGTATGTCGGTTAAGATTTGATCTTTATGCAAATTTGAAGAGTAAAATTTAAAGCAGTTAATATAAGGCATGGTGACAAGAAAGAAATAGATTATGTGCACATATAAGACGACTTAATAGAATTGGTGCTATACAGAATGATTAACATATAAAATCGTACCTTTCTATCAACCAATTTTTCTAAGAAAAGCTAATTGTGGTAATGTAATTTTAATTGTAATAATGATGATAGACATCCTGATGGTAGAAATTTTATGTCATCAATTCGCCTGCTAGACACTTCATTAGTGCAGAGCCGATTAGAATCTGGCTACATTATTTGGAGCCCACACCAAGGCGCATTAGCATGATGATTGAACATGTGCAAAAGACGTTCGTCTGATATCTGTATATGGGACAGCATGGTTACTTCCCCTTTCTATTTCCTACCGATTTCCTCTTGGGTATGCTAGGTTTCCATTCCTTGCAATTCAGAAGAAACCTTACGCTTATGAAATGTATATAATAAAATGTAACTCTAATAAATTCAGATAATACAAGAAAAAAATGTATGCCCTTCATTATTGAGTAAACTTTCATTCTTCGTATCTCACCATTTCCTGTGCTCCTGCGATCATCATCTTTTTGCTACACCGCCCTCTAGAATAGAATCACATCGGAACTCTCCAGTTTCTCGCGATATTCAATTGTTCAACCACCTGATTGAATGTCGCACCAGAGTGTGATTTGTTTATGATGAGTGAAAATGTCCTCGCTATGTTTTATAGGTCTTGTGTATTTTGTATTCATGTTTAATATATACCTTGTTTGTTTTAATTTTTTACCATTAATTGTTTAGCGTTTCGAATAGGTTACCTGTAATGTATCGGAAAACGCATGTGCATGTGGATAAAGAAATGAATAAGGAAGATATTAATTAATTTTAATTAATTTTAATATTAATTAATTTTTCTTCTTAATGGCCTAGGGGATGCAAATGGAATCGCCATCGAGACACAATTTTTATAATTACTTGATAAATGTGATTCGGTAAGAAGTAACGGGGTCACATATGTGACTTAACGTATTTTGAAACTGGTGAAACGTATAATTCTGGGCTAATAATATATATACTAGATTTATAAAATAATTTTTAATATGTTTTTAATATAATTTATCGCGACTACAATAGATAGATGCGAACTGACCGGACGACGCGATGACAATAAAACATTATTGAACCTCTTATTGCTACATATTTGTCTTTGCTTATTCCTGAAAAACATTGCAGACTATCAATAATTGGGTATCCAAAGTTTCACCAGTATACAAAATTAATATTTAGACGTTACTTTAATATTTATTCGCTGTCGTTCATTATTAGAAATATTGTAACTTTTTTGGTAACGTAGGAGACAAGCAGGTTAAAATGATGAAAATATTTTTTTCCGGATGATGGACTTGCTTTAAAGTTTAAAATAAAATTGCAATAATAAATTGAAAAAAAAGTATTATAAGTATAAGAAACTCATAGTCTATAAAAATATAATAAATAAGGCAACACTCATAAAATATGGATGAGTAGTAAATTATGTCAGACATTTTTAATGAAACAAGAGAAGGCGCTTGCACAATAACAGAAGGCAATACTGTCTCTCGCATATCTTAATATATACGAAGATAAACAGATAATAGATGAAACCACAACATAGATATAAAGACCGATACCAAACGTGCAAACTTTCTCCGGTGTAGCCTTATCACTCTTAAAGCTTTGAAATGAAGGCGCGCCCAAAAAGCGCGGCGCAAAAGCGAGCGCGGAGGCGACGAAGCGCGAAAAGTGCGATGTTACGTAAGCGGTAGCGGCACGTACTGGCGACTGATTGAGCGTAATGATGAATTGACATTCAACTTAAATGCTCGTGTCAAATAAATTTATTCACGCTCCGAGCTTATTCGCTTAAACTTATTTATTTAGAGATCAATCTTGGCGGGCGCTCGCTTTCGTTTATTGCTCTAGTTAATCCATCAATGCCCGCCCAAACCGGGACAATGTTAATGTAATTAAATGATAGTTGTTCGCCTGTTTGATGGTTTACATTGAATGTTTAACGTGCTGAATGATTTACTTGGAAATTAAGTTATGTTTCTGAAGTATCCGAGTTTGTGCGATTCTGGGAAATTTATTTACCTTGTTAATAAAATCGTTGAAAAATTTGACTCCTCCATTTACAATTTTCGGCCATTCAAAATCAGTTTCATACTTTTCAATGATACATAAACTATATAAATGAAAATAAAGTAAATCTGAAAAACAATTTATTTCTTATCAGTTTTATTAGGTGGATTTTCACGAAGTTATTATTTTTCATACATTAAGTCAAAAAATAATTAACGTATACGATAGCAACTAAATAAACACTGAAGAAATTTTAATTAAATTTTCGCTGTTAATTGCATGATATTATGTTGTTGTTGTCATGCCCACATGAGATGAAGAAGATCTCATATGGAAAACGGTTGCTAGAGCATCAAAAGGTTGGACTTCTCCAGTCCCCCTTGACGAGCGGCCGGGAATCGAACCCGGGCCCTCGCGGTGCACCGCGCATTCAACGGCCGTATATCCTGCGATCAACCCAACACACCACAGTGACGACGCATGATATTATGATGCTACAATATCAGTGAAATGAACAGACGTAGTTATAAAGTTTAATACTTTCCTACATTAAAATCAATAATTGTATTTATATTTATTTATCTCTTTTATATAAGATATACAGTTGAACTAAAATGAGCTACAAAATATTGCACTGCAATATTAATAAGAAATATTATAAATCATTATTAATCATCATTTCATTGTTGTCTACAATATTTTCGTGGGCTATTATCATTATTATGAGAGATATGATTCTAGGTGACTCAAAATAGTTCTACTATAATAGCTCACGAAAGTTCTACTATAATAGCCCACGAAAATATTGTAGACAACAATGAAAATTATAAATTTAAACTTCAACACCATATGTTGCCAATTATTGCAGATAATTTGTTATGACGTGTTTTCCCTTGCAAAATAGGACCTTAGAACTATTTTGAGTCACCTAGAATCATATCTCTCATAATACTGATAATAGCCCACGAAAATATTGTAGACAACAATGAAATGATGATTAATAATGATTTATAATATTTCTTATTAATATTGCAGTGCAATATTTTGTAGCACTGTTCTACACTGGAATAGCCCACGAAAATATTGTAGACAACAATGAAAATTATAAATTTAAACTTCAACACCATATGTTGTTAATTAATGCAGATAATTTGTTATGACGTGTTTTCTCTTGCAATATAGGACCCTAGAACTATTTTCAGTCACCTAGAATCATATCTCTCATAATACTGATGAATAAATTATTTAGGACCCTAGAATCATATCTCTCACAATACTGATGAATAAATTATTTATTATATACGACAATAATATCTACAAAAAGGTTCCAGGATCTGTATGACTAATATCAAAAATTGGTTTACAAAACTCCGGGCATGCAGTGTGATTAGTTTCTTAATAAAATTACGATCAATTATTATAAAAAAAAATAATTAAAATAAAATGTAATCATAATTACTATTTTTTTCGGTCAAAGTCGGAATGGGTAGCGAGTTTTATAATACATACATTAGGACATTCAAGCGAAGTTGCGGAGAAACATTGGTTTATTTATAACTTCTCGCGAATGCATGCGTTTCCTAAAACTAATGAATTTTCCTCATCCAATCCCCGCGATCTAGTTATTTTTAGTATAAATGTTTCTTTTTAAAGTCAGATAAAGAAAATGAATAATGCATATAAATATAGAACGGTTCGTATAAAAAATACTTTAACACTGACTCAATAGTGAGTCAGTCAATACTTTTAACATTATAAATTAAATTAGGTTTTTGCGTATTTGCCTTAAACAAAATATAAAACATTGTATTCTTCATATATATATATATATATATATATATATATATATATATATATATATATATATATATATATATATAAAGATATTGGAAAATCTAGTCTTATATCTTGTGTGTTATTTGATACCAGTATTTTAAAGCCTGTATGTCAATTTTATTTTTCGTACTATTTTCCGAAACTCGTAGAAATTTTCAGTCTTGAATATATTTCTATATAAATCATGACCATTTTACGACCAATATATTTAATCTTCATAACACAATGGCGACCACATACCGGAAGACGCTGCGTGGCACAGCCTTCCGCTGGATAAATTCGCAGGAAGCCATTGGATGGATGCGGCACGTGATTGATCTTTGTAGGAACCTTATCCTTAGCAGAGGACGTCTTCCGGCTAATGATGATGTATCTTCACAAGTTTCTTTAGGCGGAAGAGAAAAGTTATTGCATGAACCGCTACTCCATACATTAGGTAAAGGCTCTTGTAACGAAATTTAAAAAAAATTATTCTGTTATCATTCTTGTGAGGAGTACCTATGTAGAAAAGTATATATATTTAATGACACAATAAAAATATCAAGCAATAAACATAATTAAAAGAATCAAGAAAGAAGTTACAAAACTAAATGAATAAGTTCTTTAGGTGACAACAAAGACTTCAAATTGAATAAGAACTTTTTCACACAACCTTCGACAAGCTCTTCAATATCCAGCTCCAGTTCTTTACGTAATTTAATTCCAGTTCTTTACATGATTTTTATTCTGCAACAGTGATAGCAGAATAAGTGGAAATGACATATTAGGCAATCAGATCAATGATATTTCAAGAATAGAAATGCCACTAAAAATTCTTCTGTCGAATTCCATCAGTCTTAAGTCCCTCTACCTCCGGCGCACACCGTGCAGAGACGCATTGCGTTAATGCTTAATGAGGGGGCGGGGTCACTTTCACCGGGCTCGGAATGCAGCCGCGAGTATGCACTCGCTGCATGCGGCGCCACACCACTGTTAGATGGGCTAATGTTGCCAGTTGATATATTTATACATTACTAACCGTTTCTTGTGACTTTCCTCGCGTGGATTTCTATTTTTGTTCTTTTTTTATCGTTTTCTTTATATACAACATTTCTTATTATTTCATTTGTACGACACGATCTTTTGAAATGATGCACTGTGACATTTGTATTTAGAGATGACACTTGCTGACTAGTAGATAATATCTATAATACGCATAAGTACAGTGCGGTCACTGATAAATAGTTTAATTCCAGAGATTTTGAAATGATGCACTGTGACATTTGTATTTAGAGATGACACTTGCTGACTAGTAGATAATATCTATAATACGCATAAGTACAGTGCGGTTACTGATAAATAGCTTAATTCCAGAGATTTTGAAATTATGCACTGTGACATTTGTATTTAGAGATGACACTTGCTAACTAGTAGATAATATCTATAAGTACAGTGTGGTTACTGATACATAGCTTAATTCCAGAGATTTTGAAATGATGCACTGTGACATTTGTATTTAGAGATGATACTTGCTGACTAGTAGATATTATCTATAATACGCATAAGTACAGTGCGGTCACTGATAAATAGCTTAATTCCAGAGATTTTGAAATGATGCACTGTGACATTTGTATTTAGAGATGACACTTGCTAACTAGTAGATAATATCTATAAGTACAGTGTGGTTACTGATACATAGCTTAATTCCAGAGATTTTGAAATGATGCACTGTGACATTTGTATTCAGAGATGACACTTGCTAACTAGTAGATAGTATCTATAAGTACAGTGTGGTTACTGATACATAGCTTAATTTCAGAGATTTTGAAATGATGCGCTGTGACATTTGTATTTAGAGATGACACTTGCTAACTAGTAGATAATATCTATAAGTACAGTGTGGTTACTGATACATAGGTTAATTCCAGAGATTTTGAAATGATGCACTGTGACATTTGTATTTAGAGAAGACACTTTCTAACTAGTAGATAATACGCATAAGTACAGTGCGGTTAATTCCAGAGATTAATAAGAAGCCAACAGTAAAACTTTTCATAAATCGGCCACATAAATAAACGTATTGTTCGCACAAATTCTTTCTCTCAATATTATTATTTAGATAAAAATATAAATGATATACGTTTGTTTGCGCGTAAGCGGACAAGTCGATGGGCGTTGCATTTTTTTCAGTAATACAGGCAATTTTTGTAACAAAATTATTTCCATTCGAGTATTTGAAAAAGTTATCCTTTTTACTGCATATCATTAAAGAAATCACAAGGATTCCAGATTCAGTATACGAACTAGACTTAATCCTTTCAAAGGTAATAGAATTTGTTTAATATTATACAAATAAAAATAGAATTACGGCTTAAGGGAGTTTAAGGTAGTTTTTTACTGCTTAATTTTTTTTTTGTTTTTCCAACAATATTATTTTAACAGTTTATAATAAATAAACAATTATTTCTGCGTTTTTAATTGCATTTTTGTAAATAAAATGAAGTTTGATGGAATTCTTACTTTTCTGTAATGTTAATTATACAATTTTTGAGAGCGATTTTTACCAAAACTAAACTGTAAATAGTTTTTTTTCATTTTTCAACATTTTAATATAACATAATTTTACACTGACATAGTTTTTTAGACAAATCGCCCGACGCGTTTTTAATAAAAATAAATGTGGCGAAATTAGTAGTTTTCCTGTAATGTTAATTGTACAATTTTTGAAAGCTATTTTTACCGAAACGAAATGGTAAATAATTTTTATTTTCAAAATGTTAATATATCATCATTTTACATTGACTTAGTTTTTTCGGCAAATCGCTTGAGACGTTTTTTAAATAAAATGAAGTGTGGTAAAATTACTACTTATGTATGTACCTGAACTTTACTAAAACTAAACAGTAAATAATTTTTAAATTTTAGAATGAGTTTGACATTTATAGTATAATAATAAAATATAAAAAAAATCGACAACAACACGTTTTACACGATAACAATCTTAATAGATAAAAAAGATTTCGCAAACACTTGCTTTATAAGTATAGCAAAACCACTTTGATTAATGTATATTTAGAATTATCAAAATATAGGGGGTTACCCCTACGACTTATGTTCAGGTAGCGCCAGATAGCAAACTCTAGCGTGATTTATTTTTATGAGCAATTGTTGCAGGAAAAGAGCCGACTCTCTGGGCTAGCTATTACTGGCTATAAGCTGAATAGCCTCACAACACCTGGGATTCTATGACAATAGTGAAGTGTCTAACGCCTGTTTTACCGACTTGCTAAATCATTGTAAATTATACGGGATGAGAGGGGCTGATGGCTACGCTTTCTTACTTTATGGCAACACAGGGGCCGCTGCATGTTAAAAACCATTTTACTTGAAAAGGCTTTGATATTGCTGCTTACTTGTGTACCTTGGAAGTTTCTTTTGTAGTTCAAAAAAGTTACTTAGTTCTTGCTGATCGAACGAAATTTACTCTTGCTATATAATTTGATTGTAAGTTCTTACATTGCAAAAGTTATCTATCGGTTAAATCTTAAGTCGATTTTATATAGTGGAATGCATTCAAAACGTACTTATTATACAAAAATGCAACTTAAAACTTTAAAACAATAATTGTTTCTTTGGAAAAAATTAAAATATTTCGCAAAACCAAAAATTTACCTATAACTAACCTTTTCCGGTAACTATTACTTTCCGGTACTTTAATTTCTACAGAAAAAAATTTAATTTAGCCTTAGTAATTGTTAATAATAAAATCTGACAATAACATATTTTTATTATTAATATTTATCTACTATAAATATAGTAATAACATATTTTGATTACTATATATACACTTCAGCTATACAGCGTTGCGTTTTAGTTTCATTAATAATTACCACAAAATTAATTATTAGTACGCTTTTGTCACCAAAGGACCCATAGACACAAATGAAATGAGCACAAATTCAATGAATTTACTTTTAACCATTAAGAGATTCCCATGACCGCGTCTCTCCTCCATCGACAAACCCTTCTTGTTACAAAATATAACCAAAGAGTTAATTGAGACAAGTCAAACGAACTAAAACTTGATGGCTTACAATTGACCATTGAGAAGTTTCCATAATCACCTCTCTGCTGCATCATCAAATCGTTCCGGTTACAATACCTAACCAAGGTCTCATTGAGACAAATCAAACGAGTTTAAATTCGACAGGTTTAGTGTTAGACAGCTCCCAGACTCCTCCATCATCATGTCAACTCCATCGTCTGTTGACAATTGCATACGCTTGCAAAGTTTCAAATTGATACAACATTTAGAAGCGGGTGTAAAATGAGTTGTGAGATTTTCTTATAATGTTAGGAGTAAAAAAACAAAAAGGACTTAATTCAGTAGAATTAGATGGAGTTATTATCGATAAAGAAACATCAGACATTAAAATACAGGCGAATTACGAGCTTGGTTTGGAAATTGAAATTACATTCTATCAATCTAAATATACATGAACCCTATACAATATATTGTAAGTTCATTTCCGAATATAGATACTACGGAAAGTATAAACGTAAAGTAATAAACGTGTAGTGGGTCCTTAATTCTAATGCCCTTAATATATTACTGGACTTTCAATATCTTTATAGGCAACGTAATAAGATAGCTATTTTAAAATAAAAAAAGAAGGAAATTGAAATCACATTTTATCAATCTAAAAATACGTAAACACTATACAATGTATTGAAGTTCATCTCCGAATATAGACGCTATAGAAAGTATAACGTAAAGTAATTAAGGTAGTCCTTATTTCTAATGCCCTTAATATATTACTGAACTTTCAATATCTTTATAGGCAACGTAATAAGATAGCTGTTTTAAAATAAAAAAAGAAGGAAATTGAAATCACATTTTATCAATCTAAAAATACGTAATATGTTACTGGACTTTCAATACCTTTATAGGCAACGTAATAAGATAGCTGTTTTAAAATAAAAAAAAGAAGGAAATTGAAATCACATTTTATCAATCTAAAAATACGTAAACACTATACAATGTATTGAAGTTCATCTCCGAATATAGACGCTATAGAAAGTATAACGTAAAGTAATTAAGGTAGTCCTTAATTCTAATGCCCTTAATATATTACTGGACTTTCAATATCTTTATAGGCAACGTAATAAGATAGCTGTTTTAAAATAAAAAAGAAGGAAATTGAAATCACATTTTATCAATCTAAAAATACGTAATATATTACTGGACTTTCAATATCTTTATAGACAACGTAATAAGATAGCTGTTTTAAAATAAAAAAGAAGGAAATTGAAATCACATTTTATCAATCTAAAAATACGTAAACACTATACAATGTATTGAAGTTCATCTCCGAATATAGACGCTATAGAAAGTATAACGTAAAGTAATTAAGGTAGTCCTTAATTCTAATGCCCTTAATATATTACTGGACTTTCAATATCTTTATAGGCAACGTAATAAGATAGCTGTTTTAAGATAAAAAAAGAACTCGGTTTCAAATTTAAAAAGGCACATTACAATCAAGTTTATTTTGTTAACAAGCAACAATTACGGATATCCGAAATATGATTTAAACAGTGTTGCATACCCTTTTTTCCACACATGACATTAGCAAAGGGTCTCTGTGAAGAAAACGAACGTCAATAGTCAAAGATAAAGATATGCAAAAATGAATTATAATGTAATAAAAGTTTATTATTCCTAACCTGTCATTTATGAAGAATATGTATGTATATTGGTAAGTCAACGACAACTTCGCCCACTTTACACGTTATTTAAACCTTGTTGAGATTCCATTTACGCCTCAATATAAGTAATTTTGTTTGTCAATACCTACTACATTTAATAAATAGCAAAGAAATCTTCGAGTTCCCTAACGTACAAAGGTAGCTAGGAGTCCAGAATTAGAGACGATTTATTCTCGGCAGCGAGACGCTAAGAGCTTTTAGTACAAAGCGCTTTCCGAGTCAATACTTTCCTTTAACAGTACCTCTGATTCAAAGAACTCTCCGGATTTCGCTAGGTCATTTGACGGCCAGAACCCACAAGGTATCGTTTCCTATATGATTATGAATGAATGGCGTTGTGTTTTAAGTGGAATGCGGATTGGGACAATGTTTTGATTAGTCGTGGCACTTTTTTTTTTAATGTAATGGCATTCAAAGGTCGTGTTATTTATAATGAGAGTATTTAAAACAGTTGTTAAAAGAATAGTATAATTTGAAAGATGTTTGTTGCCAATTTAATGTGAATAATAAAGAAAAGTAAATCATCACTAAATGAATATTTAATTAGTTATCTATAATAAACAAATGTTAGGTTAGTTTTTGTAAGTTATTGAAAAAATTTTGTTTATTAAGAGATATGACAGGATCCCCTTTCCTTTTGAATATTCCTTTGAAGGTGCGATCTCTTATCTATATTCAACTCCCATAACTCAATATATATTTATTTAAAAGTTTAATATTGAAAAACGCGCGTCAGCTTCTATAATCTGCTCTTTATTTTATTTAAATATTAATTATTAAAATAAAATATTATCTAATTAAAATATTTTAAAATCATAAAATAAAGACAAGGTAACAAACAACTATTATATCTAATTTCGTAAGTTGACAATGCCGTTTATTTTTCTTAAAAAGAAATACATAATTTTGTGTATAAATGCTACATAAAAGTGACACCTACTAACATGTTACTTTTTTAACAGCAAAGTTACATTGTAATAAACGTCAATGACAAAACAGCCAAAAGACTATTTCAATAAGATACCATTTTTATTACTCTCGAGTTCCTACTAACATACAGTTAACATTTATATCATTGTCTTGTTGCCACACTTAAACCACAAAAAATTCAAAGTTCTCTCCTTACTATGTTTACGTAAATGGGATGACGGAGTCAACAACCCATTACTTTCAATCGCAGCTATCTTCGACGAGCGATCCAGCAAACGTCGAAGTCGACCATAAAGCCCGTGACACTAGACGAAACCACAGACAATGAGCTATACCTAACAACGTGCGGTATTCTCAATGTCTTCAATGTTAGTGTCACAGTCACGTCGCGACCACACGCCGTGACGGATCTCCACGCTGAACGTCTCAATTGCGAGGCGAGCGCGACGTCACGTTTTGGAATTTTACCTCTGATATTTGTTGCATATTTGTAGATTTAATAAAAAAATAATTGCAAGAAATATATTTAATAATTATTACATTTTCTGGTTGCGAAACTGAGGGGTACCTCTTGTATGAACGATGGAAGCGCATTACAAAAGAATTTCATGTTTAATTAGAAAAACTCTAAATTAATAAGAACTATAATTTTTTTTCAATTCCATATATAATGCGAGGTACCGTCTGTAAGGACTAGTTATAAGGGTATTTTTTTGTCATAAGGGTAAATTTAACCAATATATAATATTAGTTGGGATTGTAATATTAGTTAGGATTAGATTTATCGGATTGGAACGTAGCATAGGTCATTTTCCGGCTCGCCAACCATCTCTGTGCAAAAAATCACTCCGATCTGTTGCTCTGTTATCAATGAAAGAAGAACAAAGAAACACACTTTCAGATGTTTAATATTTGTTGGAATTGTAATATTTAGTTAGGATGGAATTTCCTGGATTGGAAAGTAGTATATATCATTGCCTGGCCCGCCGACTACCTCCGAACAAAAAAAATACTACAATCGTTTGCTGTGGTCCAACGTGAAAAAAGGATAAACAAACATACTTTCTCATTTATAATATTAATTAGGATTATAATATTAGTTAGGATGTGATTTCCCGGGACGAAAAATCAACAAAAAGTCTTTGTGCAAAAAATCACGTCGAATCGTTATTCTGTTGTGACGTGAAAGAAGGACAAACAAATACACTTTCACATTTATAATATTATTTGGTATTAGTTAGAATAAAATTTCTTAGGTAGCCTATGTCATTTTTTGGCCCGCCAACTAAAAATCACGTCGATCAGTAGCTCCATTGCGATGTGAAAGAAGAACAAATAGACATACTCTTGCATTTATAATGTTAGTTAGCATTACAATATTAGTTGTAATGAGATTTTCCGGCACAAAAAGTAACTCGGCAAGCAATTATTTCTGTGCAAAAAATGACGTCATATATTGTTCACCTATGACGTGAAAAAAGGACAAAGAAACTATTTTCGCATTACATTGTTTAGAATAATAAAACTGTAGAATTGTCTGTTTATGCATTGAAGATATATACGAAAATAGATATTTGAGAAGACAATTTTTTTCTATTTCAATTCTTATGCACTTAAAAATATGACATTTAGTGGTTATATTTTTAAGCGGTGCTTTTAATTAGAGGCAGAAACCAATTAGACCAACCAAAATGCATGTCCAAAATGTAAAAGACCAGTCGACACTAATTAGTAGTTACGAGTTATTGCTACCTCAATAAAGCCATGTATACAGCAATTTTAGTTAGGCCTGGTCAGTGGATTAAATCTTAATAAATACAAAATAAATAAAACTGGTAATTAAAAAAATATTGAACACATATTTTCATTTGAATTATAATATAGGTGATCAAGTAATGTGAATAGACCATAAATTAGTTGCACACCACGAGCACAGTTGCTACGCGTGTATTAGTAAATTTACGACTAGTAAATACCCGTTCTCGAGTGGCGGGATTTTGTAAATACGTCCTATAGGTTAACAACATAAATTCCATTTTATATAAATTATGAAAATTTCGTTATGTTCCTCCATTCATATGAATAACTAACACGTTATTATGTAACTTTTCCTTTGACTTTATTTAAATTCTGATATTACCGTGCGTTGATTATAAATCTGACTGCTAAGTAAAATAGCTCGTAGTTAAATTCTTTGTCAGCAGGAGTTCTTTTATTACACGATTAATTGATAACGTGGTATTATTTAAATTTCATAATTCGATGCGAATTTAATATTGCTACTAAATTTTAATGAAATAGACGACATGGTACTTAACAACAAAAATAATTATTACCTATTAAGCCGACATATTATTAAATGGCAAGTACAATATGGCGACTCAACTGTCACAACAGTTGCAAAGAGGGCTTCAGTGGGCTATTGTAATAGAAATCTATGTATGAAATATGTAAGCGGTTGCAATGTGTCATGCTCACGCCCACAGCCGACTGGCGCCGAAGGAGCAATCCTATAGATAGATACATGTCAACTTGAAATGCAGCAATGCATGTTTAACTTGTTTGAACGTGAATTAATGGTGCTAAAGTATACCTATCCTATATTGAGTAAACGTATTGGCACAAGTTGGTTTCTTAAAATTATGATATCAATAAATGTACACTTAAATCAATAAATTGTCTAATTAAAAATCTTTACTATGGAAATTTAAAAAGAAAACAGTGTGTAAGAAAAACGTACAAAATTAATTTCGCTCATGCATGCTACCATAAACCATTGTTGATAGAACCAAGGGAAACAACCAAATCGTTCAGTTTAAATGTAAAATTTTCCTTGATATTGCAGAAAAAAAGATGATATAACAATAATAATTTAATAAAAAATATAATAATATATTGATTACAACAATGGAGGCAAGTTATTGCGATTAACTACTTTATAAATGACATAGAGGTAACTCAAAATCATACGTGGTGTATAGTTTTGAGCATAGGCTTATAGCCCTTGATGGAGCAGTGGTCCACGGGATCCCAGGTGCAATTTGTGCCCTTGTTGAGCGGAGGTAGAAACGGTGTTTTTAAACGCATAGCTGAAATGCCACAGACGATGGGCAGCGGTACTGATGCAGAAGTTTTCTGCCTGGTGTGCCGATTATGGGTTTTACCTCCAATAATATGTGCACTGGAAGAGACCCAGGTTCTGAGTCGACAGAAATAAGCTATTTATGATGAATAATACATTAATAACAAATTTAACATAACTATTTAACTTTTGCACAATACTGGTAAGAGTGATTGAAAGAATTAATTTTTTTTTCAAACAAAATATGTCCCATACTTATATCCGATACAGTTATTGATCATCATATTCAAGAACAATCTGATAGAGACATGGAACTTTTCTGTCTACCTAAACCTCTCCTCTCCATATTGTAATACACCCCTGCTTATTGTAAGGTCCTCGCTTTCTTGAGATATAGCTCGGAGTGTCACCATCCCCTCTTTACCCTTAAGAGACATAATATTTGTGTCCATACTATAGTGTAGTCATTACAAAGTTGGTTGGGTAGAGTTAACGATTTTAATTCTAAATACTTTATTCTAATATCAAAATTTTGTAACACAGACTGTCCTCATACTTGCAGCATGTTAAATTCCGGAAATATGTGACGTAAATTGAATCAACGTAAGTCGTAACATATTTTTTCACACATTTCCGTATAATATTCAGGAGATAGATTTTACAAGGGTTTTATTAGTAATGAACCTACATTTAATATCAAAGAAAAATGCTATATTTAGGTTACAAACTACAGTCCTATGGAGTGCGTGTTCTTTGACATAAGCTATCCCCTGTGTCAATAAAGGCCAAAAGGAGTTTATATTGCATGAACCTGACATGACTACAGCATGACATAAATTGAAATAAATGCCGCTATATCGAGGAATAGTATCAAAATATTGTTTGACATAACTGGAAACGACTTACGTTAAAACGATGTAACTCGAGGTCTGCCTGTATTGAAAATACTTCTAAGCTTAACAACATTCAGACTCTCTATATCAACACAACAGACTACTATCAATATCTATGTTTCTTAAACAACCATTTAATAACACTTCAATAATTACCATTATTATGCAAATCACTCGATACACTAGTTTTAGACCGCAAATAACGTAGAAACTTCAATGGAATATTTATGATATGTAAAAGGATGTTACAGAGTAAACATACATAGTTATAAATATAAGTGACATCTTTCGATACTAATTCCATAAAGTTTTTTTAGTTTCAATCATAACTAAATATAGTTTCCTATTGAAAGTTATAAGATGTAAAGAGTCTTCTTACAATCTTTTAAATGAAGGTAACATATTGTGATCACTTAACAACTGAAATTAGGTGCTCTCGAAATCATAAGTTATTACTAATTATATTGTTTCAAAGATAAAAATCATATTACAATAAACTGAAAATAAAGAATAAATAATTATTTTTAATACATGAAAGATCTGACGGAAGCCATGGAGGATGTAACAATATACTTTTTTATGCAATTTGTTAGTAATTCAGTGTCACACTTTTGCATATGTATAATATCCATACACTATATTTGTTATTAGAGAATGTATAATCAAAAACTAGATATATTTCTTTGAAGTTGAAGTAAAACTTAATTTTTGTGTAACATTTTATCCTAAATATAGCTATATATTGAAAATCAATTAACATGCTCTATTTTTATCACCTCCAGGTGAATGGTGGTAGTGCAGCTGAGCGCGCAGGTCTACTGGCGGGTGATGCTGTTCTCCAGGTGAACGGTACGGACGTCTACAATTTGCGCCACCAGGACGCACAGGACGCCATCCGTCACGCTGGCCATAACCTCGAGATCACTGTACAAAGGTAAAATAAGTGAGCTGTGAATAAGTTACTATTACAAAAACTATGAACAGATTATGATTAATAAATGTATGAATGAGTTATAATTAATAATTCTACAAATAAATAATAGGGGAATATATGAATGGGTTTAGTCCATGAATTCCTGTGATCATTTTTATAATTAAGCTTTTATGACATTAAACCTATGAACTTTAACAGTTATTGTATTCGATTTTTAATTTATCAGCACAGAAATCAATATCATTGGAATCAAAACACCAAAAAACCTATAATTATCCATGTTTGTACGTTCTAATATTACATAGCTATATTCAAACAGTAATAAAGTAAAAAAAAATATTTGTAATAGCTTTTCAAGGCAAACTTTGCAACATAGTATTAACTTTTTTTAATAAAATTTCAAAGCTTTTTCAACACTATTATTACTACTAATTATTGTAATAAAATGATATTAATTAAATTTAATTCATTTATAAAATTATAAAAGTTGCAATAATAAATTAATCGTAATAAAAAGATTTAATAAATTCTTAGAGAAATATATATACTAACTTCAATTTGTAAACAATACATTGCAACTAACAGAGGCGGTAGTACCTGGAGGCCTTCGGTAACACCAACTGGAAGCCTACCCCGACCTGGCAAGCCGCTCGGAGCAGTCTCTCCTGTTACGCAAACTTCTCTTAAGGCCCCACATCAACCGTCCTTGGCTTTTGGATCTGGTCATAATAGCGTCGCTAAGCCCTTCAACTATGTGAGTAAAATTAAATGGCACTCAGTTTATTTTCCTTACGACCTAAAGTATCATAAAATATCTTCAAAAAAATTCTTAAAAGATCAATATTCTATAGACATCGACTAGAATTGTAGTATGAATATATCTCATAAGACTAAATCTGAAATGTGTAACTCCTATCTAGTTAAGAAAAGATAAACGTTATGTTGTTATGTTATATAAACATTTGTTTTACTTATTATTATTCAGTAGACTTAAAAATCAGGTTGGTCATACTTAGAATTTAATTAAATATTACTCCCCTTTATTTTATTAATTATTTCTTTATAATTTCCCACCTCTGTACAACTTTTTAGTGTGCAAAGCCGAAAACCATTATAGTTAGTTCATTGCTATCTATCTATTTATCCATCTATAGGCTTCAGCCTTATTACTCTCTCATTTTACACCTATTGAGATAAAATATGATATGGAGACAGATTTATAACTGAAAATCAGAAATAGGATTGATTAAAAAAAATTTTTTGATGTGAGAGTGTTCAATACAATTTTGGTCAGTTTTTTTATTTCAAACTTCTTGTATACAAAATCTATGAAAAATCCTGACAAGGTAAATTTTCAAAATGCAAATTCTTAAGTTCAGAATCATAGCTAATTTACTAGGGATATAAAAACATAGTTTCATACATTCTTTTATATTTTGTAATAGACAGAAGATTGCATTTCACCAAGTGCTCTGTGAATTACCTTATCAAATTTATGATGTACTTACTAAAGGAATTACTACCCATTTGTGATGAATATCAAGTAGCATTCATATTAATTTAAAAAATTATATTTTAATGAATTTATTCTGGACGTTATAATCTGAATTATATCTTTATTTGAAAAGATGAATGGTAGTGGAGATTCAACTGTGAAGAGCATTGTCAACAAGCAGTACAACACTCCGGTTGGCATGTACAGCGACGAGACCATCGCTGAGACGCTATCAGCACAAACTGAAGTTTTGGCAGGTGGAGTACTGGGGTGAGAAATGCATTATTTCTCCTAAGTGCAATAATCTCAACTCTCTCAGCATTTAAGCATACTAAAGTGATCCTTTAGGGCCCATAGATTGATCTGATATAATTTTTATTTTAAAACACTTAAATACAAAATTTCTTCAGTTCCCTGGCCTTTAAAACACAATAAAGACTGTAAACGATTGTTCTATAACTGATTTAATTCATTATTGTATTAATTGCAAGTTTTATGTTATTTGAAATCCTATGATTATTCCGAATATTTTTGTGATATTTGTCTGAATGAGTATGAATATAGTTCTGAAACTTATAAAATTCCTGCATGTAAAAATGAAATTTAAATAGTAAATAACGGAATAACGTAAATGATATATGTCTGACTTTGTCTATTTTGGAAGAAAAAATAATATAAAATTTGTATAAATGTCATCTTGATTTGCCCAAAACAGAGTTAATTTCAAAAAGAACGAAAAAACCTACGACGCTGAGAAGAGTGCCGTTTTCAAGATGCTGCAAGAAGACTCCAACGATCCTGAACCAGGTAAAATCCTAAGTTTTATTATTTAAAAGTGTCACAAGTCAATTTCCTATAGGGTAAATAACTTAAAAGAAAAGGAATTACAATGTGTCTGTGGTTGTACACAGATTCTTTGTTAACCTTCAAAAAATAATTTTAAATAACTCAATCTTTACTTTGGAATTAGCTTGAACACTCGGTTTGTTAAAAATGATTATGATCTGCAATTGCCAAAATTTAGAATCAGCCCAATCACCGAATTCTGGTCCTGTGAGTGGTCTGAGACACGTGACAGCGCCAGTGACCAAGCCCGATGCGCCAATCAACAACACAGGAGGCCTGCCACCCGGTCAAAATATATGTGAGGAATGCGAGAGACTCATTATGTAAGTTATATTCTCGCACCAAAACAAAATTTTCGTTTCCAATCATTCTTTCAGGGCTGCTGTTGCTGTTGCTGGTGGAGAGTTCGTAAAATTATTACATTATATAATGTATGTTTTTTATAATGTGCTTTGCTTGTGAATGGGTGTTTTGGATTAGAGCCGTGCCACTTTTACTCGAGAGCAAGTCACGCGAGGGCTGGGACTCCTCGACCGGCATCGAGAACTCGTTCACATACGCCGGCCTCTCGTCAGGTGCTTACACCTGGACCGCCTACCGCCAGCCAGGGCACACAGACACCGGTTCAGCAGCTGGCCCCTGAGCCAGCTCATCGTCCCAGCATCCCCGTGGGCTGTCACCGGGTGCTGCCCAATGGCAACATCCAGTTAGGGGTACCTGCCACGCCCCAGCCCGGCTCTAACGAAACTCTGCCGACAATACCCGACACGCCGTACTGCTCTGAATGTAACCGCTATATTATGTAAGACCGACATGTACGATGCGCGCTTGCATTAGGAAAGGAATGTTCTGTCGTGTTGCAAGAATACGTTTGTTGTTTTTAAATACCTACACTCCGTTCGTTGGTCGTCTGTAGTAAATGGCGGTTTATGTTGCAAATGGATACTCAGTGTGTAGTAATTTGGCAACAGTTATTCAAGTGCGATCAGCGAATTTTATCAACATCTTACTTTTTACTTTGCAATAAAGGAGTTATATGACTTATTTTTAATCAAAATTGTACAATAGCTATTCACAAAGTGATTATTATTACTTACTGTATTATTTACTTACTTTTCACACTAAGTAACCATTGTCAAAGAGCACTTGCATGAAATTGCAAGCTATGCAAGCTACTATGCAGATTATTGTTATTGTAGAATATAATTTAGTTAATTTTATTTACAAAAGTAGTTTAATATATTCAAGCTTACTCATATCCTAATAATTATATTAGATTACTATAGTTATTATAAATTAGCTCTTTTTTTGAAGTCTTATAACTAACTCAATAAGCAATTCTTAAAATTAAATTTTATATAGTAGGTCAATATTTTTTATTTATGGTTCATAAAACAATTTGGAAATTTTTTTCTTTTCTATATATCAAACTACATATACCATTTCATTTTAATCTGTAATAATTTATAATTTTGTACAAAATGGTTGTTTCTTCAAAACAATTTCATTTTGAACCATGTCACATTATTCAGTGAACATATTGAATGATATCTTCCAAGAAAAATGCAAAATCATCAAAAATATTTTTCTAAAGTTATGTAATCCATAATATTTGTATTTGAAATCATTTTAGTCAGTGCAATTCTTCAACTGACATGTTCTTGAAAATTTTGGTTATATGGAAACATATTCTTGGCCTATAGTAAATAGTTTTGTAGTATTCCAAATGGAATAGTAATTAAAGCATGCTATAGTTTTTATATTTCATAAGTGCATTTTGGCCTCATTTAGTTCATCTTGCTTGATCTTATAATACCACCATATTCATCACAACATAATGTAGAATTCATATCATATTTAATTATTTTTTTATAATAAATTTATGCCCATTACTACACCTCCTTTATTATATATACATTTACATTGTTTCTTTATTTTTTTACATATCTCAATGATATCAGAGACATACTTTAAAAATGTAATTAATTAAAAAAAGGGATGAATGATATACGTTTTCATTTCATAATGCAGAAATATATACGTATGTATTAATTCCTCGAAACCAAATTAGTATCGAATCTTTCATATACACATCATATAATAATTATGAAATATATGTATATTCAATTTTAAAATCCCTGAAAATAGCAAGACAAAATACGGTACGACTTTTTTTTAAAAACTTTCATTATTAAATATGTATTCTGTGAAATATAAAAATATAATGTTTTCTATTTCAGTGGTGTTTTCGTGCGCATCAAGGATAAAAATTTGCACGTTGAATGCTTCAAGTGCGCGACTTGTGGAACATCTCTTAAGAACCAAGGTTATTATAACCTGAATGGCAAGCTCTATTGTGACATTCACGCCAAGCTTGTGGCTCGTCAGAATCCTCCAGCGTCAAACTTGGAGCCTGTTACTATTCCACCGTATGTACATTTAGTCATACATAATCTAAAACACTAGAACAAAATTTAAAACTGCTTCTTTCAGCTAAAACCGAAAAATTAATTTAAATATGTTTAAAGTTAAATATATCATAAAAAAATCTTAAATTCTTAAATTGTATTAAATACACAAAACTTATAAAACTGACATATCATTTGATTACATTGTTAACACTACTAATAACAAGTTTCAAGCTAGAAAACAAAAAATAGGAATATGCAATTGCAATGTAATAGAATTAGACATAAACTAAACATTTGTTTTCATTACATTATTATTGAATACAATAAAATAGCAGTTATTTTTAACATGTTCGCAATTTAATAGATTACGAAGAATAATTTTATTGAAAAAAATTACATACATAACTCACATTTATTACCTCATTAACAATTTTCTACTTTTTATTATAAGAAATATATAAGTTGACTTATCGCTATAATATATTTAAATTTCAGTTTAAAATTAAACTTACTTTATAGGTGTCAAATTTGCCTAAATTTATAAAACGCTATATTGTTATCATAGCTCTAATTGATATGAATTTGTAATAACACTAAAATGAAAAATATTTATATGGAAATATATTCTTCTTGAGTTTGAAAATTTTTGCAAGGAAAATTACTAAAACTACATTATAGTATATTTTACATTAAAATATGACTGAGTAATACTTAAAATTACAAATATAATATAGTTTTAAAATAGCAAATAATTTTGATAATCCACTATATAATATAAACAAAACACGCTTTCAGAGGCAGCAAATTCCCATCGGGCACTTACTCAACACCCTTGTCGTCGCATACCACCCCACTACCGCCATTATCTACAAATTACAACACCAATGGCAGTTCTATGTTTAGCGTAAGATAACTTGCTTTTCTTGAATAGAATAATGCATGGATATAATCAATTTTTAAATCAACTCTTTACCTGCGATGTATGTATTGTGATAGTCTTGTTTGATGTGTCGTCCATTGTTATGAATGCTAATTTGTATGCCATCAATTATCTAATTACATATTAATAAATTTCCTCTTTTTGCAGAAGAATTAAAGTTTGACTAAGAATTGAAAAAGTTCATATTATAAATTTGCTATTAGATATTATAAATTAGGACAAAATTTTTGGAAGAACATAAATATAATTTATATCAATTTTTATTTTAAAATAAAGCAAAAGCTTGGACGTTTTATTAAAATTTTTCGTAAATTGGATAATCGAAATTGTTCACTTAGTTTTTTGCATTTCGTACAAATAAAAACGTGAACAATTTTAAAAATACTGGTAGAAAGAAAATTTACCTCTCAAAAAATTACAAAAGATTAATAGCAATGAAAATGTTTCTTTAAATATTACGAATATTTCAAGAATCATTACATCTGCATATATTCAATCATTTACACCTTTAGCATGTTTGTTTTACCATTTTAAACTGTTTGTGAAGTATAAATCTTTCACACTTAAACTATTTCCCAACTTAGTAAACCTACACTTTCATTTATTTCCTATTTCAATTACCTAATAAACTAACCATAATTTTTGTCGTACCTACGTGCATATTTCAGCAGTCAAACGAAACGAAATCTTTTGGAGACTCAGTGGATACTCCTGAACTAAAACAACAAAACGTAGAGGCCTTTACAAGTTTGCTACATAATGGTCAGGAGTCTGACAATAAGAACTTATCTGCGACTGGTAATGGTCTTCTGAACGTAAGCAGTAGAGAGAACTCTCTGGACAACAGTATTAATGAGACTAGCCCAATAACTTCTGCATTTAGCACTAACAGTATTGTTAACTCTAACACAAATAGTGCATACAGAAAAGTTATACCACCACATATGGGCGGAAATTACAAGGTAGGTTAATAAAAAAAATCATACCAGTTCTTATAGATTTCTTTCGTAATATTTATTTCTTTATAACATGAAATATTTTGGCATGAAATTTCAACTTCACTTATATTAAATTTCTTCTGATTTATTTTTTTATGTGAAATTTTTTTAACATTACATAATTATATCATATAATTTTATAGCATTGATATAAAATATATTTTTTCTATATTAAAATTATATTTATCTAGTCATAGAGGATGTTACTTCATACCTATGTAAATAAATAGAGTCTAAATTTCGCTGTTCAATTTCACTGCAGATTTGATATCTTATTAGTTTATTCATAAAATATATGTGCAAATTCAATTTTGTAATGATAAATTACTATTAATATCTTGAAATGAACATCAAAATATTTTTACAGCCGGCCAGCAATTTGTCTGGACCCAAACCATTTGGCTCATCAACATTCAGTGGCGCATCTCCATCTCTCTCACCGAGGTCAGCACCTATTTCTCCCGCCTCTACTTTACCTAGGGCCGCCCCTGTAGCACCTGTTGTGCCTCCATCGCAAACAAGTAAGCGAGTTACTTTTGTCATATAATGGCGTTTATTGGGAGTTATGTGAGAAGTATTTATTAGTCAAGTCAAAGCAAAATAATTTAATAAAGTCCATCACTTGTAAAAAAATTATTTATAATTTAAATTCAGATATTTTCTTCAAATATTTTTTATTTGTTTATTTTTTTTTTAAATGGAACTGTGAACATTTATAATGATAAAGATATACATGTAATTTTTTCAAAAACTATTAGTTGAAAGATGTTATAAAGGCCTTGTGTAAGGACCAGGGTATATGGTACAACCATAAACCTCTTAATATTAATTGATTTCAAGAAACAAATAGTACAAATAATTTATTAAACTTACCATTAGTCATTGAAATGTTCAATCATAGATTAATGTCATTTACATATTTATGTGTATTTTAGATATATAAACATAAATATACATGTAAAATTAATATTTGTTTATGCAATTATACTGTTTAAAGATGATTATAATAATTATATTTGTTCCTTTTTTTTTGTTTTTATACTTTTACCATTATTACGTATTTATATAATTTTTATGAAACTTGACAGAAGAAGTTTGGCAACATTAATTTGGCTAATATTCTTTGTAATCACAATAATAGTGCAATGATAAATTATAAAAAATATGACATAGTGATGACGATCAAAATGTGTAAAAACTAATTTGAACTACTACACTATTTGTTTTAAGATTTTTGTGCATTTAGCACATTTATTTCTTTAACTGTCACATAAATTATAAGAAATTGTAAAACCAAGCAAATAGCTTTCAAAAGATTATGTCTTCATTTTATTTGTATGGAAAATTTTTACACTGGAGCATTACTGTAAATTTTTTAAAGGCAATTTTGAAAAACAAATTTAAATCACCGTTTTTAATAATTTAGTTTAAATGCCCCAATGTAAAATTTTAACAAATGCTTGTTATGCCATTATCATTTCTGAAAACACAGATATTCAAAGAAAGTAAATAATCAAGTGCTTAAATGTTTATATCTCTTGCTATTCATATTTTATATTACTTAACTGCAATGTTAATATTATTTTTTTATATATTTTTTTATTTATAATATTTAATCTACAACATTTAAAGGCAGATAAGTCAATTTATAATTTATATGGTGGTTGAGTACAGCTTAAAAATTTGTTTTAAGTTTATTCAGAATCTAAATATATTTATACATAAATTTTTTCTTTTTTTCATACTTTTACTATAACGTTGGTCTATTAACTTGATCCACCACTAAAACCTTATATCTATTTTTGAATCAAGACTCTTAATAAATCCACAAATTATAAATACGTGGATCAACCTAATTATATTTTCCATGTAACAATTCTACATAAAATTTGTTTAATGACAACAAATTGTATAGAGTTTCTTACGTAATACTCAGTACACTTATTGAGATAGTTTTTATTATATACTTATGTAATTTTTAATTTTGTGTGTTGTTGTTAATATATGTAAGTCATTTATTTTTATATAAAAATTTCATAAGTCAATTAACATTATATTCTTACACGCAAACATCAATGACGTTGAATCCTATCCATAAAATGATGAAAAATATACTTATATGTGGTTTATTGTAGGTTTTTATTCTCCAAATTATGCAACAAAGAAACCGGCAACTCCTTTTAAAGGTAATAGGAGAAACGCAGCACAATATGCTTCTTCTCCTGTTATGTAGCTTTAAATATACTGCATCAAATAGCATTTTTAAACTTTTAAAAATTTTTGCAATATTCTAATCTACCGATGCAATTCTTCTTTATGCAAATAGCTGAGCTTCAAACTGTTAATAAATTTTTCTGTGAATATAATTTGCCAATAATACTACCAACAATAAGAGCTTCAACAGAGTTGAAACATGTCATCACGACTAAGAAACCATAATCCTACTTTAAATATCAATCATTAACAAATCTCACTAGCTAACTTACGAGTAGTTGTACCGTAACGCCTCATTTCTACGCTTAACTAATACACTTTTTTTGCTTCCTATTTTTCTCCCTGTTATGTAACTCCGATTTACAATTCAATTAACTAAATCCATCGTTTTGTCTAAAATATTACTAACGTAAGCCAAAGGTGTAAAAAGTGTTATATGGCCCCCCAAAAATCCACCCGAAGATGAACCAACTGATATATCTCCTGCAATACCCCCAAATCCAATCAAATACGATTCTCCTAAATCAAAAAGCACACAACCAGATTCCCTTGTAACGGCCCCCTGGCTACCACAAAATGTAAATTCGGTGGAGCAATCTAAACTAAATTTGCCTACGGATAACACACAGTTAGAGAAAATAAGTGTGCAAATGCAAAACACGGCTGCCGAACTAAGTCAAAAAAGTTCATCTAGTGTATCTTACTCATCTTCCTCGACACATTCACAGCAAATTCAAAACATGGTCCAGCACAGTGAATATCAAAAAGCTGAAAGTACAGTTGTCTCTAGTTCAACTATAAAATCGAGTTATATGGCATCTGATGAACAATCTGCCTCAACTCAATCATTTATGTATGAGTCACAGACTAGCCCACCAATTCAAAAGACTTTTGATTTACCATTTTCAAATACTTCTGACAATAAAACATCAAAATCCAAAGCAATCGTCAATACTGATTCTTTTGCTGATTATCAACAATCAACAGAAGTTTCAAAAATAACCAATAGTAGCAAACCAAGTGTTCAGACAGTAAGTGAAGCAATTGACTCAAAAATGTTAGTTGATTCATTAACAGAAAGTATAACTAAAAAGCCACTTTCTCCAACCCCCGAAGAACAACTTATTCTCGAAACCAATGGTGATGATAAAACTGATAAAATATTAGCTAATTTAAATAATATTGATACTAATGTTACAGAACCTAAAAAAGAAATATCTATATTTGAAAAAAAAATATTACAAACAAACATAGAAAAAACTAAATTCAACGCCAATTGTCAGAGAGATGAATTTTTATCTAATTTGCCTCCACCACCTAAACCTTTACCAGCAAGTCACATAGGTAACCCAGCACCACAAGGTTATGTTAGCCCGATGTTGCAGACCTCGACAGTTGCACCTGATAGTAGTTATTCATCAACTTCTCAAGTTAATGTTTCAATGCCCACACAGCAGCAAACAGCTGCAGCTAGTTTCACTTCCAATACAGCTGTTGTCACTAAAGCCATGGAAGTAAGCTCTACTAAAGGCAATATTAATAAAACAAACAATTTTTTTAATCAACCTCCTAAAAGAGGCATTTCTCCTATACCTCCTATTAAACAATGCAATCCTGTAAAAAAGGGTGAAGATCCAGTACCGCTGCCTCAAGAAACAGTTCCTTATATTCCACCAGAAATACCCATGACCGTTGAAACTAAAGAACCAAGAGAGGGTACAAACTCCCCTATGGTGGATGCTCTAACAACTGCTCCAGCAAGACCTTTCACTCCTGTAGCATATCAACCAATTCAAAGAGGGTCTATGCTAGAAGCTTTAACCATTGCACCTGACAGGCCATACTCACCTTTACCGACTCCTTGTCTACCTCAGAATATCACACAATTGAAACCTATAGTATCAGAAACACAACCTATACCACTATCAGTATGCGTGAAACCAGTGGCAACCCAACCTTCACTTTTAAATGACAATCATGTCTCAGAATCATCAACAATGATTCAGAGTAACTGTAATCTTCAAAATTCAGCTCAAATCTCTGCATTCAAACCTGTCCTCAAACAAACATTTCCACCTCCATGTCTCGAAGAATCAGCCCCAAAATCATTTCCACCTGTTAGTCATGAATTAAAAGCTGCTTACGAGAAATCTCATGATTCATTGTTAAATATGCAAATGGAATCATATACATCGAATGAATGCATGCAACAATTTTATCAAAATCAGGTTTCATCGTCTAATTATATCAATGTTTCATCTGTTCAAGCGCCAGGAGTTCAACCTATTGCTCATGGTAATTATGAACGTATTCACAAAGATGAAAAATTCAGCTCTGCAGCAGTCAGGTCTATATCTGGCTTACACAAGCCTGACAATATACCTCCTTATCAAATTAATTTAGACCAGTTACCTTCACAGAGGGGTGTTACACCAGAAACTTACATGTCGCCAGCGATCTTGCAAAAACCTGTGACACCCACTACAGAACCAATATCTAAAGGGTCTCGTCCTTCTAGTGTGACACAACTTCCTCCTGTTGATACTCCCACTGCACCACTATTCAAAAATATTCCAATTTCAAATCCTCCAAAGTCTATACAAAATTTCCAAAGTGAAAAGCCCATAACCATGACGTTCCAGCCGGTCGCCGATAATGCCTATGTAAGAGCACCTTCTCCATGTGTTCGTAGTCGACCAGTAACACCAAGTTTAATAAATAAACCTGCACCTGTGATTCCCCACTATCAAATGAATTTAGTCACTGTCGAACATTCAGCACCGGAAAGTCACTTATATGAGCCTTCAAGCCCTGAATGCAGTCGTTCACCTACTCCAAAATTAAGATCAAAATCTCCTGCGCCTGGTCCTCCACCTAACCCATTGAAGGCGCAAGCACCTCGTATTAAAGAAGGTACACCCCAACGAAATACACACTCCCTTCTGACTCAAGCAACAGTTAATTTACGTAAAGAACATGACATGGCCCAAAAAGGCTTTCAGAGCAATGTTGAGACATATAATCCATCAGATGCAAATAACTGGGCTGCGGTTCAACAGTCAGCTTTAAAAGAGCAACATTTATCTAAAGTTGGATTTCATTCTCAAAAAAACAATCAAGGCAATATCCAAACAAATATTTCAGAGGCATCTTACTTACAGCAAGATGCTGGCCAGTTTGCTAACAAGACGCAAATGGTATTACAAACTGGCAATTCAGTTGTTCAACGTACAAAGAGTACGTTTGAAGAATATGAAAGAAGTCAAACAGCTAAAATTATGGAGATTCGTAAAGGTCCAGGTGGTGGCATAACAAACACTGAACATCAAATATTGGCCAACCAAGCGTACCAATCTTTACAACCCAGTCAAAATAGTCAACCTACTCAATCTATACAATTGGGCCAAAACAACCAATCTATGAAGTCAAGCCAATACAGTCATCCTACCCAATCTGTACATTCAAGTCAAAATATTCAGCCTACCCAACCTATATCTACACCAATCATGTCTGTACCCCCAACTCAAATAATCCCTCCTACTCCATTTTCTAATGATGTTCTGAGCCATGCTGAGCCACAGCTAAATTTTAATTTGAAACCGAAACCCTCTACTAGTAGTGCTAACAACAATCCAGCGTGTGATCCTATCCCTAATACAGGTGGCGGTCCTGGAGCTCGAGGAAAAACTTTTGGGGTTTCTTCTGCCCCCAAGAGGGGTCGCGGTATTCTGAACAAGGCAGCCACACCAGGTTCTCGTGTGCCACTCTGTGGACACTGCAATGGACATATTAGGTGAAGAATGAAATAGATTGTAGTATACTTGTGTTTGTGTTTGTAGGAATGTTTTTGTTCATAGGAGTGTGCTGGTAAACAACTTTTAATAGCATAATATGAGCATGGTCATGAGGTTGTTTTTATTTGAGTACCTCTTAACATTAGACTTCCGTTTGTTGTCTTTACAATGTGTTGCTTTTATTAACTGCATTTTTTTCTAATAGCTTTACAGTTTACTGAAAAGAAAACAGAGAATGGACTATCTAGTACAAATTCGGACACCCTAATGAGGAAAATGGCAAAGTTTGCCTTGTCTAATGACTATGAGATTGGAATTCAAAGAAAAATTAAGCCCCGTGATCTAATCCAGAATATGGCAGACAAAATCAAAGACACGGTTGTGATGAAACATCCACTGAATACGCCGCCAGACTATACACAAGAACTGAATAATTCAAAATTAATTGGTAGTCCTTTTAACAGCCGTCAAGGTAGTCCAGATGATAAAACTCTACGCAGACAAATGAAGCCTTCTCCCAAACTAATGTACAACAACTTTGAAATTGGTGTTCAAAGAAAAATTAAGCCCGGTGATCATATAAGCAGCATGGCAGACAAAATAAAAGATACAATTGTGTCTAAACATCCAACAAATAGTTTCATGAATGAGTACAAATCACCATCAACAACTGCTAGTAGTTCCACTGTAAGTTCTGCTCATAGTAGAGAAGGAAGCCTCGACAGTTCTGATTCATCTCACAGTAGTCATTATTTGAGAAATGGTAAAAATGGATTTGGCGATTCCATATTACCTCCACCACCTCCACCACCGCCAACAAATGGTTTTAAGAATGATTTCAAAACTATGCCGACTAAAACACAAACATTACCAAACACGAAAGATTTTAACAAGATTTTTGATTACACCAGTCCCTATGATAATCACAAAACTGACATACTAAAAAGCTCACCGTTGGTCAATAAAGTTATGAATGATTTGAAATTAGATAACCACTGCAATGAAAAGTTTAATGACAAAATTGAAAATGATGTCAAAAAGTCCTTATACAATAATCAGAACTATAACAATATTATGAACAAAAGAAATGATATTCTGAATGGATCTAACAAAGAGAAAATTGGTTTTGAATTGAAGAGTACGACAAACTCGAGTAGCGAGTCCTTAAATGATCAAAAAAGTTTCCCTATGAAAAGTGAGTGTACAGACCAAATCGAAGATAAGAGTCCAGTTAAACTAAGAGAAAAAAAGCGTGATATCTCAAATGATGAAAACTCTGGAAAACGAGATTCTCATGTCACAACACGGCCAATCAGTACAATTGCTTCTTTTGACTTAGTTGATGGGACGTATCCAATTTGTAATCAGTGTAACAAACAAATAACCAGGTAAGAATTGTGTAGTGTTTAATTATACTTAAAAATATACAAAGAGCACTTCAAGATTATTTACAAAGGAAAGTCAATAAGTATCGTCTAGTTTGCCATGTTACTGTAACTTTGTTTTTTTTGAGTTTCATTATTTATCTCAAATGCATGAGTGTTCTAATAATACTAAAAACTGTTTGTCTTTAGTAGTAGATATAAAAATTCTTGACATCTCTTACATGGGAATTGTTAATATCCCAATCAATATAACTAGTTTTATAAAAGGCCAATTCTCGTTGTAAATTTTTTTTAACTTTTTGATTAAGCTTCTATTGTAGCGATAACCCGCTTAGTATACTCGCACTTTCTCTAAATTTACAATATTAATTAAATTTTAGAAAATTATACATTTTGAATGCAGTTATTTTACTAAAACTATTAAATTTCTTCTACCAGAGGACCATTTATCACCGCTCTTGGAAGGATTTGGTGTCCCGAACACTTTGTATGTGTGAATCAAAACTGTAGAAGAGCGCTGCAAGATATCGGCTTTGTCGAGGAAAAAGGTCAATTATACTGCGAATACTGCTTCGAGCAATTCATTGCGCCTGCATGTGACAAGTGTCACGCTAAAATTAAAGGAGTAAGTAAAAATTTGGATATTTGTAAATAGATTTTCGCAGCCCTGTTCACTGTAATGTATCTGACAATTTCTCACATGTCGAGATTTTTAAAAAATATTTATTTTAACCGTTTTAGTGCCATGGATTTCTACTCATATATACTTAGAAATGCCAAAGAAATCTTTTGTTTTTGATGTCATTTACCTTAGTCTCGAAAAAAACCTGTATCTCTTCCAAAAATTATCCAATTTTAATAATTTTTTCGGTGTTTTCTTAATAAAAACTTGTACACGGATAATAAAATACAAAGAAAATTATGGAAATATATATTGTGAACAAAAATTATAACAAAAACTGAAATCAAGGTCACATAATAATTGTTATCATCACTATTATCACTATCACTCAAAATTTGGATTACGCCAAATTGTGAGCGCACCACGATGTCACTCCCACTATCACTTTCTTCACAACTTGAAAAACGATCATTTTCACTCGAATTATTTTCGTATTACGACATTATGGGTTAAAAATTTTCTTTTCCTGGATCCTTTTTATATTATGATTACTAATAATATTATAATTTGAACTTTATGTAACACGTAGAAAGATAAAAAATAACGATGCGTACGAACGACCTCCCCTACTGCGCGCTAAACAGCAACTGATTTTGCACTCAAACGGTTAATACTTATACTTCATGCTGTCTAGTGGCACCATGTTGATAACACATGAAAACTTCTATGCAAATGCTACGTTAGTGTTTAATAACACCTGCGGCACCACCGCAAAATAACAAAATATCTTACATCATTCACACATATCCTTGAAATTTCACAAAAGCAGATAGGAGTAATGGAAACTATTCACATTTCCATGTTTCAGCTAAGATATTTGACAATTTGTCGAAAAATGCAAGCAACAACCAACAAGACCTATATATTACCTACCTGTGAAGGATAAATGAGTTTTAGTCATTATAACACACCCCAAAGAAAGAATATTTTTACTTGCTTTTTGGTGATTTTAAGTTACAATTATATTTTTATTGTTCATTAATTTCCATATAAAGCTATTTAAGTTACAATTATATTTTTGTTGTTCATTACTTTCTATATAAAGCTATTTAATCGACCTAATTGTAAGCACGTTTTAATAAAACCAAACAAAAATAAAGCAATCCAAAAATTCAATAATTTCGTTGATTTATGAAATCGCAAAAAGTGAGTCATAATATTCATCATTGAATCAATATGCATAAGAATATTATAATGAAGATAAATTATAGAAGTTCAGTTAACTAGTAAATAATTAGAAATTAATAACCATTACAGAGAATTAATTACCATAAGTGTTATGATATCTGGGCATTTGAAATGTTAAAACTTCAAACTCATTAAATACAAAATAATGGTATTTTTATTTTATTTTTTTAAACTTGACTACGCTAATAAATAGTACTATAAAGAATTATGCACAAAGCATATTTCCTTTTAGCATTATTAAAAAAACATATATATATATATATACATATGTATAAATACATATATATATATATATATATATATATATATATATATATATAATATTGTGTTGAAAAGGCACTCCGAAATAATTTGTTTCACAATGGATTTATGTCCATTTAAAACGTTTACAGATATGTTCATATTCAACTCAAATCATAGTTAGAATATAAGTAGATAAGTTTCCAACATGACAACCTAATATACACAGTACGTTCAAAAAGTTCCGGAAATGATTTTTGCAAAAAATACAAGTAAACGTACAACTGATAATGGTGGAACTACGTAGACTAATGTTTTCGCAACTACTGTTATTTTTTCGTTGTGTGCCCAGTAATGCGAGGTAATCGAATGAGTGACAGAAGTTCATGAGTTGAGACCTGTCATCACGATTTTGAAAATGTAACAAAGAGCTGCAATTAAATTTTATTTTAAATGTGGATGAACTGCATCAGAAATGTTTTAAATGACGCAAATTGCTTATGGTGAAGAGTGTTTGAGTCGGTCGAAAGTGTTTGCGACTGCGAAGGTCGAAGATTTGGAAAAGGGATGGCCAATCAAAGGTGCGTGCTGTGAAATCCAAAGTAAATACCATATTGATTGTATTTTTCGACTTGCAAGGAATGACAATGTGCAAGCACATTCTTCTCTCATTGTTAGGCAGTTTTTTATAAGAAAAGGAGTTACTGTCATCGAACACCCTCCCTATTCACTTGATTTCGCCCCTGCGGACTTCGTGCTATTTCCTTAACTGAAAGCAGCATTAAAATTTGAACCTTTCGAATATGTTGTATCAATCCAGCAGAATGCGATGGCAATGTTGAACAGTATTCCTACAAAGGATTTCGAACAGGCATTCTATAGGTTGTACGAACGTTGTACCTCGTGTGTAGAGAGGGAGGTGATGTATGTAATATAATCATTTTCTTCTATCTTTTAGTATTTATTTTTAATGTAGTCCCGGCCCTTTTAATGCACTGTGTATTTCAATTATTAGTTAAAAATTGCATTTATAAAATAAAAAAAGAAAAAATATTTAATATTTAACACCATTATACTTGTTTCAGGATTGCTTGAATGCCATTGGAAAACATTTCCACCCTGAGTGCTTCAACTGCGCATACTGCGGAAAGCTGTTTGGCAATAATCCATTCTTCTTAGAAGACGGATTGCCGTATTGTGAAGCAGGTGAGCATTCACACGGCAAACATATTTTTTTTAATAAACTTAAACAAAAGAGATTATAAGCAAAAATTTTATTTTTCCTTCAAATAAATTTCTTTCGTAAGAAGGTTGCACTTATCTATTTTGTTTTCATAATTAGATAAGAAAAGATTAATACAAAAGGTAATCAAACAACAAAAGGTTCACAAAACAAAATTCAACAATGACGGAAATACTTATGCATTACTGAAAATTCTTGAGAAGACGAAAGATAGGAGCAAAGAAATAAGAGCAAGACCAAACGTTTTTCATAATTTGATTTTGTTTCCTAGATAATAATATCCGAAGTTGTGAATGGTTCTTTGAGAAGTATCTATGAAGCAACTTTGTTGTTTGATTAAAATGTAGAAGGTAATTACTGCATTAACTTGTGTACACAGTGTTATCGTGTATGAAAATTTAAAAAAAAATATTTAACAAGATCATTAATTATCCTTTTTCTTTTAACAAGATATTTGTCAAGAGATAAAGGATAATTCTCAAAAAAAATATATAAATTGGCAGAATATATAAATTATTACATATTGTAAAGCTACGTTTAGACTACGACACTTTGGTATATGCACTCAGTGTATACGAGTGTCTATGTGTGAACACCATTGTAGGCGCTTGCAACATTTATTGCAACACTTGATTTAGTATTGCGACACCGAAACCGCCTTATGTGTGAACGGCCAAACATTAGTGTCGGACAATTGTGATGTAATAAGTGTCATAGTATATACGGGCCTTAAGAAATTATTGTATAAGTATAAGGACTTTTTGAACAAATTGTAATAGCAAATATGCGCACAAAGTACATATGTATGTTAAGAACTGAAATTTCTAAGTGAATTCTTATAATTTATCATCAACCGTAGTTTACCTATGTAAAACATGTAAAAATGTAGATTGAGGAAATCATAAAGCTAACATTATGGTTTTTTACTAATTTCATCTTACTTTTTGGATTGAGTATCACATATAAGAAATATTTTCCATTTTCTCTATAATTCAATACATCTACAATTAAATCATATTTACACCAGACAAAACAAGGATCCATAAAAGATATGACAAAAACTACATTTTCAAATATCAATAATAAAAATTACCGCTTAGAGTTAAGAAAAAATCAACTCTGAACAACTTTTAAAATGTATTTAAATTTGATTGGATCATATTATAAAGTATTTTAAACCAAATAAATTTATTTGTCGTATAAAATAGGGATAATGATGATGAAGGCTTGATTTTATAAAATAAATATAATTTTATAAATAAGAATAGTTTTAAAGATGTAACCATTGTTGATCCGATCCTATAAAATCATATTTATCAACATTTTACTTACTCATGTGTCAGACTGGAATGAGCTGTTCACAACAAAGTGCTTCGCGTGTGGATTCCCCGTGGAGGCGGGCGACAGGTGGGTGGAGGCGCTCAACAATAACTACCACAGTCAGTGCTTCAATTGCACGGTGCGTATGATGCTTGTGTAAAATTACTAAATACTTTTTTATTTATATATATATTTATATAAAAACACTTATTAAAATATATATTTACATTACACCGTTCAAACATGATTTAAAAAGGGCTACTCTTTAAAATATTTAATGTTTTATATAATTATCTTCACTTAATTGCCCAATACTTATTTAAAATTTCAATCAATTACAATGTTGTGTGAAATTACATTAGGAATAATTCAGATAGAAATTAATTGTTTTGTAACTGATATATTTAAATTGAATTTTTCCATACATTGCACAATTTAATTTCGATTATTAAAATGTTTGAGTTGCTGTTTTACTTTATTAAAAGTAATCGAAAGAATTTGTTGTTTATAATATAACCTAATTATTAATTCTTCACTATAATTTTTAAAGTTTTTACTCATATGTATACGAACAGATTTGTTCATTGTTAGAACTGCTGATATATATTAGTCTATAGAAGTAATTCTCTAATTTCCGAACAAAAAATTATAAATTATAAAATTAAAATATTTCACTTTCAATTTACTTTACTTTAAGATGTTATTATTTATAACTTTCTTAATGTTGTGAATAGCTTTCATATGAATACCTGTATCATAATGGTAACTGAGATTGAAGGAACATTGAAAATGTCTGTTTTACAGAATGTTAGTGAGTTAAAATCTTCTTTCATACGCGTTTCTCATCACACATTAATCAGTAGACAACCCAGATATATCATATTCATATATAAATATCTATGTACATATGTAAACTTATATATCACATATAAAACAATCCCTTAACTCAGTGATCTTCCCCAGCCCATCATAATATGTATTTTCATGAGTGTTTTAGAGTGTCAATAATTGAATATTATAGTATAGTCTACTAATTCCATGAATTTTTATAATAAACGAGCAATCATCCGTATTCCGGAATGCTCTATTAATTATGATGGTGATATAATTTTAATTAGAAACTTTTGATTTGGATTTGTGTTTTTTCGTTTACATATAACAAGTTTTATGTTTAGTAGTGGTCATTAGTTCGCTTTCATTACTAATAACAGAATTTTAAATTTAGTGACTGATGGTTAATTTTAGAAAATTTGCTTTTTATTTTGTTATTCGTGGAATAATATTTGTGGAGTTTTGAAAAGTGCCCACGTTGCTCTTCATTATTTGCTTAATAGTACCATTCTCTGACTGCTGCTATTACAGACAATAACTTAGAGAGCTAAACAAATATTATAAAAACAATATTTTTATAAATTAATTTCAATATTCGTTTCAATCTGTTACATTCACTGTTCCAATCATCTCATAGTGTCATTATCATCGCTGTACCAAATTTTTCAGTCTTCACAAATATTTTGAAAAAATTTGCTTTATACATGATGTCAATAATAAAGAAATTTTTTTAACAGATGTGCAAAAAGAATCTCGAAGGACAGAGCTTCTTCGCCAAGGGAGGTAGACCATTCTGCAAGAATCATGCACGCTAGTTGCGTTCCACAAATAATGTACAACACAGACACTGTCTACTCAACAATGATATATGATCCCCTTCTTACATCATACTCACCTGCAAAGTCTCCTAACTTGTTTACGACATCCTCCCCCTCACTATTCGAAATCCCTCCTTCAAGAATATTAGTAACTCCTCGCCCCTTTGACGAAGGTTTGTTCTCCGATATAAGGAGCCTCGATGGTAAAATTCTGAGCACAGTGACTGTTGATAAGGTTCACAGTTCGTCCTATTGCGATATCTCTGATGTTCCATCTGATGACGTTAATGCCGTTGGAATTGATGCAATGAATAAATATGAATTAAGACCAAAATCTGTCAATGATGTTATTCGTACGGAAACAATTACCAATGAAGACGTATTAAAAATTAAATTGACTCCTATACTGAGAGAATTAGATGATTATATTGCTCGTTCAACGACACCCAATTCAGATTTTAATAAACCAGTAAACATTTCAGAACCTGTAAATATAAATAAGGAATATATCACCAATAATTTTGCAGATTTAAGTAGTTATCGCTTAGTGCAATCTGTATGTAAAAGTAATGTAGTAGAGACAAATAGTGTAAATCATTTATCAAAGCCATTTTTAACTCCTGAAAGATCTCATACACCGAGCAGTCAAGATATTGCTGATCAATTATCTAGATTAGATGTTTATTTACAAGATAAGATTGATATGTCTGATCCTTATTCCAGAATTACAATTCCTGATAATTTAGATGTTGTTAAAAATGTGAATTTCAGCAAAAATAGTACATTAATGGAGACATCAATTAAGGAAGAAGTTAGGGCAACATCTCATAATGTTGTACCAACACAAAAAGCAGTTGAAACTGTGCTGCCAGAAAACCGTAATGAGTGCCCTATACAAAGGGACGAGAGGGATTCAAGACACGGGAAGATGGTTAAAAAAGAAAAATTAAATATTTTCAGTAAGATTTATAGCCTACCATTTCATTATCACGCTGCTATTATATGTTTCATTTTAGTTATATTCAATTTATTGTATCAGGAATATAAAAAGAGAATGTAAGTAAATTATAGAATGTTAATGTGAATTAAGATTTTTTTAGAAATAATGACAGTTATGTTGTTACATACATTAATATAAATAATTAAATTGAGCCTTATCCGGATCGAATTCTCTTTTAAGTTTCAGACAGTGTGTGTTTTCACCCGATAAACTTGACAAAAAAAATTAATAACAGACTAGTCAATTTTTATGTAAAGAAAGAAGCGTAAGGATTTTAGTTATTTATTTAATGTAGTTTATTGTTTAATTTCTTGATGGTAACTTGCCAGGCAAAGTTTGGATATTCATCTGTAAAAATTATTGTTATGAAGTAACTTTAGCTTAAATTAAATTTAATTTAAGTTTGAAGAATCATCATACACTTTTCGGACATATTTTTATCGCACAATATTATCATTAAATAATTTTAAGAATTATTTTTATTGATTCTAATGAAGTGGTTTTGACATTTAATTGTATAATATATTCATAGACCTAAAACTTTTTAAATTTTGTTCTAATTCAGGCTTTTCAATTGTCAAATGACAATTTCGTCTAATTTATCTCCAAATGATGAATTGGAATGACGATGTCATGATTTTCCTTTTTGCCAAAATTGGAGGTACGTTGAGCGATAATAGGATTTAAGTGATAATCAAACTAGTTACTTGTATCTTGTATTATGAAATCAAGGCACCAATAAAATTATTTTTGTCGGCGGGTAATATAACTAGAAGGGTTACTAGTTGTTTACTGTATTTTGAATTTAAGTGAATACAGACACTTTAAATAGAATTAACTACATGTTACACTGAGGAACAACCTCAATTTAAACATACACAGGCATATAAAAGCAGACTGTTGTACAGAAAGGCGTAACTTATTTTGCTTAAACAACTGGTACTGCCTTCTGTCTATAGAGCTTACGGAATGTTTTTAACTAATATTTTATATAACAAATTTTAAGAATAATTAATTAACATTCTGTTTTAACATATTTGTTTCTCTTATTTTTAATGCTTTATAAATAAAAATAATTGTATTCTTAGTATTGAGTGCCTATAAAAATTTGTATTATATTTGCTTAATTTTAATTTTAGATATATCATGACACTATGTATACTTTAATGTATATATTAACTGCAAAGTATTTGCGCTCTTTTGACAACAGTCATTTTAAATAAAATGTTCTATCGTTGTTAACGAAAAGAATCAATAAATTCTAAATACTTTTAATATAAATTTTCGAATATTTCATCATTTTGGATATATCCATTTTGAAAATAATTTATTTATAGATATTATAAAAATAAGTTAAATGTATTCAATAACTGAATTCTGTTTTGCTTAAATAAAGTATTTTATCCTATAATATTGTTTATTATTTTAATTTTATTTTTAGGTACTTGAATGTTTTATTGAAATGCATTTCAAAACGAAAAAAAAAACTGGGAATAAAAGGTTGACCATCTTATCTAATTTTATAGAAAATGCCTATCAGGTTGAAACGCTTTTTTATTTATTTATATACAAACACTTATTAAAACATATATTTATATTACACCATTCAAACATAATTTATAATTGAATTTTTAATGTGAACTCTCTACTCTGCTTCTTGTGAATTTTTTGTTTAATGACTTACTCTCCAGGAATATTGAAATTTTATGTTTTGTTTAACTCCTATTCTAATTGAAATAACATACAGATTGTTGAGCACACTTAAGAGTATACCATAACAAATACTGTAGATATTAATACATCCAAGCTCTTGACGTATGTCCTACCTTATAGCATCAATTAAGAAAACAGACTTCTGGTGATTTTTAAGATAATAACTCTCAAGAAATTGCATGAAATTAAGAGTTATTTTAAAAATATGTACATAAAACGGGAGGAAGAAATAAAAATATTGTTATAGTAAAATTTTGTTTAATTTAATGTTCTTACATTTCACTTTTTGCTAGTAGTTCCTTTTTGTATCATTTACATTATTAACATAAAACTTAATTAAAATGTTAAAATTCCTAGGAAGAAAAAGTTTGCTGCAATCATTATATTTATGACTAATATCTCTTCAAAATATTTTTCACCTGTAATATCTTTTGTAATGACAAAGACAATTTCAGACTCCCTTCTGAAATAAAAAGTATAAATAAAAGGAGAAATTTTATGCATTTAAGAAATAGTTTATAAATATATAGGTACATAATGGAAGTAACAATATGGTAAATTTTTCAAGACTTCTGTTTAACTACTGCTTCTATACTTATATAGAGTTTGCAGTCTATGGAGCTTTGTATCAAACTGCAAGCAATTAGATTATGTAATTTGTTTTTTCTGTTTACAATCAGCCAGATAGTTATAATTAAATTTTTTGACATCTTGTGAACGATTTCAGAAATTGAGCACATCCAATGACGTGACATTTCCCATATTAGTATAGCTTCAGAATCAGATCAGAGCTAGTCTTGACCTTCTCAATCGGAATATACTTTGATCAGCATCCATAAGTGCTCTAGCTAATTGGTTTGTGTGATGTTCCAGTCTTTGTTTGTAGCCTTTGCAGGATAAGTTAACCTGTTCTTTTACAGTGGGCATCTCAGTATATTCGTGTATTTCTGTATTTTTAATAAACCATGGGGCATTTATCAAGGTTAGATTATGTAATAAACATGCACCTTCAAACACATATAAAATATAGATTGGGTACTGGTAATTGGACGTACCCTCGGTTTAGCAAATTTTTGTTTCTAAGATACTAAAATTAAAATTTCAAAATGATCAGAATAAACGACTTAGAGTCCTTTAATTCTCAGCAAAATATCCAGATCCTTCCGTTTGTATGCTAAAATCAGTTCCTTGAACTAAAATCCAAAGACTTTAATTCCTTCTGCTGATTATAGATACCACAATACTGCAGTGCAGTATTACCAATTTTCTATTCTATAATATTTGGCCATAGTAAGAATCAAATTTTGTTTTCATACATTCATATATATTACTCTAAATTGATTATGTTAAATCTTAAAATTAAGTTAACGATCTTTAATTCATTCACATATTTTTACTATAAAGAGAAGCAGACAGCAAGTCCAAGAAAAAGGTCTTACTATTGCTCTATGAAATTGATTTTATTTGTATTGTAGCCTTTCACTCACGCGGAACAAATCCACTAACTAACTTAACTCAAAATGAGCAGCAATAGCCGTAGGGATTTGACAGATTTTTATGATATTTAAAAATATTCTTTTACGTCAGATAATTATTTAAGGTTTTATTTATTTGATTTGTTAATCAACTTTCCATGAAAATTTTCTTACTACGAATGTGTATTTCAACAATTAAGCCTTTATTTTGAAGAATTATGGGAATAATAGGTAGAGCAGCTTTTTTTTGTTAGCCTTTAAACATTTATTCTTTGTCATTTTAATAAAGTTCATGTTTATGAACGAAAAGTTTTTGTATATGTAGTATTTTAAATATTTAACTTATATAAGTAAACATTCATCTGCTACGCACCTCCTTACTTAAGAAGAGTGTGCCTACTTCCAGTCACTTCTCATTTTCAAACTTTTCGTGAAAAAGTTGAAAATGAGAAGTGACTTTTTTCTTTTTCCAGAAAAGACTCTTAATCATTTCTCTAGCTACCTAATCCACATAAACAACACTCTATGAAATGTACCTAATCCACATAAACAACACTGTATACTCCACATAAACAACACTGATAATCTACATAAACACTGCTTGTGATGACACATTTCTTCTTAAGGGCTATTCCATATCGTGTCACCTCTGTGAAAATTGAGTTTTTACATAATTTTTTTGTATAGGTAAGTTTATTATAATTTTCATTTATAAGATTTTATAAAAATATTTGTGTCTTACACAAATATTTATCTATTTTTATTACACACCATAAATATTGTTCATGCGATGTTCATGTTTAAAAACATTATTATCTGGGGATATTTTGTCCTAGCTTTTAAAGTGTGGTAAAACAATATTTTTATTGTTTAGTTTTTCCTTGTATAGACTTAAGGTCTTAAAAGAAACAAATATGCCAGTAGCTCAAGAATATCTGAAGTCTCCAATTTCCTTAAAGATTTTGTATGATATTGATGTTTTTATTGCATAATCTGTTCAACAAATGATTATTTACTTACTAGCTTTCAATATATTGGTTTGTCGGAAAAATCATGATGCCTTTTTTACTTTGTATTTCGAAGCCATTTATTTTACAAAAAGAAGAATTTTGTTCTATAACCTTTTGTCATCTTTCAGCTTAGTAATTTCTCATTCATAGAAAGACATGGTCTTAATGTGCGAAAAATTGAACGATATGCTTTACGACCTCTAACGTTATATCAAAAAAGAAGTTTTGAGACAAATGAAAGTGTTACAATGCAAGGTCAAACAAGTATCCTGTCCAAGCCCCCACAATTTTTGATTGATGATAAAATTTGTGTAGACCAAATACATCGTCATCTGGACGCATGATTAACGAGCTCTGGCGATTTATAGATTCAGTCAAATTATTCAATTGCTGATAGTACACAATCAAATTGATAATTTGGTACCTTGATACGAATCGAGAAAACACAACACTTGAAATCATACTACACAGAAAGCATGACCTTCCTCCGATGAATGTTTGATGTCATTTGAGTTAAGCCATCACATAGGAACCAAGATACGTTGCATACATTGTGTATTTTACCCTTGTAAATTTCTAAGACTTAACCAAATCACTCAATTATTTTTTAAAAATAAAACTGGAGTCATCACCTACCAAATGACATAGCAATAACTACATAACAGAATAACTATACAAAAACAGTAACTTAGATACTAAATCTATTCCAACAACTGCAAAACATAGATGCGAAAGAGGCCTGAAAAACACATGCCGCTTAATGGCACGAAAGTACACTACTTTCAAGCAAATGCTGTCTGGTGGCAAACTTTAAGTAAAGTGTACGAAAAGAAAATACTTATAAAACAGTATGCTATGTAATCACATGGCAGATCATTTTTCCACGCTTACTAGGATGCAGTATGTGGTGAGGCAGAGGGGAGTATGTTCAGAAGCAAGTCTAAACACATACACGGCGATAGTTGCACGTTTATTCCTCTTTCGTCTCACATTTTTTTTTTCAAAATAATTTTATCAAATGGGTATATTTAATTAGTTTCCTAAACAGGATGCCTCCATTTTGGCTGCCAGTATAAAAGCATGTGAATTGTAAGCCTAAGCATACAACGAAAGGAGGATGCTCATAGCCAGGTCTTGATCTGTACTACGTAGCTAGTTAACATGTACACATGGAGAGAAAGCTATAAACAAGAACGCTACCTAGTAGTAACCGAGTATGATTTTTAAGACAACCCGATAGTTTTGTTCTCAAGAATCAGAAAGGTAAATTGTAACCTGAATTCTAAATGCAAACTATCAATACAGAGTGAAAATTAAGATTTATCAAATTTTCTTTCTAATTTAAAACATATTGAAAATGACATAAGGAGTTAACAACCATGTTAAAAATTAGTACAGGTGATTCGTCCGAGGACGATGAGAAGAGGACTCTGAGACAATGAGAGGAGGAATACGATTTGCACTCATTATGTACCCATTTGAGATCGAGATTTATTATTCTTGTAAATATCCACGGAAAACTGTTTAAAATAATCTTAATTTTTATTGGAAATCCTTATCATTTAGTTTCATCATATTAGTTTCCTATTCAAATTACTAAGTTTTAAAATTGTCCCTATAAGACACCAAAAGATTTAGTCTGATAGATGGTGATGATAATGTAGTTCTAATAAGTAAATAAAAAACTTTATTAAATTAAAAATATTTATTACTATTAAAATAAATACACATTTATGATGGTTGCTAATAAAAGAAACAAATGTCGCTGTTGAATTGGTGGTAGAGTTCAATAACGATCTTGATGATCTCTGTTGCAGATATTGATCAAATCTCTAAAGCATGAAACTTCAATTTCATTTAAATCCATCCAGTGTTTTTTGTGTGATGCAGAGACATGGCCTTATTATCCTTTTATTAAATATATAGATTTCAAACCAAAACAAATACACAATTGTAACAATAAATCTTTATATGGTACCATTTACTTATTCTCGTGTTATATTCTTATGATTAATTTTTAGAATTTATCCCACAAAATCCGCATAAATTTCCTTCAGTATTTGCAGATTTGGTATCGGCAATACTTAGGACTAATGTAAGCTCAACAAATAATGTACATATCAAATATATATACATATCAAATTAGGAAATTATTAGTATTGCAGGACCGATGATACAACAATATTAGTCTTAAAATACTAAATAGCTAATAACTCAATAGATTATTGCAATAAAATAATCATTTATTGCCTCTTGAAGTGACGTTTTCAGTTTTTACTTTTCTTATATGACTAGTATGGTAACATGCATTAGTCATACATAAAGAATTAAGAAATTCATATAAGGAATACACAAATAGTCATTTGTGCAATTATATAGAAACTTGTCTTACCACCTCTGTCAGAGTATTTGCAAAGAATAACATTCAATCTCCTGTCTAATTAGCAACAAAGTTTCGGCACGTAAACGAAAGTAAAAATTTGTTAATTTCATGAATAGAACTAAGAGTGCACTTTCCTTATGGATTTTGTGATGGGTAAAAGCAAGCAAAGCAACATGTAATATATGCACAAGCGAAAGGTGACGGGTGAAGTGTATCCTCCAAAAATATGGACAAGTATTGATTCCAAAGATTCAAATAAGGAAATATTGACTTCTCCGATAAAACTTATTGAAAGCGACCTACATTAAATTTCCCCAGTAAATCAGGAAACGGATCCCAAATTACGTCCATGATATCTGGCTCGTGCTCTCATACTGCAATAGAAAAACAACTTCATACTTTGGGTAAGAATCTTCAGGTGGGATATTAGCTAAGATTCTATTATTTATAGCTATTAAGAAGATTAAGATTATTAGATAAGATCTTAGCTAATATCCCACCTGAAGATGTTGTAATACAACGAAACCTAGGTCGTAATAAAGAAATTAAAGAAAGTAGAAATAATACTACATCACGTAGTTTCATTTAATTGTGAACAATTAATTTCTACAAAATTAACGCCAAATATATTCAACAAATATTTAACTTTAAATTCTAATTGAATGCTAGCTGAAAAGGACAACAGAATTTAAAAATACCCTTGTGCACATATGAATTTTGTTGCTGGAAATAATACATACAACCACTATACTAAATTTTACTCATGCAATCTAAAATACATGGTAATTTCAATATCCAAAACTGATGATTTTGAAATTCAGATATATATAATACTTGCCAAAGTTCTTTGCTACTGTGAACTTGTGAGTAATCATATAATGACATGTTACATAAGAGAAGGTGTGAGACATGTGGTGTACTTGTGGCAAACTGCTTACCGTATACTTACATCGATGCGTTAGTCATCGCCTGGAAATGGTACATGAATGGAAAATGCGAGTAGATTTACTGTACTCCCAACAAGTACACTGAGCATATTTGTAAAACTATAATGTTATGCGATATTGTTAGTGTTTAATTTATAATAATATAATAGTTGAAGATATATATATATAATATAAAATACGGCAATGAAATGTTGTTTGCGAAGCTCAAAAAAAAGAATTCATCATATTTATCTTTATATGAAAAAATAAACACAACAAAGTGTCGAATACTTTAATCAAATCAATAAAGAACTGCAAATAAAACTGACATATCACTAATATTATTTGCAATATTTTAAAAGGCATGAAAAACAAAAATCCCCTTCATTACATTGTCCTACAGAAAAAAAATGCTTACAAAACGTGTCATTGATATTAATGGTTTTGATGAACATGCCAATATAATAACTGAGTAGTTTCATAATAGTTTCAAAACCACTCAACTATATATATTTCAAAGGTTATGCAATCACCATTCGCTTTATACTTAGAACCCTAGCTTTTAGTGGAAAAGGGCAGTGATTAATAAAAAAATATATACTCGGGAATACGGAGGTTCCGCTCATGCAAATCAAATCCTTAATATGATGATTCTGAAAAAGGTCTATAAGAACAAATATCAAAAACAATGCGTGTAATTGATTGTGCCGAATTAAAGACTGTACAATGCGCTCTTAATGTGCAAATTAGATGGGATATTGGGTGTTTATCATGATGTTGAATTATTAAAAATATCTATACAAAACTCATTCCAAATTTGTATGAAAACAGTATTATGGTTCTTGGTAAATTACTTTATCAGAATAAACTGCTTCAAAATGGAGATAGCTACTAGCTTCAATTCAGAAATGTTCAAGTAGAATCTTTAATTTTGACTTCAGTCAAATGTCCAAATGAAATGTCAACCAATACTTCGATTGGCAAAAAAAGAAAAAGGTTTTGTGTTGAATATTTGTTTTAAATTTTTCTCTATAAATTGTTGTTTGTAATGGTATATAATTCTAATAAAGTCAAGTGTTAACACTTGCGATTAGTGAATGATTGGCATTATACATTTAAGTTTATTATGAATGTTAAAAAATAAATCTGAACATACTTTAAGATATTCTTTGACCTCTCAGGTACATTTGAAATTATTTTCAGTTTCAATGTACTTGTGTACATTTACTTTGTGATTAATGTTAAATCAGAAAAAAATTAGCAAGTATTATAAAATTAACAAATATTCTAATGAAAAGTATTTCTATCTCTTTTATATTCTATTTAATATGTAGGCTAATGAGACAAACATACAATTTATATTTTTTCTGCAGATTCTAAAAATTGGTACAGATATAATTTACATTACACAATTAATCAGAATATACACAATAAGAGTGAGGTGCTTTAAAGTATTTAAGTAATATGGCAATATTTATATCAATATCTTTTATTGTCTCTTAAAGCCACATCTCCGGTTTTGACTTTTTGTATCTTCAATAGGTAATTCTTACAATAAAAAATATATACCCCGCGTAAAAGAAATTGAAATCAATTATTAAAATAAAATAATTCTTTTATACAAGTCAAACTTTATTATAAATAATTTATTTATAAATTTATACTAACTAATCTTCTCGATTTGCCCAAGCGATTTCCTCATCAGTTGGAAAGAGCAATTCTTTCATTCTGCAAAAAAAATTCAGTTATATTTTATATTTCCACACTAAAATTTACAGAAGGTAAAATGGATATATAAAAACATAACTTACTTTTTAAACTCAATTCCGAGGCCTACAAACGTAAAAGTTAAAAAACCATACCATAACGTGGAAATTAGGGGTAATGGTTGCCGTTTATGTCCAAAATTTTTATATTGCCTAGATGGATACTGGCTGGGTATTTTACAAATATTTCTTAAATTACTGTAAAACATAGCTTTATATAAGCTATTCATTTGTGATAAATACAAAACACTTCAAAACAAATTAAATTTGGATCAAAATCATGCGATTCTATTTTACACGTACTTTTCGTTAGAATATTGCATATATCACAGCATAAACACCTTCAACTCTTTTGATATTAAGATTTTCAAAATTACATTTGCCATATACTCTATATTCTGACATTTGCAATGGTGACAATTGACAACCTTAAACAGTGTTGCCGCTGCGATTTCAATCAGTTAGGCCATAGTTGAATTCTTCCTGTGGATCTAAAAATGACAGTTTCCAATGTCAATGTAAATTCCTATAGAGCCTGTATCATAATTTGACCGATGCGTGTTACATTCTAAATAGTTAAAATTACAGCAAAAGTAGTTTTTTGAATATTATATTGTTTCTTCAGCAGAAATTAACGCTCCGTAATAATAGTTTCGTTCATAGTAATTTGTAATAATTGCATATTGTAGGCAAATAAACGACGATGCTAAGGAACTATGATGTGAGGGGGCATAAAAATACACGGGAAACTGCCCTTTTATGATTCGTGAACTATTCCTATATGGCAACGCTGACATTAACATCCACAGCAACACAATTTCACAAAATTGGTAAGTTGACTATTTCATTACTTTACTAAATTTAGTGATAAGAGATGTTCGAATTATGAAAATATCATAATTAGAAATTTATATGCGCATCTTTATTTTTTTTCTTTTTCATACGAATTCAATCTTTATAAATCTTACATTCTTGATTAAACACGTTTTGAAATACAATAATCCTCAGCCTACCTCAGATCGCTTTGCGTAGTTTGTTATTTAACTCTCACAAATATCAAAACGCAATGCGCGTTTCTACGAAAAGACAATAGAATAAATAAAAACAATGAATGAACCATTACGAGTTCGCTGTGATTGCGAGAGTTACATACTTTGTGTCACTTTAATGACATTCCACACGTTGACCAGTCGTTTGGGTAATTTAATAATGTCGAAAAGGTGTGATAAATACTTTTTGAAAACAAAGAGAAATGCTATGACACTTGGTAAAAACTCCCATTACTGGATTTTTTAGCCGCAGGAGATACTTATGTGGCTAAGTTCAAGGCAAACGAATGAAGTGAAGGTGTTTAAAAAAAGTGAATAAACTATTCACAGAAGTGTTTCGTTTGGTATTAATGTTTAAAGTGAAATTTCATCCCAAGATCTCAAACTATCGAAAAGAAGGAAAAAGCACCAAATATGGATAAAAGTCTTTGCTAATAGCTCACCTGACGATGTTGTAATACAACGAAACCTAGATCGTGGTAAAGAACTTAAAGAAAGTAGAAATAATACTACATCATATAGTTTCATTTAATTGTGAATAATAAATTTCTACAAAATTAACGTCAAATATATTCAATATGGATAAAAGATTAAATCCAGAAAAGAATTCCATTAAGCAGTCGCATAATCTAAAAAAAAGTGTGGCGCCCTTTTACTCAAATAAAAAATATAGAATAGAAACTTTAAATTTCCAAGCGAGTAAAGGATGGCTCGGGAGTTTTAAGAAACACAACTTTGCACCATTAAAATAGTAGGAGAGTCAGTTTCAGCTGATCAAGACGCTGCCAATACATATCCAAACAAATTGAAAGAATTAATCAAATTCTTTCAGTTTGTTTGGATTGATTATAAACCAGAATAAGTATTTATTGCTGATGAGACGGATTTGGTTTTGAAAAAGAATGCCAATGTGAACGTTCGTTTCACAATATCAGAAATCAGCAGCGGGGTTTAAAACTGCCAAAAAATGGATTGATGCTTCTTTCGTATCATGTAGTCAAATCTCTTAATTCACAAGCTCTTAAAAATAAAAATGCACTGCCAGTGCATTGAGAGCCAATCCATAAGCAAGGGTGATGGATGTAATATTCGCTGAATGGCTCAGAAACTGCTTTATATCTTGTTTTAAATAATATTTGATTTCAAAATAACTCTCATTTAAAGTGCTTCTTCTCGTCGACAATGCTCCAGGCGTCCCGAAACCTTGAATCTAATCATGATTATTTATTATATTGAGTAGGACATCGTTACTCCAAACATTAAATCAGGAAATAATTGCAGCATTTAAACGACACAAGGTTACATACAACATAAGGGGACACAGGTTAACTTTAAGACATATCTTGAATAGTGGGTATCTTTTTAATTTAACATTGCCTATCCGTCATTAAATGTTACGAAGAGTTGAAAATTATTTACCATTGCTCAATGTACAGCCAAAAAATTAAAGACGCGATTGATGAGTTACGTCCGTCCACACATAATGCTGGCTTGAAAAAAACTTTGACCTGACGTAGTAGTCAATTCTCCAAATGTTTCTATAAAGTAATTGAAGAATTTTTTCCATTGATGCACGGAATTCATGAAGAATGTTGTGAGCTGCCTGCAATTCTTGTTGCAAGTAGTTAAACTCTTAGCTGCTTGAAGATTTTCAATTCGTATGATAAGAAACAAACAGTAACAGGAGTTTTTCGAAATATTGGAAGGTCAATCTAATGAAGAGTTCAGGAAAAGAAATCAATAAGTCTCCGACTTTAAATAACATAAGTGACATCTTTTTATCAGCACAACAATTACATGATCGCATTTTTTAATAAAAATCTGATTTTAGAGAGAAGTTTCATGTTGAAAAATGAACTGCAGGAGGTATTAAAGCTGTAGAAAGAAATAAAAAAAAGTTTAGAAAAATGTGAAGCAACCAAATATCGTTCCATATTTATGGAAATTCTAATATTGTATCATAACTAAAACTTTATGAATGTATTTATTTACGTAATAAAGTTTTGGTATAATAATTAATGTTTGAATTCATTTTTGTGTGAGTATGTACGTACATGGTTTAAAATATAAAGGAATTTCAGAGACAGTCGGGTCGCCAACCGCGGTTCTTCAATCGCGGCTTATCTGTAAAAGCGGCGGGGAATTTCTTTTTTTTTTACAACAGCTATGATGGCAATTTATTGTTTATTTATTTAGTACTGCTTAAAGAGCTTTTCCTTCTTAACTTGAAATCCGCAAAGGTTCGCTTTTTGGAGATTGAATCCGGTAAAATATAAAAATAAATGAAAGTTACTTTATGGCTGTGCTTTATGGGTTACTCACACAAGGGCGAACTTCACACTAAAGTGTAATCAGCTGTCAATAGTCAAATATAACAATGTTATTTTTAAACATTAAAATATAAATAAAACCCTAATTAAGTGTTGTTGGTTATAGTAGCGGAATATTATTAGTAATCATCATGCTAAGATCTACAGCGAAAACATTGTCTAGACGTTTTCAAGGTCCTACGGCCCTTCTAAGAAATGATTTATTACACCCCCAAACTATATATCCATTAAGCTATCAAAGCATTAATACCATCAAAAAATATAAAACTATTAAAGAAAATTGGCAAGAAAATGCCCAGAAATATCAGAAAGTGATCTACTATTCTCTCTTTGCTACCGCCGTGCTTGGATATTCAGCCTACAGAATATGGTTAGTTCTTGAAAAATTGGTTTTAGTATCCGCAATTTATTATAATTGACGGTGTTTAAACGTTTTCGTATTTATAGTATTGATGTATAACAGTATGGAAAGTCATCATAATGGAGAATTGGTAAACGTAAGCTTATTTACCGTTTCAATTGATGGTTGCAGAAACAATTCATTATTTTTAGCATATTTTAAATGTTTAATTAACAGTCATCTTTATTCATGATTTTTTTAAATTTTCACTCTTGCATCACATAAACCCAATGCAGTTCATATAATAGTAAAATGACAATCATTATTAATAATGGCTGAATAATAATTTTTATGTGAGTTAAACCTTACCTTACCTTATACTGACTTTAATACAGGGTCTCTTAAATTTTAAATTCATTATCTGTATGGCAGAATAACATATGTTAAAAATATGTTTCACAGTTGAATTTATATATAGAATTAACTTTAGTACATATTTTTCTTTAACAACTTGTTTAAAGAAAAATAACTTTCTGCAGGCTATACGGCAATTGGATACCACTAATAACGGCTGCGGAAGAAATAAAAGATTCCGAGTCTGAAAATGAAAGTGATAATGAACTTGATACAAAAAAAAAGAAACACAGACGAGAAAAAATTGGTTTCCGCGATAGGAAGGTAAGGACTATTTTAAAAGCATTTATGGTAATTTAAAAATGACACTGGCCAATTAAGTAATCTTAATGTATACTTCAAATATAGGGTAAATTCACGAAATATCGGCCCTGTGAGAATTTCTGTTATTTTCAACTTCTCATAACTTTTAAATCTGCTATTCTAGGGTCAAAATTCAAAGTATTTTATGAGTTATTGAAGATTTTTTCATCATGCATCCAATTTTCTTAAAATAGGCCGCTTTTATCTTAAAGATGGCATATGATGTTAAAGGTTAAGTTGAGATGATTTATACACTAAGCTATACGATAATTCTTTAATTAAATTAGATTTTTGATCGTCGACCTGTAGAAGGTGTTTCTAATTGTTTTTTATTACCCAAGTGACGTTTAGTGAGTTTTACATGCTTTGTACCTATTTGGAAAATAGACCACTTCTCATCCAGCAAGTTTCTGATATTCCGATAGACCAAGATGATGGCGCGCCAAGAAAACAACACCATGGGAGGTATTGGTTCTCCGAACTCAGAAATAATTATCAGTACATTTACAATTTCTTGTTTACTTCTTTTTGTTTAAGTGTTTTTCCACCCCTTTGGTGCAATAACTTTTACTGACTTAAAAGGTTTACTGAAGCTGATGTTATCACCATTGAAAACTCAATGCGAGTCTTGTGTTATATTCCCGTTTACAGTTACAATTGTTATACAATTATTAACAATTGTTAATTGTTTCAACAGGTCTTGAAACTATTTTTAATGGGCTCCTTGATAACAATAGCTCTAGCTTAAATACAGTTTCGGGAGCTCTTTCAGTTAGGTCCGGATACAGTTTCTTAAAAAATTATAATATTTAATGTCTGGTCTGCCATCATTACGGCTCAAGGCTCGCTGGCGCAGAGTCAAAGCATTGCATCTTTTTACTCTAAAATGTTACATTTGATACTGAACTTTAAATCCACAAAGTAAGGTACAAATTTGTGTGGAGCAGAGATGCGCAAAGCTGCGGCCCAATGTGTGTCTTTCAGTGATCAGTTCTTGCGTAGACTCGCAAATCATATGCGAGCACTTGCATTCGCAAGTTTATCTGTGACCAGCACGACGGTGGAGGTGGGAGTGAGACCGAGTGAGTGACTCAGTGAGGCAGCAGACGCTACCTGCGACAATTGGTATGAAAGACGGGATATATTTTTACTACTTTAATATGGATTTGGATGAAAAGTAATGCCCTTTTACTTTCATATTAAAATATATATGAATATTTCTTTAATATGAAAGTAAAAGGGCTTAGTGACAAAAATTCTACTTCTTCATTTTCTTCTTCTGCCGCTTCAACTTCTGATATAAGCACAATCAACATGATTGGAGTTAAACATTGTATACAACTTTTCTTGAATCATGCACAAGGGTTGCTGGTTTTACCTTTGATGTTCCATCACAATGATGAGTATGTAAGAATGTACACATCGAAGCGCAATATCCATCTGGTCATGAACAATTTGATAATTCACGTTGCTTCACCTCTGCATCAGTGCACCTTGAGCCTTGAATTGCTGTCTAATTTCTGAATTTTCTTGAAAAAACTTATATTAGGTAGGGGCTGATAAAAGACGAATTCACCCTAAATTAAAATTTGTATATAAATTCCATATATAATTATATTTATATGTATTCCATTTTTCAGTAGTTAGATATATGCATCAAGGAAAATCTGAAAACAAAATTATTTATAATGAAATATAATACATAGACATATATAATGCAGAGAATATAAAGCAGAACTTTGTTTCCTATGTGTGTTGTATAGTATAAACACAGTGATCTTGATTTCCATTTTAAAAACGGATAAAAAACGTTTAACTATTAAAGAACGTGTTTAACTACTAAAAGGATTTATACTATATCTCAGTGCATATATGCTGAAAAGTATAGCCAATAGCGCCAAAAGTGATGCGAATAAAAATAGAGTTTAAAACCTGTCATTTATATGTTTGTTTTAACTATAAGCAGAAGAAATGTCTAAAAAATCTAAAGGTTGGTGAACATGTAGTATTGTTGGGTATAACTCTCGTGGCTACAAAATTCTGGGAATAAGTTATTATAATTTTCCTGTAACAAGAACTTTGTTCAGAACAAAGGTGTAAAAAAAGGTGGCTGTAGCAGTATATCATCAATAGTGAAAGTTCTGATGTTTCCGTGCATTATTCGCACCATGTGTATCTCTCAGAACTGTCTCTTTTATAAAACTTACCTCTCGCCGTTTTTTTTTATGTCATTAGCGTGATAGTTTAGTAAACGTTGTAATCTCTTTTCAAAAATTTTTTGCCGCAGTATTCTAGGCTAACCGCTCAGAATCTATTTCTTATTGTATCTTTTTTGTGTATGTATCATACTCTTTTCCGTGAAAATCCAAACAAATTTTTGAATGATAATAATTTGAATACTAATTCAAATTACAACAATTCAATTGTGTGGATCTTTATTTTAAGTGGCCCTTAGATGACAAAACTCAGAAGATTCCAAATTTGTCTACTAGGATGCGAAGGTAGCAAAATAACATTCTTTTGTAGTATTTAACTTGTTCCCGCAATTTTATAATTTTTAAGTTACATCCAACAATACAATAAGTTTAACCACCTTCTTGTTTTTTAGACATTTCTTTTGTAAAATAAGTTTAACATCAATAAGTACACAAACGTGCAATTGACAGTTTCGATACTCAATTAAATCTCATTTGGACCACCTATGGCGCTCTTGGAGATACTTTTTTGGCGTATATGTATTGGTTCAGCATTTCTTCACAGATATTAAAACAGGGTATAATCAGTACCCATGTTTTAGAAACTTTACATTGATTATTTTTAATGAATTTGATTAACTTTTTTTTGTTAGGGGAGAGTGCTGTAGTACATTAAAAAGTTCAAAGAAAAATTTTAATAAAAAGAGGTAACTGAAACATTAAGGAAACAATTACCTATATAGGAAAAAGTAATTTATCTATGAAGAGAATAAAATAAATGTTGTGGTCTATGACCAGAAAAAAGATTTTGAAGTTTTCCTATTTGAATTTTTTGTATCTGATACCATAATAAAAGCTATTGTACGTTTGAATGCACATGCATGTATTGTTAGCCATGTATTCTAATAAATTTAGTGCAATTTAGACCAACGTATGTGATACAATATCTCGAATTCTAGTACATTGAGACTGACAAACGCATATTAAGTATTTTTAGTCATAAGAAATATTATGTGTGACCTATGCACTTAAAATATTCACCAAATAGCATTGTTCGTCATTAACCTTAAATAATTTTCTTTTCTGTAGTTAGATATGTTATGATTTTTGTTGTACTTTTAAGTTTATTTTCGCTTTTCAATTTTGGTTTCTCTTTTATACTTCTAAAAACTAGATTATTGAATACGAGAATCGAATGCGATCATACTCGACTCCTGACAAAATATTTAGGTATTTTGCCACAGTGAAGGTTACGCATGGAGAGAATACAGAGGTGTACATGACTCCTGATGACTTTTTACGGGCAATAACACCAGGCATGAAACAGCCCGACGGTAACAATATTACGTTCCTTTTATTTACTAATTCCATTCATAATTTTTTAGCTAATTTTCTATAATTTTAATTGTTATTAACATGCAATTTATGTTTGTTATTTCATTAATAACTTTCATTGTTATTTAACCATTTTCACTGGCCTATATAGATATTTTTAATTATAGCATAATGCAACGTATCATCATTTTTCATGCACATAAATCAAACCTCATTTATGCTTTTATTCACCATTTGTAAATAAAATATGATGATGAGTGTAATAAAAAAATCCCTGACGAAATTAAACAAAACAATAAAATAAAGAAAACAACATAATTAAAAATGTATAAATTATAACAGTTTTATGGTCTTAATCATAAACATATGCAAAAAGATATAGTTAAAATGTTATATGTCTTTCTTTTGGAATGCCGCAAATTAACATTATGACTATTGGGATATGAAAGATTATTGAATATGAGAACAGAATGAGACATTATTCAACACCCGACAAAGTATTTCGATACTTTGCGACTTTACAAGCACAGCACCACGACCAACACGAAGTATTTATGACACCAGACGATTTTCTGAGATCGATGACCCCGGGGGTAAAGCAACCAGATGGTAATTTCTTTTGAGGAATTTATTTCTGAAAATGTTGCCTGTTAAGCAATAACTGTTCTGTTGTAGTTAATTATTTATTTTTTCTTTCTAAAAAAAAAATAATTGGGCATGAAAGTTATATTAATTAACTTTGTAGTGTCGCATAACATAATTGCTTTTAGTATTAGCCGTATGTAGTGATATAAGAAAATTTTTGATAATTTTAATAAATTTACTAATTCACTTGATAACTGGAATTTGATTTGAAATTAAAAAATTCGTAAATATAAGTATGACTCATTTCGAGAGTACTAAACACACTTAAGCACATATAAACATTTAAGTATATATAATATTTCCCTTAAAATATTAATATTATTTGTTACTGTATAAATATATAAATATATTGCCTAATGTATTATATATATATATGACCTAATAAATACATATAACGTACACTTTGTATTATGAAATGTATTTATTAGGTTATATGTAATAAATACATATACGTATAACCTAATAAATACATTTTATAATACAAAGTAAGTTTTGCACTTGTAAGGAGTTGCTTTAAACTTTTTACGGAACTAACTGCAAGTCATAAGTTAGTGGACTATTACTCATAAACTAGTAGAGGCTACTTAGTAGTGAAAATTTTCGTTTTGGTTTCGTGACGTGAATGCTTTTTAGATATCCGAAAATAGCAGTTTAGCTGGTAGAGGATGGCGAGATGTAAGTCTAAGAGAAATGTCCACTTTAAACTTAATATTTTGTAAACTGATCCCTTTATAAAGTGTTCATGATGTTCCACCAATACTTTTGAAAGACCTGTTAAACAATACCCCACATAATGGGGTAAGCATATAAAAAACTACCCCCAATTTACATACTTAGTAGGACCCCAAAAGGTGTGAAAGGATTCAGAGACCAAAATAAGAAGGAATATTTAAATATTGATATTTGAAAAATACAGAAAAATGTTTGACAAATGTCTTTTTTACAAATGCGGAAGTGACAAACTATTGTGATCATTACATTAACCGTTTTAGTGCCATTGTTTTTTACTCACATATACTTAAAAATGCCAAAGAAATATTTTGTTTTTGATGTCATGTACCCTTGTCTCGAAAAAAACTGTATCTCTTCCAAAAATTATCCAATTTTATTAATTTTGTCGGTGTTTTCTTAATAACAACTTGTACAAGGATAATAAAATACAAAGAAAATTATGGAAATATATATTGTGAACAAAAATTATAACAAAAACTGAAATCAAGGTCACATCGTATCACATTTTCACAGTCCGGTACGGTACGGAGGGTATGGAGGATCTGTATCCGCAAAATAATTGTTATCGTCACTATTATCACTATCACTCAAAATTTGCATTATGCCAAATTGTGAGCGCACCATAATGTCACTCCCACTATCACTTTCTTCACAACTTGAAAAACAATCATTTGCACTCGAATTATTTTCGTATTCCGACATTATGGGTTAAAAATTTTCTTTTCCTGGATCCTTTTTATATTGTAATTACTAATAATATTATAATTTGAACTTTATGTGACACGTAGAAAGATAAAAAATTAGCGATGCGTGCGAGCGACTTCCCCTACCGCGCGCTAAACAGCAATTGATTTCACGAGCACCATCACGCTCGTGGCAATTTTAGTTAGTATGCGCACAAGCACTATGGCGCTCGTCGGCACTCAAACGGTTAATTAACAATGCACAAATAATGAATTACATCATTGTTACGGGACGATGGTCAATAATGTCTTCTCTGTATCGTGTAATTAATCATATCTGTTTTAATATCAATCTGTTTAATATTGATTCTTCGTTATAACTTAAATTTTTATGTTAAAACGCCTTAACTAAACAAATTCATTAGTAACACAGAAACTTTTTTCTTCAAATCAAACTTTTAATTAAAGTAAAGAAATTGCTTTTTTCTGACATATATGATTTCATTAGATTAAAACTCTTGATATTATAGTCATTTAGTAAATATTCAGCTCCTCTTTATACTAAAAACATTTTTTTAATGACTCCTTCATATTGATCTATATGTAAACAAATTATACGTAATATTGATCTATACGTTTAATTGATATAATGTGTTGCTCAATATTCATCCAATGTAATATCACTTGTATATTCAAGACCTAAGATCACGCATCAAAATCGATCATTTCTTTCCGTTTTCATATCCACAAAAATAATTACTAAATCATTTCAAAAGGAGAAGAGTTTAAGCTTCTTTTTACACAGCACTTCAATGTAAAGGAAATAAAGATCCTATAATATATTAATTAAATTAAATTTAAAATGTATTTATATTTTATTATCATAATATTCATCACAAATATTTTGATATCATAAAAATTTACTAAATTATTAATTTGTACATAATTTGCATGGTTTACACTATGTTATTTTATTTTTTCACTAATTTATATTATATTCACTGTGTCAGCGTTTTTATATGCCATTAACAAACGATTGCTTATAGACATGCTATGACTTGTATTTTAAAAAAGTATTCTTAAGAAAAATAATTATTTCTACAAGTAGTAAAAGTAGTAATTATGCAGTTGTGTGGTAGCCAAATATGCAGTTATGTGGTAGGTGCGCCTTGTTCCCTCCAAAACCAGACCAGAATTTTTTTCAGAACTTCGTAATTTTGGTGCTATTAAAGAAAAGAGTGCCCATTAAAAGCCTAAAAGTTTTAAGAGTAAGCATTAATAAAAAAGAGAAAGACTTAATTTATAGTTATTTAAATCTAATCCAGGAAAATTTGGGTGTATGGAAGTGGGTAATAAAATCGCTTGCCGTTCTCGACGGCAAAAGCGCGGTGCTCTCCACTCCACTGTTCCATGGCTACTAAAACATCCGCACCGCTTGCGCTTCTAACGACGCCCCCCGCGCCCCTCTTATATGTTGCATTCAGAAACTATGTTTGTTCAAACTTTGAAATCTGCCACTGGACACCCTGTACTTACTTTTATATCTATCTTTACGGCACGACGAGTGAGTGAAATAATTAATTTGGTGAAACGAAAAAGACGTCGATCGATCCCGAGCTAGTGATATACTGATACATTTCGATTTCATGCGAGCGAGTGATAAATATGATCATAATACATGAGCTATATCTTTTATATCTCTCACTCACGAGTTACACATTTCTATTATATAGACATGTCATTAGCACTGTAAAAGTGGTTCTCAAAAGGTGAGGTAATCGTGTCAATTTCAATATGATTGTCTCTTTTATATATGTGATTTCGTCAAAACACTCTCTCTTATCACAGTTTTCGCATGCGGCGAATTGGGACCATATTTTTTGTTAATTATATATGGGTGTAATGTGGCTATCGAATATCATTTTTTGTAAAGTTTTTCGATTTTAGATGATCCTGATAGGGTCAGAAGAAGGTACGACACTTTGTTCTGACCCTATCAGGATCATTTATACTTTTGAAAAATATATAATTTATATCAAAACATGTTCTACATCCCACTGCAATCTGTAGCTGTAATCTGCTGGTATATAGATTTATTAGTTGGTTTTTTTTTATCATAGAATTGTTAAAACATTAAAGCTTAGTGAGGTTTAAACGCACAATTTACCTCTTCCTTCTAGCATGCTAAGATACAGATATTACTTCAGTATTCTGTTTAGTTATTATTGTTATAGAAATTCATATGTAACCACGCTGACATAACCTTTTAGTAAAATAGATCACCTTAACATATTAATGATATAAGTTTACCTCTTTCAGGTCTTGGCCTGGACCAATATAAAAGATATGATCCAAAGGTGAGTATTTAATATAATTTATCTACTACTGGAAAAATGATTGAAAATGAAGTGTTTCAATCGTCAAATAATGTTTTAAATTAACGGACACATTTACAAACAAACTAATATAAAAAATTAAATGAAAGAATTTTGCCTTTTCCCAAATACCTTTTAAATAATTTTTCAAATAATGTGTATAAATATAATCAAATAATAAAGGTATACGTATAATCAAATAATAAAGATAAACTATAACATTATTTGGCGATCAAAATACAATTGTTTATTAATGTTTTACGAATGTCACCTTGATGTGTTCAATGTTCTAATAAGGAATGTAAACATAATCTGTGGAAAGTGTTAAAGTACTTAATGAGATATTGATAGTGTGGAATATATGTGTTATTAAACTAATTATAATTTTGTGGAAGATGTTATGGCTTTTTATGTTCATAATCTGTTTTCATATTTTATTTATCTTTACGCCTGTATTATTATACTGTGAATAATATCTATAATATTTATTTCCTGTATTTCTCGATTAAATCAACGACATTGAAAATGAGTTAACTACTTTGCTCCTGATCCACTCAACGCTCAATAATCACCGCTCTCTCTTGTCTTTTCCAGAACTTCAATGAGGTATTGTCTCTTCTTATGCACCGTAAAAATTTTCTCTCGCTTACATCCATTTTAAAATAGTTTTACCTTATAAATATATATTTTATTTATTTATATCATTCCTCAACTAACATTTCTTATAGTTCAAATGCATTTCGATTCTTATTATTGAAATTCGAATTATATAAATATGTATTTATACATTCTATAACTCTATTCCTGTGACAACATGTACCTTCAAATGCACATTATTTATTTTTATACATAAGTAAAATGCTATAAAATTCTGAGATATGATGTTATGGCTTTTTATGTGCGTAGTTTTCAAATAAGGAAAATGGGTAATTTCAGTTGTTGCCAACAGTTTATAAAATTTACTCAGTGTTTTATTGTGTATTGTTTTGTTGTTTTTCATTAGAGGATAATTTTTTTCAATGATTTAAATATTATCGATAAATGTTTTTAAAAGTATAGCTGAAACATTTGAAAGTACAGTTGCTCACTTCAATATTCTCCTAATGCCCTCAATTTATGAGATTTAATTTTATATATTTATGGAATTAATTTTCATAATCAATTTGTTTACTTTGTGTAGAAATAGCCCCTTTTCTCATTCTTTCAACGCTACGTGCTGCTTGCTTAACCATATTTTTATGTTGGCTTTAGTAGATTTTGAACCTGAAATAAAGTTTTTAAAATGACCTGTGGTATATATAGTGCTCTCCCATTTATAAAACATTAATTTTATGGATATCGTTTGATTGAATAGGACCTTTTTGTATAAAAATATTCAAAATTCATTAAGTAAAGCATCCCTGTTGTTAAGTATTAATATATAGAATTCAATTAGTTAAGATGAAATATTTTCTTAATATTTGTGAAATATTCACATGGCATATAAGATCTGATCAGTGTAAAACAATCACTGCTGCAGTAAATGGTTTTAAAATCCCACTTCAATCCGCATTTTTTCAGCTAATGGCAACTGTACAAAAATAAGCGTGTTATATGCTTTCTTCTATAGTTATGGCGGTGGAAGTTGTCAAACAGCAAGTAAACACAGAGTTAATGAACTTACAGGTTTTCTTTGATGGTCGTAATTAAAAATTTAATCATATTACATTTTAAACTTCTAATATTAATATGATTTTGTCACGCATTTGTTTCTCTCATGATATAAATCACTGTGGAATGTGGACACAATGGAATGTGGTTGAGATAAAAAATTGTATTGTGTAAATGAACTTTTCGTCATCGAGAGATAAAGAAGTTCTTTCCATTCTTGGTTTATCCTATATTTGATATAAAAAAGATATTTGTCTTCCACAAATGTTTGTACATAATGATTACATATTGTTATTATCCTTAAAAAACTCACTGTAAAAAATTCACAGTGATAGGTTTTGGAAATTTTTAGCTTTAATAGTAGTCAAGGTTTTGTTTCCGCTTTTATATATATATCTATGGTCCTTCATTTCATTAAATTTAGTAAAGTGCACTTTTCGATGTAATAAATATAAAACAATTTATTTTTGTAGAATGTGTTTATCTTAGATGAGAAAATATATATTGTGATATGCGCTATAGCCATTGGTGATTACTTTGGGAATCAGCTATTGTAGTGCCAGACTACAACTTCTGTTTTAACTTTAGTGGCTTCTGTAACCTGCCTTCGTCGTGTGAATCTGGCTCATGCTAACAATCTGGAATTTAAAAATATTTAACGTAGATTTTTAGTGTTTTTGGTAGAAATTATGCCATAATACTTGTGGTAGAAAGGTGAGAAATGGCATTAATCAATTGTATGTAGTGATATGAAAGTAAAGATGTTGATAACTGCTATACTGTTCAAATTATCTTAAGCAACATTATTTGCTATTTAAGACATATCTAATTAACTAAAGAAAATGTATCATCTTAGACTACCAAATGAGCACACGGGAAAGTATAATTGAATAATTTTTCAGCATCCATTAGACCCCATCTTCCGTACTAAATTGGAATAATTATTTTACCCGAAGAAACTAAAAACACATTGTAAGTTGAGAACATATTTTTGTAATTAAATCAATTGGAGAGTCTTTAGGGAAGTGTAATTATTGGGCATTTTCATTAATAATATACACAGTTTGGTATAAATATACAATTATATATGTATATAGTCACACCAGCATGAAAACTCAGTATGTATTGTATATGGAATTTCATTGAAATTAATTTCATTACATTTGTTCAACTTCAGACGTATAGTTCCCCAACCTTATCCAAATGCCTTTATGCACTTGGAAAATGCACTCTAGCCAACGTATTTAAAGGTAGGTATCATCAAATGACAAGTAAAATTAACAAAGACTTTGTGTATTCATTAATTCATAGAGTTGTTGCAAATAAAAACATCTACTTTGTGAAGTTTACTTGTAAATAATCCGAGTATGCATATCTATGTATGTCCCATTTTCCCCAATGCACATTATCTCACATTTCCCTTATCTACCTGGAGTGTGCTCTGAATAAATGTCTGTGATCAAATATATATTTTCATTTTTAAACATTCTTATACGTATATATGTCAGTAGTATTACTCATATAATTGAATACCATCATATACTTATATAATTGAATTCCATTATACATTTTTTGCTATTCAAAATCCAGTATTACTACCTAGACAACCTACTTTGCTCATAAATAGCCACAAACAATTTGCCGCTCTAATCATAATAATATAATAATTGTCAAAGTAGGCGGACATTTCATTTCATATTAACTAGGAAACTGTTTAACAATTGCATACTAACATCAATTAAGCTAAATTAAATTCTGACAATTCCTAAAATTTTTAATGGAAACTTTTTCAATCTAAATAATATATGACCATTTAAATAAAATAGGATAAAATAGGAGAAATATAATGATTATCGTATTTGGCATACAGAAGATACATCCCGATACATATAGTAATATATATTTTAACTAACCTCGCTTGTCTCTTGCAGAGTATCAATTCTCGCCTCAACCTAGAACTGGACGAGGATTCAATATTTTACAAGTTGGGGTCATCTGGATTGATAACATTCAGTGATTACATTTTCCTGCTCACAGTACTCTCAAGTAAGTTGTGTTTGCCAGTAAAGTCTTTTATTATTTGTTGCTATTTATTTTGAAGTGGCCCGTTTTTACTTGAAGCAAGAACATAAAAGCAAGCCTTCGTGAAAGGTTTTATGATGGTTGGTAGCATATGCCTATGTATTATCCAATTGCAGAAGTTAAGTGACGTTGACAGTACTTGAAAGTTGTGGTCAGCATTTAGAGTGATGACCATGTGAAAACATCTTGTGATGTCTTTTTTCTTTTCAGGAGTTTTTTACTTTATCCATCTTCAACCATTATAGCACGTAGACATACTGCGGGAACAGCTTTTATGACTCAGATTTTCTACAGTGTATGTTATTGTTTTATAATATTTTTGAGATTTTTAACACGCTTTTATTAGGTCGGCTTTTATGTAACTAACTATATAATTGAATTTGCGAAACTAAATTTCGTGCACTTCTAATTCTTATATTATTATAACACTACAATAATTTCATAAAATAGAAAAAAAATTTTAGTTTAAAATGAAAAAGACAAAAAAAAACAGAATTTTCACCCATTTCTACATGTCCAAATTATATAAAACTTTGCACACATATCAAGATACAATAATTAACTGAATTTAAAAAAAAAATTTCACCTTCTTGAAAACAAAATAAAGACTAAAAAAAGTAAAAATAATTTAATACTTTCAAATACTAAAAAAACACATATTTACAAAATACTGCACTAAAAAGCAAAAAAAATATTTATCGAACCTGTTTTCTCTGTATATACTATAAGGACTCTAGTGTGAGCCATGTATGTTGAGTATAATATTGGAGTGTAAAAGCATGAGATGCTTTTTCTCAAAAATAAATAATTTTACTTCTCAAATATATTTAAGCATTATAATATTTAAGTATTTTCATTCACTAAAATTAGTGAATGAAAATGCTTAACATTTTAGTTAGATTTCAAGACAAAGCGTCCCATGCTTTTACACTCAATAACAAACATGGCTTACACTAAAATCCTTACTGAGTACACAGAGGAAACGGGTTCAATAATTATTTTTTGTAAAAGCATGTTTTTTTTTAGTCTTTTAAACTGTTAATTTATTATTTAAAAGATACTTAAATTGTACTCAGAACTTAAATTGTAATCAGAACAGAACCATCACATTAATTTATTCAATAGTCATTGTAATTAATGTAAAAACAGTGTTACAAATACTACACTTTACGCATCAAAGTGTGTCAAGGCTTTTTTATACGTACTTCAATGTATAACAGTGATATGTATTTGTCAGTTACATTACATTTCATTTATAAATTAAGTTCCTTTTTGAATGTGATCATTATAAAAATGCCCTCATGTGCATTCTACCAGTTTTGTAGATTGTTTTATATTATTAATTGGCAAGCTAACAGGGGTTGTCGTTGTAATTTATAAATAAACATAATGACAATCTTTACATCTACCATACCAGAGACAATATATGCATTATTTGTAATGTTATTGAAATTGTAAACTTAATGAAAAACATAAAAAAATAACATTGAAAATTTTTTTTTTCGATTTTCATAGCAGTCAAGGCCTAGCCTTATATTTAAATCTGTGATGTTTAGTAGCAGGGCCCATGACTGCTGTGAAAATAATAAACAAGTTATTAGTTTGAAATCCGATATGTTTAAGAATTTAGATCAATATGCTATGTTAATTTTGATCAAGTCTACTGTCATTCACAATTAAATGAAACTACTTGAAGTAGTAGTATTATTTCTACTTTTTTTAAGTTCTTTACCACGACCTAGGTTTCGTTGCATTACAACATTTTCAGGTGGGCTATTAGCAAAGATCTTTTTGCTAAGATGTTGTAATGCAACGAAACCTAGGTCGTGGTGAAGAACTTAAAGAAAGTAGAAATAATACTACATCACGTAGTTTCATTTAATTGTGACTAATGAATTTCTACAAAATTAACGCCAAATGTATTCAATATATTATTTAATAACTATCAACAGATTATTTACTTTTTTTTGTTCAATGTTTATCATTTTTCCTTTTCTGTTCTGTAATAAAAACCTACATTCCTATGTATTTTTGGAATCCTCTAAACAAGCTCTTGATGGGTAGGACATACTTAATAGCTCTTGCTATATATTTATATATTTTTCACATCGCAAATTTAAATGTTACTTGCACCATTATGATTTTGTTGTAGATATCATTTAGCCCATGTTATTTAGGAGGGTATACCAATTTTAATGTTATGGATATTCTTAAAATCGATTGAGCTGTTTCATTCCTACGAAGAAATAAAGTAACTCACATAATTACGTATATGAATCTTAAATACATAACATTCCTATTTATACAGTCACATAAAAATTACTGATAAAAAGGCAGCAGTCTTAAGTGTTTTATTTATTATAGTTGTGTTTTAATTATGAGATGTGGGGTTTAAGGTTTATCAAATTATTGTGCAGATTAAATGGGTTGCCACATTGAGTATTACAAGCAGATACTGAATTCAGAACTATAGTGTAATCGTTATGAACACTCTGCATGTGATGTACTCCAATTTTCCAGTGTACTAAATCAAAATCAAATTAAAAAAAAGCTATAATAGTATAAGTCAAAATAAACTTTTATCAATACAAAAAATAAATATAGTTTATCATCAATTGAAAAGTTAAATTCATGGTTTGTGACTACTGTATGAATAATGTAAATTATATGGGAGTATTCCTGTATTAGGAATAGTCTCTACTAATGCTCTATGTATGAACTGTAATAGAATAACTTTTGTTATTTTTGTCACAATTTGAGTTGCTGTGCAATGACTTGGCCACGTTAGTTTTGAAGGTACAAACAAAAGTCTCACAGGCTTTATCTCTATGTTAGTGATGGGTAAAAACCAATGTATCTGGATTACATAGACAAAAAGTAAAATTGATTATTATTGACTTTTATTTACTTAAATCACTTTCACATTATACATGAGTTAGGAATATTTACCAGTTAGGGAGTTTAGGTATTCATACAGATGGTGACATCACTATATCTTAGCAATAAATTTAGACTACTTCCTACTTACTTTATCAAAAGTTCCTAAGTAGACAAAATCCATTAGCACTTTTCATAGATCTTTCAGCACCTTCATTTTTGTGATGTAGTATGTGCTACTGAGACGTTTAAATTTGCTCAGCAATTAGTACACAGAGTTTAGCTTATGCAGCTGACATCAGTAGGCGACATTGATTAACACACATTTTATAAAGTGTTTTATTATTTATTTTAATACACCAACTTATTATCATTCTGTATATAAAGAATAACTTAAAAATTATATTAACAGACGTTTAATTTTCTTGTATAATACATTTTAAATGTGTGAAATTTATAATGCATAAGACTAATCACTTTTTACAAAAACAAAATAGCTATAAATGAATGACATATTAAATATACTAGATTTAATTTAACTTACCATAGTCTATTTACGAAACATCAATACAATGAGTAGATATAAATTCTTTAATAGACTATAGTTACATTCAAAACCGTGCTTGGGTTAAATAGATTTCGTAGTCAAACTAATTGCATCGATAACCCTGGTAAGAGATAGGCAAAAACTAACGTATAATATAATTTTGGTATAAGCTTCATTATAGTTAAGTGTATACTTATAATTTATAAAACAATACAATTTGAATAAGGTGCATAGGAAAAATATTTTTACAATGTAAATAATGTTTGTAATTAGGACCCTGATTATATAGCGTAATTAAATTTTTTTTACATTTTAATAAGTTTTTTGCTTTCAGAAAATTTACATATAAATGAGTAAAAATGTTTACATTGTTTCAATAGTATTTTAATTTTTCTATAAATATTATAGATAATGTTCAAATTATCGTTTTATAATCTCACAAAAACATTCTCATCTTACTTTTCTCCAAAATATTCACTCCTTTTAAATAATCTGCACATTTGATATAATTTATTTACCAAAAGTCTTTCCTATCTTCATTATTTCAGTGTAATTTAAAATGTCTAAGCACCAATTTCTTTCTTTATAACATTTATATATATTCATTTCTCACTTACATATTTCCAATAGACAGACGAATCGTACCCAAACATCTCGAAATCAATTTTGTATATCATTAATAAATCTGTCAATAGTTTTTTACTTAATTGTTTGAAATATAGCTCCAAAAGTTGCGCAGTGTTTCGCCCGTCGTGTGACTTGTTCATAATGGTTTTGACTCTCGTTCTTTTGCTTTTAATTGGCCTCGAAAGCAAGGATTCCAGACCACTCTCTTTGACAATGAATGCTGTATCTCTTTTGTACGTTTCAACTTTTCCTATCATTGTAAAGTTTATCAAGCAAGGTGTGCAAAATTTATAATATGGACACCAATGCTCGTCGAATTGGAATCGGTCACCCGAGGTCTTGTAACTCGTTGTTATATATTTGATGAATTCATAAAACGTTGGTCCTTTCTTTCTTATTTTCCCAAAAAGTAGCTCTGTTTCATTCCTGTACATCTTAACAATCTGACGGGATAATTTTCTGTAGTAAGTATGACCGTGCATTTCAAGTTTGTCCCTGTACGCGGACAGTAATCTCTCGAAAGGCTCACGGACAAACATAAATGTTATAGTTCCTGGGACATTTGCCGCATTTATTAGCTCTTTCATTGTAGGCCTGGGGAATTTGAACCTCGCTAACGTAAGTGGTGTCTGTCTGGTGTGTGAAAGAAAGAAGTCTGTGTATCCCCCTGTAAACAATTTTATTAAAACACTGAAAGTAATGTAATAAAAATTACTTACACATTTTGGTTTAATTTATTTTTATGATTTCAGTGAGCTTATTTAAGATATGAAGGTTTTATATTTCATGTCAATATATTATACATTAATTTCAATATCTTGAAAATCACTAAAATTTTGTAAACAGTACGAATCTTGAGTTAAAAATATTTTTGCTAAATGTTTCAAAATTTTCATGAAATCTTAAAAGGTTTTTAGTAGTAGTAATTTATAATAGTAGTAATTTAGTAGTAGTAATTTATAAATATAAATCTACCTAAGAAACAATAGACCTACATCAATAAAAAAATATTTTGTGTAATCTCAGTTAGTATTATAGGTAGTATTATTTTAGACTGTCAAAAGTCTAACTATAATTAAAATGAAAAAGAAAATTTCATTCTATAAATTAAGATAATTTTTTAATGTATTTAATGAAAAAAGTGTAAAAAAATTTCTAAATATGAAATGGTTGATAATGAATGGCAATAGTATGTCAAAAATATGTGATATAGCATTTAATTAACCTTCTGGTGGATGTGGGATGGTATATGTATTTACCACTTAACTATTTTTGCAAAATATAAAACACTGTTAACGTAGTTGTTGTGTAAATTGTTTTGTTAACAAAATTCACTGATTTTTTTATATATTATTGAAACTATAAATATCTAACCTATTTTAAAATTTAAAAATTATTTACCATTTAGTTTTGATAAAAATCACTCAAAAATTGTACAATTAACATTACAGAAGCAGTAGTTATTTCACAACACTTTTAATTTTATTTAAAAAATTAGAACGGTTGAGTGATTTGTCTAAAAAACGAAGTCAATGTAAAATGATGTTATGTTAACATTTTGAAAAGAAAAAAAATTATTCACCGTTTAGTTTTGGTAAAAATCTCTCACAAAAATTGTACAATTAACATTACAGTAAAGGTAGTAGTTTCACCACACTTAATTTCTTTTTAAAAATGCATTGAGCGATTTATCTAAAAAACTATGTCAAAATAAAATAATGTTATACTAAACTTTTGAAACAAAAAAGAAAAATATTTGCCATTTAGTTGTGGTAAAAATCTTTCTCAAAAATTGTACAATTAACATAACAGGAAAAGTAGAAATTTCACCATACTTCATTTTATTTAAAAAAAGGCAAAATTTTTTTTTCACATGTTGTTAATATGATATTATATTAACTGTTTGAAAAACAATTTAAAAAAAAATTATAATAATTTTTGGATCTTACTGTCACGCAACAACTATCTTAATCTATTTTTTAAGTTGAAAGGAGTAAACAAACCTATAAGATTGAAGTTGTACATCCAAGCTGAACTGGCAGCTTTAAATATGTTACACCAAATAACGTGATGTGTCGGGGCCACAAAAAATTCCTTATGGTTTATAGTCCACTTATTGGTCAGCCGATATTTCTGACAAGTCTTGTGCACTGCCTGATTCCGTTCATCCATTTCATTGAATATTGCATAGTATTTTTCATCGCTGTAGTTTTGAAAATAGTTTAATAAACCTTGCTCGCTCTCTTCGAAGTTTGAGGGCCAGATGTCCTGAAATATTAGTCAAAATGTAACATTGGTCTCGGAAAAAGGATATACAATTTGAAATATTTAGGACATAAAATAAGATAGTGTTAGAAGTGCCAATAAACAGTTTAAAGTCTTGTTGTATAAACTTTGTTAAACTGATGAAAATAAAATAAAATAAATATATTAATTATGAGAAGAACTCGCTATTGTGAACAATTTACAAATATTAATATTAATTTTGCCTATGTAAATAAGGCCTAGAATATTTTTCACAAGCGTAAAAATAAGAATTTCTAAAAAACATTTTAATTTTGGTTACTCATAACTTTTTTACTATTGTATATAACTTTTTAAACAGTTATTGTTTAAATAAGAGATACGTGAAATATTAGCGCCAAATTACAGTTTCCTTGGCTAATGGCATTTTGAGACAAACCTGGTAAGAAAATGGGTCTGAAAAGCAATTTTGAAGATCCACAAAATTGTTGTTTTTCAGTAAAAAAATTATTAGAAACAGATTTGTGCTCTACTCACATATCTATGCAAAAAAAGGTGTTACTTTATATATAAGGGGACACACCAACAATATAATTTTAAGTCATTTTAAAAACCATTTCTAGTTTTAGGCCATGGAACTACATATTGTGTGTGAATTTCAAATCCCTGTCTTATTTCATTTAGAATTTCGAAACCTATAAAAAACAGTCAAACAAAAGGACAGATAACCTTGCCATAATGAAGTGTGCGATCTCTAAAACCAAAGGTCCACAAAAATGTCAATGTGACATATGATGAATGCATTTATATATATTGGCAATTATTTGGCAATGGTGGCAGATCAGAATATATATAAAATATGTTTAATTTAGTTGTCCGGAATTAATGTAATAAGGGCGAAAAGACAATTGAAAAGGGTTATATAATAAAATTCTTTCAGTTACTATATAACAAATAAACATATTATATAATTATTACAGTTACTTTTATACAAGGAAGTGAATCATATATCAAAATCATATAACAATAGTTGAAATGGGAAAACAGTCAATGTGTAAAAAATAGAAAACAACTCAGCAAAAAATATACGAGTGTAACTAATAGTGTTTAGAGAGATCTCAGTATATATTATTGTAGAAATAGTTTATACAAATGGTGTTTTTCAGAAACAAATTGATTACATCCCTATTTAGTCAAATTCACGGAAAAAAATGTTATATTTGTAATAATGCTTGCATAAAAATTATTTTAATTGAAGTGAAATAATTTCTAATGCTACTTCATATTAAATTAATAGTATAAATTTTCTCAAACTATTTTTCTTAAAATATACCTCTAGGTTAATTTTCACTTATAATTGAAACAAAAAGTTTGCACCTATTTTGAAATAGTAAATGTTGAAATAATTCTTTTAAATTTTCACTTCTTAACACATAAAATTAATCGTAATAAAATACAAAAATATTACCAGAAATACCTTTAACGAGTCATTAGCGTCATAAGCCACAGAATTGTCTGTCTCGATTTTCTGCGTGGTATCTTTGAAAATAGTCAACTTCATAATAACAAAATACAACACTGCCCAAAACATAAACGTGGTCACTTTTGCCGTGCACTTTAAACATTTTGTCACATTTCTCTTTGAAAAATATCTCATTGGTATTACAAAATACATATTTGGAAGGCAATTTATAATAAATTTTGAATACACTTTTCACAGCACAAACCATAGAAAAATATTTTCTCTCAATATTTAAATAAAATATATTTCTCAATGATTACTAAAGATTGTTAGATACTCTATACGCTATATTATGGATACAAATGCATGGTACAGTTGTTAATGCAATCGTGTGAAGTTCATGCATTTGAGATGAAACTGAGATGGAAACTGTACTGAGCATGTCCAGAAGTATTGATTTTAATCTCTATCTTTGACAGTGGGATGCTGAGTAGGAATATTCATCTGTCAGAAATATTCTTTGAAATGCTATAATGTCATTTCATTGTCATTAACAGGTCACCAAATAATGCAAACATGATTTCCTTTTGAATACAATTTGTTTTTGATATGTTATATCTTGTTTGTAAACTTTGTTAGAAATATTGATTGTAGACTATCTTATTTATAGACAAGTCAAAATTATAGATTATTTAGAAAGAGTTTAATGGTTTATATATGGCTATTGATATTACTACAATATGCATATGGAACATGCAGCATAACAACATTATTACTTCGGTTTACTTTTTAAATCTGTCTTTTATGCAGAATTCATAATTACCAATAAAACAGTACTCTAAAGTTATTTTGAATGAAAATTTAATTTCAATGTAAGTTTTTAATAAGGTGTCAGGAGCTTTATGGATGGTGGATTTATTGCTGTGAGAGTATTTTGCAGCTAACCAAATTTTAAAATGACCATGACAATAAAAATCAAACCTGTTGAGGACGAAGGTTCATACATATTTGTGAAATATGAAAGGAAAAACATTTAAGGATACATAATATTTCTATTAAACTATTCACAAATGTTAATAAGTAGTTTTGTGCAATATATTCTAAACAATAACTATAAGATCTGTTATCTCGCATATTATCTAGGATCCTGTTAAAAATGAGTAGAACTACGAGGGGGCATTTTTAAGTTCGCGGAATGGAAAAGTAGGCCATTAGTAAAAGTGGTTAACGGAATGATTGCTAGTTAAGTAACTTATTATTAGTATAAATACCAAGTTTTATCATAATCGGATCATTAGTCTTTGAACTATCGTCGAACAAACAACTCAATCTGGAAGAAAGTCTTAACTATGGAAAAAATCAAGTAACACGCCCTTATAAAGTTCCTTACGAAGGAAGGAAAGTCAGTTCATATCATACTGAAAGAGATGGCATCCGTTTACGGGGACTCTTTCCCGGGTAAAACTATGGTTTACAAGTGGCATAGTCTCTTTAAACAAGGTAGAGACTCATTTGAAGACGACCCATGCCCCGGTCGGCCGATCGAAATTACTACTCTGGAAATTATTGAAAAAGTTGAAAAATTAGTATTGGAATACGCCAGACTAAAGAAAAAACAGCTTGCAGAGATGGTTGGAGTATCAGATACAACAATTTTTAAAATTCTCCATGATTATCTTGGCATGACAAAGGTCAGCGCAAGATGGGTGCCGAGAATGCTCACACCGCCTCAAAAACATTGCCGCGTGGAGTGTTCTCGCGCGTTTTTGAATCTATGTAGTGAAGACAAGGGTGGACTATTTAGTCGAATTGTTACTGGAGATGAAATTTGGGTTCATCATTATGAACCTGAGTCCAAACAAGACTCAATGCAGTGGCACAAAAAAGGCACACCACCACCCAACAAGTTTATAAAGTGTCACAGTCGGCTGGAAAAATCATGGTGACAGTCTTTTGGGATTCAGAATGGATCCTGTTGACGGATTATAAAGATAAAGGTGTTTCCATAACCGGAGAATACTATGCGTTAATTCTAGAGAGGTTGAAAAAAGTAATCAAAGAAAAAAGAAGGGGAAAATTGACCAAAGGTGTCCTGCTTTTGCACAATGCGCATGTTCACACGAGCCGCGTTGCTATGGCCGCCCTGCACAAGGTGGGCTTGGATATTTTGGAACACCCACCCTACAGTCCTGACCTGGCTCCCAGTGATTATTATTTGTTCTCAAACCTTAAAAAAGAACTTCGTGGAAAAAAGTTTTCAAACGATGAAGAAGTGAAGGACGCAGTTTCAGCTTATTTTTCGGGCAAAGACGAAACATTTTTTATGAAGGTATACATAAGCTAATTGAAAGATCTGAAAAATGTATTAGGGTAGCAGGTGAATATATTGAAAAAGAAAAATAATTTTGTATTTTTATTCTCACTCCTTATCCTCCATTCCGCGAACTTAAAAATGCCCCCTCGTGCATTACGAGGGCCATGTACAAACTTAGACACCTATAAATAAATAACTATACATTGTAATCCCGTAGAAAGCACTATTTACAATTATTAACATTAGTAAAAGTAAGTTGAGATGGTTTTTTAGTAAGAACAAAAAAACCTAATGATCATTGTAACTTTACCTTTAGAAACCTGGGAATTGAGAATTAATTCTAGAAAATTTAAAGTTCATTTTTATGTTGTTCACCCTGGAAAAAAAAAACGGGCACCGGAAATTTTTCTTTATAGTTATGGAAATATTAAAAAAGAGGTTTTGTATGCATTTGAAAAATGGAAATGATTTGTCTGTGTAATAAATAGTACTAGGAGGTAAGATAAAATGGCCTAAATTTGAAAATTTCAATTTTATTTTAAAAATATTCGATTGGAATTGAAATATTTGTTAGCGTTAAGTGTTTAAGTAATAGTAATTGGTTAAAAATAAAAAAGTAATTAAGTTAAAAATAACTATTGAATATATTTGGCGTTAATTTTGTAGAAATTCATTATTCACAATTAAATGAAACTACGTGATTTAGTATTATTTCTACTTTCTTTAATTTCTTTACCGCGACCTAGGTTTCGTTGTATTACAACATCTTCAGGTGGGATATTAGCAAAGATCTTTGCTACAAAATCATTAAATAAACATCTTCTATTCTTTATATTCTATCATTCTAAACCATAATTTGATTTATAGATTATGCAATTCATAATCCTCCTCAAAAAGAAATTCAATGGAGCGAATTCTAAGAATTTAATGTCTTGTGAAAATTTATACACTATTTTATACTTAGTCCTGAATAGTTCTTTTGTTATCCCCATTAATCTGATGAATGTTTCCTTTATTGATACTGGTCCGATTATTGTGTTACTTTGTATCTCTCCCTGCACAGTAATATTGGGGCAAAATTCATTGATCCTCGTCACCAAAAATATTAATGTAAGCTCCTGGCGACATTTGTTTTATGATATATGTAAAAAAAAAAACTTATCTATCATATCAAATATCAAGTAAATTTCCAAAGCAATAAATTACTGATATATTTAACAAGTTCGAAATACATAGCGATGTACACACTCGTTGAGTTAGATGCGGGCATTGCTAAATAAACTGAACAAAAGAAAATATACAAACTACGCCCGTATTTCTCTATAAGAAGGATGAAGATGAATAATCATTAACATTAACATTTGCAATATTTTTCCAGAAATATATTCGACACTTTTTATTAGTTCCTTACCATCATATGAAGCAGATAGGCAGTGTAATCTAAAGATTCCCGAAATATCATAAATAAAAGAGGTTAGAAATTAAGGGTTATTTTTTTCACAGTTGCCCTTTGTTAAATACAAGTTCCATCGATTTAATGGACAAAAGCAACGGACTGGCATAAAAATATATTACTTTAAATTTTTCTCACATATTTCTAAATATTCTAGAGGTGGAACAATAATACACATGTGCACATTTCGTAAAACCCTCACAGGAACTATTAGTTCAATGAATACGGAGTTTAAAAAGTTTCAGTAGCCTCCAGTTTCAGTTTCCAAAAATTGATCACTAAATAAAAATAATCACTTTGCCTATTATATTCACATGTTAAACCAAGGTTTCCCAACCTTTTTTTTGTTGAGGCTTCCCGGACTATAAATTATATTTCCCCCCCTTTGATTTAGTAAATTAAATAAAAATGGTAACTGAAGTTTGTAAATACACAAACTTACCTTGACTACACTGAGATACAATAATTTCACTCAAACTGATTTCTCAACAAAAAATGTACACCAAAACGTCAAATTTTTCGCAAGTTTGTGGTAATAATAGTGAATATGATATTTAATTTCATTAATTTTATGCATGTAAATTAAGCATTACATTGTAATGTTATTTGCTAATGTTGTTTGTATATTTTTTTGTTTTTTCTTTCTAAAATGCAAACGCTTTCCGCCCCCCCTGACATCTCTCTATGCCCGCCTTGGGAGGCGCGCCCCCCTGGTTGGGAACTCCTGTGTTAAACAATTGTTGTATAAAATTAATCTTTATAAGTTGGGCGAACCTCCACTCGGAAGAGTTCCATCTATGCGGAACTTCGGTGTAATTATGCATAATCATCTCACATTTCATAGTCATATTGCGGAAACATGTCAAAAAACCTACAAGGTACTTGTCATACGGAATTCCTACGGAAATGCTGAGTGTATTGTTACACTATTTAACTCTTTAATCCGTAGTATACTTGAAATAAATGCATTCATCTGGTCTTCATATGAAGCTACTTATATCCTCATGCTGAAGAAAATATTAAAAAGTCTGATAGGTTTTTATATTATAAAATATCTGGGTATTATCATTACTTATATCACTGAGATTTCATAATGGGCTTGGTCAGATGTAATTCCCTTCAACTCTGACGAGACTTGATATTGATCATGCAATTTTTAAAACTCTTAAATCATTAGGTTGATAACCTCTCAGTCCCGAGTTTAGGGGCCATTTATGCTTCTGGCTGCTACATGAGGGGACGATGTTATCGTTTATTTTAGCTGCCTAGAGCGCTCCAGTTTCTGCTTCAATTACCACTTCAGAAATGGGGTCATGGAGTTACTTGGTAGTTCATGACTGATTGCTAGATGATATTTATCCATGTATGTATATGTGTATTTATATTTGAATTGTATTTAATTGCACTGCGAGTGGAATGTCTTCATTATTATTTTATAATCATTTATCATATGTTCTTCCACAAACCCAGCGCTTTGGGTAAATCTGTAAGTTGGGTATATTCAAGAAATAAATAAATCTCATTTGTGCCGTTACTTTATCCCGAAAGTTTAGTATAAGTTTACAAATACTATTTTCAGCATCGCGCCGTCATTTTGAGATAGCATTCCGCATGTTCGACTTGAATGGTGATGGTGATGTGGACTGTGAAGAGTTTGAGAAGGTAGCCACGCTCATTCGCCAGCAAACAAGCATTGGTTCACGCCATCGCGATCATGCTAACACTGGCAACACATTCAAGGTTTGTATTGTGTTCTTTTCCATCTACAACATTATTATCTTGCTAATTTTCCATCATTTTGCATTATATGAGACTAATTTATAATTAAAAATTTAATTTTGACTCTGTTTTTAATTGCTTTTATTATATATTACCTGAACAATCAGAATTGGTTAATCAAATTCTCTATAAAGTTTGTTGTATTTTTAGTTTGGAATTTTTTATTATTAACATCATCATAATATCAATAGAATATATAATTATAAGAGATTTTATCCAAGTCATGTCTCTTAAAGTATCCGCACACAGTAGAACATACTACTTCATCAAGATGATGGCGTCTGTTAAGGTTATGGCATCTGTCAAAAACCCATCAATAAATTCTGTTTAACCTAGGGCAATAGTTTTGGTAGTTGATATGTTTCAATTTGTCACAGAAAATAGAAGTGGGAATATATGAATAAAATATTTGCTTAGCGTACATAATGACAGTAGCACCTTCCGCAATAAACCTTGAAGAGTACAGTACTCTATCGCTATTTAAGAGAACAAAACCATTAAGAGTGAGACTCCCAAACAATATTTTTGTTGTAATTTGGGTTCGGTGAAGTGAAATAATAAGCGTGGCAGTAACATGTAATGTATTTTTGGCATAAAAGCTTAGACATTTTGGTAAAAAAAAATTCAAATTAACTTACTGCATCTAATTAAAAAGATGTGAGATATAAACATAAAATACTTTTATGGACTAGTACCCTCTAGTAAAAAAAAATTTGAGTTTTTTTATTGCTTTTTGTCTTTCTCTAGTTTCTTCTGAATTTCTTTGCAAAGGGATATCAAACTTTAAACAGTACATATCCTTTAATCGTTGACAGCTGTAGTTCTGTAGTAGCTTCTTTTATATTAGCAAGGCAAACTGAAACGATTAGCAAGGAAAACTGAAACTGAAATGCATTTTTTCAATATTAACTTAACCGATAGTAGAATAAATATAGATTGATTGTGTCCCAATTTACTTGTTTCAAAAGAAACAAAGAAATAAAGAGAATGACTTATGTGCAGATGAAGGAAAATGCATACACATGCTATGTATGAATGTGTGTGTGAGTATATGTACGATTTTGTGGGAGTACCATTATAGTTGACTTTAATAAATAAAATTTTTAAAATTGCGAACCATGAATACCCAAATCCGCAAGTACCAAAGAATTATTGTATTGTGTTTTATTAAAAATCTTTTTTACAAGTTAGCTTGTTTATTTCTAACAATTTTGAATAAAATTGCATTACTTTGTTAAAAATGAGCAAACTTTAAAAGAATATCAAATTTTGCAATTAATTACAATTTTTACAAAAGTAATTTATATAAAATGGTCTGTATATTCAAAAGATTGTTCATTAAAAAGTTATTAATTTAGGCAAACCTGTTTGTTCATAATAGCTCATAATAGCTCAATCTCTAATATTTTTCAAAAATATCTTTCTCCAGGGTGTCAATTCTGCACTTACAACATATTTCTTCGGACCTAATCTGAACGAGAAACTGACAATTGAGAAGTTTCTTGACTTTCAGCAGCAACTTCAGAGAGAAATATTATCACTGGAATTCATGAGGAAAAATCCTGGTAAGGATTTGTGAATATGAAATTGTTGAAAAGCAATTTTGTTTTTCAATATTAGTTAATTTTATCTTTTCTATCTGCTGCAATAACGATACTCATTTTAATATATAATTTTGTAAGAGTTGGTAGTATACAAGATGCAGGGATGATATGCATAATTTCTGGAAAACTCTTTTCATTAAGTTAAAGTTGACATGTTCAAAAGTGATAGCGACATAATGTGGTGAACCCGTTACTCGGCTTTCAATGTTGAGCGATGTGGCTATTATTCCACAGGAAAAAAATGGATTCTACTGGTAATTCAGTGGTTTTATTAAGCTCTTTTTAGGGAGGATCTGTTTGTGAAAAAGAAATATTTAATTGTAGTTATGATTTTACAAAGTCTTGATCAAAATAACAAACATTTAATTTTTTTGAAAAAGATAATATTTCTCAGTAATAAAGGCCTAAATAAAAAAATGTTATAGATTATTTTCATGTCATATTTTCGAAAGGAGTCCAAAAAAAATGTTTGCCTCACCAATTAACTAATATCTGTACAGCATTTTGGTCACTTATTTTATTATTATTAACCACATTTGTTTTTGACTCGGCTTGCTTGATTGCTGAGTTGTCATGGAAAGCAAGGCCTTGTTACAGATACAATGGAATAAAATAATGGAATTTTTTAAAATGATTTTGAATATTAAAAGTTTAGTAGCCATTTTATTAGACATTTAAATTAAACTTATTTTTAGTAATTTTGTGTAACTTTATTATTGAAACTGCTGTCATAAATGTAACATAGAAAAGGGAACTTATTGTCAAATTGTTTCTTTCACTTTTTGGTCTTGATTTATCTACATTTCTATTATATGGTCGTAAAGCTTCGTTGCTTGTTGAATGATTATGTATGTCGGAAAGCTTGTTGAATGATTATGTATGTCGCAAAGCTTGTTGAATGATTATGTATGAAAACTACCCTTAAGTGTTAGAAGTCATAATAATTGCTTTATTCTATAATCTGTTGTAATAAAATCATTACCCTGACAAAGAGAAAATTTATAAATAATTTATAGCAAAACAAATAAAATTTGTATACAGTTAAGAGGTGAAATTTGATTTTAAGTTTTTTTATGTGTCATTTTTTTAAATGTATCAGTTTTGATATGAGTTTCAATCAATTCAAATTTCGACCGATTCACTGAAGACATTGTAATTTTGTAATAATTATAGTGTCTTACGTGGCCAATATAAGTAACTTATTTGACCAGGGGATGTATGCAAAATATTACTAATGTAATATTACAATATAACCAGAAACGGTCTCGCGAAAACTCTGCCAAACAAAACTTTCGTCAGTGTGTGGAGATCACATTAATAAAAATGTGGCAATCACAATTAATACTATATCAACCAACCTCATCACAAAATATGATTTGACAATTTCTCATCACGAGTAGCAGACTTATCAGAGTTGTAACAGAAAATGATAACCTCTCGAATTAGAGATGTCAAACAGTGTAACCTTAGCAATGGGATGAACCGTAGCAATGAGATTATCATTCTTCTTTACTGCACGCATACGGCTGTAGAGAAAAATGAATAGAAAATAAATTCAGTTTTTTACCTTTACTTCTGAAAATACTTTTGCTATTATAACTGAAAATAATAAATATTATGTGTAGTGTATCCAATGCGAATAGCCCGCAATTTATCCGGTACTAATCCAGTTAGTTTTTGGAGGACATCAATTTAAATTTTTGATGGCATAATTCAGGTGCGGAATGAGCTCAGAGACTTATCGTTTTGTTGGTTCACTGAACACTATCAAATAAAAAGTTCTTCAATCATATACACCTTAAGGTTTTATAAGCTTTTGAAAGGGCACATACATGCATATGTACCTACATACGTACATAAACACATGTATATAAACACATGCACACACAGACTCCAAAGTCATTAGTGGTTTTTTTACTGAAATTTCCTTTGAAAAACCCTTTGTGCCCTTACATTCCATGTTTAAAACAATGTTCACCTTATCATTGGATGTTAATGCAATACTTTCTTGATTTTGACGACGCACAAAAAGTCACTTAAATCAAAGATCCTACTTTTTAAGTCTTTGCGACTGGCAGTCTTTGCTTGGCATGAGACTCACTCCTTTTTCTTTTATGTAAATATATTAATATTCGACAAGAATCTATTAATTGCAAATTTAATTTTGTTTCCATTAAATCTTAATACTATAAACACTTAAACTTGTTTTGTGTCTTATATGTATGTGTCCTTATATTCAAATTCGAAATAAAGTTTACATAAGATATTTAAAATAATTTACTATTAGGTTATATATTTTCTATAATTGTTTATAATCTGTATAAAACTTCCTCAATTTCAGAGTTATAAACATCCCGAAGACTGCCATTTCAACTGATGGCACTCAAAGAAGTGTATGATAGAAAAATAATAGGTCTATTTCTATGTAGCTACTGTGAGCTGACGATGTTAGGATTTAATTGCTTCCATTAGAATCGCTTGAAACTCTTATGAAATATATACATTCAGAAAAAAGACTGCTTTCAATTCAGCATCCATACAGATGAATTCACAAATAAAAGTATCAAATTCCACCTCTTAACCATATACACATCATATTTGTTTTGTTAATAAGGGTTATAAGTTGTCATTAAAATTTTTTTGTCAGAACAATGATTTAATACAACAGGTTATAGAATAAAACCATTATTGTGACTGTTCTAGTGAACATTAGGTAAGAATAGTTTTCACACATAATAACAAAATAAGCTTTTAAGACTATATAATAAACCCCTAGAGCGCGCAGACTACTTTTACGTAACAACTGTCGGATCACTTTTACGTAACAACCGTCGCCTGTGCCATGTCGATAAAATAATATATAACTCCGAAATCAATACTTTCGTAGTTATATATTATGGTAATAACTTTTTTTTATGTATATAAGGAATATAGTTACAACATAATCGAAGCGTTTTTACCTTACATATATACTTATAATAATAAATAATAAGAACTAAGCCGATCCCCATTCCCGTAAAGGAAAATCTTTATAAAATCCAGTTTTTGTTATTACTATAAAAAATATAAACAATAATGAAATATAAGCGTAAATTGCATTTAGCTATGTAGTATGAAGGTCATATCATCCTATTTCAATGTAATCTGTTACATCTACAAATATTGTTCTAAATGAACCAACCTCGCAGCTAATATATCTCAAAAAGGAGCTTTGTCTCTTTTTCTTAGTATTTATTGAGGTTATTGTTTAGAATAAATTAACTTTAAGAATGAGAAAAAAATTGCATGTCGTCAGTGTACAGATACATTTGGCTTTACGGGCTGGAAATGTTAAGATATTATTAATGTTAAAACAGAACAGGTGACGGTCGCTTTAAAACTAGATCAAATTTTGGAAATTTAAAAAATATATAAGAATATAAGATGACATTTCAAGGTATTCACATGTATTATGAAAAGTTTGAATATAGAGAGAAAAGTAATTAAAGAAATCATGTGAATTGTGAAAGAGATAAGAAAGTAAAAAAATTGTTAAATCCATTGGAGGTATTTTTCGTAGAAATATGACTTTCCGGATGAATTAACGCTTTACAAAAATAAAATGTGCCAACATGCAGTGCTATAACAAGTATAACATTGCATAATCGATGCTCGAGTGTACGAAACCGACCACGCATAGGATATGGTACTTTGTTTGTTTTTAATGCAGATAAATCACTCAAATTACTTTTCTTCGACCATGTTCTATTATCAACTGATCAAATTATTTTACTTTAAGGAAATTTAAACATATGAAAAAACTTTTTATTATAATAAAATCAAATTAATATGTTAATTTGTATAGTCATGGGCAATTATAAGCACTATAGGCTCTATTTGCTGTCAAAGCATTAAATACCTTTATTATTAAAGTTAATAAAGCCATTTTAAACAGTTTTAATATGTGCAACCTGCTTTATTCGTTGCTTTAATTAACTTTACAGATGAAAATGGTCGTATATCTGAAGCTGACTTTGCAGAGCTTTTACTCGCATACGCCGGCTATCCTCAGAAGAAAAAAGCTAGAATGCTGAAAAGAGTGAAGAAAGCGTAAGTGATGTTAATATTTAACTCATCCCGTATTTTCACACAGTGCTGTGAGCAAAAGGGATGTCTTTCTGGGAATTTTGTCCATAGGACAAATCAAAATGATAAGTAAGATAAGTGTGCACGGAAGTAGAGCCCTCTTCATTACTCAAACATTCCCTAATGTTCATCCACTCTCATTCATTGACTGCAATAACAATTGTGTTATCAAATTGTTTGGCAAATAAGTACCTCACAAGCTACTCAAAGTTTGAGAAGGGCAAAAGACTTAATGAACTTATATAAAAAGCTGTGGCGAAAAGATATCATGACATTTGGAATGCTTCATAACATAAGTTCACCGATATCTAGAAAAACCAAAAATTACAAATGTTTAGAAATTCTGAAAATTCCAGAAGTCTAGCTACTAATTTAACTGCCCATTTGCTGATCTCATTTCTTTCAGTAGACCCCCTCGTTCACTAGTATTGAATTTTCAAAAACATAAAGTGTGTTTGTCACAACTTAACACAGTGCTGCTAATTATGATCGGGTTTTTTAAAGAGTGACCAAATGCAAAAAAATAAGAAAAATATGTATACTTTTTACTGAAATATTTATTGAAAAGATAAAAATTGTAAGTAAATATTTGGATTTGGAAAAAAATAAATCAGTACACCGAGATATTCTTATATAAAATTAATACACAAATAATGATGTTGATAAGCCTGATAATATTTGGCTTCAAATTAGTGAGGTATAACCTCAAATCTCCAGGTCTGATGATTCGCAATCAATTTTGTTTAAGAAAATTGTCAACCGAGCTAAAAACCCTTTCCACGAGGTATGAAGATGGAAAAGCTATTAATAATGTTCTCGCAATAATCCTTAATGTAGGATAAACAACAGGTATATCTTTCTGAAGTCAGAATTGTTGATAATGTTAAAAACTTGCATTGCTGCTGATATGAAAACTTGCAAAAATCTGCACTTTGAGGAGATTTGAGGTTATACCTCACTAATTTGAAGCCAAATATTATAAGAGCATTAGGCTTCTCAACAGCATTATTTGTGTATTAATTTTGTATAAGAATTTCACTGGGTTCTGATTTATTTTTTCCAAATCCAAATATTTACTTACAAGTTTTTATCTTTTCAATAAATATTTGAGCAAAAATTATACATTTTTTTTTTGCAATTGGTCACTCTATAAAAAAAACTGATCATAATTAGCAGCACTGTGATAGTTGTGACAAACATACTTTATGTTAACCGTTTTAGTGCCATGTTTTTTACTCATATACTTAAAAATGCCAAAGAAATCTTTTGTTTTTGATGTCATTTACCCTTGTCTCGAAAAAATCTGTATCTCTTCCAAAAATTATCAAATTTTAATAAATTTTTCGGTGTTTTCTTAATAAAAACTTGTACAAGGATAATAAAATACAAAGAAAATTATGGAAATATATATTGTGACCAAAAATGATAACAAAAACTGAAATCAAGGTCACATCGTATTTTCGCACTCCGGTACATCTTCTATATCAGCAATATAATTGTTATTGTCACTATTATCACTATCACTCAAAATTTGCATTATGCCAAATTGTGAGCACACCACAATGTCACTCCCACTATCACTTTCTTCACAACTTGAAAAACGATAATTTTCACTCGTAGTATTTTCGTATTCCTACATTATGGGTTAAAAATTTTCTTTTCCTGGATCCTTTTTATATTGTAATTACTAATAATATTATAATTTGAACTTTATGTAACACGTAGAAAGATAAAAAATTAGCGATGTGTGCGAATGACCTCCCCTACCGCGTGCTAAACAGCAACTGATTTCGTGAGCGCCATCGCGCTCATGGCATATTTAGTTAGTACGCGCACGAGCGCGATGTCGCTCGTTGGCACTCAAACGGTTAATATGTTTTTGAAAATTCAATATTAGTCAACTAGGGGGTCTACTGTAAAAATGATATCAGCAAATGGGCTACAGGGCAAAAAAGTTTAGTAACCTCTGGTTTAAAAGACGAAGGCTCTCTGTATCTATATGAATTTGTCTTCTAAAAATGAAATTGAAGAAACTTTTTATAATTCTATATTCAAAGAATTTTTATAATTTTATTTTGCTTAAGAGAAACACAAAATAGAAATACAAAAATTGAGTTATGTTACTTAAAATTAACCTGTAATTGTGGGTAAGTGAAAAAGATGTGGAAGAGAAAAAATGTTGAAAAAATGGTAAACCCAGTCTAATTGCTATTTGGATTAGAGTAGCTGATGATATCAGTTATATTTGATTGTCAATGCCTATTGATTGCATGACCATTCATTATTTATATTCAAAGTTGGTTATTCCTCTTTTTTATAATAAAGAACACTTTCAATAAGCAATATTAGTATGTACTTGGTGACTTCAGTACGTATTCTATATTATCAATGGCTGGTTAAAATTAATGCTTTGTGTATACCCCACACAAATCTTAATTGTTTTAAAACTGAAAAATTACACTTTATTACAGATTCCGAGACCACGGCGTTGGCATTACCCGTGATGACTACCTGAAATTCTTCCATTTCCTGAATAACATAAATGACGTTGATACAGCGCTCACATTCTACCACATCGCAGGAGCATCCATCGACCAGCCTACGCTGAAGCATGTTGCCAAGACAGTAGCTCACGTAGATCTCGATCCTCATGTTATTAATGTGGTTTTCACCATATTTGACGAGAACTGTGAGTATTTTGATATTCTTTTCACTAATTTCAAATTCCTTATTAAACAATAATAGAGACATATATATAAGGACATATATATATCATAGAGACATATATATATCTCATTTTTATTATACTCGATTAAGTCCTAATGACAACTACAAAATTAGATGTGTTAAAATTCTATTCATCCGTCATTACGTTGGGAATTACAAAAGGAATAAAATCTTAAGAAAGAATGTATTTAATAGGAAATTAAGTGCGTGGGGTAAATGCTGGGTAGATAGCCTGCTATTATGAGATTTCTTTTAACTTGCAAGGGATGAAGGGTGGATTGTCTATAACCTTGTTAAATATAAGTAAAGTTTTAAAGTTTTAGATGGATTGTAAATAAAAATAGGCAAGTATAAAGGTTGAACATAGCTCCATAATTTGGACGTATGTAGCCAAAATGTTGCAAGTCATAAAAATTATACTGTCGTTATAACTGCGAAATAGAGGAGTGGTACAACCTGTATGGCGATTATGGGCATTGACTCCAATGATATGCGCATTGGAGAGGCCTACGTCCAGCAGTGGACTGGGACAGCGTGTTGATGATGGTAATGATTATATACAAAGCCTAGAGTAAAAAATTACAGATGTGAAATTAATAGCTTTTAATTAGCTACCAATATTTTTCTGTTTCCGCATTAAAATTTGTGATTCAAAGCACAACGTCTTTAATAAAAAATTTGTTTGTCAAGCCAACAATTAAGGTGCTTTGGGATAGTTCGGAATTATTTTTTAAGAGTTGACAGAATATTTATTATTTGATTAAAATTATCAGAATCTATCAAAATTTTTCTGAAAAGTTTGTTGCTTTCAGGTATTTAATTAAACAGCCTAATACTTTTGTGCCCGTTTCTTCCTGAAATTTGACTGGCTTTTTTAGATATAAGAGATTGAAATATTGCCTTATTTTGAAATAAAATAAGGTGCAATCCCGAAATATACCAATGTAAATTCGAATGACACTCGAAAGTGGTCTTAGTTCTATATTCTCAATAAAAAAAATATTTAACTTTCCCCATAAAAATATTTTTACAGAACTTTTATTTCGGAATTGCCCCACTCGGAGTCATGGGTACTCAACATTTTACCTCTTTCACGGGTAAAAATAAGAAATTAAAAGCAATGTAATTTTTGTAAACGACAACTGAAAGCTGATGTTCTTTGCGAAAATTTATAAACATGTTTGGACCTGGGATGTCTTTAAACGGGGTTTCCAATTTATTATGTTTTACATATTCAGCGACTATATGTAATATATCTTGTCCTCATTTTTCCATTAGTTAATTGATCTTCCTCATTCCATGGAATAGCTTGTGGTTTTCCCACATTTGCTGATTTATAATTTTCATTAAATTTGTCAAAAAGAGTAGTTGTTGGGATATTGTACCATTTGGCTACAGGATATAATGTTAACTAGCTGTTTTTTATGTTTATTGTTTACATCTTCCTGCATATATGATGTAATTTTTTTTTCTTATATATTTATAGTTATTGTTACTCTGACACAGATATTTATTGTTAATATTCTTGATGTTCTACTGTATCAGAAACTAATGTCTATAAATTAAAACTTTTTTAAAATATAGGTAATTAGTACCTTTTGGTGGCACTTAAGATTCTTAAACCTAAAAATACTTGATTTTTTAGATTATTTTTTGTTTGTTTAAAAAAATGAGCTTCTAATCAAAACTCCTAACCGATTACTATGTATTTTGCAAACTTTGAAATATTTAGTTGAGTGTTTAAATCTAGAATATACATTATATGAACGTTTGTGTGTATCCCAAAATTCTTATCTCTGTGTGAGGAAATCCCGGACACAGCTTACATTTAACTTTCATTTTGATCAATTTACTAATACACAAAAAGACATTTTTAAATTAAAATTCAATTTTATGCGGAGTGGCAAAATACCTGAAAACAAATTTATTTAAAATTAATAAATTTACTTACTCTATTTAAAAACTTTACACAAATGTTGAGAACTACTGACAATTTCTATGGAAAACCAATATGAGACAATTCCACTTATATAATGATTCCGAATTCTCCCTGATGACGAATTCCGAAAAGATAATAAAATTATAAATAAAGCATTTTAACTTACGCAATGATGTAATAAATAAAACAATCTAACATTTAAGCAGACAATAAATTGTATAACTTATGGAAATTCCGAGTAACAAATGTTGGGGTTATTCCAAAAATACAAAAATCCACAAAAAAGCACTCTTTTGAGGAAATGTTCCACTCACGGTCGCTACCAGCGATTTGGTTAACAGAAGCGGCGTAGCGGACTAAATTGGCTTCAAGGTGAAAGTAATCAACATTTTGACATAATGTAGTGTTTATAATTTATATTAATTATTATAATTTAGTACAGGCTATTTCACTTGAATATTTAAATTGTTTTAAATTGTTCCATTTTGTATCGTAAGCACACTATATTTATATTTCCAGGATATGTGCCGTATTTTTTATATAAATCACTTTTAAAGTTTTAATTTTCAAACTCGCGCTAAAAACGCAATTTCTGTAATGGCGGCTAATGTGACGTGACACACAATGTAAACAAACAGTCCTGCCCGCTGAAAGGGATTATTATTTATTTTCATATTAAAATGGTGTGTGTGTGTGTGTGTGTGTGTGTACACACATGTCCCAATGTACAAATACGTCTATAAAAAGTCGACACAAAGTGTTCGTTTCAGTGCCAACAAATCTTAAAAGACGAAAAAATTGGCTGCAATTAAACCAAAGAGATCCAAACAGCATTGTAGCTCACTCAAATGTTTTTATGTGTGAAGATAATTTCGATATAAGTAATATTTGTGTTTTAAACATTATTATCGATATCAATGCCTATAAACCAAAAGAATATGAATATTAAAATTTGGTATGAATGCGTTTTAGTACCAATGATATTTTGACAATTGTTAGTATTTATCTAAATTTAAATTTTTGATATCATAAGAAAGAATATATATTAAAAACGATATGTTTAAAAATATTCTGCAGCAGACAATTATTTATTATAAAAAAATCAATTTAAAAAATTTCATACCCAATGACTTTTGTTTGCGAGGGAATATGTTTTAACCTTTTTTTCCTATTAGTTCACTTTATCTTTTATCGCTAAGCACTTATTACACAATTAAAAATATAATTTCTTACAAATCGTTAAGTATTTACAATATGAATATACTAAATTTAATTATCCAACTCCAATATTCACTTAATCTGTCAATTTTAACAATAACATCTTGTTTATCCAACAACATTCAGGAAAAGTCTATTTGTCTATGATTTATGTTTGGAATAAAATTATAGTGCTGATATATACATTAGCATATGCATTGCATGGGAATTAAATAAATTTTTTTATACATTAGCTATGACCGGAAGTTATTTTAATTAAGAATATCATTGTGACTATTTCTTTAATATAATAATAATTGTGATATATTTATTTTTATATAATATAATACGTAACGAGTAACATACGTAATGAATTCACATTATAAAAAAAATTATACTAAATGCAAAAGGTGATAGTTATAAATTAAAAAAAAGAAAAAAGGACCATAATTTAAAGATTTAAAAACTTGTCTGTGACGTCATCTAACTTTTAACCAACAACAATAAGGCGTTTGAGATGCTGATTAAATTTTGAAAAAATATTGTAATTTCTTTACGTTTTTTTTATATAATATAAACTTATTCTTCCGAAAATTAAAAGCAATACGCTTATTTACGTTATAATCTAATAGGACGACCCCGAATTGTGGTATATTTTCGATGTTGTCAAGTAGCCTATTGCTATTAAACACTACATTATTTCATACCCCAAATTACCCCAAAGAAAGTTTGTAACAGTATGGTAGAGAAGTTAAGTTAGTTGCTGAATATGATAGCAGTTACCGCACTAGATGAAGTTTGTATTAGTGGCTGCACTGTCATGTACCTACCGAGTTTACTCGATAAACTTGGTAAAACTGAGGTAACTGTCATCTCGAGATTTTGTTTGATCTACAATCAATTTAACTCAATAGCAAGGTACAACTTGTCTGCATGGAAGTTGTATTAATATTATTACATTTGTTGTTTAGACTTTGAAGAGAATTTTGTTTATTTTTATCATATAAAATATCTATAATAGAAATCACCTTGAAACAATCTAACAATTTATAAAATAATTTTTTAGTTTATAGGTATAGGTGAGCTATTCGGTAGAATTAAATGTAACTGTCAGAATTAGCTATATGTCATTGCAATATACGTCGCGAGAAATATGCAACTATCTACAATTTACGTGAGGAGATATAGAAGTATAGTGCAAGAAGTGTACAGCTAGCTATTCAGCCAGTATGCGTATCTCTGATATAAACATATATGCATATTCATGGTTACAAAGCTAATATACTCTGGACCACAATTGTTATCTATTACTTTCTGTTCATATTTCAGTGGACGGTCAGCTCAGCAATAGAGAATTTGTGGCAGTCATGAAAAACAGACTACTCCGTGGTCTAGAGAAACCAAAGGACACGGGCTTTGTGAAGCTCATTCACTCGATGATGAAGTGTGCTAAGGAAACCAAGCCAGCCCTCTTAGATTTCTAGGCTGTTACTATGCGACGATTATAGCAAATGGCTCGTAATTATTTTAAAAAATGCTTCAAAGAAAAGTATATTTAATTGTCATAGTAAATTGTTTTTATACGTATCTGCGATGTGCCCTGTTAATAAAAATGACACATTAAGAGCATAATATTTTTATCACTTACTCTGGCAACATTTTATTCAAATAAACATAAGTCACTGGTATGTTTAAAAAGATGTTTATATTTTATATTGAATGTTGTCGATGTTTTATTATAAGATAAATGCGTTTTATATATTATTAATCGCAGTCAATTTATTTATTAATCTTAATTACACATTAATTGTTTGTATATTTCCGGCATTGAATATAATTATAATCCTATTAATTTGTTTGCAGATAAAATGTACGTATAATCCAATTGATGTTATAGCGTAGATAATTTTATAATCAAAACGTCTAATGTCACCACAGTGAGAATGAGATTTGACAGGTCTACATCACTATTTATATAAATTGTCTCAAATGTTAGTGATTTAATTATAATTTTTGTTACTGCCAGATTGCTATTCATAACATCCTCTTAGTTCGGATTGTAAGTTGTAGGTTTGTCTATACTATAATTTTTTACGAGTTATTTTTATACAGTGTGTAAAGTTGAATACGACAAAGCCATGGAGACGTAATTCTCTTCGATATCCTGAAGTTATTGGAAATCTGGCATAAGGAAAAAATTTAAATTAAAGGGCTTTAGGGTTAAGTACGTAATCGTCTAGTGATTTATGAAATATACAAAGGCGTATGTTCCATTGTCTTAAAATCATTTATAGAAAAAAATTTCGATTCCTATTGGATGATATTTTATAATATGAAAATTAGATAATCCATATTGTCCACATTTTTTTAATTTGTTCATTTTTCAAATTTTTTCGAAAGACAGTTTCCACTGTTCTCTTCAGGACCTTGAAGAGAATTATCTCCCCGTGGCTTTATCGTATTCAACTTTACGCAAGTCCCATTTATGGGGCATTATTTATTGCTAAACATTTTATTTAATTTTATCTTTTTATTTTGTATTGTTCTATAAGTATTAGGTTTTTTGTTTACTTTTTTATAATGTTTTGCAATGACTCTTAATACTATACAGAGAGAGCAGACTTGAATTTCCTGCTTGAATATTACGCAGAAAACATGTTTCTGGTCGGTAAGTGGAATTGAATCCGACTTTCTGGGCTAAGTGAGTGGGTGGGTGCCCATGTTTTAAATACGAGGCAATAGTACATATGTTTTATTTGGAGCCCAAGTTGCTCTTGTATAAAGCATTAAAAGGCTATATTATTATATATAATAGCGTCAATCACAAAACAACACGTTTACAAAATGCGGAGATTGCAAGCCATAATTTCATTCTTTTGTCTTAACTAAATTGCGTGGTTTGTTCGTAACAAAATTAACACATTTCTTTGCTTTATTCTATCTTCATACTGCAGAAATTTGAATAAGTTTTCTATTTATTTAAATTATGGCGACCATAATTTTTTTGTAGAATTCAGTTCAGGATTTTAGGGTGTACAGGTACAACTACCGGTTTAGTAATATATTGTTATGCTTTAGATGCAATCCAGCTGTCACATATATTTCTAATTTTAATATATAATATGTTTGTTCTTTTAGAAAATTTTCATTCATTATGAATTATATTTAGCCAATCTCTATTAATTTCTATTTCCCTGGTTTATACGTATTATATGTAATTTAATTCATGACAATGTAATTCTATAAGTTGCTGCCATTAAGTTCAGAGACTTAATTATAATTGAATCATCTTGTGATTTTTGTCAATTAACCTAAAAATTTGGTTATGGAAAGTTATACGTTTGTTATGTAACTATTGCATATTTAACATATTTATCATATCTGTAAAAAACAATTTAAACAAAGGCATGGTTTATATTGAAATATTTTTGAAAAAAATAACTCGTAAATATTTTTGAAGAAGGTATGGATGATTTTTACTGATTCGACTACCAGAATCGGTAAAAATCATCCATACCTTCTTGCTTTCACTCTTAAAATCTTCAAAAATACAAACACTTTTACGCCTCTCATCAAGACTGCAAAGGTTGTCACATTATATACATATTTCAATTGTATATAATAAAATAGTTGTTTCGCATTCTTGCAGTGCATCGTTGAATTGAATGAATTCTACATTGTGGTCACAATTTTGTTAATAAATACATCTATAACTGTTTTTTTACTATAAAATGGACTACAAAATAGAAATAAAAAAAAAACATGCTTGCCACTTAATTTTTTATGCTCTTTCTACTTTAATATACAATTTAATTCAAAAGACAGTCATGAACATGTAATTTAAAGCTACCTTTTTTTTGTAATATAGTAATTGATGTGATGGATGAATGATCCATCAATATAGTAATTGATGTGATGGTAACGATAGTTTTCTATGGTATAACCTTCACCGACCATTTTTTGAAAACTAATGACCATTTGAAAATTATTGTTTTATAAATAAGAACTTTAAATTTTTTATTTATAATATTAAATTATTGAATCATATTTTGTAATATGAGAATGAAAAATGTGGAAAAATGATAATAATTTTGCAAAGATTTGCAATTATGGACTTAACTAACTCTGGAATTGCCACAAATTTGGAAAAACGGTTTTCACAAGATATTGAAGAAAATTATTTCCTGATTTATCATATTCATCTTGATACCGTATATTTAAATAAAATTTTATAAATATCAATCTAGCTACGTTTACACTTTTAATAATAAATTGGGGCTATGAGGTTAATGTCATCTTTGTTGAGACTTCATACAGGTTAATGATTAATAAATTGATATTAAAATTGTGTACGTTACCACTTATTACGCTTTCAAATGTTGTGTTCACTTAGTTTTTAAATGGAGATGAACAAAATTTCTTAGTTTTTCTCATGTATTTTTTTATACGTCGTTCCTTATGTTAAGATCTGATAATATGGTTTAATCTCATTCTTATATAAAGAAAGAATTAACAAAGTGAATCCTTGTTTCTGTAGTTAGCGTAGTAATGACATGGAACTAGAATAAGAAAAGGGAATAAAAGAATTTGCTCGATTATCTTAACGAAGATTATTTGCAAATAGCTTACAATGACTAGCTTTGGGCTATTTCAAAAATAAGAGTTACAAAAATCTTAATTTACTTTTGAGTATGTTCCACTAGGCTATCGCAACGCTCAAAACTCTCATTATATCGTTCCACTTGGCGACCACGGTCGTTGCGGTCGTGATCAAAACATCATTGATGGCGTCATTGCTCATGACCGCGACGACCCACCTATCGACGTGAGTCGTTGCGGTTGTTTATCTGCCAAATTGACTGACACATTGTTTATGAAGTTTACGTAAATAAATTTATATCATGTTTGAAAATTAAATATAATGACGGAGAGAATCACATTATGCAGTTTTGAAAAGTACCTAATAGAAATAAAGGTTACACCAAAAGATGCAAATGCATTCATCAAACTTTTATAAAAATTAAATTGCACTTTTAGTTACTGTAAGTCTAAATTATTGTCCAACGATTAATACACAGAAATTAAATTGCACTTTTACAATTACTGTAAGTCAAAATTATTATCTAACATAATAAGTATAATCCCTAATGTAATAAAAAATATAACCTCTTGATTTTTGTCCAATACCCGCCATCGTTCATAACCCATTCCACTTGGACTGACAGTTACAACTTTAGTATATTACCTATGGTTACAACGTTGACAAGCTAGTGGAATGGATATGTACGCGGTTGTGATCGCGAGCGTTGCGAGCGGCTAGTGGAACGTACTCTTTGTCACTGATTATTGCAATGTTGTCACAATTGTTACCTAACAGTATGACATGTAAGCAATTTATTTCAAAATCTGGCTTCTGGTTTTGTGTCATTTTTTATTGCACTTTACGTTAATTTTTTAATATAACAATAAATTACACACTACTGTTAATGCATGTACTTTCGTATATTACAGGTAACAAATTATTTTAATTACATTAATTATATGGCATTGCATTAAAAAAAAATGTTTCAATTATTATAATCGATACCAGACGCTCAGTTGTAAAATATATCAAATTGACTAATTTCTAATTTATTAGAAAATGATTTTCTTGCCCAAAATTAATGAGTTAAGTGTTTCTAAATGTATTTAATTTCATAAATGTAAAGTATATTTATAGTTTGTTTGATCTTATAAATAAATGAAACCAATAATATTAAATACTGTGTTCTCATTTCATTTTAACTCGAGGAATGCCCACGCAGCCATTCGTCTACGTCCACAGCATTCAGTCTAACAATTTATTAAATAATTTCCTAGATTATATAGATACAGGTGAGCTATTCCATAGAAATTTGTATTATAAAATGTAACTGTCAGAATTAGCTATATGTCGTTGCAAAAGAGAGGCAGATATACGTCACGAGAAGTATGCAACTATTTACAATTTACGTGACGAGATATAGACATATGGTGCAAGAAGTGTACAGCCAGCTATTCAGCCAGTATGCGTATCTATGATACAAACCTATATGCATATTCATGGTTACAAAGCTAATATACTCTGGGTCACAATTGTGAATATAGGCAAGAATTTAATTTTAATTACATAAATTTTTATTCTGAACCTAGTTGACTTCGAGTATGGTAAATTTTTTTACCATACGTTAAAACATATTAGATTAGCTAAATTCTATGAAGTCAGGTCGCATTTAGTAAGTTTCCCTTTACATTTTAGTATATTTACCAAATTAATGGTCTGTCTGAAGTATTTTAAATTACTCGTTGAAATACTTCAGTCCGTGGAGGATTTTTTGTAGGAGGGATTTTTCTAATTGTGATTTTTTGTACAAGTAGTTTAACCATTTGAGTGCCGACGAGCTCCATTGCGCTTGTGCACGGCTACTAAATTAGCCACGAGCATGATGGCGCTTGCGAAATCAGTTGCTATTTAGCGTGCTATAGGGGAGGTCGCTCGCACGCATCCCTAATTTTTTATCTTTCTACGTGTGACATAAAGTTCACATTATAATATTATTATTTAATTACAATTTAAAAAGGATCCAGGAAAAGATAATTTTTAACCAATAATGTCGGAATACGAAAATAATTGGAGTGAAAATGATCGTTTTTCAAGTTGTGAAGAAAGTGATAGTGGGAGTGACATTGTGGTGCGCTCACAATTTGGCGTAATGCAAATTTTGAGTGATAGTGATAACAGTGACGATAACAATTATTTTACTGATACGGAGGATGTACCGGACTGCGAAATTACGATGTGACTTTGATTTCAGTTTTTATTATAATTTTTGTTCACAATATATATTTCCATAATTTTCTTTGTATTATCTTTGTACAAGTTTTTATTAAGAAAACACCGAAAAAATTAAAATTGGATAATTTTTGGAACAGATACAGTTTTTTTTTCGAGACAAGGGTAAATGATCAAAAACAAAAGATTTTTTTGGCACTTTTAAGTATATATGAGTTAAAAACAATGACACTAAAACGGTTAAAATGCATTATAGAAAGTGTACGGTCTGTTTTTTGTATAAATTACGTTTAGATACACATTTGTTTCTTGCAAATAAAATGCTTGCGAATATCAATGTATTTTTCCTTTAAATTCTTAAATGAAGTCGATAATTACAATCCGTCAAACTCTCAGACATTTCTATTACAAAAACATAGTAATTAATGAAATACATCGCTCCCAATAAATTGTTTCAATGTTGTGAGAGGGGTTTTTCTAAATGCTAGTGGCAAAGGCTTTCCATCGCCTTTATAAGCTTTCTCAGAACTTTTTCAATGACACAGATTTTTTAAGCGTCATAGGATGGATTGCATAATCCCTCTTTAATTTTAGTGAGTATTAACACTTATACACTATTTAAACAGATTTTTGCTAAATATCTGATCACTGCTCCCATGATACATATTATCTATTAAACGCATTTGGTCAAGTGCAAGTTGTTGCATGTAATAGACAAGTTATTTTCATTGAAACATCAATTAGTTTGCTGGAATTAGTTATTAGTGATTATCCTGATCGACGTGATCATCATGTTGTCCACGAGAAGTATGTCTAGGGGTACAGAATTTCCAGAGAACAAAGACATGAGATCCAGATGAGTCAACATTTTTCTTATGTAGGACTTTAAGTTGGTACCATTTAATCCATAATTGGAACCGTATTATTTAATTATTTGCTCTTTAATTAAAAATATTAACTGAAATCACTTCTTTTGCTTTTAAATTAAGAGGTGAGATATGTTTGTAAGTTATAACTTTCAAATAAACATACAGGTTAAACACGATCATAACAGATCGCATTACATTGAGGTTTAAAAATATATAATTAAATTAAACAAGCAATTAATTCAAAATAAAGTTCCATATTTTGAATTAAGGAAATGTTAAAGTTCAAGTTGGTCCCTAATTGTTATGGCTGCACGATGGAAATTGTCTATTAAAGTCATTTTTGCATCAAATTACCAATCCATATATTTTATAAGTATATTAGCTGGAAATTTCAAGCAGACAGAGATTTCATTTAATAGACAATTTATTCATAAAAATATATTTAACTATACTTTTAAAAACCGTGATGAAATCAGATAAAAGAACCAAACAATCTTTGTTTGTCTATAAAGAATCTCTCTAAACAATTCTTTTAATTATATTTGTAATTTTTCTTTTCTCTAGTGTAATAAATATCAAAACAAAAGGAAAGTATACATTATTTGGTATAACTCTTTAGTTTATAATGATTCGTCGTTCATCAAAATTATTGTTTTCTAAATGTTTTCATACATTAAAAATAGAAAAGTACCTAGAAAATGCAAAAAAATTTGCAATTTCTTGTTTCCTCAAGAGATAATAAAACATCTTAGTAGAATATAAAATAATCTATTTTAATTGTTTTTAATCCCTTCCGCTATAATGGAACCCATGATGGAAAAGTACCTAGAAAATGCAAAAAAATTTGCAAATTCTAGGTTCCTCAAGAGACAATAAGACCCTTCTCTCAATTTTTATGAAATTCTGAGATTAGGTATTTATCTGATAGCTTCCACGTGACCGCAATTATTAAAATATTTTCCCACCAATTGCTATAGTTTTGTTGTGACACCATATTGGTGTCACAATAAACCTATTCGGCAAATGCCTCTAACACCATAGCGTTAACAAAATAATAAACAACATATTGTTAATATTCCATAATAAAAAGTCTTCATAATCTCTAACAAAAATTTGCCACAAAATTTTATTTTTTAATGCTTAAGCAAAGCTACTATTACACCATGGTGTTAGAGATAAAATGTTATATTACCAATCATTCAACTTTAATGGACATGGTGTAGTAAAACCCTATTAATAAGTATTGCAATATAAATAAAACGTCTAAGGTCAGGTGTGAAATAAAATAAACACAGAAAGGACATAAAATAATTTTAATTAAAAATGATATTGTGAAGTGTCAAATAAATATGTATTTTTATTATAGTAACAATGATCTTATTCACATTATGAAATAAATAACTCATTCATTGTAAATAAATAAAAAATTAGAATCTATACAATATTAACGAGGGTAGAAGCATAGAAATGGTTTCCCAAGTGAAATAAATCTCTTTGACTAGATAATACACTCAATTATTATCGTTGTAATAAAATAATATTCCAGCAACAAACACAAAATCAACAATAAATTAGTAAACTATGAAGTACATATTGTATAATATTAAATTCTAAATAAATTATATTTCGGTGACAAGAAAGGACATTGTAAAGATAAATATGATTTAGAAAAATATGTTAATCATAATAATAAAATTATCAATCCCTATTAAAAATAAATATTCTCTTATCCTTACATAACTAAATTTAACATAAACATAGGTACGAAATTAATATCAACTCACGGAGGCGATGAACTGAACAATTTCAAATTTTAACTTAGGTCTATACATTTTTTTCGTTATCTTATTTTTGTAATTAACATTTTTACTAAATATTCATCATCTAGTAATCCCTTTCTCCCAGCACGTGGTACATCAGTCGTTTAAATGAGTTTGATTGCTGGATCGACTCCTCGTTCAAAGTGCTTACCTAGAAAAAATTATCATCCATCTTTAATCCAGCTAACACATCTTAAACACATACAATTTAAATACAACTCTAATTTAGACCTTATAAATTTCGATACTAAAATTTAATATAAATTAATCACCACCAGTTAAAAAAATTTTGTGAATATATAATAAAACTATGTAAATAGGACACTTAAGCCCATATTGTTCAATTGAAATGTACTAAAGGCTTTACTGAAGACCTCTCCTTAATAAAGACTGTTACATTTTTTAATTTCTATTAAAATGCAATTAATATATTTCTATTTGGTTTTAAATGTGTAACATATTAATTTGGTAATATTATATTGTATAAATATATATATATATTATACATAAATATAATTAAAATTTGTCATAAAAAATAAATTTGATTGTTTTGTGATCATATGTTCATATGTAAAATGCTTCATAACATATGTAACGCTGTACCTACACAATATTACTTGTTGAAATGAAATAATTTAAAATAATACTTAAAAATCTACCATAATACCACTAACACATATCTAACATGTTAATAACTTTAATCGACAACAGAGTGTTTTCCACTCAATTCGAGCATTTTCCGTCATAATATCGATTATGTAGTTGGGTTTAATTATTGAAATTAATATTCACATCTGTCATCAACTGTCAAAGGTTACAATTCTATCTTAAGAAAAGAGAAATATGTAACGGAAACAATTCTTTACATCATGAATTTTAAAGTGAAACACCTGACTAATTAAGTTATCCACTTACAAATGTATTTTTTTTCGTAGTCGTTTGCTGCTGTTGGGGTGGTACAGGCCTCTGAAATGACAGACAGATATCGATAAACGAATCTAATTACGCATACTATAAGTGTGTAAAATGAATAAAAAAATTGGATAAATGAATCACCTACTGGAAATGACCTCGAAACAAGACTTTTCTGTTAAGAAAGATGATTTGAAACAAATGTTATTGTGTCATATCCTCTGCTCAATATGTATCATCCATACAAGTGTTGGCCTTTAGAAAAACTAAAATTATATTTTTCTTATTCCAACTGTACATATTACAAAATATTTTGAAAATATAAATCAGGCTTCATTTTTATTTTTCTGGATAAAACTTTTATTCATTTCAATTTTGCCCTTAGTAATGAAAAGTGGGAACCCTGATATCAATGTGGTAAAGTGGTAAAGCTTCAACAAGCAATTTTAGGATACGCGTATGTTTATAATCTATATGTTTTAAAATAATTACCATGGTATTATTTTTATAATAAACACGAAATTATTGTATTTTTTCAACTGATGTGTAAAATGTACCCATTATTTACAATTTTGTGAAGAATTTTACATACATGTACTTTGAAATATTTGCCAAAACAATATAATCTGCAGCGCAATTATGACATCCAGTCATATTCAATCAAAACATTTTTATCCAAGAGGAATGGTTTTGTTCTGTTATCAAAAAGTATAAGTAGTCAACAAAGATATCATAACAGCTCTGCAGATTCATGTCAAATTTATAATACAATTAGATTGAAATTATATAAGAAGCTATAAAAAGCATAAAAAGCGTAGTATTTACCTTAGTAGGCGGGACCTTATTGGTGGGTGCTTTGAAAACTTTCGGTTGGACGGGTACAGCTACCTCCTGCACTGTGTCACCTAAGTTATCTTCTTGAAGCGCCTTGTAAGTCTCTGACTTGGCAGGGTCGTAGAGAACTGTCGTCTTGTAGCTAGTTAGGACCAGTGTCAATATCAAGTTGCGTGATGCGTGCTCCTCAGGGATGGTGGTGAGGTTTGGAGAAAGGACAGATCATTGGTATCCAGCCAGTTAATTTTTCATAACGTTTTGTTTTTTAATTTTTTTTTATTAAGTCATTAGGATCGGGTTAGGAGTTTAGTGGGCGCAACAGAAATAAAAAAAATAACATCAGTAAATTATTTATAAATAGAATTTGGATGGTAATATGGGCAAATGGCACACGTTAATAAATTTAATTAAAAGTCAATGCGGAAACGAAAATAATGAATTAAAACAAAACCATATATTAGTGATTCGGATAAAAACGGGTTGCATGAGTGGGTAGTTAATGTTTGTTGTTGGTATTATTTTGGAGTATACGTTGTTTTTGTTTAATGAAAGAAAGGTCAATGAAAATACTAAAATTAATTACGTAGAATTTGTTCTTAAAATGAATTTATAATGTATAGCATTAGTGCATAATAATAATATTTAAAACTATCTTTATAATTAATATAATTTTATAACATATATTTATAAATATGGACGTCAACATTATCTGTTGAACTAGTTGATTTGTCCATTTTCACGATCTCTTATGAATGTGAAAATTGGTTATTTGGAATAAAGACTAACTGAAATTCAATTTTTTTCAATATCCAATATCCAATAATATTTCATTTCAATATCCAATATCCAATAATATTTAATCTTTTCCCTTGGTTTTTAACATGTGACGAGTGTTTTTTCGACTCTAACATGTGAACTTGAATTAAAAGTGTAAATTAAGCTGTACTCACAAGTTTATGTCTGTTTAATATCAGTGTGATGTATTTATGTCCAAGGACGGTCGTTACAACAATAATTATGAGAGTTAAGAAAAAATTATTACATTTTAAACGGTGTAACAATTTCACGTTTTTGTTTAACTTAGATATTTTTTTTTGTATCATTTTAATATTCACTTGTTTCATTTACATAATATTTAGATATCATTATAAATTAGTAATGAATTGAATTTCGTGCTTATTTCTACTATAATTTACCCATAAAAAAATTTGCTTCATAGAATAAAAGGTTTTATTTTATTATAGGGTTTTCAATAGCAGAATTAAACACGAAATTCAGAGTAATAGCGTGAATTGTTATGACAGTTTCGGAAACGGAATTGTAAATAAATTTTAAAGTTTCGTTTTGTTTATTTGAAAGGTGCCTGCCATATGAAGGTGACCATAAAGAAGAAAATATTGATAAAATAAATAATACGAGTTAATGATGGAATAAAATAGAAAAATGAAAGAAAAGCATTATGGCGGTTCCATATTTATATGTTTTTTATGTTTACTTTTAGTAAAAGACTTGCCTCTTCAATACGTGTCTGCTATAACCATTCGCGCTACCACGGGGGAAAGAAAAAATAACAATATATATATTTCTGTATCATAAAATAAAATCTAAGAATGTAAAACTATTGTAATGAATATAGTTTTATATAACATTTTTCTTAAAAATTATGTTTATTATGAACTCGAATAAATTAGTTCATAATAAGCGGGAATAATATTTTTGCTTAGATTGCAATTTGTTAAAATGGAAATGCTTTGTCATTTGATATGACAGCTTTTTGAAAAGGCATGAAATTATGTTTTCCATTTTCGCAATAACGCCTTCACTTCTATATACAAATGTTGTGTATGAGGTGTGGGTAAAGCAACATTTAAATGCATCAATTCTAGCGATTAGCACATAGGTAATTGTTTTGGCATTTGTTAGTTCTATCCAATGTTTTTTTTAAGGTTTGAATATCATATTATATTTACAGTTTTGTAATAATTGTTTGCTAATTTGTAAATCAATGTGCACAATAAGATCATCATTAATATAATATATTCAACGTTTGTTTATGTCAACATTATAAATGGCTATTGTGATCCCTGAATGTTACAAAAAATACTTAAAAAAGTTTATTGCTAATATCAGTGCTTTAAAAGAATTAACATATTTGCATTAATTTTAAATCCTTAGTTGTAATTTGTTTAATATATTAAAAACAACACTTTTCCAATATAAGGATTATAAAAAGGTAAAATTTAAAATTTTTTTAGCAGAATGTATAATTAATAATTTGATATGTTATGCTTACAAAAAATATTCTCTGAAATCTAGTTGAGTACATATTTATAAAATAGATACTTTGTGTATGTAACAGTTTGAGAAATTTATAAATGAATGGAATGTTGTTTGGATTGGCGAGTGCTAAAAATGGGGTCTCGGATGTTGCCAAATTTTATTGGCGTCGTCCTGTTTGGCGGATGAGGTGTATTCATTTTCTTAGCAACGGAACTACTTCTACGCTCGTCGTACATATTATATATTTACTCACCATTTTTGCACTTAGTAAATATTGTTTTAAATATTTTTTAACAGTTTACAATTATTCCATTAAAAAGATGTATAATAAATGGGTAGTTCCATTTTTGACAAAATTTTTTTTTAGATGTATATCTCAGCTTTAAATTTATTTTTTCTTTGTTTTGGAATAACAAAAAATTGTGAAAACATTAAAATAATCTAAGCTAAATTTGTAAACATAGGTAAATATACTTACGGTATAGAGTTTGTATGCGTTTTAATTGTGTTGACAATATTATTGTCAGAGTAGAGACCAATAGGCGAATTGAATTGTTTGTGCACAACCTGAAATTGTAGAATTCACCTGAAGATTATAATTTTCATTTTATTGGCAAAAAATTTTACAACAAAACAAGAAATCGAAAAAAAAGGTTTGCCTTGTCGAACACTTGTATTGTCTCGTTTGGGTGGTTCGACAAATTTGTTAGACAGCGACACTGACACACATTATTAATTGAAAGTGGTATAATGGATATCACATATTATTATAGCGTGGGTTATGTGAATTTATGTGGAAATTGTAAGTTATGTCCATGGGCTAGTGAAAATCAAAATAAAGATGGTTACCAAAACAAACATGTCACAGACGTTGACATGTTTGAAGCAGAAAAATTTAGCTTTTATGCTAAATTATAAAAAGACAGAATTTAGAAAGAAGGTAGAAAGTTGCATTTTAAGCCATCAATTCTGCGTGAAAATAGTGAAAAAATTACATCAAATAAGGAAAATTATTGCAAAAGTGATGGCGAAGTAAAATATTTGTCCATTAATAATTAAAATTCTGAATTAGATGATTAGCTTCGTGTACCTCCTGTGATGAAGTATTTGAGAAGTGATTTATAATACATTTGAATATGTAGGTAAGCTGTGACAAGGACGAAAGTAATTTTGAAAAATACTCTCGCGACGATATGATTGGAAAAACATTCTAACTTCAAATATCATCAATAACCACCTTGTTACCGGCATCATCGCCGACCACTCGATGTAGGACCGATTCAGCAACCTGCCATTTCCCATTGCAGGGGAAAAAACATGCATTCATTATTAATTATATATAAACACAGTTTAAAGTAAATATCAAGGTATAGCGCTCAAACTTTTGTACTGCTATAAAGAAACTCCCGATCTCACGTAGAAATCAATTTTTCAAATTGTTAAAATTTTCAAACGACTCTTTTATCAGAAAGCAATTATACTAATTTATCGCCATGGAAA